>OY731404.1:7706249-8906249 GCA_963425845.1 Sphenostylis stenocarpa | reverse complement strand
AGCAGCTAACTACATAAAAGAGTAACTACTACTCAGTACCATGTAGGTCTATATACTACAAAAGACTGTCTATAAAAGTTTAGATATGTTTATCCTAATACATGTTGCCATCATTGTGGCTCCCAGCTAATGAGTATGGATGTCATATTCATCGGGTGTGGAATCTGTGTCATCTCCCCTCTCTTCAAACAATGACCAATCAGGTCCAACGAGTACCGCAAGCACAAAGGAAATAAAGAAAACAGAAAGACAAGAGGGTGAGCAACAATTCATACATCATTTTAAAATCAACATCATAAACATTCACAAGTCAATCAAATTCCAAATGATTGATGTTAATGATGCATGATCCTAATATGTTTTCTAAAATGTTTATGCATGCGGGCCCGAATCATTTCTCAAATCAGTACTGGGGTAGCCAGGAGTTGACACTACTAGGCATGGAAAATCCACCCACGGGATTGTTGAGACTCATGCTCAAATATAAACCCAGTAGCTCACTGACCATTGATATACGGTAAGAGCACAGTCAGGTACAGGAGAGTTTGTACAGTGGGATCCCCGACAACAGGTAGCGAGCCTGGGTCTTTTGGGGCCTCCAACCACTACCCTTCCTATCCTCAAGTCCTCCCTCAGGGCCTCCCTATCGTATTCTCAGAGTTCATAATCTCTTATTCCCCAGATTTCACAAATCACCATTTTCAGATGAGTAATGTATGAGTCCCTACGTGGTTTTTCTTAGAAATTCACATTTTTCCAAAAATTTTGACAGAGTTTCCCCTGTGATACGGACTTCCCAAAAATTTTCAATCACCTGTTACAAGCAGAAAACTTCCAATACAGTTCAAAAAGGGTTCACAACCCATCATCCAATTCTTTTAATTTAATTTTCAATGAACTTTCTCATGAAAAACCACCATGCATATAAATGCTCACTCAAAGACCATACATATCATAATAGAGTACCAAGCATGTATTTTACACCATCATACACGTAAGCAATTCATGATCACTTTCACAACCAAGCATATAATGAAATCAAAATTATCAATCATAACAAATTTAGACAAATTAAACAAATAAGGTCAAACAAGTTTATGATGTAATCCTTACTATATAGCCCACCCCTTACCTGATACGTCCACACTTATTCCTTTCAAAGCTTGATGTTGTGTTTCAGGAAAATCTATATACGTAATAAAATGCTAGTTAGAATCTTATATTTCTATGATTCTATCTCATGAGAATTTAAATTCACTTTGTATTGCTAATCCATTTCTAATAATATTTTAAGCTCACATTCAGCTTACAATTAACTTAGAAAATTATCCTATTTTGTAGGCACTTAGAGTAGAAAGAATCTTAATAATAACCATGGACAAGGTTCAGTATTTCAAACTTTTCTAGAGTTATATAAGCTGTTTTGGCATGAGATTTGAGCCAAAATTTCAATAACTTAATTACCTAAAATATTGATGAAGGAAATAAATTCAAATACCCTATAGAATAGATGCAGTTTTCAGTTTTTAGTGGTTGTTTCCAACTAGGCTCAACTACAATAACACTCTGAACATGCCTTGGTAATTGGATTATAACTCTTGCTACACATAAGATATTAACATGAAATAAATTTATAAATTTCGGGGATATAATTTACTATAACTCTTATGAAGGAATTAAGTCCTAATTTCATACGTATCAATCTCAGTGATTCAAAAACCTAGGCTGTTGAAACAGGGCTACCTCTTAACGTCACAGCTAGAACACTCGATAGTAAAATGGGCATAACTTAAGCTATAAATATCCGTTTAATGTGAAATCAGTTTCTAAATTTCGATAACTTAAAGATATACAACTTTCATGAAGATACCAATTCCTAATTCTGTTCACACAAGTCCCAAAAATTCAATGAATAGAACTTACGAATTAGGACTCTTAAAGTTTTTAGCTTAACCACTTCTAATCCTCAATTTTAAACATTATTCTAGTATCCTAGGTGTAAAACCTACAATAACACTCTTCCTACTCCCATTCAAGCTCATTCAAGTGAGGATAAAAATAGAAAATGCACCGTTTTGAAAAATAAAAAGGTAGAAATGTAAAAGAGATTGAGATGAACCAACTTACTTCTTGGAGCTTCTCAAGAAAATCAAGATTTTCCCGTCCAAATCAAGCTTGAAGGTAAGAAAAATTTTGAGAGAAAGAGAGAAACGAGGGAACTACGGTTGCAGAATGACACTCTTTCTTTTTAAAGTCAAACATTTCACCTAATAATCCGCTCAGCGCATTTCTGATGCGCCCAGCGGATTATAGGCCGCAAGTAATAAGATTACAAACATAATTCGCTCAGCGCATATCTGATGCGCCCAGCGGATTACAGGCCGCATGTAATAGAGATTTCAAACATAATCCGCTCAGCGCTAGGGATGGCAATCAAACCCGTCCTCGTGGGGACCGATCCGCCCCCACCCCGAAGTTGACAGGGAAAAACCGAGTTGACCGGTTTCGGGTTCGGGTTTTCCCCGCTTTAAGAAATCGGGTTCGGGGGCGGGGATGGGTAATGCAATCCCCACCCCGCCCATGTCCCCGTCCCCGCCCCGACTTTATATTTAAA
Source organism: Sphenostylis stenocarpa (assembly GCA_963425845.1). Taxonomy (NCBI): domain Eukaryota; kingdom Viridiplantae; phylum Streptophyta; class Magnoliopsida; order Fabales; family Fabaceae; genus Sphenostylis; species Sphenostylis stenocarpa. Next base: position 8,903,635 of record OY731404.1, on the reverse strand, counting down.
CCTAAATTCTAAAATATTAACTCTTTGTCTGTTTGTCTTTTTTTTTTAATGTTAATTATATTTAAATTTAAATCCTGATATATAACCCTCTGTCTTTTCATATTACCCTTAGTCTTTTCACATTATTACTATTAGTCTTTTCACATTACCCTTTTTGTCTTCTTATAATACCCTTTATCTTCTCATTATGTAGTGTGTTCCTTTCCTTCACTTTACTTCCATTTATTCTTAATTTCTTTGTCTTTTTGAATCTCTTCACAACTAGTCTTAATTCAACTCACATTTGGCTTCTCTTATCTCTTTACTAGTTTGAGTTCTCTGATCAACTTCTCCAGTATTTTCAACCAGTTTATCGAACGCATAAGGTAATTTTTTGTTTATTTATCTTTTTCTAAATATGTACATCAATGTATCATTTTATTTCTAATTTGGTTTTATTAGGTTTTTGTTATATCATGTTTTCTGGGTTTACTATTCTTATTTATCATATATCATATCTTATGTTAATTAAATAATTATATTTTTTTATCTTTTATGATCAATTTAAGTCTTATTTTAGAAGAAATAAACAGAGGATTTTTTATCTTTAGGCAATCAATAATACATGTCTTGTTTATGGTGGTAGGGATTTTTTTTATATGCAATGGAAAATAATGAAACAACACAAGCAAGTATGCATGAATCATTGTTAAAAGAAAATTCTAACCTTGAAGGTCCTACTCCTACACTAAATGAAGTCCCACCAGTAACTAGAGATAATGAGCATGATGAGACTATATCATTGGGATCAAATTGGCTTAAAAGTAAGATTTGACAACATTTTCAAAAGATTCAAGTTAATGGAGAGGACAAGGCTAAGTGCAATTATTGTAAGAAACTTTTGGGAGGAAAATAAAAAAATGGGACGAAACACCTATGGCAACACAATGATAATTGTATTCAATTCAAGATTTCTACTAGAGGGAACAAAGGGCAAATATTTCTTACCCCTAAAGTTATGCAAGGTAAACAAGAGTTGGGTACAGGAATTTATGATGCAGAACATGTAAGAAAAGAACTTGCACATGCAATTATTATGCATGAATATCCACTTTCAATTGTAGATCATATTGGTTTCAAGAGATACTCATATGCTCTCCAACCAGTATTTCATGTTCCTTCTAGAAACACTATTAAAAAGGAAATATTCAAAGTCTACAAGTCTGAGAAATCAATAATTTTGAAGTCATTGGATAGTCTTGAAGGAAGAGTGGCTATAACATCAGACATGTGGACTTCGGGTAATCAACAAAGAGGATATATGACTGTCACTTGCTCATTATATTGATGATTCTTGGAACTTACAGAGTCACATTTTAAGGTAACAAATCACTTTCCTAGTCATATTTTATATTATTTTTATTTTATTTTAGTATGGTAAAATGATTGAATATTGATTAAATTTATGTGAATATTATTATTTTAGGTTCATTTATGTTCCAACTCCTCACACAAGTGATAGACTTTGCAATGCATTAGTTGAATGTTTGATGGATTGGAATATTGATACAAAATTATCCACTATCACCCTTGATAATTGTACTACAAATGATGCTATGGTTGAAAAAATTAAGGGTAAATTGCAAATTAACACTTTATTGAGAGATGGAGATTTACTTCACATGCGTTGTTGTACTCATATATTAAATTTGATAGTCAAAGATGGGCTAGAGGTAGTGAAAGATGAGATTGAAAAAATTCGGGGTAGTGTAGCATATTGGTCTGCAACACCTAAGAGGAAAGAAAAGTTTGAAACAACAAAGCAATTGCGCATCTCTTGTACTAGGAGCTTGGTTTTAGATTGTCCAACAAGATGGAATTCAACATACAAAATGCTTGAAGTTGCCATAATATATGAAGATGTGTTTAATCGATTGAAGCAAGAGATTCTCAGTATACTTGTTTGTCAACTAGTTTACAATGGCAGTTTGCAAAAGATGTTTGTGAAAGGTTGAAATTGTTCAATTTTATAACATAATTATTTTCTGCTACTAAACATCCAACTGCTAATTTGTATTTTCCCAATATATGTGAGATTAAATTGACATTGACTGAGTGGATTGCATCTCCAAATGAAGTGATTAGAAAAATGTCTGAGAACATGTTGTTCAAATTTGATAAGTATTGGAATGTGATTCATGCTATTATGGGAGTCACTACTGTTTTGGATCCTAGATACAAAATGGAGTTACTTGAATATTATTATGAAAAGTTGTATGGTCATGAATACTTTTTGCAAGTTAGGATGATTCGTCAATTATGTTATGACTTGATTTCTGAGTATCAAACAAAAATGAATAAAGACACATGTGGCGAGTCTCCAACAAGGGATGGTACTAATGTTGCTGGTGATGCATTAACTGAGTATGACAGGTATATTTTGAGAAAAAAAGGGGTAAGAAATACATATGTTAAAACAGAGTTAGACCATTATTTAGAAGAAGAGGTTTTACCAAGAAAAACTGATTTTGATATTCTAATGTGGTGGAAGTTGAATGGAGTCAAATACCCAACAATTCAAGCAATTGCTAAAGATGTATTAGCTATCCCTATCTCCACTGTAGCTTATGAATCTGCATTTAGTATTAGTGGTCAAATATTAAGCCCCCATCGCAGTAGACTTCATTGGACTACTCTAGAGGCTTTGATGTGTGCTAGGAGTTGGTTATGGAGTGCTTGAAAACAACGGTAATGTTTTATATACCTTTTTAAATATATATTTAATGATTGTATTTTTAGATTTTAACAAGTATTCTCTTTATATTTTATCTTTAGGTGATGTGAATTCTCAACTAATTAATGACTATGCTATTTTACTCAATGAGATGGATTATGGTGATGAAGGTATTATTTTATTTATTAAAAAAATATTATTATTTATTTTTTAATATTTTATTTCTCTTTCCAATAATATATTTTATTTTAAATTATGTAGGTGAATTGATGGACGGTGGCATTGTTGCTCATTTGGAGGATGATCATTAAATTATCTAATATTTGTTATTTTTCTTATATGTATTGTTATGCACGGTTATGCATTATTATGCAGTTTTCTTATATTATTTTCCATGAGAAACTTTGTTTACTTATTTATTAGTATTTTTAGATGTATTTCATAATTATTTTAAAAGGATCATTAGTTGAAACTTATTTTTATTATATATTTTTTACAAGGATTAATAATTTTAAAAGATTAACAACTTATAATAAGAAGAAAAAAAGAATGATCAAATATATTTTTTATGCATAAATATTTTAATATAAACGTAATAAATTAAAATATACACTCAATCAGTAATAATATTCTAAAAGTTATAATATTATATTTATTTGTTATAAAAAATAAAATGTAAAAGATAATAATTTTAAATTATTTTATTATAATTTATATATAATTACTTTTAAAATAATACCATAGAACGGGGACTGGGCGGGAAACCCGAAACCCAACGAGGGACGGGGATGGAGACTTAATTTTTAACCCCGGCGGGAATCAGGGGCGGGGATGGGGACGATTAAAAAAGTCGGGGGCGGGGGAGGCAAAACCCGCCCCGTTGCCATGCCTATTTAGCGCATTTCTGATGCGCCCACCGGATTACATTACAAAAAACTTATCTTTATTTTCTCCTTTTTACTCTAGCCAAGATTTGAACCCACAACCTCTAAGACTCAAACATCACTCCAAACCATATCAACCATCATAAGTTTCTTGTCAACTTATACACATAATACAGTTTTATTGTGCCCACACTCAATGCATACAAGAAAACAAAAATTTCTAAATGTGACAATTAAAATTGTTAAGTCCATACTCTTTAAATTTCAACCCTAAATCATATAATTACTATCAGGTTCCCAGTTGCCCGCGAAACGAATCAAATTTAAGTATTTTCTAAAAATTCCAGAAAAATTCTAAAAAATCACAAATAATCTAATAACATAAAACTCTATAGTTACTTTACCCAATTCCTAATAATTTAATTATTAAAATTTTGACAAAGATTTTGTCAAAATTTAACAAACCAGGGGTATTGAGAATCAGGATGTTACAACTCTCCCCCCCTTAAATAAATTTCGTCCTCGAAATTTGCGTACCTGAAAGGAACAATTGAGGATAAGATTCCCTCATCTTTTCCTCTAACTCCCAAGTAGCATCTCCATCTCCTGCTCCACTCCAAATAACTTTAACCAAAGCTATTTCTTTTCCACAGAGTTTCTTAATCCTTCGATCAGCGATTTGGATAGGCGGTGTTTCATAAGTAAGATTGTCTCTAATTTGGATAATGTCTGGTTCAAGTATATGAGAAGGGTCTGAAATATATTTTCGTAATTGTGACACATGAAAAACATTGTGGATGTTAGAAAGAAAAGGAGGTAGAGCTACTTGATAAGCTATTGGACCAATCCTCTTCATTATTTGGTACGGGCCAATAAACTTAGGCATGAGTTTCCTTGACTTCATTGCTCGTCCAACCCCAGTTGTAGGTGTGACTCGTAAGAACACATGATCTCCTTCTTGAAAATCTAGAGACTTTCTCCTTTTGTCATAGTAACTTTTTTGTCGACTTTGAGTTGCTCTCATCTTCTCTTGAACTAATTTAATCTTCTCTGTGGTCTGTTGCACTAATTCTGGACCTAGAAGTAAGTTTTCACCTGTCTCGAACCAACATAATGGTGTTCTGCATTTCCTTCCATAAAGAGCTTCAAACGGGGTCATCCCAATGCTAGCGTGAAAACTATTGTTGTATGTAAATTCAATCAATGACAAGAACTTATCCCAACTTCCTTTGTGATCTAACACACAAGCTCATAGTAGGTCCTCCAAAGATTGAATGGTTCGTTCTGATTGTCCATCAGTCTGAGGATGATAACCAGAACTTAGCCGAAGCTTTGTCCCAAGAGCTTGATGTAAGCTTGTCCAGAACCTTGAGGTGAAACGATGGTCTCTATCTGACACAATACTAGCAGGTATGCCATGCAATATTACCACTTCCTTAATGTACAATTGAGTAAGCTTCTCTAAGGAATAATGAATGTTGATGGGAATAAAATGAGCAGATTTTGTCAACCTGTCAATTATTACCCACACAGAATCGTGACCAGTTGGTGTTCGAGGTAATGAAGTTACAAAATCCATAGCTATGCTATCCCATTTCCATTGTGGCACATCTAATGATTGTAACATCCCTGATGGTCTTTGATGTTCTACTTTGGCTTTTTGACACACCAAGCAAGCTGCAACATACTCTGCCACTTCCTTTTTCATCCCAGGCCACCAGAATATTTTCTTCAAATCTTGATACATCTTTGTTGTTCCAGAATGAATACTCATGTTACTCTTATGTGATTCCTCCAAAACGGTCTTTCGCAATTCCTGATAAGAAGGAATACAAATTCGTCATTTGAAACGTAAGATTTCATCTGTCCCTTCCACAAATTCTATTTCTTTCCCTTGTTTAACTAATTCCTTCTTCTCACAAAGAAAAATATCCTTTAATTGAGCTTCTTGTACTTGTTGTAGAAAATCACTAGTGATAGTGAGAGTACCACACGTAACACTGTTGAAATTAAACTCAATTGTTAAATTCAGACTCTGAAATTCTTCGATCAATTCCATTTCTCTTATCATCATAAATGCTACATGTAAAGATTTCCAGGATGATACTGTAATTCAAACTCATAGTCTTTCAAAAATTTCATCCACCGTCTTTGACGCATATTCAATTCCTTTTGATCAAAGAGATATTTCAGGCTCTTATGATCACTATACACTATGAATTTTGCTCCATACAAATAGTGTCTCCAAATCTTCAGAGCAAACACTACTGCAGCTAATTCTAAATCATGGGTGGGATAATTTATCTCATGTGGTCGTAGTTGTCGAGAAGCATACGCCACTACCTTTCTATCTTGCATCAATACACAACCCAATCCCAATTTAGATGCATCACAATACACTTCAAAGTTCTTGTTAGGTTCTGGTAAAATTAACACCAGTGAGGAAGTAAGACGATTTTTCAATTCTTGAAAGCTAGTCTCACATTGTGGGGTCCACACAAAAGATTGTCCCTTTCGTGTCAACTTGGTTAATGGGTAAGCTAATCGAGAAAAACCTTCAATAAACCGTCAATAGTATCCTGCTAATCCTAGAAAACTCCTTATTTCAGTGACCGTTCTTGGTTGTTCCCACTTCAAGACCGCCTCAACCTTAGCTGGATCAACAGCTATTCCTTCTTCATTAATGACATGTCCAAGAAAATTCACTTCATTTAGCCAGAACTCACTTGGATAATTTTGCATACAATTGTTTTTGTCTCAAGATTTGCAACACAGTTCTTAAGTGTTCAACATGCTCCTCCTTGCTCTTTGAGTATATAAGGATGTCATCAATGAATACAACTACAAACTTATCCAGAAAAGGGTGAAAAATCTGATTCATATAGTCCATGAATACAGCTGGAGCATTTGTCACTCCAAAAGGCATAACCAAATACTCGTAGTGTCCGTAACGTGTTCTAAAAGCAGTCTTTGGTATATCCTCAGATCGTACTCTAATCTGATGATACCCCGATCTTAAATCAATCTTTGAAAATATTTTTGCCCCGCGTAGTTGATTCATCAAATCATCTATTCTTGGTAATGGGTATTTATTCTTTATTGTCACCTTATTTAATTGTCTGTAGTCAACACATAGCTGCATACTCCCATCCTTCTTCTTCACCAAAAGTACTAGTGCTCCCCACAGTGACACACTCGGCCTAACAAATTGTTTCTCCAAGAGTTCTTCTAATTGCTTTTTAAGTTCAGATAGTTCCAATGGAGACATTCTATATAGGGCTATGGAAATAGGTCCTGCTTTTGGTACCAAATCAATACTGAATTCTAATTCTCGTTCTGGGGGTAATCCTGGAATATCATCAGGAAAAACTTCAGGATATTCTCTCACTATTGGCACATCAACCAACTTTTCTTCCTTTCCTTCTACCAATAAAGACATTACAAATCCCTGAACTTCCTTCAAGGAAACATCTTCATAATTGGCACTTTGAATCATTGACTTCTCAGAATTATTTTGCTCAAAATCTCTAAACACAATAACCTTTTTACAACAGTCTATAATGACATGGTTGTCAGATAACCAATCCAATCCCAAAATAACCTCCAGTCCTTATAAAGGAAGGCAGAAGAGATTCACTACAAAGTTTCTACCATCTATACTAATGGGACACTCCCAACATGCTTTTGCAGTGATAATAGGATCATTACCTGGGGTATGCACTGACAAATCAAATGGCAATGCTATAGTAGGCAAATCTAAACGTTCCACACAACTATAAGAAATAAATAAATGTGATGCGCCTGAATCAAACATCACAGATAAAGGAGTATCTCGGATAATACATGTACCTCCAATCATCATGTCAGAGTTAGATGATTTTTCTCCACTCATTGCAAAAACTTTACCATGAGCTTTTGGCCTGCTAGCTACCCCTCCACCAGGATTTCGGTTGTGATAATTTTCATTGCCTCCATCTCCTTCCTTCTTAATCATCGGGCAGTCACGCGACATATGTCCAGGCTTGTTACAACTAAAGCATATTAATGGTTTTACTGGGCAATCTTTTCTGTAGTGTTCTCCTCCACAAGCAAAGCATTTTCCTCTTGGTGAGGCTGACATATAGTTTTCACTATTACCACGGTTCTGAGAAAACTCAATTGTGGGTCCCCTTTGACGTTGTTGTCTCTGATAGGATAGTCCTCTTCCAAATCCTCTCCTTTGATTGCATTGAGGCCCATAGTTCTTCATTCCTGAAGACTCAGAACGGTGTTCTCGAAACTTAACAATCCTTGCTTTATGATCTTCTTCAAAAATCCTGCATCTGTTCACCAATGTAGGAAACTCCTGAATTTCCTGCATTCTTATGGCTTCCTTAATCTCAGGGCGAAGTCCATTAACAAACTTCACACACCTTGACCTCTCATTGATGGCATTGTGGTAGTGGGGATGATATCGTGAAAGTTCTTCAAACTTTTCCACGTACTCTCCTACATTCATGGATCCTTGTGTCAGTGCCAAGAACTCCATCTCTTTCTTCTCTCGAACATCTTGTGGAAAGTACTTCTCCAAAAATCTCGCTTGAAACAAAGGCCATGTAATCATTATACCTTCCCCCTCCAATCTTTGTCTCACTCTGTCCCACCAATATTCAACATCTTCTATTAATGCATAAGCAGCAAACACCACCTTATCATTCTCTGTGCATCGTAGGGCACGAAAAATCTTCTCCATTTCTCTGAGCCAAACTTGTGCACCTTCAGGATCATATCCTCCCTTGAATCGAGGAGGGTTCCTCTTCTCAAATAAGTTCAATCTCGTTAAAGCATCATCACCTCAAGGAACACGATCCTGTTGCACTCGAGCTTGTCGATCCTACTCCATTGCAGCAATTAGTCTCTCCATTGAACTAGCTAATCCAGCACCTTGTCCAGCCATTGATTCTTGATAGTCGAATCAAATTCAACTAAGTTATCAGGAAATCATCATTAATATTTAATCATGGTAATTTCCTACACATAATTCCCCACAAAGAGTGCACAAAAGCCTAAGTAGACCTTTCCCCAGGCCTAAAAGGTCGAACTGCTATGATACCACTATTGTAACACCCTACCTTATAAACCCTCAATCAGAAGAATTAATAATTTTTTTAGTAGAATTTTTTTTTTAACCGATAATAATCTTTCCCTCGTACATAATATCAATATATAAATTTTCAATAATCCATTCCTGCATTTCATCATTTTAAAAAGTACTAAAAGTAAACATTCATAATTACATATAGATAAAATACTAGTACAGTCCTCCAAAATATTAAGGGCAACATTGGGGATACTTCCTACAGAGCAGCTAACTACATAAAAGAGTAACTACTACTCAGTACCATGTAGGTCTATATACTACAAAAGACTGTCTATAAAAGTTTAGATATGTTTATCCCAATACATGTTGCCATCATTGTGGCTCCCAGCTAATGAGTATGAGTGTCATATTCATCGGGTGTGGAATCTGTGCCATCTCCCCTCTCTTCAAACAATGACCAATCAGGTCCAACGAGTACCGCAAGCACAAAGGAAATAAAGAAAACAGAAAGACAAGAGGGTGAGCAACAGTTCATTCATCATTTTAAAATCAACATCATAAACATTCACAAGTCAATCAAATTCCAAATGATTGATGTTAATGATGCATGATCCTAATATGTTTTCTAAAATGTTTATGCATGCGGGCCTGAATCATTTCTCAAATCAGTACTGGGGTAGTCAGGAGTTGACACTACTAGGCATGGAAAATCCACCCACGGGATTGTTGAGACCCATGCTCAAATATAAACCTAGTAGCTCATTGACCATTCATATACGGTAAGAGCACAGTCAGGTACAGGAGAGTTTGTACAGTGGGATCCCCGATAACAGGTAGCGAGCCTGGGTCTTTTGGGGCCTCCAACCACTACCCTTCCTATCCTCAAGTCCTCCCTCAGGGCCTCCCTATCGTATTCTCAGAGTCCATAATCTCTGATTCCCCAGATTTCACAAATCACCATTTTCAGATGAGTAATGTATGAGTCCCTAAGTGGTTTTTCTTAGAAATTCACATTTTTCCAAAAATCTTGACAGAGTTTCCCCTGTGATACGGACTTCCCAAAAAATTTCAATCACCTGTTACAAGCAGAAAACTTCCAATACAGTTCAAAAAGGGTTCACAACCCATCATCCAATTCTTTTAATTTAATTTTCAATGAACTTTCTCATGAAAAACCACCATGCATATAAATGCTCACTCAAAGACCATACATATCATAATAGAGTACCAAGCATGTATTTTACACCATCATACACGTAAGCAATTCATGATTACTTTCACAACCAAGCATATAATGAAATCAAAATTATCAATCATAACAAATTTAGACAAATTAAACAAATAAGGTCAAACAAGTTTATGATGTAATCCTTACTATATAGCCCACCCCTTACCTGATACGTCCACACTTATTCCTTTCAAAGCTTGATGTTGTGTTTCAGGAAAATCTATATACGTAATAAAATGCTAGTTAGAATCTTATATTTCTATGATTCTATCTCATGAGAATTTAAATTCACTTTGTATTGCTAATCCATTTCTAATAATATTTTAAGCTCACATTCAGCTTACAATTAACTTAGAAAATTATCCTATTTTGTAGGCACTTAGAGTAGAAAGAATCCTAATAATAACCATGGACAAGGTTCAGTATTTCAAAATTTTCTAGAGTTATATAAGCTTTTTTGGCATGAGATTTGAGCCAAAATTTCAATAACTTAATTACCTACAATATTGATGAAGGAAATAAATTCAAATACCCTATAGAATAGATGCAGTTTTCAGTTTTCAGTGGTTGTTTCCAACTAGGCTCAACTACAATAACACTCTGAACATGCCTTGGTAATTGGATTATAACTCTTGCTACACATAATATATTAACATGAAATAATTTTTAAATTTCGGAGATATAATTTCCTACAAACTTTTTTGAAGGAATTAAGTCCTAATTTCACACGTATCAATCTCAGTAATTCAAAAATATAGGCTGTTGAAACATGGCTACCTCTTAACGTCACAGCTAGGACACTCGATAGTAAAATGGGCATAACTTAAGCTATAAATATCCGTTTAATGTGAAATCAGTTTCTAAATTTCGAAAACTTAAAGAGATACAACTTTCATGAAGATACCAATTCCTAATTCTGTTCACACAATTCCCAAAAATTCAATGAATAGTACCTACGAATTAGGACTCTTAAAGTTTTTAGCTTAACCACTTCTAATCCTCAATTTTAAACATTATTCTAGTATCCTAGGTGTAAAACCTACAATAACACTCTTTCTACTCCCATTCAAGCTCATTCAAGTGAGGATAAAAATAGAAAATGCACCGTTTTGAAAAATAAAACGGTAGAAATGTAGAAGAGATTGAGATGAACCAACTTACCTCTTGGAGCTTCTCAAGAAAATCAAGATTTTCTCGTCTAAATCAAGCTTGAAGGTAAGAAAAATTTTGAGAGAAAGAGAGAAACGAGGGAACTACGGTTGCAGAATGACACTCTTTCTTTTGAAAGTCAAACATTTCTGATGCACATAATCCGCTCAGCGCATTTCTGACGCGCCCAGCGGATTACAGGCCGCATGTAATAGAGATTTCAAACATAATCCGCTCAGCGCATTTATGATGCGCCCAGCGGATTACATTACAAAAAATTTATCTTTATTTTCTCCTTTTTACTCTAGCCAAGATTTGAACCCACAACCTCTAAGACTCAAACATCACTCCAAACCATATCATAGGTTTCTTGTCAACTTATACACATAATACAGTTTTATTGTGCCCACACTCAATGCATACAAGAAAACAAAAATTTCTAAATGTGACAATTAAAATTGTTAAGTCCATACTCTTTAAATTTCAACCCTAAATCATATAATTACTATCAGGTTCCCAGTTACCCGCGAAACGGATCAAATTTAAGTATTTTCTAAAAATTCCAGAAAAATTCTAAAAAATCACAAATAATCTAATAACATAAAACTCTACAGTTACTTTACCTAATTCCTAATAATTTGATTATTAAAATTTTGACAAAGATTTTGTCAAAATTTAACAAACCAGGGTATTGAGAATCAGGATGTTACATATAAATTTTTTTTTCCTTTAGGCACCCATTCTTATTTGCCATTAGATATGCCAAAATGTTTTATGTAACATCTATTTGATGTATGACCTAATTTCATGCAATAAAAACATGTTGGTTTTCTTTAAAGAGGTTTAAATGAGTTTCTTAAAGTTCTTAAAACTGGCTTCATATCTGTTTTCTTTAACTCTTTCACAAAAATAGTTTTATGAGGTTGTAGACTTTCTTTGAGTTTGTAACTAAGTCCAGATTTGCTAGAATCCCCTCTTTGATAACCTAATATAGAATCAAGATTTTCAGAAGATTTTGAAAACTTGCTCATTATTTTCTCTAACTTGAAACTCTCATTTTCCAAATGATTACAATTTTCACAAGGTTTAACAACTTCTTTATTTTTAGACAAAATTTTAAATTTCTCAACATCTTTCTTTAAGCACTCATTTTCTTTTTTAAGAATACCAACAATATTTTCTAATGCATTAAACTTTTGTCTAAGTGCATTGTATTTCTTAGATAATTTGGTAAAACCTTCATACATATCTTGATATTCTTTAAACAACTCATCATATTCATTTAAGGATTTTGTACCGCTTACCTATGATGAGGTTTCTTGTGATGAGGTTTCATCATCACTTTTTGCCATAAAGCAAATATTTGCTTCTTTTTCTTCATCACTACTTTCGGAAGAACTCTCTTGTGTTGTGGAAGAAATCATTATCCTCTCAATCAATATAAGATTTGTGTTTTCTCTTATAGATATCGTTCTTCTCTTTCTTCATATCTTTCTTTTCTTTCTTAAGTTTCGGACAGTTTGGTTTGATATGGCCAGGTTTTCCACATTCATAGTAATGGTATTTGTTTGTTTTCTCCTTTCTTTGCTATCTCTTTTTCATGTTCTTCATTAAGCGAGAAAATTGTTTAACAAAAAGAGACATATCGAAATCTGAAAACTTCCCTTCATTTTCGCTTTCATCTTGTGAAGATTTTTCTGCTTTTAGAACTATCGTCTTGGCTTGATTCTGTTCACCATTCTTTAACCTTTGTAGTTCCATCTCATGTTCTCGCAACTTTCCAAATAGAGTAGCAATATTTATTTATGTGAGATCCTTTGATTCCGTAGTAGCAGTGACCTTTGGTTGCTAATTCCTGTATAAGGATTTCAAGATCTTTGTGTTCAACTACTCATTATCAAAACTCTTTCCTAATACTTTCAAGTGATTATGTGTGAAGCGTGTCTGAAAATTTGTGATATTTTCATTCTGTTGCATTTGAAACAATTCATACTCCTGGATGAGTGTGTTCTTACGTGTTCGTTTTACTTCATTTGTTCCTTCATGTGTCACTTCAAGAGTGTCTCATATTTCTTTTGTCGTTTTGCATTGTGAGACCCTGAAAAATTCATTCGAGTTAAGATGGAAACAATAGCGTTTTGGGCTCTTACATCATATTGGGCATGTTTGTTTTCATCCGGCGTCCATTGGTCAAAAGTCTTTAGAACAGCTCCAGACTCCGTTTTTCTCATCGGAATGTAAGGACCGTTGATTACAGCATCCTAAACACCATAATCTAGTGTTTGTAAAAATATTTTCACTCTCGCATTTCAAAACTGATAGTCTTCTCCTTCATACAGTGGTGGTCTGTTTATTGAAGCTCCTTCCCTGTAAACCTGATTCTGCATAGACATCTAGACAGATCATTTAGAAATATCTTATCTAACCAAGCTCTGATACCACTTGGTAGACAAATAGCATCTAGAGGGGGGTGAATAGATACACAAATTGAAATAGATATCAAATTAAAAATTTATTTTAGATGTCTAATAACTTGTTAATTTAATTTTAAAGCGGAAGCGATAATATGATCAGAAAGATATAAGAGAAGTGATTAAGAAAAGTAGAGTGATAAAGAGAAGATAAGAGCACACAATAATTTATACTGGTTCGGGTATAGCCAACCCTACATCCAGCTCCCAGTCAACTCTAATCACAAGAGTGACTTCCAATTCACTATCTTTAAAATTCAGTTTACAAATTACAATTAACTCAGCACAGGAACCGGTAAAAAATAAACTAATTAAAAAACAATCACCTCCTTAGAAACTCACTAAGGATGAATACCTCCCTAGAATCCTACTAAGGATGAACACCTCCCTAGAATCCCACTAGGGATGAACACCTCCTCTGAACAAATCAAAGGATGAAAACACCTCCTTAGAATCCCACTAAGGATGAACACCTCCCTAGAATCACTAGGGATGAACACCTCCCTGAACAAATCAAAGGGGTGAACATTTCCCACACAAGAAACACTAAAATAACATTGATTAACTTAAATCTCCTAAACCCACAAAAGGATAAAGGTAATAAAATAAGAACAGTCACACCTGGGTAATGGAGACAACAAATTGTAGAAGCCTGTAGAATGTCAATCTTCAAGAACAAGTGTGATTAACAATGAAAGCACAGTAGACAATGGAAAAGAGGGTTTTGGTAAAATATCTCTATGGCAATGGAGAAGAGAGTTTTCTCAAAACATGTACAATATCTCTGTTGCCTTGCTCAGAATTCTTTCTTCAATACTTATTGAATGTAAATTGTATTTTCGAATTCTATAATTGTGTATTTTTTATTTTTCATCAAAACTCATTTAAATAGACAAATAGCATCAGAAAATAGTCGTTAGTCATTAATACTTTCGTAGAGAAAAATCATGATATATTCAAAAACATTTATTCTTCAAAACAAATATATTTTTGAATTTCGAATTACCATAATCATTATCTCCTCAGCATAATCAATTATGTCAGGGTAAAAATCAATTTCTCAATTATGATGCATCATAATTAATTATGACAATGAAAAATGTCATGTTACGAAATTTTATCACACTTGTGCTTTGGAGGCTTATGCATAATATTATTTCATCAATTTGTACCTTTATATCTAGTATTCTAAGACTATATCTAGTCTTCAGAAATCATCTTGGGCTTGTCTGAATCTTGAATAGAATCTTTATCAAATCATATTTTTGTTAGAATCGCACAGCGGAATGTTCGCGTTTAAGGACAAAAACCAAGAGGGGCTGAATTTGTTTCTTAAACAAAAATTAGGGTTTTGAAATTTTTCCCAAATTTCACCGATTAAAATACTTTGTAAAGTAAAGAGATAAGGGAAAGAAGATTACACAGTTGATTTATACTGGTTCGGATCAAAACATCATACGTCTAGTTGCTAATCACTCAAAAAGAGGATTAACGTTGTCACTATAATCACAGTTTACAACAGATTTAAATTGAAAAGATAAGGAATAGAAAACACCTCTCTTGAGTCACACAAGAGATGAACACCTCCTTTGAATCCACAAAGGATGAACAACAGTTTTTCCTAGAGACGACACAACACACAATCCACCAATAAACCCACTTAGTGATTCTTATCGCTTCTAGCCCACACTAGGTGTTCAAAAGCCCATTTTTCGTCCCTACAAAAAGTTCTCGCTGTCACAACTCTTAACTTTTGTATGAAAAAGGTTTGTTACTTTGCAGAGAGCCTTAGAGAACCTTAAGTAGAGAGAATAGGGTTTGAGAATGATGATTTTCGAAAACATAAGAATTGAGAATAGGGTTTTCATAAATTGGTCCAGATTTGAATTTCAAAACTCATAACAGACGTAAATAATCGATTATATTGAGTGATAATCGATTATTCCAGAGCCATTTTCGCAGAGGAGCAAAATAGGACCAGGATAATCGATTATCTGGGTGAATAATCGATTATTTGGCTGGGATAATCGATTATCCTGAGTGATAATTGATTATCACAGAGAGCTTTTCAAAAAAATAATTTTTAGTGTAGAATAATCGATTATCCTGAGTGATAATCGATTATCACAGTGTGTTTTTGATAAAAATGAACTTTTAGAGGTTTTAGAGGATGGACTATGTGCTGGCTATCTTGGAATCTAATTTTTCAGACTCAAAAAGACAAAACAAAGTTATTACAAGTAAAATACACATGATTCTAAGTCTTCAAGTCTTTAAGTCCTTTGTTCTTGAATCATCATCAAAATCTTCAAGCTTCATATCCTTGTATGTTTAACAATATCCCCATTTTTTATGATGCAAAATTTGCTTTAAAGCCCTTTGTAATAACCTGTTTTATCTGTCACAACTAACAAAACTATTAAACATACCAGACATCATTAAAATTATTAAACATAAAAGGCTTTAAATAATTTCTCCCCTTATTTTGATTATAATAAAAAATGAAATGAAAGCTCCTCCTCAACATATGCATAAACAAATAAACAACTCCCCCTCAATCAATGCAAACACAAAATTCTATTCAATAAAACAATATAGTATAAACAAACAATAAATTTGAAGAAGTTAGAACTCTTCACTCTCATCACTATTACAAAATTTAAGCAATTTCTTCATTCCTGCCCAAAAAATACATTGATAATCGATTGTTACTTGAAATAATCGATTATTCCAGAGAAAAATCACTGATTTTGGTCAATGAGGTACAAATAATCGATTATTACCCCAAATAATCAATTATTACAGAAAGATTTTTCATGAACCACTCATTTAAGATTCAATTATCGATTATTACTTCCTTTTCTGATTTATTCAAATTCTTTTTTAAAGATTTATATTCATTTTTCAAATCCTCAAAAGCAGTAAATAATTCTTGATATGCGTTTTGTAAAGCATCATAATCATCTTCATCATCACTTGAAGAACAGTCGGAATCACTTACCTCACAATCAGAAGAAATGTTGTCATTTGCCATCAAACAAATGTTTGCTTCAACTTCCGAATCGCTTGACTCCGAAATTGAGTCACTATCATCCCAAGCGATACAGGCTTTCTTTTTGAAGAACTTCTTTCCTTTATAGTCATCACTTTTCTTGTTTGGACAATCAGATTTTACATGCTTTGTTTCACCACAACCATAACATTTAAAATTTAAGGAAGAACTTTCTTTTACCTTTCCCTTACCTTTGAAAGGTTGCTTCCCTTTCGCTTTCATGAATTTTGTAAATTCCTTGATCATAAGACTCAAATGTTCATCTTCTTCATTTTCTGAGTCTTCTTCCTCCTTCTTGTTCTTGGTTTTAGAAATTTCAATTTTGAAGACTAGATTTCTCTTTTGATGTTGGCCTTCTTCATCATTTAGCCTTCCAAGTTCAAGTTCATGCTCTCTTAACTTTCCAAAGAGAGCCGCCATAAACATGGTAGCAAGATTTTGTGACTCCGTGATGGATGTCACCTTTGGTTGTCATTTCCTATCCAAAGATTTAAGAATTTTTACATTTAACTCATCAATATCAAAAATCTTACCTAGCCTAGTGAGATGATTCACAATATGTGTGAAACGCTTTTGAACGTCAAAAATCGTTTCTCTTTGTTGCATCCAGAACATCTCATATTCTTGAATTAATGAGTTCTTCCTTGCTCTTTTAACATCATCGGTACCTTCGTGGGTTACTTTTAACATTTCTCACATTTTTTTGAAATATTGGCAAGCGTACCAAATTATGAATCGCAGTATAGTATTTCGATTAAATAAAAGTCGATCCCATGAGGAACAGTTTTAATGGAAATTCCCAATTATGCTTACTAAGTAGATTAAAACAGATTAGGTTTTTCAAATAAGAGTTGAATTGAAATTAAATGACAAAGACTTGTAAATTGTTGAGAAAATATCAATTAAAGGTACTTAGGATTGACTTCCTTCCTTATCCCTCTTTTGTAATGGCTAAATCAATTAAGAACGTTAATTAACCTAACAATGTTGATGTCACCTACTCAAATCATCCATGTTGATTCCTCACACATGAAATTCATAAGAAAACCTAATAAATGTTGATTCCTCACACAATTAACAGATTTTCCAGCATTAGGGTTAGGGTGTTAAGCAATTGATACATTCATTCCATTCCTGGCAATTAACGTAACAAATATTCTTATCGTGATCTAGGGTTCAAGATATATTTTCCAATCATACCTCAAACAATCAAGAATAAATCATTCCAAAGCATAAAGGATAAGAATAACAACATCAAATCATAGATTAATATATCAAAATATCACCGTGATACAAAAGAGTTCAAAGGAAGTGCACCGAATCCTAAGAGAATGAAGTTAGCCACTCATGTTGGTCATTACAATGCTACGATTGATGAAGAAGGATTGATGAAGATTGGACAAAACCCTAACAGTAGTTGTGCCTCCTCTCCTCCAAGACTGCTTGCTTTTCTCAAAATACAACTTATCTTTTTATAAGAGAATTTGGGTTGGGCCTCGCATCATTTATTCGCTTAAGCGCTCTTCTTTCTTTCAATTTTACTCCAATTATGTTGACAATTATGCTCCTTACTCTTGTATCAAGGTATTCTCGAATTCATCCTATATTGGGAGAAAAATATATTAGAATTAACATAAGTTAAGTGGTTTCATAACAATTCAAGGCATAATTATATCAACTTTTTACCACTTAACACATTTCTTGAGCACTCTTACAAACAGATATCCTGTAAAAATCATCAAGGGTTAAAGCATATGAAATTATATTTCTAGCCCTAACATCATATTGGGCTTTCCTATTTTCTTCAGCCGACCATCTAGAAAATGGTTTTGGTACCTCTTCTCCATTTTCAGTAATTTTAGGAATAAAAGGACCATTTAAAATTGCATCCCATACACCCCTATCAACAGACTCCAAAAATATTTACATTCTTACTTTTCCAAAAAGGATAATTTTGCCCCGCAAAAAGTGTGGGTCTATTGATAGAAGCACCCTCGGCAAATGTTGGTTTTGTTCGGCCATTTTCAAAATTTGAATGACTATCAAAGCAAGCTCTAATACCACTTGTTAGAATCGCGCAGCGGAATGTTCGCGTTTAGGTACAAAAACCAAGAGGGGGGTGAATTGATTTCTTAAACAAAAATTAGGGTTTTGAAATTTTTCCCAAATTTCATCGATTAAAATTCTTTGTAAAGTAAAGAGATAAGGGAAAGAAGATTACACAGTTGATTTATACTGATTCAGATCAAAAGATCCTACGTCCAGTTTCTAATCACTCAAAAAGAGGATTAACATTGTCACTATAATCACAGTTTACAACAAATTACAAATTAAAAAGATAAGAACACCTCCTTTGAATCCACAAAGGATGAACAACAGTTTTTCCTAGAGACGGCACAACACACAATCCACCAAGAAACCCACTCAGTGATTCTTATCGCTTGTAGCCCACACTAGGTTTTCAAAAGCCCCTTTTTCTTCCCTACAAAAAGTTCTCGCAGTCACAACTCTTAACTTTTGTATGAAAACAGTTTGTTATTTTGCAAAGAGCCTTAGAGAACCTTAAGTAGAGATAATAGGGTCTGAGAAATGATGATTTTCGAAAACATAAGAATTGGGAATAGGGTTTTCGTAAATTGGTCCAGATTTGAATTTCAAAACTCATAACAGACGTAAATAATCGATTATCTTGAGTGATAATCGATTATTCTAGAGCCATTTTCGTAGAGGAGCAAAATAGGACCAGGATAATCGATTATCTGGGTGAATAATCGATTATTTGGCTGGGATAATCGATTATCCTGAGTGATAATCGATTATCACAGAGAGCTTTTTAGAAAAATGATTTTTAGTGCAAGATAATCGATTATCCTAAGTGATAATCAATTATCACAATGTGTTTTTGATAAAAATGAATTTTTAGAGGTTTTAGAGGATGGACTATGTGTTGGCTATCTTGGACTCTAATTTTTCAGACTCAAAAAGACAAAACAGAGTTATTACAAGTAAAATACACATGATTCTAAGTCTTCAAGTCTTTAAGTCCTTTGTTCTTGAATCATCATCAAAATCTTCAAGCTTCATATCCTTGTATGTTTAACAATCTTAGGCTTGCTTGAGTATGCATTGAATATTTTGGAAGAAATTAGGTTAATGAGCTCAAAATATATTGATACACTCATGGATCTTAATATCAAGCTTCTACCTAATCAGGGTGAGCCTCTCTCAGATCCTGAGAAGTATAGAAGATTAGTTAAATATTTGAACTATCTTCATGTTACTCGTCTTGACATTTCCTCTATAGTTAGTGTGGTGAGTCAATTTCTTAATTTTTTATGTGCAGATCATTAGAATGCAATTATTCATATACTGAAGTACATTAAAGGATCTCTTGGAAGATGTTTGTTATATGATCATAATAACCATAATAAAGTTGTTTGTTCTTTAGATACGTACTGGATAGGACTTCCTTCTAATAGAATATCCACTTCCAAATATTGTATCTTTATTGATGATAATATCCTTGAAGAGCAAGAAACAAAATTTGTGGCAAGATCTAGTGCAAAGGTAAAATATAGAGTCATGACTTCAACCACTTGTGAACTTATCTGACTTAAACAATTATTTAAAAAATTGTAATTTGGTGATGTCACTGAAATGACACTTATATGTGACAATTAAATTGTTCTTCATATTAGTTATAATTTCGTCTTTTATGTGAGATTAATTGTCATTTTATTTGAGAAAATATTATATATAAAGATATCAAGATTGAGTTTGTTATCTTAAATTATTAATTAATACATATTTTTACTAAGTCTTTACAAAGACCTATAATTGATTATATTTGTAACAAACTTGGTACATAAGATTTATATGCACCATCTTGAGGGTCGAGTGTTAAATATTATTAGATATTTTTAGATCATTGTTAAATAAAATATCATTTGTAATAATCATAAAATAGGCTTAACACATACTTTATGTATGTCTTTTTTATTATAAATACATTATCCTATGTGTATACACAAGGGAATTAATCTTATATCTAGTTTTATTTTAACATTTCATAAAGATAAAAAGGATGAAAGAATATGAGACAATTAAGAAATACTTAAACAAATTGTTGGGTATTACAAAAAAAATAGAATTGCTAGATAAAAAATTTCTTGATTCTAGACTAGTTGAAAAAAAATTTCTTAATTATGTTAAAGAGATGCAAAACATATATTACTTAGTTGGAGAACACAGAAGATCTGACTAAGATTACTTTGATAAAAGTGTTATATGTTTTACAAGCACAGGAATAATAAAGATTAATTAAAGGAGATCATGTTGTTGAAGGTTCCCTTCCAGCCAATAGCAACAAAGATAACAAATCATATATATTTGTCTCTATTGCAAGAAAAGTAATCACCCACAAGTGTTGACAGAAGTCAGATGTGAAATGTTGCAAATGTGATCAATTAAGACATGTAGAAAAGATATGTGAATCTTAACAAGAAAATGCCATCAATGTTATAAAGGATGAAATATAAGGATAATTTCTCCTTACAACAACATGTTCTATAATTAACAAATCCACAATTAGTTTACAGATAGTCATTGTACAAATCACATAATTCATGATCAAGAAATTTTCAAATATCTTAATGAATCTATTATTTCTAAAGTAAGAATTGACGATGGAGAACAATGTAGTTAAAAGTTATTCAAGTGTCAATTTAATTTATGTGTTTTATGTTCTTTATATTTACAAAAATTTGTTAAGTGTTTCTCAATTTTTAAGAAAAAGTTAAAAGATGTCTTTTGAATATAAAATTTATGTAATTAAAAATGTAAGCAACTTGAAAATATTTAAAGTTCACATGAAAGGAAAAAATTTACTTCAAATTTGACGAAAGAGGAGTTAACTATTAATGAAAATATAAAAGAAAAAGAAAAAGAAAAACAAGACCCATATTTCTTGAAAAAAATTGAAGTCAAGAAAGAGAATGAAGATGTAAATGAAGAAACACTTTTCACCATCCACCACACAATCAATGTTACTTGTGGAGTTTAAAAGAAATAAAGGAGATACAGGTAAACAAAATCAAAAAATTAGTTTTAACGAGGTCAATCAAAACAAATAATTTTTTAAAGAAGTCATGATATATTTTCTTAATAAAAAAAAAATTATTGCGGGTCAGTGACCCAGTCCATTCTCATTCCTTTGTCCTTAGAGGTGAAATTGATAAAAAAGAGATATACTCGTAAAGAAAGTGAAATTGAATAAATATGTAATTTTATATAAAAAAAATAATAGAAGAATTACAAGAAAAAAATTATTATAATCAAAATAAAAAGAAGAAAATTAAATTAAAATAAAAAGATATATTATTATCTTTTATTTAAATTAGATATTAAAATATTTTTATTATGTTTTAAAATAAAAGAAAAATGTGACATTATTATTTTAATCTAGATAACTGTTATTAAAATAAGATTTATATTTAATATTTGATATTGTTAATTTAGATATTTATTATATTAACAGTAGGGTTTATTCTTATAAATAAAAGGTCTCATAATTTTATTAAAAATAAAGATTAAAAATAATATATAATTTATTCAATCGATACTTCTTTAAAAAATAAAATTGTGGTCAAGATGAGTCTAAGGAGAATATCATAAACGCATGTGACACTATCAATGTGCAATAGACTTGCTTTGGAGCAACGTTATACAACCTAAAATATTCACTCCTTACTAAATAGGCTACACAAAAATTGAAATTTGTTTATATTAAATATTGTAATTTTATGGAAACAAAAATACTCCAAACTACTTTTTCTCTGATGAAAAAGATTTAACTCCTTTAAAATGAAGAAATGCACTCACAATAGCACACTATGTTTGATCATATAATTTGGACTGCATTAGCTGCTAATAATAGCATACATAATATAAAGTGAAAAAAAAAATTGAGCACATGGGCATTATAAATGTGTAATGGGGCTGGCCCAAGATTTCAAAGCTTCCCAACACAGTGGCATGATCCAATGGGTAGTTACTTCTTACACCCTACCAATTTCTTCCTACACCTTTTCTATGTTTTTAATTGACTAATCCATGTAAAATTACATTCTAGAAATATGACTTTCAGATTGACCAATCTTGAAGATTAAAAAAAAAAAATTGAATTGGTGTATACAGAATTTGTTAGGGTGCTTAAATCATTTATCGATAATTTTTGCCCTTTCGTTACAAGCCCAACAAGTTTGGCAACTACCCTTCATGTAAAACTCTTTGGGCCTTGAGTAAACATCATAAGCAAATGCTTTGTTTGGAATTCTACCAATTTTATATGTTGCCACGTTCAAGATGATGTTTTAGTCGTGGAATTACACAACATAGTTAACTTAGCATTTACTAAACATGAAAAATTTTAATATAGCATGGCAAGGTTAAATTTAAATTTTGTTTCGGTACAAAATTTGTTCTTACCAGTACAAAATTTATGTATTATTGTAATTCTTTTCGTAAAAATATAATTAAATAAAAAGGGCTAGTTTTTAATTACTAAAAATGAAAATTTTAACATAACTTGTGAAGAGAGGATCTTGGAGCATTCCTTAGATATTTATGAGGTTTTATTGTGGCCTTCTTTATTGGTGCTTTGGGCATATTTTTGGTGGCAGAGGGGTAGTGCATGGGTAAAAAGCCCAGTGTTTGGCCATATTCAATTGCATGTGACTGGTCTTGAAAATGTCACATATTATGAAAATTTCAGAGAGAGCTAAGAGGGTCCCAAAGAATATTTGAGACAAGAAGTTGAACAAGCCACAAACACTGAAATCACCAACTCATGGAAATCAGCATATTTTTGACCAACATTACTCAAAGTTTAATGGACGACACAGAATATTCTAAACTCATTTACCAAATCATAAACTATTGGCTCAGTTTCTTTTGAAGAAATAATCTTGTCAGATCTCATCAACATCTCTACAGAATTTCCAAAATATCATTTTTATTTCTTTGAAATAAAGTAACTCAACAACATGTTATACACAACACATATTTCAAAGAAAAAAAAAAAAACATGTCAAAGTGCTTTTCATCTTTATGTCCATGTTTTTCTTCTCACCACTTTTTTCTTTTTTTCCTTTTAATTACACTTTCCAACTATTTAAAGTCATTGCTATAACTAGGAAGTTTGGTTTTTGTCAACGAAGGCTTAAAAGTTAAAAGTCCTTGTTAAAGAAAACCCAATAAGTATCAAATAAATATATAACTAGTATATAAATAATCCAACTTTTATACAGTTTAAATATTAACTCGATTGAAGTATACCTAATTTCAAGTTCCAATAAGTGCTTATCATGCAAATTTAGCCGTAAGTTTTGAAAAAAAAGAAAAAAAAGAAAAAAAGGATTAAAGTTAATGATTAGAGAGTGCATGTAAGAGACAAGCCAAATTCCTATAACACATGGAATTTTGTCTTGCAAGCCAAGCCAAATTAAACAATAAAAAGTCATTCTAAACAACCAAAAATCTAAGTCCAAAAAAGCTTTCTTATCGCCAATCGATGCACAAAACTTATTCATTCACTATCATGTCTAGCATGGTCAAGCTATACTTTGATATCATAATGCTTGCATGCTTGCGTAATGAATATATATATTCACCATTTAAAAAATAAAACTCATGCATCACGATCAATAGTTCAATACTAAAATACTGTCCAATGCTATGATTGATACCATCCATTGTAGTTGCAAGTGTACTACTCTATGGAACAACGACTAATTCAAATGGATAAACAAGTATTTGCAAGAAACATCAAACGTGTAGATATTAATACAAGAAAGGTAGAGAAAACAAAAATGATTGAAAGTTCCGGAAAACAGGGTGAGAATGCCTCGTGTTGTTTCTTAAAACCGTGACAAATGCTAATTACCACTTTGCTTTTTGTCCTTTGTTCCGAGAATGATCTCTTTCTTCTCATGCATATACGTGATCTTCACCTTTACTTTCATTTCATGTTGCTAAGTCAAAATATAAATCATCGTATATGAGGTATAGATGCGATGTGTGAATATAATAAGCATTCAATATAGTGTGATATGTCAATACATGAAAGTTCATTTGAAATATATAAAAAAATTAATAATAACACGTAATAAATATATAATTGTATCTATGGGAGAAGTATCTTTTAACTTGATTTTAAATGGGAATAACTTATATAGAAAATAAAATACTAGAAAAAGAAAGTTATTTAATTCAATTTTATAAAAATTAGAATTCAACTCACCTGTTATCATATTAGTTAATGTAAAATTTTATCATACATAATTAATTCGATTTTATAAAACCGACATATTATCTCTAGTTAATATTTTTAGTCAATATGACATTCTATTATCCTCTTGTTTTAAAAGGAATTTTGTTTATTACACCGCATAAGATTTTTTTAATCATATTCTCTCATTTCAAGAAATATTTTTTTATTATATCTCTCATGGAAAGAAAATTCTTTTCATAAAAAAAATTAGTTAGTAAAACATTTCTGTCTTAGAGTTTATATTGTTAAAGAAATACAAACATTTGTTAGATATTTACTTCTAATTAAACACAAATAAATATACATAAATAAGAAAAATTAGTAAGAAGTTAAAAGATTAAGATAATAATAGAAATATTTAATATTGATATAAATCATATTTATTTTTGTTCTTATGTTGTTATACCATTCATGTTTTCTATGAATTTATATTAAATTTTCGTAATTTTTTTCAAAAGTTTGAATATTTCAATCATTAAAATATATTCACTTAAAATCAAATTAAAGGATGTTACTTTGTTAAAACCATAAAATATTTTTCTTCCTTCTTTTAGTCATTTTATTTTGCCCTTTGTTGGGATGCCATTTTGAAGGACTATAGCTACTCCTTTAGATACTTGCATTACTAGATTTGCATCATTAAAAAAACAAAAAACAAAAACACATGAATGATTTTAGTGTAGTTTTGATTAATTGTTTGATTTATCTTGTGGCAAATATCTAGAAGAAGCATTGCAACTTCTAATGCTACATATCTCTGTTGAATTAAAAAGGTGAAGATATAAAGTTACTCCAAATCTTGAAGAAAAGATGTTATTTCAGTCCTAAACTTCGAATGTCGCATGTTTATTGAAAATTTACAAAATAAAAGAAGTGAAGGACACAATCTACTTGGTTATGGAATATGGAACCGTAGCCTTAAACTTAGTTTTCGTGGGTCATACATAGTTCAATCTAAAAAAATATGAGTGTGTATGGAATATTCTATGCGTTCAAATGTTCCCTTGACAAAGCAATCCAAAGCACATGCTTTCCAATTGATTGCATGTCATTGTTCTTTGAATTGGAGCTGCAGTTTGATTTGTTTGACCAAAGTTCAAACTTGGAAGTTTCATAGCTGAAAATTTAAAATCCATGAACCTTTTACGCTTGATAAAATGGTTAATTTGGTAAACAGCGGAAAAAAGCATATGTCCCCACCTAAACTTTCCACAATTTAAAGGACCTTTTTAATTGTCTTGTGCAATTGTGTTAAGTTCACCCAAAAGAAAAAACACAGTAAAAAAAGGTGATTGTTCGGTGTCATTCAAAAGCGAAGCTATTGGTAGCATTACATTTTACTCTTTTTCCAAAGAATATTGAAAAAATCTGAAAAAAAGAGAGTAACTAGAATACATTTTATATGATATATCCTTTTAGAATGTCGCAATCGGTGATACAAACTTTAATTGTAATGCAAGGCTTTTTGGTTGACATGAGAATTAGGTAGTAAAAGTGATTGCTTTTGGTTATTTAAACAGCATGAAATGGAAGATGAAGACAAAATTGACCAATGTGGGGTGCCAAGGATTAAGTGATATCACTTCACCACCAATTAAAGGAATTCAAGAGAGAAGCCCTTGAAATTAGGCTTTGCCATATCAACCAGTCATTCCACAAGAGTCACACCAAAAGATCTCTGGATATGTACAGTTGAGTCAAATCACGTGGAAATTTTTTCCAACAAGTTCACCCATTTGGTTTAATTATAATTCTCTCTTCTTCTTTTTCAATAATGTTTATGATTTTTTTAAATTTTCTTATAAAATTAATTTACAATATTTTTCCTCTCGTATTAAATTATTCATCGTTTAAAAGTCAAAACTAAAAATAAAATTTTATTTTATGGATAAAATTTGTGTGAATTAAACTTCTAAAATAGATAATACATAGATGTTTTAAAAAGACCTTCAAAATATAGAATACATATTGTTAATTGACTTTGATGATATTATATCATTGAACATGAATCAAAGACATTATTGTTTAAATTAAACATTAATCTCTATTATGAAACCGAAAACATAATGTCGTTCAAAATTTGTCCCTTAATTATCATTCTCTATTGAAATATTATATTTTTAAGTTCATATATTTCATATCATTTAAGACTCTAATGATATTATGAATCAGAGACCATTTTTGTTTATAAATTGAACATTAACCTCTATTATGAAATCGAAAACATAACGTGGCTCAAATTTTATCTCTTAATTATCATTTTTTATTGAAAGATTATATTTTTAAGTTCATATATTTCATATCATTTAGAGTTATCATCATTAGAATTTTAAGACGATAGTATATCTAATGATATTATAACAATGAATATGAAGTTAAAATCCTCTCATTTCTCAATTATATATAATTGCAAGTCGGTGATATTTTTAATCTAGATCTCTATCGAATTTTTCTGTTGTATATATTTTCCACCAAACAAATTGTCGTCTCCTTGATTCATCACATGGAAACAAAAAGTTGATGTTACGAAACCGAGAAAGAGCATTTTCCATGCAACAAAGATGGTCGTAGTCTGCATTTGCATGCAAAGAAACAAGAACAGTTGTGAATGATGATCATGTAAACAGCATTAATTGAAGCAGATAAAATAGAGAGGAATGGGAGGGGCAGGGATAGGATGCACAGACGTATATTAGGCCACGTGTAACCTCTACATTGAATGAAATGCACGACACTAGGACGAAGATGTTTTTTTTTTTTTTTATGCAAAAGAAAAAATGATGGTACTTTGTCGACTAATATGAATGATGTTTGTTCTGTAAATCTGCGTTTTTCATTTAAATTTGTTTTGAATTAACGGTATTTAAGAAATGAATTGTAGTAGATAAGGATGAGATGAATTAATACTTACCCTTTCCAACGGATTGGAATATACTGAACATAGAGACATGGGTCGCAAAGTGGACCTGAAAGTCAAAACACTTTTGTCTTTTGTCTTCTTCTCTTCCCTTAGGCACTACCCTCCACCACCTCTCCTTCTGTTATTACTACACTATATCTGCTACGTGCCAAACACTCCTCTCCAAACAACTTTCCCACCCCTTATCTTTGTCCATATATTTTTCAGCAAATTTTTGGGATTCGTGACAGCCCTTAGGAAACATAATCATCCTCATCATCACACCCTACACACCACTTTTCATTTCATCCATCAACAACGTCACTATACCATCCACTCTCCCTCTAAACTTGATTAGTTAATAACACTATCTCAAGCATATGGTTTTTGTCTTGCGTTCAAAGTCAAAATTATTGTAAACTAGACTTGGAACCTTACATTGTTATCCCAAGCAATGTTCTTGTGGAGCTACTTAATTAAGCTTAGACAAGTTGAAGATGATCCCCAATCCCACGCGTGCAATTTGAAATTTCGCAAAGGGACAAAGGAGATCCAAGATTTTCCATGGAAATATGGTGGTGCAACATTGGGTGGAATTCACAGTGAGAGAAAGAAAATTGGATCACATCGATGCCGGCCAAGCAGGGCACAATAATTAACTACATTATGAGAATCTCGAATTCAGCATTAAACCTAGAGGAAGAAAACGACCACTCCTATATTTGAGAATCTTCTCCAGAAAAGATAGAAAAGACCTCTTTAATTTTCTTATTTGATGCATCACGCTCTTCTTGCCCAATCTACTACCAGTTTGGCAAAATAAGAAAAGGGCTATATTTTAAGACTATCATTTTTTATTTTTATTTTTTAATTTCAACAAGTTCAAATAGGCAGAATAAGTTTTAAGGATAAGGCAAGTGTAAAAAACTAAAGACACAATCTATAAACCTGTCTTCTGTCTCAAATCTATTATGAATCTATAATTAGATTTGAAGTATTATTCAATTTAAAATTTTAATATATATTTTATTCTTAAAAATTACCTTGTTGGATTAAAATATAGTTATTTATAGATAATTTTATTCTTTATTTTTTTAATTGATAGGAAAATTATGAGTATAAATCGAAATATAATCTTTTAATTGAGGAATAATACGAAATTATGTTCGCAAAACTGTCTATCATTGGATAAGGTTATTGAGCGTCACAACTTTCATATTCATATTAAAAACAAATCAAAAGGTAAAAGAAAGAAAATAGTAGATACAAATAGTACGTTGACATGGTTGATGCAACACAAAGAGTATTGGGATTGACGGATTCATGTATAGTTTGAGGACTTTATTATGAATAATATATTTTCTAAAAACAAAATTACTTATAATTATGTAGAGTGTTAGAAGTCTATCATTTGTCTAATATGATATATTTTAAAT
Organism: Sphenostylis stenocarpa; assembly: GCA_963425845.1. Classification (NCBI taxonomy): domain Eukaryota; kingdom Viridiplantae; phylum Streptophyta; class Magnoliopsida; order Fabales; family Fabaceae; genus Sphenostylis; species Sphenostylis stenocarpa. Next base: position 8,874,394 of record OY731404.1, on the reverse strand, counting down.
ATCTATTAAATTATTTCATACATTGTCATTTCGTGTTAGAATTTTAATATAGAGATTTAAATATATTTTTTTATTTACAAGGTTTGAATTTTAATGTTACAATTTTTTATTTATTTTAGTTACAAACATGAGTAATATGATATATTTAGTTTAGCAAATTATAACTTAAAAATAAAACATATTTTGTTTAGTTTAATAAGGTTTATTTAAAAAAAAAAATGTGAATTTTAAGTGCTTGGATGTTTTAGGTGTATTTATATTTTTAGAGTTTTTGCTCATTGTGCATATGATGCTATATAAAATAATATTATATATTCTAGAATATAAGAATCACTTAAAAAGTGTCTAGATTAATTATGATTAATAATGATTAATCATATTATTATTCTCTATCGGAAATTTAATTGCATGTTCATAGAAAACATATACAAAAGCTTACTATTGTGCAACACAACCAAGATGTTAGTTTCTGAAACTTTTCATAAAATTGCAGAAATTTTGATGAATTTAACTTATTATTTCCACTACAACAAACTTTTGGTGAAGTTAATTAATAAAGTATAAAAAAAGTATACTGTCACGTAACAACATTTTCAAAGTGATTTTTCACCGCACAAACAACATCTTAATGAAATTTTTAGTTAGAGAGTTGTTTAGAAATAAAATTAAATATTTTATTATAAATTAATTATTTAAAATTTAACCATAATTTATTTATGTAAGTAATTATTTTTTAATTTTAATTAGTTTTTTTTTAATTTTTAAATAATTTATATAAAATTCATAATAAAATATTTATTTTTATTTTTAATCCATTGTTAGGAGAGGTTCTAATTTATTTATATTTCAAGATATTTTTCTTTTAATTCATTAAAAAAATGATGTTAAATTATTTTGAGTGATTATTAAAAATATATATTTTATTTTTAATGTTTATCAAACCAAATATTTTTTTAATTAACTATTTACTTCGACTTAGTCATTTAAATCTGGTATCACCTTATGTCCTTGGAAGCTATAGAAATTTATTTTACTATTATAAATAGTTATATCAGAGAAGGGTTTATAGAATTTGCTCTTGAACATCTTCTCCTCCATGTGAATTTTTGGTTAATTCCACATGGAAAAAATATGTAGTGTGCTAGAAGGTTCACGTAAATAATGGGTTAACTCCACATGGGAAAAATATGTAGTGTGCTAGAAGGTTCACGTAAATAAGTCTAAGAAAACGGTGTAAATTTTTATTTCATGGGTTTATGATTGATAATAATTGGTGATAGTTATAGAGTTCATATTTTAGATAGTTATGAACAATTCATATTATTAAAGGATGGGGAAGAATTTACATTTTAAATGTAATCACGATGTAGTATGGTTGTAGGTTGGAAATTTTATATTGTTTTTTATTAAGTAATTATCAACGGTTAGATTCTAGTTTTAATATTATCTAATTGAGTTGAGTTACGTGATATTTTAATTTAAAATTATTTTATCATATATATATATATATATATATATATATATATATATATATAAATAAAAGTCATACCATCAAAGTTAAAACGGAATTTTTTTCTTTTTTTACATTTTTATCAACTAAAAATGCTTATTACAATAAATATAATTAAGAAGATTATGATACTATATTATATTTCAATTTAATACTAATTAATCTTAAATGAAGTTATAATATAAATATAAGTTAATAACATGAAAAGTAAGGAAATGATATGAAATAATTAGATATTGATAAAAAAATATCTTATTTTTCAATTTATGTAAAATTTTACTATTTTAAAGGTCAAAGAATACTTAATGTGTGAAATTAATGATAAAATTTATTATGTTATGATGTTGATTGTTTAACTTAATTACTTTTAGATGTGACGTTGACTATGATATTATATCTGTTTCATTGAGTTTTTTTTTATATAAATTTTATAGGAATTTTTCTTGGTGTACTTTAAATGTTATTTTTTTAAAATTAAATATGTGTTTGAACGAATTTCTCTCCAATAATTCATACGAAAAGAAAATAAGAAATAAATAAATAAAATGAAATGAGCATCTACATAAACTAACACAGTAAAAATAAAAAATTTTAAAAATCAAATAGTTTATGAAAAGGCTAATTCCAATTTTTTATTATTTTTATTTTCTAAAATTCTTATTCAAAAACTCATCTAAATAGTTTAATTTTCTAAGATAAGTAAATATTGAAGAGATATATTTATTTTAAAAATTGTCTTAAATATTATTATTCCTTAAGTTACTATGAAAAATTAGATTATTGGTCTCTAAAATAATAAACTGGTTGGTAATTAATTGGAGACTAATTTACGGTTTAATTTTCAATAAGTAACTAAAATTTTGATAGTTAATGTTAGAGATGAAATTAGATTGTGATTGAGAGATTAATTTAATTAAAATAGTTTTTAACTTGACTAAATATTTTTTATCTTTAAATTAATCAATATTTAATAAATTTGTAGGGAACATTATGTTGAGATGAAGATATTTAATTAGCTAAATTATAGGTTTGTATAGTTGTACAAAATAGTACATAATCAAAACTTACTTTATTTAGTCATGATTTGTAGGAGTAAAATATTATAAGAACATGGTATCTATAAAATTGTAGAATGAATTCTATGTTTTTTAATTTGGTATCAGAGCTTAAAATTTTTTCTTTTTCTTTCTAAATCTTGGAGATCTTAACTGGAGAGATGACAGAAAAACCAATTCCAGTGGTAGTTCAATCTGAAGGTGTCTTTAATGTAGGTATAATCCTAAATGAATCAAACTATGACGTATGGTCACAACTAATGGAGATGCACATTGCAGAGAGGAAGAAATTGTCCTACATTCGAGAGAAGGTGAAGCCTCCAACAGAGAAATATGAGGGATATGAAAAATGGTATGCTGAAAAGCAAAAAGTGAAAAGATGGCTACTGATATCCATGAAGTCAGAAATCATAAAAAGGTATCTTCACTTACCCACTACCCTCGATATTTGGAATGTTTTGTCAAAGGCGTTTTATGATGGAAGTGATGAGCTACATGTGTTTGTCCTGAATCAAAGGGCATTCACTGCAAAACAAAATAATAGAACCATAACTAAATATTATGGGAAGTTGGTTGAGATTTGTAGGGAATTAGACTATCGTGACAAAGTAGTCATGAAGGACCCTGATGATGTGAAGTCATATCAGAAGTTCATTGAAAGATTGAGAGTGTATATATTCTTTGCTAGACTGGATGGTGATTTTGAGCAAGTTCGTGGAGAAATCTTGCGCAAAGAAGTGACACTTGATTTAGAAGAATGTTATGCATTGATCCGGAGAAAGACAGTCCGGCAAACAGCGTTGAAAATAGAACATATGATTTTTGATTCACAACTATGATGATAAGGAAACAAGCAAAGCAATTAAAAGGTCCTGAAAAAGGTAACTACAAGTGTATTCAGTGTAATAAGGATGGACACACCAATGAACTATGTTATGAAATTATAGGATATCCCAAGTGGTGGGATCACAGTCGAGCATCGAAGAAGAATTAAAAAAAAAATTCAATTGTTGTTGTAACTGTCATTGACAAAGAGGACAACAAAGACATGATGCTTGCTACAACTGCAAGTATTGATGATTCTAATGGTAAGGCCTTAATAAACACATCTACCGTTCTGAATAATGCATGGATAATTGACTCTGCATGTTCTAATCATGTGACTTTTGATGTTAGATAGATTAAAAATCTTAAACCTTCCTCACAAAAAAGTATTTCCACAGCCAATGATAGTAAATTCACTATCATTGGAGAAGGAACTGTCTCTATTTCAAACAATTTGAACCTTGATATTGTTCTTGTTGTTCCTTCTATTAAATATAACCTATTGTCAATCTTGTAAATAATCAAAGCTCTTTTATGTTTTGTAATTTTTTAGTTTGACTTTTGTGTTTTTAAGGACATTCAAACGAGAAAGACGATTGGTTGTGGTATTAGACGATGAAGGGTGTATTACGTGGACCTAATAGAAAAAGATTCAAAGAGACTTGGTCAAATACTAGCAACAAAAGGGTCTCAAGAAGTGAGAAAAGGCGAGGATATTTGGTTATGACATAAGCGTCTAGGACATGCATCTTTTGGTTACATAAAAAAATTATTTTCAAATTTATTTGACCAAGTAGACACTTCAACTTTGTATTGTGATGTTTATGTGCTTGCAAAGAGTTACAAAACATATTTTCCTTTAATTTCAAATAAAAATTCTCTTTCTTTTATAATCATTCACTCTGATGTATGGGGTTCATCTAAGGTTACAACATTGGGTGACTCAACGTGGTTTATATACTTGAATGACTTGGTTATGTTTGATGAAATCTAAAAGTAAAGTTAGAGGACTATTTCAGAAATTTTGCAAAATGATTGAGACCCAGTACAAAACACAAGTTTAGGTACTGTGCAGTGACAACGGAGGAGAATATATGCAATCAGAACTTTAACAAGTTTTAGTAGCCAAATGAATTATTCATCAGAAATCTTGTCCAAATACTCCACAACAAAATGGGGTGACAAAATGAAAGAATCGTCATCTATTGGAGGTGGTTCGAGCTACATTGATTGGAGCTCACATGCCAACAATATATTGGGGAGAAGCTCTCACATATGCAATATACACTATCAACCAAACACCGTTCAGGTCTCTTGAGTATAAAACACTTTTTCAATCACTTACAAATGCAATAATAAGTCCTAGAATTGTTGAACTAACACATAGAGTTCTTAGTTGTGTTGCTTATGTTCACTTACACAAACATCAGAGAAGTAAGTTATCTCCTAGAGCTGAAAGGTGTGTGTTCCTTGGCTATGTAGATCACCAAAAAGGATATCGGTGCTACAATCCACAAACCAAGCAAATGTTTACTACTATAGATATAGTCTTTCATGAGACCTTGATATATTTTTCCCCTAAGTCTGAAATTCAGGGGGAGAATTATGATGAAGTTCAGACTTTTGTTCCTCAAGAAATTGATACTGATGTGAGATTGGAGAAAGGAAGTTACAAAGTTGTATCGGGAGATGATGAAAGTATGCATCAATGTGATAATCAACAACCATATAATGAGGAAGAATTTGAGCATATTGAGATCAAAAGTTTGCCTATTAATGTTAATGATATACTACACCAATTGTCCTCTCAAGAACCTAATACATAAACAATAATTCTTCCAGATCGTGTCACTAGAGGTATTCCTAAGCCTACTTATGATCCTGACCTCACCAGTAAGACAAAATACCCTATGAGTAATTATATTTGTAACCAGAATTTGTCTAACTCAAATATCGCATTTATAAGTCAATTATCTACTGTATCTATTCCTAACAGTGTGCAGGAAGCTTTAACTGACTCCAGGTGGAAGGATGCTATGAATGAGGAAATAATATCCTTGCAAAGAAATAAAACATGGGAATTGGTAGATTGTCCAGTTGGAAAGAAACCAGTAGGATGTCGATGGGTGTATACTGTGAAATTTAATGCAGATGGCACAATTGAGAGATTCAAAGTTAGATTAGTGGCAAAGGGGTATACACAAGCATATGGAATTGATTACATTGAAATGTTTTCTCCCGTAGCTAAAATTAGCACAGTTCGAGTATTGTTATCTTTAGGTGTAAACCTTGATTGGTCCTTACAACAATTTGATGTAAAAAATGTCTTCTTACACGGGGAATTGTCTGAAGAAGTTTATATAGAGCTACCAGAAGGATATGGGATCCCGGATACACATAGCAAGAAGGTATGCAAGTTGAAGAAGTCATTATATGGACTAAAGCAATCGCTACGAGCATGGTTTGGTATATTCACCAAGTTAATGCTTGCTTTTTGGATATTAACAGAGCAACAAAGATCATACCTTGTTTCTAAAGAAAAAAGAAGGAAAGATTACAATTCTTATTGTCTATGTTGATGACATGATAGTTACAGGAGAAGATCTAGTGGAACGTAAGACATTGAAAGAGTACTTGGCAAAGGAATTCAAGATGAACTTGGTCATTTGAAGTACTTTCTTGGAATTGAGGTCTCAAGATCAAAGTCAGATATTTTTCTCTCACAGCGAAAGTATGCATTGGATTTATTGAAAGAAACTGGAATGACAGCATGCAAACCAGCAAATTCTCCAATTGAAGGAGGATTGAAGTTATGCATTGAAGAAGATCAAACTCCAACTAACAAGGGAAGATATTAGAGACTTGTAGGGAGATTAATGTATGTAGACCCCAAATCTTTCCCGGCTAATCAGTATATCTCAGAAATCCTCTATTTCGTAAATGGTTAAGGCTTCATTAGGCCCCTAGTAGCATTCACTAGGCTTCATTTAAGAATAGGATAGATTTTTTAGAAAATAAAAAATTTAGAAAAATCAAAAAATATGGGACGGTCGTCCCACATCTCCAGACGACCGTCCCACATCTCCAGACGATCGTCCCACTTGTCATTTAGGTTGAGACGGTTGTCCCACCTTCATTCAACCTTGGGATGGCCGTCCCACCTTTTCTTGAGCTGGGGACGACTGTCCCATTTTCCCAGACGGTCGTCCCACCTGTCAGGAGTCCAGACTGTCGTCCTGGCCTGCCTAGCGCAGATTCCTATAAATAGGGGCTCATTTCTGCTCATTTTGACACACTTTCATCCTCTCCTATGCTCTGAGGACCTATTTTTGGGACTTCTAAGTAACTCTGAGCATTATTCTAGAGTACAAGTGATATATTGATACTCGAGGAGTTTAGTTTAATTTTTGTTCGAAGGAGGAGCATCCTTGTAGAGTGTGAGGACGCCAAAAAGCGTCCTCAAGTGCAAAATTAATAAAAGCTCATTTCGGAGGTTCTTCTTCATATATCTTCTCTTTTACTGTTTTCTTTCACTGCTTTCCTTTTTGTGCATTAGTTATTAAAGTCATGTAGATAATCATTTAAATACTGCAATGAATAAATAGGATAGAAGCATAATTTCTCTTAGTCTTTATTTTAAGATTATTCCATCATAGGGAACCCGAAAGGGGCGTTGTGAGGTGCTAATACCTTCCCCACACATAACTAATTCCCTTACCCAACTCTGGTTATAATGACCAAAGTTGATTTTTCTTAAACCAACGCCTTCTTTTTTCCTTTTTCGATGTTTATGGTAAAAATATCGGTGACAACTCCTGGACCCATTTACGAAAACCTCGCTCTTAAGGGTAGCTCGGTTATCGAATACCCTAAGAGCGATGACCACACTTTTTAAAACAAGCGTGAGTCATCAAAACCATCGTGTCGCTCCGACTGCTTTTTATGGCGGCGACAATGTATCTTTCACAAACCAGGTCAGATTTAGCCTATGTTTTTAGTGTGGTTAGTCATTTCATGCACAATCCAGGTGAAAAACACATGAATGTTGTTATACAAATTTTAAGGTACATAAAAGTTGCTCCTGAAAAAGGAGTTATGTTCAAGAAGAACTCCAACTACAAGGATGAGATGATTTATATTGATGCAGATTGGGCACACTACAAGAAAAAACACATTTAGCCACCGAAATTAGCGACCGAATTTTTTCGGTCGCAATTAGCGACCGATTTAGCGACCGATTTAATTTTAGTCGCATTTAGAGACCGATTTAGCGACCACTTTAATTCGGTCGCCATTAGCGACCGATTTAGCGACCAAAATATGATTTGGTTTTCACTCCTTTATTTAGCGACCGAAATAGCGACCAATATTTGTGCGTCGCAAAATTTCATTCGCTAAATCGGTGGCTATTTCATACATAAATAAAGAAATCATTTAGCGACTGATTTAGCGACGAAATTACACATTGAAATAGCGACCGAATTAAAATCGGTCGCTAATGAGAAAATAATACATAATTATATCTGATTTTTGCAATATCGCTCAAGCGAAAATAACGTCGCTCGAGCGACACCACCTGCTAATTCGAAAATTAAGTTTAAAGATCTGTTCTTGAATCACAAAGCAATCAATCAAAATAAGCGCAGCAACTGAATTTAAATGAGAGAAAGGTTAAGGAAGATATCACCGGTATTTTATACTGGTTCACCCAATACCAGGGCTACGTCCAGTCTCCAGCCAAATTCCAGCTGGGTTCCACTAGATTAAATGTTTTACAGATTCAACAATCTTACACCTAATCTAACACAAGAACCAAATTCCAGTTCCTGCACTTAACCTCTCCACCAAGAACCAAATTCCAGCTCTTGATAACCTCTACAACCAAATTCCGAGTTGCGAGAGAAACCGAGTGCCCAAATTCCAGGCACCAAACCTTTCACCAAGAACCAAATTCCAGTTCTTGATAACCTCCACAACCAACTTCCAGCTGAGAGAAACTTGTGCCCAAATTCCAGGCACAACACAATACAAAAGAATGAAAAAGAATTTACAAAGAAGAAACTAGAAAGCTCAAACCAGTTTATCCAAATCTGCTGAGAGTTTCTTCTTCACAAGAATGCAAGTTGCCTCAAGAAAGATTTTCAAAAGAACTTCTAAAAACTGTTGCGAATCTTTCTTGGAAAAGGATGCTAAAGGTTACTTGAATGATTGCTTAGGATTTGTGAAAATTGATGTTCAAATGTATGTTTAAAAAGTTCAAGCAAAATTGTTTTTAAAGAGAAATTTCAAAAAGCTGTTGCATTAATTAATCTGTTGAAAGTTTGTTTTAATCTGTTGAAATAGCCGTTTCAATCTGTTAAAAGTCCTTTCAATCCATTTATGCGTTCTTGATTCTTTAACAAAATTGTTTTAGGTCGATCTTGCAACGGTTATATCAATTAAAACACTTTACAAAACTTTTCTAAGTTTGATTCAATCGATTGTTTCGTGTTTTAATCGATTGATATACTGCAAAACTTTCTTATAAAACTTTTCAAGTTATTTTAACTGATAAAAAGAAGTTTTAATCGATTAAAACTCTGTACAAAATTTTTCCAAGTTATTTTAATCGGTTGAAACGCGTTTTAATCGATTTAAACTCTGTACAAAAATATTAAAAGTTATTTTAATTGATTGAAATGCGTTTTAATCGATTGAAACTCTGCACAAAATTTTTCCAAGTTGTTTTAATCGATTGAAATGCGTTTTAATCGATTGAAACAGATCTGATCGGTCATAATTCAATTCTGATCGATCATAATCGCTATCTAAAGTGTATGTTAGATAGCGGTTCCACCTTAACCGCTATCTAAAGTGTATGTTAGATAGCGGTTAAGGTTTAACCGCTATTATAAGTGGTTTTTAATAGCGTATCATATACAACAAGATTTTGAGATTCGATCGATCAGATTTTCAAAATGATCAATCATATCTGCTAATTTTTTCAAAGAATTAATTATAATCGATTAGTTTTGTAAATTATTGGTTAGAATTGATTAGTTTTTCAAATAATAGATTAGAATTGATTAATTTCTGAAATATATATTCAAAAATTATAATTAAAAATATAGATTATTTAAGAATATTAACTATTGTAAAGATAAAGTTGAACATGGGAGGAGATGAAGATGATAATATAATGATAGAAGTTACAAAAATGTAGAATTGAGAAGTTTGAATAAAAAAAACTAAGCAAATAGAGATTTGATTACACTTTTAATAAATTGAAGATAATATTAGTCTTGATTTTTATTTTTAACTATTTATTTTAATTATTTAAAACAGAGAAACTATAATTTGACTTTCTAAATACTCTTTTTGATTATTATTTTTTTCCTAATTTTTGATAAAGTTAATTTTAATATTTAAAACTATTTAACATTTTGAATTCTGAAAGGTTTTCTCTAATAGCAAATTTAAAAACATAATATTCAAAAAAATAGTTTAAGATTGTGAATTCTCGGGTTGTGTTTCGCTTGAGCGAGACTACTCTCGCTCGAGCGAACTCCGATCTGATCGATCATAATTTGAAATGATCGATCATAATTGAGAGGATATAATAGCTGTGCCACTATAACCGCTATCTGAAGTGTATATTAGATAGCGGTTATGGTTTAACCGCTATTACAAGTGGTTTTTAATAGCGGTTCCACTTGGAACCGCTATTACATACAACAAGATTTTACCATTCGATCGATCAGATTTTCAAAATGATCGATCATATTTGATAATTTTTTCAAAGAATTAATTATAATCGATTAGTTTTCTAAATTATTGATTAAAATTGATTAGTTTTTCAAATAATAGATTAGAATTGATTAATTTCGAAATATATATTCAAAAATTATAATTAAAAATATACATTATTTAAGAATATTAACTATTGTAAAGATAAAGTTGAACATGGGAGGAGATGAGGATGATAATATAATGATAGAAGTTACAAAAATGTAGAATTGAGAAGTTTGAAACAAAAAAATTTAAGAAAATAGAGATTTAATTACACTTTTAATAAGATCACAAAATGTAAATTAAAATGTAATTGATGCTAATTGAAGCTATTTTAATAAGATCACACTTTTAACAAGATTTAATTACACTTTTAATAAGATCTAATGTTATTGATGCTAATTTTAAGAAGATCACAAAATGTAAATTAAAATAATTACAATATAATTTTCTACTTTGAGAATGAACAATATAATTAAACTCAAATTTGAGAATATTATAATACATTTTTGAACTCTTTTGGATTAATTTTTTTTCCTAATTTTTGATAAAGTTAATTTTAATATTTAAAACTATTTAACATTTTGAATTCTGAAAGGTTTTCTCTAATAGCAAATTTAAAAACATAATATTCAAAAAAATAGTTTAAGATTGTGAATTCTCGGGTTGTGTTTCGCTTGAGCGAGACTACTCTCGCTCGAGCGAACTTCCGATCTGATCGATCATAATTTGAAATGATCGATCATAATTGAGAGGATATAATAGCGGTGCCACTATAACCGCTATCTGAAGTGTATATTAGATAGCGGTTATGGTTTAACCGCTTTTACAAGTGGTTTTTAATAGCGGTTCCACTGGAACCGCTATTACATACAACAAGATTTTACCATTCGATCGATCAGATTTTCAAAATGATCGATCATATTTGATAATTTTTTCAAAGAATTAATTATAATCGATTAGTTTTCTAAATTATTGATTAAAATTGATTAGTTTTTCAAATAATAGATTAGAATTGATTAATTTCTGAAATATATATTCAAAAATTATAATTAAAAATATACATTATTTAAGAATATTAACTATTGTAAAGATAAAGTTGAACATGGGAGGAGATGAGGATGATAATGTAATGATAGAAGTTACAAAAATGTAGAATTGAGAAGTTTGAAACAAAAAAATTTAAGAAAATAGAGATTTAATTACACTTTTAATAAGATCACAAAATGTAAATTAAAATGTAATTGATGCTAATTGATGCTATTTTAATAAGATCACACTTTTAATAAGATTTAATTACACTTTTAATAAGATCTAATGTTATTGATGCTAATTTTAAGAAGATCACAAAATGTAAATTACAATAATTACAATATAATTTTCTACTTTGAGAATGAACAATATAATTAAACTCAAATTTGAGAATATTATAATACATTTTTGAACTCTTTTGGATTAATTTTTTTCCTAATTTTTGATAAAGTTAATTTTAATATTTAAAACTATTTAACATTTTGAATTCTGAAAGGTTTTCTCTAATAGCAAATTTAAAAACATAATATTCAAAAAAATAGTTAATATAATTGAGTATATTAGATAACGATTGAGGTTTAACCGCTATTAGAAGTTGCAATTTAAGAGCGGTTCCAGTGGAACCGCTATCATACACAACCATATTTTAAGATTGTGAAGTCTCGGGTTGTATTTCGCTTGAGCGACATTGTACTCGCTCGAGCGACATCCGATTCTAACATGAGTCTCCTATGTTACATTATCCGGCTAACTTTCATCGACGTTTGCGCAGGTCAAAATTCGCTCAAGCGACAGTAATATCGCTCGAGCGACGCGACCTGCAAAAAATTGGCCTTCTCGGGTTGGATTTCGCTTGAGCGACACTACTCTCGCTCGAGCGACGCTACCTGCACAAAATTGGCCTTCTCGGGTGGTTTTTCGCTTGAGCGACACTGTCTCGCTCGAGCGACATCCACATTTTTTGGTTATGATCGATTACATTTTCAAATGATCGATCATATTTGAGAATATATAATAGCGGTTAAGATGTAACCGCTATTAGATGTGCTATATAATAGCGGTTAAGATTTAACCGCTATTAGAAGTGCTATTATAATAGCGGTTAAGATTTAACCGCTATCATATACAACCACATTTTTCAATTCCCTATCTCGCGCCACTTATCCCCAAATAACCCTAACTCTCCTGCCTCACTCACCCATTCCCTGTCTAGCCCCCTCACTGCTCCCCCCAAGTCAGCCCTCACCCTAATCCAACCTCCACCAAAGCTCCTCGTCACCCTTTGAGCCACCGCGCCACCCTGTGAGCCACCGCGCCACACCTCTGTTCTGAAGCTCCTCCGCACCCTCTGCCACCGCGCCACACCTCTGTTCTTAACCTAATCCAACCAAGGTTTGGCTTGTTTGAATGTATATATTGTTATTCTCTTGCATTGTGAATAATATAGGAGAGATACTTTTGACAGAATTTCTTTATCTGTTTATTGTAGGTGGATTTGTGAAGTGGATAGGTTCTTCGATCCCTCTTACTGCGGATTTGGTGGTGCTTGACAGACCAATTTGGGAACTACTCGAGACTGTACGCCCTCAGGTTAACCATTTATAATTTGTTTCACTTATCTGTTGCATCTTAGTGAAAAGAAATTTCATAATTATTGGGTTTACTTACACAATTATTTGGTGGTCTGTATCATACGTACTGCATAAGTAGTGGATAAATACCTTGGAAAAAATGTATTAGAAAAACGTAAGTATTGCATCACATGAAGTGAATAATGCAGTTTCACTTATGCTGATTGTTGTAGTTAATTTGCAAGAATAGAAAAACATAAGTAGTGCATCGCATAAAGTGAATAATGCAGTTTCACTTATGCTGATTGTTGTAGTTAATTTGTAAGAATAGAAAAACATAAGTAGTGCTTCACATAAAGTGAATAATGCAGTTTCACTTATGCTGATTGTTGTAGTTAGTTTGCAACAATGGAGATCCCTGTTGGTAGAATGTGGATGTATCAAAGATTGGATGGTAACAAACATCTAACAGATGAATTTAGAGAAGGAGTGTATAATTTCCTACAATATGTTATTGCTCAACCTATGTTTCAAGAACAATGTGAAATGTTAAGATGTCCTTGTGTTAAATGTAAGTGTAAAGTTTTCAAGTTTGTTGATCAAGTTGCATTGGATCTTTATCAAGAGGGATTCATGCCTAATTATTATTGGTGGACAAACCATGGTGAAGAGTCGCCGGAATTTCCTGCAGTGGTTGTTGAGAGATCACATGGAACTTTTCAACAAATGGAAGAATTAGGTCCTTTCCATCAAATGATTATGGATCATGTCGGACCGTCACTTGGATACCAACTTCAAACCGAGAGTGAAATTAGAGAAGAGGACATGGCAAAAAACCCTGATCCTGATACTTAAAAATTCTTTGACATGCTTGCTGCTGCGCAAGCACCATTGTGGGAAGGATGTACACATCACTCTGAATTATCAGCATCTTTGGAAGCTCTAAGCTTGAAATCTGATTATAATATGGCTGAAGGATGTTTTAATAGAATGGTCCAATTTATGGGAGAGACTATGCCAGAAGATCATCGAATGCCTACAAATTTTAACCAAGCTAAGAAGTCAGTGATAAAATTGGGTTTGGGTTGTCTCAAAATTGATTGTTGTCCAAACGGATGCATGTTGTATTATAATGAAAATTCATCTAAAAATATAACTAATTGTTTGATATGCGGAATGGATCGATACAAGATTATCACTAGGAGGGGAGTTGAGAAAAAGATTTCTATTAAAAAAATGTGGTACTTTCCAATTATTCCTAGACTCAAAAGGTTATACTCTTCAATGGCCACTGCACCTCACATGAGATGGCATAGCGAGAATGAAAAGGACCCCAATATTATGTGTCATCCATCGGATGGGGAAGCTTGGAAGCACTTTGACACTCTTCACCCAGAGTTTAGTCAAGACCCAAGAAATGTCGGATTAGGGTTATGTGCTTGATGGGTTTAATCCTTTTGGTCGGTATGGCAAAAGTTATTCTTGTTGGCCGATTATCCTAACTCCATACAATCTTCCACCTACCATGTGCATGAAGAGAGAATTTATGTTTTTGACAATTTTAATTCCGGGTCCTTCAAATCCAAAGCATAAGATTGATGTATTCTTGCAACCACTTATAGATGATTTGTGCACCTTATGGAATGAAGGGATATTGACTTATGATGTGTCATTGAGGCAAAATTTTATGATGAAAGCTGCTTTGATGTGGACAATTAATGACTTCCCAGCTTATGGCATGTTATCAGGTTGGACGAATGCTGGTAGACTTGCTTGTCCTATATGTATGGAAAGAACAAAGACATTTTCTCTTAGTCATAGCCACAAGATCTCCTATTTTGATTGTCACCGTCAATTTCTTTCACAAGACCATCCATTTAGGAGGAATAAAAAGGCATTCAAGAAGAACGTTGTTGAGATTGGTCCCCCTCCTCCACGTTTATCTAGTCTTGATGTCTGGAATAGGGTGGCACACTTACCAGTTTGCTATCAATTACAACAAGTAGACAATATTGCAGGATATGGTATTACACATAATTGGAAGAAACAAAGTATTTTTTAGAGGTTGCCTTATTGGAAAACCCAACTTTTACGTCATAATATTGATGTTATGCACACAGAAAGAAATGTGTTCATGAATGTGTTTGACACTGTCATGGATATCAAAGGCAAAACTAAGGATACAAACAAGGCTCGATTGGATGTAGCTGAAATATGTAATCGAAAAGAGTTAGAGTTGAAAGACATTGGACGTGGAAAACTTATCAAACCAAAGGCAGCATATGCTTTCACCAAATCCCAAAGACTCTCTATTTGTAAGTGGGTTAAAGAACTTAAATTGTCAGATGGATATGCTTCCAATTTGGGTAGATGTGTTGACTTGAATCAAGGAAAGTTACATGGTATGAAAAGTCATGACTGTCATGTGTTCATGCAACGATTACTTCCAATTGCATTTGATTCGTTGCCAAAATCAATTTGGGAAGTACTAGTTGAACTTAGTATTTTCTTTAGAGAATTGACTTCCACAACACTAAATATTGAACACTTACGAGTTATGGAAGAAAATATACATGTCTTATTGTGCAAATTGGAACAAATATTCCCACCAAGCTTCTTTGATTCAATGGAACATCTTCCAATTCATCTACCTTATGAGGCAAAGGTTGGTGGTCCAGTTCAATATCGTTGGATGTATCCTTTTGAGAGGTATCTTTACACTAACTACTCACCCTCCATTTCTAAAGTATTTTATATGTTCTTTAAAGACTCCATTTTTGTATTCTTTTTTAGATTCTTACACTCCTTAAAAAGGAAAGTGAAGAATAAAGCTAGGGTGGAGGGCTCTATTTGTGAAGCTTACTTGGTGGAAGAAACATCTACATTTGCTTCATTTTATTATCCTGATCATGTTGAAACAAGAAGGACTAGGATTCCTAGAAATGTTCATGTAGGTGAAGGTTCTTCATCCCCTCCTCCTATTTCAATTTTCAACTACCCAGGAAGACCAATAGGAAAATCTCAAACATATTTTCTGGACCAAAGAGACTATGATGCTGCCGAATTATATGTTCTTCAAAATTGTGAAGAGGTTCAACCATATTTTGAGTAAGATGTTTTCACTCTTCTCACATCAAAATTACTCATGTTACTTTGTGTGGTTTAAGTAATTTGTTACGTGTTTGCGAGTATTTATATTGAATATTTAAGACAGCTAAATCCTAGTATTTACGGTGCCCAAATTGACCAAGACATTTCATCCCATTTTCCTAAATGGTTTAAAAAATATGTAAGTTTTTGACTTATATGTCTTACAAATATTTATTCTGACTTACATAGTCTAATGTGTAAAGGACTTTGCTGTCTTTAGGTTCTAAATCCAGAAAATAATATTGAAGATCCATTATTGGTTAATTTGGCATGGGGTCCCAAGAGAAAAGTTGAATCATGGCCTATGTATGTTATCAATGGATACAAATTCCACACTATTGTTTGGAGTGAAGGCATGAATTCCTGTAACTATGGTGTTTATGTACGAGGAACCAATGGTCAATTAGAGTCAGATTTTTATGGATTATTGTCTAATATTATTCAATTAGAGTATACTGGTTTGCCATTGATGAATTTAGTTCTCTTTCAGTGTGAATGGTTTGACAATACTCTTAATATAGGAACCAAAGTAGATAATAAGTATGGAATCGTGGAAGTAAAGCAATCACGAAGATATAATAAAGCATATGATCCTTTCATATTTGCACAACAAGCAAAACAAGTTTATTACACAAGTTATCCAGAGGGACATCGAGGTTGGTTGGGTGTAATAAAGACAAAATCTCGTAGTAGAATCATTGATAATATAGTTAGTCAAGTTGAGCATGAGACTCCATACCAAGATGATGAGCTTGTAAGACTTGAAGTAGTGCTTCGTATTGATCCTAACTTCATTGATGATTCCCTTGCTGATGTTAATGGTGGGGGAGAAGAAATAGATATACAATTACTAAATGAAAGAAATATAGATGAAGATGAGGATGAAGATGAGGATGAATATATTTCAAGTGAGGATGAGACTGAGAGTGATTTTGATGATACAGATACTTCGGTAATTCATGCATTAAAATTATTTTTACAATTGTTAAATTTGATTGTACACCTTTATTTAATATTGCATATATATACATATATATATATATATATATATATATATTGATATGATTATGATTTAATTATTTGCGAGTGAATGAGTGGTAAGCTAAGCTGACACGTTTGGGTGTAGAAAACACAATCAGGTAATTCATTGTTTCAATTGTTTAATTTTATGCATGTTACATATGTAATAAGATCCGCTTGTAGATGCCACAAAGGGGTAGAAGTGGTGGTCGTAGACCACCTCATCGTGGTGGTCGAGGTGTACTTGGTTGATGATAGAGGTTCACCCAGCCCTAACTCTCCTAGTTCTGTTCGACCAAGATCCATGGAGTCTACTAATCCTATGTTTGTAGAACGCACACCTCCCTCAACTCAGCGGGAATCTCCTGTAGCTATAGTAGGAGAAACAATTCCTACTACCTTCTCGCTGAGGCGACATTTGGTCAACCTACACGGTACACTGGGTCGGTCGCAAGCTGAGGTTGAGTCCGGAAATATGGTTGATCAAAGGCCATGGTTACAAGCAAACAAAGGAGAGTAAGTATGTTTTAATTTAATTATAATTCTTTAATATGAAATTTCTTAATAATATCAATCCCACAATATGTTTCAACACAGGTTTATACCAGCAAATGGTCCTCTTGCTATAATCTCTAGAATCATCAAACAAAAATTTGATGAACCAAGTCCCACTTGGAGAAAGGTTTCACTTGAGCTTCGAGATAGATGGTTTGGAGAGTTCAAGGTAATTTGAATTATAGTTACATTAAACAATGTCATTTCATTCTTATAAATTAAATGTTTGTTGTGTATTTTATTTATGCAGAAAGAGTATATATGGGATGTGGAACAAGAGCAAGCCATAAGATCTGTTTTTGATAAGAAAGGTTCTCGAATTTTAAAAAACTCAATGAACAAAGTTAGGAAGGGTAAGGATACGGGAATCGGATACCGCCAAGCTGTTCGAGCATCTTTGGACTTACATTGGAGTTCTCCAGATTTCCAAAACAAGAGTGCCATTGCCAAGGCTAATCGAGTTGTTGATAAGGGTGCCTCGGCTTACTGTGGGGGTTCCATATCTACTTGCGACTCACTTTGAGAAGATGGTAAGTTTATTATATTTTTATATAAGTAATTTAATACAATATATTACACTTTAGGTAATGAATTTTGTCTCATTTTAATGTGTAGACTACGGAGTTTCAACGGGAACCAACCGTTTGGGAGGTTGTTGAGAGGACAAAGAAATTAAAGACTGGACAATGGGTCAATGAAAAAACTCGTTATCTTGCTGTATGTTTAACATCTAAGTTATAGTTTATTATTCAATATATGTTTTCTTCATAATAATTATATTTCACTTCATTTTTAGGAACAATATATGCAGCGCAGAGAAGAAGTCCATCAACAAAACTTGCGTGAAGGCTCATCTTCACAAGAGTCTCCTATTGTCTCTGTTGATGATAATCAAATATACATTTCAGTTGTTGGAGGTGAAAATAAAAAGGGAAATGTGTATGGACTTGGTACATTGAGCAAAAAGTTCACTACTACATCAGGTTCTCAATCTTCTACTCAAACTGCAGTACTTCATCAAATTGAACAAATGCGTGAGACTATTGAAAAGTTAAATGCTGAATTGGTGGCAAAGCATAATAAGGAGAAGACACTTGAAGAAGAGATGCAGGAGTTGAGGAACAACCAACGCCAACAAGATGAGCAGATGAAGCTTATTTTACAACATATTCAAATGAATAGTCATCCTACTACAAGTCAACATGACACTAGTCAACATGACACTGACAATATACCAGAGGACTAATTTTCATTTATGTTATGTTTGAATGAATTATGTTATGTTATGTTATGTTTGAATGAATTATGTTTGAATGAATTATGTTATGTTATGTTATGTTTGAATGAATTATGGTATGTTATGTTATCTTAAGTTTTCATTTATGTTATGTTTGAATGAATTAAGCAGGTACAAATTTTATGATTTGAATAATTTGACTTTAGTTCTTAAGTTTTCATTTGTGTTATGTTTGGATGAATTAAACAGGTACAAATTTTGTCAAATTGGATATACAAAATTTTAAATGAAAATTTTCAGATTTGGTTAGATTAGCGACCGAATTTTTGGTCGCTACAAATTTATTATAATATACAAATTTAGCGACCGATTTAGCGACCGATTTAATTTATTCTTTAAATAATTCAATTAATATATTAGCGACCGATTATATCCATCGCTATTATTTTTAACTTGGTCTCCAATTTAGCGACCAACTTAGCGACCGATTTTAATTATTATTTAAATAATTATATTAATATATTAGCGATCGAATAAATCGGTCGCTATTCTTTAAAATTTTACCACGGATTTAGCGACCGATTTATTATATTATTTTCGGTCGCTATTTTGGTCCCCAAAGAATAAGTGACCAAATTAATTAGCGACCACTTTAGCGACCACTGATCGATCGCTATTTAGCGACCAATCTGTAATCGGTCGCTAACGAATTAGCGACTTGCCCTTTTGCGACCAACCATTTCGGTCGCTAACAGATTAGCGACCAATTTTTAGCCATTAGCGACCGATTTTTTCGGTCGCTAAATCCGTTTTTTCTTGTAGTGGCAGGTGCTCTTGATGATAGAAGATCAACCTCTGGATACTTTACATTTGTAAGAGGTAATCTTTTCACATAGAAAAACAAGAAGCAGAAAGTTGTAGCTAGATCCAGTGTAGAAGCTGAATTTAGAGAAATGGTTCTTGGACTTTGTGAAGGTTTGTGACTCAGACTACTTCTCCAAGATTTAATGTATGCACATACACATGTCATTCAGTTGTATTGTGATAATAAAGTTGAGCGCGACATTGCTTACAACCCTATCCAACATAATCAGATGAAGCATGTGGAGGTTGATAGATTTTTCATCAAGGAAAAGCTTGATAAAAATATTATGGAATTGCTAAATATTCGATCTAAAGATCAGCTGGCAGACATTCTCACCAAAGCTGTGACAAGTCAGATTTTTAGGAGATTATTGGACAAGTTGGAAATGTATGACATTCATTTAACAACTTGAGGGGAGTATTGAGATAAAGATATTTGATTAACTAAATTATAAGTTTGTATAGTTGTACAAAATATGACATAATCGAACTTATTTTATTTAGTCTTGATTTGTAGGAATAAAATATTATAAGAAAATTGTATTTGTATCCAAAAGATATATATAATTTTAGATATATAAATAAAATTATAGAATGAATTTTATGTTTTTTAATTCATTATTTAGGAATAGGAACAAAATTTAATGATTATAATGGATTACTAAAAAATTGTTTTGTATTTATTGAAAAAATATTTGAAAAAAATAAAAAATAAAGTGAATTATTTGTGTCCTCACGTATAATAGATTTTATGCAGAAACATGGGTGAGTAGAGATTTGATTTGTCCACCCTAGGTGTTGTGTTTGTTTAAGTTGGTGTTGCTGAAAATAAAAGGAATGATTCAGCATATCCATAGAGAGGGCATGTGTCAAGAGCCCAGAAGCTAAGAATGTGATTGTGCGTGGCATTGGACAGATGGTATATGGCCAGAGAAGCACAATGGCACAGACAGACCGACACCAATGCGCGCATCTCAATCCGATGGAGCGAGCATTCACTTTTTACCTGCTGCTGGTGCACTCCTTCCTGTCTCTTTCCAGCCTCATTAGGTGTATGCAATGCATCAATGCAAACATATTCACAATTCACAACCAACAAAACCAAACAAATATGTTTAAGTAGTTGAAAACTCACTATATGTGGGAGTAACAACATGTATTACTTAATTAGGAGTAGTCCAAATCCAAATTATTACACGTTACACATTTTACAAAGTTAAATTACAAAAAGTTATTCAATAAACATAATAAACCTTCACGATGTAAAAAAATAATTAATTATAATAAAACTTACATAATATTATTTTTATAATAAAAAATGTTTATTATTACTTTAGTTTTGTTCATTAGTAATAATTTATTTTCACTCTCACTACTTATTTTACATTGATACAAGTTATTATGGTTATCTAGAATAAAAGAAAAAATTGTGTTTGACTATTTGTCAACTTACTTTTTAATTAGATGTTTATTTTTTATTTGTGAATCCTTGATTATATTTACTTTAATTTTTCATATATATTTTTTATTTTGTAATTTGAGCATTTCTAGTTCAATTTTTTATATCTTAAGTATCTTTAGTTAAATTAATTTAACTTTATGTTCAAACGATCTTTATTTCACGTATTTAGTATCAATTTAAAAAATAAACTTTATTTTTTGTCAAGTGAAAGCATCAAGTTATACTATAATCGATTTATACTAAAATATAAGTATATATCCCACTTCATTAGGGGCTGCAGGGGGCTAGCCCCCAGCTCAAACCAACTTTATATATATATATATATATATATATATATATATATATATATATATATATATATATATATATATATATATATATATATATATATATATATATATATATATATATTATTTTTAAAAAATTATTTTATTTGTTACTTATAATAAATATCATTTTTTACAGAGTTTCTTACTTATATTTTTGTTTTCTCTTCTTTCTTTATCTTTATATTTTTTATTTTTTCTCTCTTACTTTCTATTTTTGTTTTCTCTTCTTTCTTTATCTTCATATTTTTTTTATTTTTTCTCTCTTAATTTTTATTTTTATTTTTTTAAGTGTAATTTTTTCTATTAGACACTTATTTTATCTTTTTGTTATATTTCTATATTTTATTTTTATCACTCATTAACATTTTTTTTCTTTTCCAGTTTCACCTTCCAGCATAAAAATTAATTTTTTTTTAACTTTTTGTCTTCTCTTCTAAGTCAAAAAAAATAAAACAAAAAAAATATTTCACAATAATTATTTTAAGTAAAAATAGTAAATAAATTTATTTTTTTATTATTTTTATTTATTATTATAACCATTAATATATATAGTGTAATATAAAAATGTATTAATATAAATTTTTAAATTTTATTTTAAATTAATTAATTATTTTAATATTTTATGATACTTTATTTTATGTTAAGATATGAAAGAAAAATTCATATTAAATTTTAAAGATATTTAAAAATTATAAAATTATTTTTAAAATAAAAAAATAGATAAAATAAATTTTATTTTTTAAAATTTAAATTTAATTAATAATATTAAATTTGTAATATATTTATTTGTATATTATAATTAATTTATATATGTTGCTTCTCGTATAAAATTTATGGTTCTGCCTGCGACTGAGTATTAATACTCTTATTAAATATAATAATCTCTCCTTGCAAATGAAGCTACTCATTTTTCATTTGTAACAAGAAACTCAAACATTTTCATAATATTTCAATTTAAGTTTTAAATTAGGTCTCAAAATCAATAATTGATATTCAAAAAAGTTTTCTCAAGTTAATCAAATTTACTCACCTAATCACATAATTGTTCAATATTATTCTGTGGAGTAATTACTAATTTTCTTATTGATTAAAATAAAAAATATTTGAAAATTTGACTGTATTTTAATTTATGTTATCACACCATATATTTTTATTATCACCACTCCTATCATTATTAATTATTAACATTATAATAGTCATAAATATTATATTATTAATTTTAGTTGTATATATTCATAATTTTAATAAAAATAAAAATCTTTGGAAATAATTTTTTTAAAATTAAAACTAAAAAATGAAGTAACTAACTTTAAAAAAAATTATAATTTAAAAAGTAAAAAAAAATTACAATTAATAATAATGTCTAATAACAATAATGTCCCTCACCAAACACAAGTTAGGTTATAACTCATACATTTGAAAAATAAAAATAAAAATATTAATAAAGCTAGTTATTGAAAGGATGTTTAGATTACCAATTAAATATTTGGAGACCACAAAGATAAATTTGAATGGTTTATAAAGTCGTTGTTGTATTTAGTTTATACAATTAATAAAATATTTCAAGAATATACAAGATAAAAAAAATGAGATTGTATAAAAAGTTATCTAAAAAAATAAAAGAATATTCTCAGATGTCAAGGATATTGAACAGATAAAAATTAGAAAAGAATCAATTTGATTTAAATCATAATATATAAATAAGATTTTCCAAATTATTAATAGAGAATAAAACTAAAAAATAAAATAAAAATTATAAACGAATATAAAAAAAAAAACTAAAAACTAAATATTACTATTGTAAAAGTTAATATGCTTAAACATTATAATATTCTTACATAATGTATACCTGGACAATATAGAACGTATCGATGAAAATAAATAAATTTACATCATTTCTCTTTTTATTGGAAGACCCTGTTAAACATCTCACTTATTTTATTTAATATACATTTAGAGAATAAAATTAGAACTACCCAAATAAATTTAATGTGATGGATGGTTTGGATATAAAATAGATTAAATTAAAAAAAAAGTCAATTTTGTTTCGCCCTTCAGAGTCTAAATTGACTTAATCTATTTTAATATGATTTTATTAAAAAAATATAAATGTTATATATATATATATATATAATTACTATTTTAAAAATTAAAACTAATTTTATTTTATATGATTTTTTATTTTAAAATATAATATTATTTACTTTAAAGTAATTTTCATTTTCTTTAAAATGAATAAAAAATAGTCTATTGATTAATGCAGGATCACATTTTTTGACCCATTTTAAATGTAGTGGTGACACAAATTTTCAATTAACCGTTTGAGTAGCAAATTTTCTCAATTTTAATAAAATTTTAAGGGTTAAATGTATTTTTTTATTCTTATTAAATTATAATTAAATTTTGATTAATTAGTCCTTAAATTTTAAAAAAATTGTAAATTTAATAAATTTTATAAAATTTATAATAATAAAAAATTATTAAATTTAGATATAAAAATATTAAAGTTTAATTTAATTTTTTTATCAACTCTGTTAAAATATAAAATAATCATTAAATATTAAATTTATAAAAAACACATATAACTTTATTTAACCCAAAAACAAGTATCAAGAACACCACGAGCCATTCAAATCTATAATATATATATATATATATATATATATATATATATATATATATATATATATATATATATATATATATATATATATATATATATATATATAAAGATAAATGAGGGGTGAGAGATCACATAAATAAGACAAAGGATTTAGGAGTTTAAAATGATTATGAATTTATAGAAATGGAATTTAAATAGTTAAACAATTTTATTTATAATTATTTTTAAATCTAAATGGTAAAAAACTAAATGTTACCTAACTAAACCTATTTTATTCTTAGATAACAAAATTTCGGTTCCAAATTTATTCAAGATTAAAATTATATATATATATATATATATATATATATATATATATATATATATATATATATATATATTTTTTTTTTTTTTTTTTTTTTTTGTACCAAACATTCAACTGCCACGTGGACTTTTCTTTTAAAATATTTTTTTCGATAATGTCTACATAAAGAACTAAAGTAAATTGTTATAATCATAAAAACTAAAATTATTAATTTTAAATTTAGTGGATAAAATAAAACTTACCGCAAATTTAGCTATGCTTTGGTATCAAGTGAAAAGAGGAAAAAAGAAGAGGAAAGGTGTGAACTTTGATTTTTCCGAAGAAAGAAAAAAGTAAGAAAATATTTACCGTATATCTATCTCTAATGGTTTTGGTAGGTGCTCTATGAAACATTAAGGGAACCAAAGTTATAAAAATTGAAAACTATTATGAAACTTTAATTTGTTAAGCAAGTAAAAAAAAAAATTATTCTTTACCAATTAAAAAGTATGATAAAAGGTATAAGTGTAAGGATGTAGTTTAATGTATTTCTAAAAATAGAAATGGTTTAATTACGTGGAGTTTGATTCTTTTATAAGTTAAGCTAAAAATATTATAAATAAAAAATTTAATTATTGAAGCTTTATTTATATATAGAATTATATTTTTTTAATTTTCATTTTTCTTAAGATATCATATATATCATATATATATCATATATATATATATATATATATATATATATATATATATATATATATATTTATGTTAGATAAAAATTATTTTTTATAAAAAAATTCTTTGTAATTTGTTTTGTTGATTACATGTGTAATTTTTAAGATAAAGAAGAATCTTTGTTAGTTTAAAATTCTAGTTAGAGTTATTAAAACGAGCGACTTAATTCTCGCCTGATTGTACTCGGTCAAATAAAAAAATTTGAATGTCTAGCTTAACTTATATTTTAAAACAAGCAAAAAATTTTAACTTAGTATGACTCTATGTTAGGTCAACCGATTAACGGGCTAATTTTGGTCTGATTAAATTTATTTTAAAAATATATTAACATATCTATACAAAATAAATTACTTAAAAAATATTTAAATAAAAATAAAAATATATTTTGAAAAATTAAATTTTATTAATAAAACTAATTTTTATTTAAGATATAATGTTTAATATACAAATTATAAGATAATACACCAATTCAATATCAAAATTTTATTCATCCATATTAGTAATTAATCTTAATCATTAGATATTTAAATAAGTGATTAATAGATATTTATTTTAATATTTACTCTTAGAATAATGAATATTTGTCAAATTAATTTATAATATATATATATAATAAAATAATATTACTTTTTATTTTATTTAAAAAATAATTATTATTTTATAAAATGGGTCTATCTATAAGTCTACTGTAGGTTATAACCTAAATAGTCTGAACCAAAATAGGTCTAATTTAATTTAGACTACAAAATTTTTAGTCTAACTTAACTTATTTCTCAGAACTTTCGGGCTGAATCGTTAGGTTGAGTTTATTTTGACACCCCTAATTATAGTGATATATTCAATTTATTAATTTGAGTATTGTGTTAATAAGATTGGGTTTCACGTGGAATTTGAGACTCTGAAGGAAAAGTTAGAAATGGGCAATGGAAACTAATTTTCAATTCCTTAATACCTTAGGGCAATGACGAATCTATGATTATAAGTCAGTGAAAGCAATTCACTTTTTAAGTCAAATAGTATATTTGTACACTCTTAGCTACATAGGTATATCATAGAGTAATGACCAACGAGTTCAAATATATAAGATTAGGGGGACAAAATAAAAAGTTTTCATATATTTAGTAATAAGTGTAAGAGAATGCACCTATACACTCTTTTATATATATATATATATAGAGAGAGAGAGGTTTGTCATTGTCCTAGGGTAAATGATCTGAATGTTGTGGAGTCAATTTGCCACTAATGATTTGTAATTAGGTTGTGTATTTAGAATTTAGGAGTGTTTTAAAAACCTTAATTGATTGTTTAGTGTGTCATGATTCAATTATTTTAAGAATAATATTGTAAATGATAATGGAATGTCTAAAATTTTGAGACAAACTAAATAATTTCACTAAATTTGGATATGATTTAAGTGGAAAAGATACAAGTATTATGTTGAAATAATTTAAAGGATAGCCAATCAATTTTTTCACTTTTTATATAATTTTTTTTTCATAATTCACTTAAGCTACTATTGGTGGTTGAAGCAAAAATCCAACCAATAAAAAAAAGGTTTATAGAGTCTTTTAGAGTCTTTTCACTCATGTAAGAATTTTTTTTTTTGATAAGCAAATAACATCAATTAATTAAACTGAGTACAAGGGGTACTTAGATCCAAAAAATAGAGTACAATACAAAGTAGATAAAAGTTATTAAAAAACATACTAAACAAAACAGATCTAAGGATTATTGTGTCAGTCTACAAGGTTACAAGACATTCTCATACCAGCCGAAAAGATCAACTTCCAAGAATATAGACGAATAGAATCAAGCAATTTCAACCGATCCACAACGCCTTGTTTAAATACCACACAGTTCCGATGCAACCAAATGGACCAGATAACTACAACCCAAAT
The DNA here is from genome assembly GCA_963425845.1 of Sphenostylis stenocarpa. Lineage (NCBI taxonomy): Eukaryota > Viridiplantae > Streptophyta > Magnoliopsida > Fabales > Fabaceae > Sphenostylis > Sphenostylis stenocarpa. The sequence goes on along the minus strand of OY731404.1, from coordinate 8,847,477 downwards.
AATAATAAAGTATTGGGATCGCTTTTTACTCCTCCCTTGGCCACACCAAACAAGAAAAAAGGACACCAAAGAAGAAGGCATAACAAAATTAACACCAAGCCAGCAAAAAACATCCATCCACGTACTATATGCCACCGGGCAGAAAACAAAAAGATGCATCAGATCTTCAACAAATAAGTCACACATAGGACATAAAACAGAATTCAACTGCACACCACGCCCCTGCAGAAGCAACCTACAAGGAACAGAATCCAAGAAAAGCTGCCAAGAAAATACCAAGCATTTGATAGGTACTTTACCTTTCCACAGTCTGCACAACACCTCCTGAAGATTAACATCAAGAGTCGGAATATTAACCAAAAGAGTCAACAACCAACAATAAGCAGACTTAACAGAATATACCCCTGAAGCATCAGCCAACCAACAGTGATCCTCCAGGTGAGGACGCAACACAAATCCATCCAGAATTTCCATCAAACTCGCTACCAATGACAACTCAAATGAGAAGGGAAGGCGACACCAAGGAATGCCCCAAACCCAATTATCTCCAGACCAATGACCATTTTGCGCTACAATCAAAGAGGGATCGAGAGCAAAGGAATATAATATGGGAAAAACCTCCTTTAGCCTAAAGCCACCCAGCCACCTATCCTCCCAAAATCTCGTCGAAGTACCATCCCCCACATCCCATAATATCTTCTCATTAACCCATTGTCCTCCTAACTGTAAAGTAGACACAAAATCCTGCCACCAACTAGAAGAACGTCGATCCACCAAACACACATTCAACCATGACGAGGCCAGGCCATATCGCACCTGAAGAACCTGCGCCCACAAAGCCCGCGGATATGATAAGCAACGCCAGATCCATTTACCAAGTAAAGCGTAATTAAATAACTTCACATCCTTAATTCCAAGCTCACCCACTCCCTTCGGTCGCCACACCAACTCCCATCGGACCCAAGGGATCTTAGACAGATCCTTAATCCCATTCCACAAAAAGTTCCTTTGAATAGAGATAATATCCTTCACCACCACATACTTAGGGACTTTGAAGAAGGAGAGGAAGTGGATAGGAATAGAATTTAGCACCGAGTTAATAAGGGTGACACGACCACCAATTGAAACATACTTGTACTTCCAAGATGAAAGCCGACGTCGCATACTATCCAACACCGGCTGTCACGTAGCTCGCAATCTAGGATTCGCTCCAAGGGGAAGCCCCAAATATTTCACCGGCAGTTGGCCCCTACGACAATGAAGAAAGTTTGTTGCAAGCTCCACAAATTCATCGTCAGTATTCACTCCTACCACACAACTTTTATGGAAATTAATAGACATGCCTGATATAAGTTCAAACCCTCTTAACAACGCCTTAACTGTTCACAGGTTACATGCAGAAGCTTCCCCAATAATCAAAGTATCATCTGCAAACTGCAGGAGAGACACCACAGGCCCCATCACCCCAACCTGCAAACCAGTAAACAACCCCCCTCTAGCGCCCTATCCATCATCAACCGCAGTCCTTCAGCTGCAATTAAGAATAAGAATGGGGCCAACGGGTCCCCCTGTTTCAAGCCCCTCCCAATACTAACCTCCGAGGTAGGACTACCATTCACCAGCGCTGACAAGCTACCTCGACAAACACACTCCTCCATCCATCTAACCCATCTCTCATCAAAACCAAAACCACACAACATATATAACAAATAGTGCCATTCAATCGAGTCATATGCCTTCTCATAGTCAATTTTAAGCACAAAGATACTCTTTTTATAACGTTTCGCAAAATCAATCGCCTCATTTGCAACCAAAAAAACATCAAGCATGCTACGACTTGGAATAAAAGCCGATTGACGGTGCGAAATAATCGAAGGAAGCACACCACGCAATCGATTCACCAACACCTTCGATAATATTTTGTACAAGCATCCAAGAAGAGAAATTGGTTGATGTAAGATTGGTTACTTGAGTAGCAAAATTCCTCTATTAGAGAAAATTATTTTACTCATATATTTTGTTGAAGCGAGATAATGATCGCTCAAGTGATGAAATATTTTACTCAATTGAAAGTATTTTACTTAAGTGAAAATACTATGTAGAAAAATAGAGGATTTGAAAGGAATATTGCTCAAACAAAAATTTATTTATTTAAGCACCATTCCTCAACTTAATCATGTAATTAGGTGTTTAAAAAATCTACCTTAGATCCTTATTTGTATCTTAATTATGATATAATAGTATAAATTGTAATTCATTATATATATGTTATTAATGTGATTAGTATAATAATTGTCAAGGAGGTATTGTATGACCTTGTATTGTGATGCATTGAATTATGGATTCATTATGAAATATTCAAACTTTACTAATACAATAATTACATAGAAGAAAGTTCTAGGGACGTGAGTTAATAGAGGTTATGAAATTCATCTTAATCACATGTGTGGTAAAGAGAAAATGTGATAGGTATAGATATCTAAGTTAAAAGTTTCAATATGGTCTTTAAAAAATGATAAAATATTTAGTGTACTTGAAAATGAGTCTACATATGAAAGCAAAACGGTTAGAATTTAATATTCTTTAGATGAATTATTTGAATATATTTTAAAATAATTATTTACTTTATATTAATTTATCATATTGTTTCAGGTGAAAATTTGATCGATTTTGATTTATCGAGACTTAAGTTCTAATCAAATCTTGACCATGTAGATTATTTTCATTTAGGCTAGCAACTAATTTTCAATCGAAAAATGCATGAGACTCGAGAATCATATAATCTCAAGAAATGTAAAACAGAGTACAAATCGATAATTGAAAGTACTATTTTTTTGGTATTTTTTATTAAGAAACGCGAAGTAAAGAAAGTAGTAAAAGCGTCGAATCGAAAAGCAGTGCAGGATATTAAATTGCAGGGAAATGTAAAATGCATAAACCTCAAATTTGCATTAAGTGTAAATGGCAAGGAATCGAAATTGCGGAAATGTAAATAACAGGAAATCGAAATTGCAGAAATGTAAATGGCGAGGATCTTAAACGTATAACCTTAACATTGCATAGAAGAAAATTTTGCATAACAATAAATGACAAGGAATTGAAAAAGCAAAAACTTAAAGCTGATAAACATAAATTCCAATGAAAGTAAATTTACCAGGGAAAGTAAAGAAAGCGATAAAGACAATCAATGAAAACGGAAATCCAGAGCATTAGAAACTTCATGATGCATCGTTCTCCTGCAGACTTGTTCACTTGTGCCTCTGTTGTCTCTGCCAATTTCCCCGTTCTTCCTCAAGCTTTGCTCTATTTATAGAGCGCCCTTCAGATAACCTCCTAAGAGCAGTTAACAAAACTGCCACCACGATCCATCACACACGTCTCTTAGTGTTACGGTTTAGAAAACTGCATTCCATGTTCCCATGCATGAGATAACTGCCTCTTTGATCTTCGACCTCAGCCTTAGTTTAGAAACCGCTTCCCATGTTCTATGTGCGTGTTAACCGTTCCCTCGATCTCGATTTCAGACATCGAGTACTTTGAATTGCTTTTGATTCCCTTTAATATTAACTTTGCACTATTCTAATTTCTCGATTCTCTTCAACAATAGACATCGAAATTTGTTTCTTCGATTCTCGATTTTGATTCTCGATGTGTTTTTATCTTTGTGGCCACCAGGTGTTTTTTACCAGTATTATCAATTTTTTAACCAACTATATGATTTTCGATTTTCTCTCTCTGGTTCTTTCGATCTTGGTATCGGTTTTTCTTTTACTAACAAATGCCCCCCTGGAAGAATATCAATTTTTTATATTCTTCCAAATATGACTCCCGCCCTTAATCGTTCTTGAAAACTCGAGATAACTCCTTGGGATTTTTAGGGTTTTCAGGGTTTTAGGATTTCTGGGGTGTTAGGGTTTCTGGGGTTTTAGGGTTTCTTCATTTATGTTACCTGTCACATCACTTCTGCTGCTACGCTTTTACCTACTTTCCAATACTTTTATAAATTTTTACCCCTGTTTTTTACCACAAACCTCACTTTTCCTTCGTTTGCCCGTCTTCATCTTCAACCTTTCGTCTTCCTCTTCTCTACCGGCTGAAATGGCAACCTCAAAATCTTCTGGTTTCTCCGCCCCACCACTCTCCTCGGTGACCTCCAACCTAATAGAGATAAATGGGAGGAAGTTTGCTCCGGTACCCTTGATGGAAGAAGCCTCCTAGAGGATTGCCGAGACCCAGGTACTTATCCCTTACATTGCTGATAATGTAAGTTATGTGTTTGGTGGTCTTATCCGCTACTGTGGCGGATCATTTTCTTCTTCCCTCAATCTTTCTTAAGAGAGTAAGGCTCCTATCCATCAGTCTGAGGTTCGAATTGACTTTCTAAATATTGTATCTAAAGTATATCAAACAGGCCCTCCCCACAAAAAACCCTTGTACATTAGGTGGTTTGATCGTGTTAAGACCAAGTTTGGGAACCATTGGAGAGATGTGGGGATCTTCGATTTCCTACATCTGTCTCGATGTGATTTATCCTTTTTAGATATGACTATGTTTTTATCAGCTGTCCATCTATGGAATAAGGACTTGCATGCACTGGAACTTCCTTGTGGTCCCCTTTCACCCACCCTTTTTGAAATCGCTGCAATTACTGGATTAAAGCCCACAGGGGAGAAATACTATAAGGGTGCTTTCCCTTCGGATAATTCTTTAAGGTCCAAAATCGATTGGGAATCGAAGGCCTATGGACATTTTCTCGAGAAACATTTTATCGATGATCCAACAATAGCTGTTTCTGATGAGGAGCATGTAGCCTTCTTAGTATACTGGCTTTGCACCCACGTTTTTTGCCCTCGATCCATCCAGATTTCGACCCACCTTTATAACCTTGCCTACCCCCTTCACACTGGCCAACCACGAATTTGTCTAGCAAAATTATTATTGGCCCATGTTTACACTTCTTTCGATGAAGTTGTCGATATTTTGAATACCCCCAGGGCCTCGGGGAATTTTTTAGGTCCCATTTGGTTCATTCAGTTATGGCTCACCTCAAATTTTGAAAGTATTCTCTCTCCGACCTCCAACATTCCCCCAAGTTTAAATTTGGAAGGTGTTCGATTGTCCTCTCGACATCCTCACCACAAACCCGACGAGACCACTTATCGCAATTACCTAAGATTTTTATTAACTCGATTTCATTTTGATTCAATCTTGGCCCCCTTCACCGTGTATCAAGGGAAAGTAAGTGACAGGATTCGAGGGCCAGTATGGTTTAAGTCAAAATTCCCTGCTCTTACTCCTGGGTTACAATCAGAACTGGTCGACGTGTGGAGTAATTATCTAACCCAATATGTTTTGGTATCGGGTTTTCAGTCAAAGGATCTTCAACTTGTTACTTATTATCCCCAGCTCTTCTCGCGGCAGTTTGGTTTGAGTCAAGCTTTACCTTTTTTCCCCCTCGATACCTCCTCAAGGTCCAAATTAAGTGAATCAACTGTTGGACGGGAGCTCGCCAAATTGTTGCCAAAAAACCTGATGCATTTTTACCCTTATGCTTTTGAATCGAATTATTTATCTACTCTTGGTTTTTCTCAGTGGTGGACCGATTGGTTCTCAAACATTCATTCTAATTTTGACATTTTCCAATAAAAAATGACTGCTCGTCCTTCTCTCGTGTTGCAGGACAAATCGAAGGCGAAGAAAGGTACATACTCTCATTATCTCCAAATATCTCGATTCGAAAATTTTTATCGAGCATGCTACAATCCCTCGAAATTAGAAGAGACCTTTTATGATGTTGTTATTTCCTTAGTCAATAAAACAGACACTAACTGATCGAACCACAAAATAGTCAATTCTCGAGGCAAAACCCCATTTGAAATGTATTGTCCCAACCATCTTCCTACTTTCCCTTCGGCTCCTTTCGGACTCGCCAAACCTTTAACTCATCCAAAATGGGTTCGAGAGTTAAGATCCTTAAAAGAAACTCTTTATCCCAAACCCAACAATAAAGAGATTTCGATATCGAAACTGTCCTATTTCCCTTATCTAAATCTTCCTCAAACTCTTCTTCCTCCCTGGCTCGTCCATATCGACCGAGTCAAGATTTTAACTCCATCACCCTTTGGTGAGATTTTACTGCCTTTTTTAGGAGTATTTTTAATTTTCTTCACATTGCAAGCTAACCGTTTTTCCTTTTTCGACAGTTTCGAAACCTCATAAGACCGTTGCCTCCGAGAAGGATTGGGAATCTTCGGACGAGTCGGATCCATCGACCCCCACTCAGAAGCGCAAGCATTCTACCACCATTTCTTCATTTTCGAAAAAATCGAAGGTTTTTTTTCGATCACTTATTGTCTTATTTATTCAATGTCCTTTGTCTATAGCTGATTCACTTCTAATTTCAGAAACAAAAATCAAAGAAGAGTCCTCGATCTGTTCAGTCACCTGCTACAAATCCATTATCGACGGACTTTAACACAGTCAGCAAAGCAGGCCAAACAACACCCACCACTCGTTCAAGTCACGTAAGACCCCTCTTTACACAAATTTTATATACCTAGATTTCGACAAGGCCTATAACATGATTTCAAATCTCGATATTTTCCAGGATCATCCATCGGCGACTATATCGACGAATGTTGATTCTCTACTTCAATCATCAATGCCTATTCTTGAGGTACATCTTTTAAATTTTGTATGTATTTTTATTCAACTTTTTCACATGTTTCCTTTTCTAATTTTTTGTTTCGATTAACAGCAACCCGAGGCTGTACAACATTCCTCTCCCACACCAACGCCCCTCGATCCACCTTCCCCTGGTACTAATTTCTTCCTTTACTGCTCAATTTTACTTCATTATTTATTACGCTTTTTCGATTCATTCTCCTGAATCATTTCCTTTTCAGTAAATATCCCCATCATCCAAGTTCAAGATTCCCCTCCCCCAACTGTTTCGGAGCAACCAGTTTCCCCTCCTTTTGCGATGTCGTCCATCGAATTGCTCTCAGCATCATTGCCCGAGATAAGCAGCCCTGCTCCAGAACCAGAAGATATGCCAGAATATCGAATTGCGATCGAAGAAATTCCTTTCTTAATTCTCGATATTCTGCTATCTGAAGAGGCCACTCCCTCGAGCCATTCATCCCAACCGCCCACAACATCGACCGAGGGAGCACACCAGCTGATACAACGCTTTAGGTCCTTCTTCTACTCTTCGCCTCTAGAAGTTCTGGTGGAGTCGCGTGACAAGAAACGATTTTTCCAAGAGATTCTCACTTCCATCGAAGCGTTCCCTGAAGATGCTCTCCCAAAGAGTTTCGATGCGGAAGTCGCGGCGGCCACCGACTTGTTCAACAGAGCTTATGCTGCAAGGAAGAAAAAACAATCGATAACGACTAAATTGACTGACGTTTCTTCCTTCCAGACTGAAAAATCAAATTTACTAAAAACTCAGAAGCTCAATCTAGAGGAGGCGTTGACTACACGAGCTTCGGTCAACAGTGAGATCGAAGAGTTGGAGAAGAGACTCCATCAACTTAGGTCGCAGGAGGAGTTCCTCACATCAGAGATAACTTCGATCAAATCCTCCGCGAAAGAAGTGGCGCTTTCCCTGGGACAAAGCATGGAGCGAAAGCGAAAAATGATGGCTGAAGAAAATTCGATTTCTTTTTCTTGGGGGCAATTATTAACAGACTTTGATCAACTTAGATCTCAGTATTCGAATTTGTAAAACATATTTGAGTTAAATGTTAAATATATTTATTTCCCTTATTTGAGGTTTATAGTCTTTCAAGTATTTACCATTTATCGACAACACTTTTTCTTTATTATACTAATCGACCATCGAATAAGCATTACTCGACAACACTTTAACAATTTCGAAAGGTCCCTCCCAATTTGACGACCACTTACCATAACTTTTACATTTCTTATCCATCGGCAAAATCGTTTTCCAAACTAAGTCACCTTCATTAAATGTTTTCTGTCGAACTCTCTTATTATAGACTCGAGCGATTTGATTCTTTTGTAAAATAATACTATTCAATGCTTGCAACCTTATTTCATCGAGTTCGTTTAATTCATCGTACATCAGGTTCCAATAATCACAACTGGGTAAATCATTTTGTTTTTGTATCCGAATTGACTCGATATTTATTTCGATGGGTAAAACAGCATCGTGCCCATAAACTAACTTATATGGAGTATCTTGTAAAGAATCTTTTGGTGAATTCCGATAAGCCCACAGAATTTGTAATAACGTTTCGTGCCAAGTCTTTGGTCTATTGCCAACATGTTTCTTAATTAGACCAATAATCACTTTATTGATTGTTTCGACCTGCCCTTTAGCCTGAGCATAGTATGAGGTTGATGCCAATAACTGAATATTTCTTGATTCGGCATATCTAACCATCTTTTTTCCAGTAAAAACTGTCCCTCTATCAGTGGTAATAGACTGTGGGATCTCGAATCGATAAATGATATATTCTTCGATAAAATCAATTACATCTTGTTGATTGACATCTTTTAATGGAACTGCTTCTACCCATTTTGAAAAATAATCGACAACTACGATTATATATCTATGTCCCTTTGATGACTGTGGAAAAATTTGTCCGATTAAATCAATGGCCTAACCTCTGAAAGGCCATGGTTTCATAATCGAGTGTAGTTCGCTAGCCGGAACTTGTTGTATAGGACCAAACTTCTGACATTCTTTGCAGGACTTAGCATACTCGATGCAATCTTTTAAAATTGAAGGCCAGTAATATCCTTGTCGAGTTAACGTCCATCTCATCTTCTGTCCTGTCATATGAGTACCACATATTCCATTATGTACTTCAGTCATTGCTAAGTAGGCATCGTCATTTCCTAAACATCTAAGTAATACTCCATCGATACCTCTTTTATATAATTCATCATTCATTATAACGTATTTTACTGCTCGATATTTAATTTTCTTATCGACCCTCCCATTTGGATTTTGCAAATAGTCTATAATCGATTTTCTCCAGTCTTGATCATCTAAGTTGTCGATCTGTAAAATTTCGCTTTCTTGGGTTAATTTTTCTTTTACTTGAATCATTTGTTGTAAATTTTTTAGAGATATCTTATACTTAGATGCGATTTGCGCCAACTCATTGGCTTCCCGATTAAACTCTCGAGGAACATATTCGAATGTTATGTCATCGAACATTCTACTTAAAATCATTGCTCTTTTCAGATATCTGATTAAATTGGTATTGATATACTTATATTCTTTTCGTACTTATTTGATCACTAGTTGTGAATCACCTCTTAAAATTACATGTCGGGCTTTTAATTTAATCAAAATCTCGAGACCTGTAATCAAAGCTTTGTACTCAACTTCATTATTCGAACAAGTGGGCTTAATTTCAAATAATAACTTAGTTGGGACTTTACTTGGTGAAATGATAAGAATTCTTACTCCTGATTTATCCGATGTACTTGATCCATCGAAATACATTATCCATTTACTGACTTCGATAAATAAATTATCAAATGTGTCAACTGTATGGTCTGCCATGAAATCGGCAATAACTTGACCTTTTACTGATTTCAAAGATTCGAAAGACAATGAAAATTCCGTCAAAGCTAACACTCATTTTCCTATTCGATTATGCATAATAGGTTTCGACAATAGAAATTTCAAAATATTATTTTTGGAATAAACATCACATCATGAGGCTTCATTACATATTTGAGTTTCGTACAGGAGAAATATAAGCACAATCCTAACTTTTCGATATCATTGTATCGAGTTTCACCATCATTTAAAATTCTACTTAGATAATAAACAACACATTCTACACCATTTTTATCCTCCTGTGCTAATAGACTGGCTATAGTTCGATCTGATGTTGATACATATAGTTTCAATGGTTTGTTCCTCATTACTGGTATCAAAACCGGAGGATTTGTCAACATCAACTTGATCTGCTCAAAGGCTTCTTGATGTTCTTCCTTCCATCTGAAATCTGCTTCCTTTTTCAATTTTAACAAAGACGAAAAAACATAAGTCTTACCAGCCAAGTTAGAAATAAATCGTCTTAAATAATTTATTTTTTCCAAAAATGATTGTAACTGTTTTTTAGTCTTTGGAGCAGAAGTATCTAATATAGCTTTTGCTTTATTCTTATCAATCTCGATCCCTTTTCCATGCACTATGAATCCTAAAAATTCACCAGCAGACACACCAAAAGCACATTTTAAGGGATTCATTTTTAGTCCATTTTTTCTCATTCTTTCAAAGGATTTTCTCAAATTACTCAAATGTTTATGCTTTTCCTTCGATACAACAACAATATCATCTATGTAAACTTGCATAAAATCATTGATCAAATCATGGAAAATTAATTTCATTGCTCTTTGATATGTTGTCCCAGCGTTTTTTAATCCAAATGGCATTACTATCCATTCATAAGTTCCCAATGCCCCCGGGCATCGAAAAGCTGTTTTAGCTATATCATTCTGGGAAACAAAAATTTGATTATATCCTGAATAACCATCTAAAAGACTTAACATTTCATTACTAGCTACTGCATCTATTAGCATATCGGCTATTGGCATATGATATTCATCTTTAGGAGTTGCTAAATTCAGATCTCGATAATCGATGCATACTCTCATTTTACCATTCTTTTTAATAACTGGAACAATATTAGAAATCCATTCGACATACCTGGCAGTCCTAATGAACTTTGCTTTCAGAAGTCTCTTGATCTCTTCTTTAATCTTGCCTATCACCTCAGGTGCAAATCTCCTCGGAGCTTGTTTTACTGGCTTCCTGCCTTCAATGATAGGTAATCTATGTTCGACTAGACTTCGATCTAAGCCGGACATTTCTTCATAATCCCAGGCGAAGCAGTCATTATATTCTTCCAATAATGATATCATATCTTTTTTCATCTCTTTCTCGAGATACCTACTAACATAAGTGGGTTTTCGGTCCTCCATACTTCCCAAGTTGATCTCTTCTAATGGATCTTGAGCTTCGACTTTTTTGTGATTCGATGTGATGGATCTTTCTAAACCTAAATGAGAATTATCATAAATGCAATCAAGTATGACTTGATTACTATTATTTGCTACTACTGTCGAGTCAATCGACTTATTTATCTCTATCTTAGTACTACTACTTTCTTGGCCCTTCTTTTCATCTTCATATCTTCTCAATCGAGCCAAGAATTTCTCATAATCTTCATTTATTTTCACCGGTCATTTCGAGGTTGGCCCCCTCTTTAATCATGACAAACCCCTTTTTCTCATTCATTTCCAAGAAACGCTCTCCATGCAATTTTGAATTAAAGTCTTCGACAGTCTCGAAGGTGAATGGTTGAGTGAGCGCCAAATTCTACAATGACCGACCAGCCTGAGATACAAATGTTACAAACTCGTGTTGGTCCCCTGGGATTATCTCGAGATGTCCATCTTGATTCCACATAAACAACTTCTGATGAGCCGTAGAAGGCACAACTCCAACTCCATGAATCCACTCCCTACCAAGCAACGCATTAAAGTTGGCATGTGATTGGACTACTACAAATATAGTGGGCCTTGAATAAGTCCCACTGAAGTAAGAAATCATGATATTATGCCTTTTGAGCCACTAAAGTCACATCTAAAGCAATCATGCCTTCTGAGCTCGAGGATTTCCCACTGAAGTCAGAAATCATGATATTATGTATGACCAAGTCTTTTAATTCGATACCAAACCTCTTCAGCATAGTGATTGGCAATATGGTCACCGCTGCACCACCGTCAACAAGGACTTTATTCACCTTCTGTACTTGAATTTCGATGTTCAATAATAAAGGTTTCAGATGAAATCTCATTTCTTCTGATGGGGGATCGATAAAAGCAGCATCTCTGTGAGGTACTTCGCATGATGCTTGTGTTACCCATATGACTTTTGGTCTCATGTCTTCGGAGTAGAAATCGTCCTCTCGATCGACATGCCATTGATGCTCCTCATACTCGCTAACATATTCCGCGGGTAATATCGATATTACCCCAACTTGATGTCCATCCCAACTACCTCCATTTTTGTCATCGACAAAGTCTCTTACATATTGACCCCCAGTTGGTGCATTACTTTCTTCAAAGTTTCTATAATTATTGATCCTTCCCCAGTAAGGGATCCTTCCTCCCCTCCTCCAAGGCCTTCCTCGAAATCTCCTTTGAAATGTAGGAAATCCAGTATTGGATCCCTCATCATATGAGAGTCTATCGAAAACATCATTATTTTGAAGTCTACCTCTTCCTTCTCGAGGAGAATATATTTCTTTCCTAACTCATTATTTCTGATTTCTACTAACGCCAGAACCCACAGATTTTTGCTGACTTTCCTCCACCGTGGCTTGGATGGTTTGATCTACTTTATCATTGCAGCTTTTATGTTGATTCTCTATTTTCTTGATTTGTCCTGCCCTGAAGGCCTTAGCAGCTGATCTGTCGAACACCGCGCTGCATCGTGGACATAATTTCACTCCTTCGTCCTTTTCTTTCTTTCTATTCAAAAACTCGACGAGGGAATCTTCTAATCGAGGATAGATCTCTCTTTCGAATTCTTTCTCGAACTCGCTTAAGTCGAACTCTATGTCTTCTTCTGACATGTCTGGGATCAATGTCTTCAGTAACATCGACCATACCTATAAAGGTCGAATTCATCAATCGGACATCTTCAGTCATGCCCGTTTGGGACTCGATATACCCTACTTGAACTTCGAATGGACTCGTATCCACTTTCATTGACATCTCCTCAAACTTCAGTCTTCCTTGGTCGATCGCATCTTGGATCGTGTTCCTGAAATGTATACAATTATTAGTCCAATTTCCATAGATATTATGAAATTTTCAATATTTTTGACCATTTCTTTGTTCTGCAGAAGGTAATTTATGATCATCACTCAACTTAATCTGTTTATCTTTCAATAAAATATCGAAGATTTTATCTGCCTTTGTTACATCAAAAGTATACGTGCGATTTGTCATTTTGTCTTTCACTTCATTTTTCTGTAGCAGTTTACAAATATATGGGGCTCCTACTTTGAGCTCTGCTATATTTACTTTCTCATCGACAAATTCTTTAATATCTCCTTCTATCCTGGGATTTTCCTCATATATATCATTTATATATGCTACCTTATCTTTCTTCATGGGTTTCTCAAATTTTTTGTACCTCTATTTCTCGTATTCAATTTGTTCCACTCTTCTCACTTTGTCGGCTAACTGAGCCATATCATTCAATGGTAAATTAACCAATTTTTTCCTAATCGAAAATTCTAACCCTGCAGAGGCCATTCTGACTAACTCAAATTCAGGGATTTGTGTAAAACATCTCGACTTCATTTGTCTAAATCTATTCAAATAATCATCTATGCTTTCATGATTATATCTCTTTATATTCATTAAATCGATAAGACTTACTTGAGTTTCTCCCCTAAAGAATTGCTCATGAAAATTTATTTCCAGCTGCATCCAATTGTGTATTGAATTCGGTGGCAGCGACGTAAACCAAGTGAAAACATTCTTTGTTAATGAACTAGGAAAATATTTCAGTTTTAATTCTTCGCTCATCGCTAGGTCCACACATTCGATTTGGTATCGCGCCACATGCTCGATGGTGAATTCGCCAATTTCTCCAGCAAACTTGGTAAATTTGGGTATCTTGTATCCTCGAGGCAATTCTGTCTCGAGAATCATATTTGGAAAAGGAGAAACAAAGTATGGTTGATGAGGTGGTCTTAATTCCACTCCCTGAGGATTCATTCTTTGTCCCACCAGGTGATTGTACTGCATGTTATTTTGATTATACATGTTTTGACATCCCTCATTTAAATTTCCATAAGTATCATTCCTAACCTGCTGATATTGATCATTGTTTCGATAATTCCTCCTTAATAAATAAAGGGGATTGATATTAGCGTTTTGGTTAATATTCTGATTGGCATTATTTTCGACCCTTGTTTGTCGGGGTATCGCCAATGCATCTCCGATACGTGACATTTGGTCTGCTAATATCTCAAAACTAGTAGTGGTGTTTTGAACTAATGGATTCAGTACTGTAGTCAACTGTTGTGATAACATGTTAACCATCTCGAAATTGCTTTCGTCCATTTGTTGTCGAAGTACTCCTAATGAGTTACTGGAAATTCCAGTACTAGCGTTTTCGATAGATTCAAAATTGGATCGATGATAATCTCTATCGAGTAGGTATCTCCCGTGATCCGGGTTTGCTCTGTGATCTAGGTTTGACACCGAAGGCGTTTGTTGCGTTCCTAAATTCTGCACATTCCCTGAATTCTGGGGTGTTACTAAATTTTGAGACACTCCTAAATTTGGGGATACTCCAAAATTTTGAGGCATGCCTAAGGTTTGAAATGTGCCTAAGTTTTGGGGCATTCCTAGGTTAAATCTCGTACTTCGTTGTATTAAAGAAGTACCAGCCCCATTCATATTATTAATCGAAAAGCCAGGCGATCTTACACTCATATGTGGTCCTGCATATGTTGTTACAGGATTCCCTGTAGTTTGTATAGTATTTGACATTATAGTGCTAGACCCTAACTGAGTGTTTACCGATGTGCCTGAGCTTTGTTCAGCACTCACAGGTATCGACTACTCACATTTGTCAATATTACGGGCATATTCCCATTGTGAACTTGCCCCCTAGTGTTTGGCAAATGTGAACTATTTGGAATCTCATTGTTATTATGATTATGTGGTGTATTTTGACTCATTCTTAATACTCGCCCACTCCTTAATCTCATACACTTTCGAATTAACCAATTGTTTGTGTTTTTCGACACAACTTCCCTATCTGGTGCGCCAATTTGTTTCTGGTGAAAATTTGATCGATTTCGATTTATCGAGACTTAAGTTCTAATAAAATCTTGACCATGTAGATTCTTTTCATTTAGGCTAGCAACTAATTTTCAATCGAAAAATGCATGAGACTCGAGAATCATATAATCTCAAGAAATGCAAAACAGAGTACAAATCGATAATCGAAAGTACTATTTTTTGGTATTTTTTATTAAGAAACGCGAAGTAAAGAAAGTAGTAAAAGCGTCGAATCGAAAAGCAGTGCAGGATATTAAATTGCAGGGAAATGTAAAATGCATAAACCTCAAATTTGCATTAAATGTAAATGGCAAGGAATCGAAATTGCGGAAATGTAAATAACAGGAAATCGAAATTGCAGAAATGTAAATGGCGAGGATCTTAAACGTATAACCTTAACATTGCATAGAAGTAAATTTTGCATAACAATAAATGACAAGGAATTGAAAAAGCAAAAACTTAAAGCTGATAAACATAAATTGCAATGAAAGTAAATTTACCAGGGAAAGTAAAGAAAGCGATAAAGGCAATCAATGAAAACGGAAATCCAGAGCATTAGAAACTTCATGATGCGTCGTTCTCCTGCAGACTTGTTCACTTGCGTCTCTGTTGTCTCTGTCAATTTCCCCGTTCTTCCTCAAGCTTCGCTCTATTTATAGAGCGCCCTTCAGATAACCTCCTAAGAGCAGTTAACAAAACTGCCACCACGATCCATCACGCACGTTTCTTAGTGTTACGGTTTAGAAAATTGCATTCCATGTTCCCATGCATGAGATAACTGCCTCTTTGATCTTCGACCTCAGCCTTAGTTTAGAAACCGCTTCTCATGTTCTATGTGCGTGTTAGTCGTTCCCTCGATCTCGATTTCAGACATCGAGTACTTTGAATTGCTTTTGATTCCCTTTAATATTAACTTTGCACTATTCTAATTTCTCGATTCTCTTCAACAATAGACATCGAAATTTGTTTCTTCGATTCTCGATGTGTTTTTATCTTTGTGGTCACCAGGTGTCTTTTACCGAGTCTTATCAATTTTTTAACCAATTATATGATTTTCGATTTTCTCTCTCGGTTCTTTCGATCCTGGTATCAATTTTTCTTTTACTAACACATATATTTATTATTGTCTTATTTTAATAATAATCATTTTAAGGAATCATTAGAAAGATTTGCGAATATCTAATTTTAAAAATTCCTTTTATTAGATCAACTCCTCCTTCATCTATTCGTAATGGATTTGGACCTTAACTATATAATACATTTTTAGTGACTAAATTCTTGTGACACGAGATTTGATATAACATTTCTTAATTTTAAAAGTAATCTTATGATAATATTGAAAAAAAAAATTATGATACTTAAAAATCATCTAATTATTAACTACCTAAATCAATAATAACCGGATCAAATCCAAACAACGTAGTTTTAGTAATAGTTCTTTTATTTCTATAAAAAATATGTGTAATATCACATAATTATTTTTTGAATAATAATAAAATTATAAATTAATCAAACAAATCATATTTAATTATGTTAATTTTAGAATAAGGGAGTATGAAATATATACAATCTTCATTCTAATAACATATTCCATTAAAAAACACGGACG
Organism: Sphenostylis stenocarpa; assembly: GCA_963425845.1. Lineage (NCBI taxonomy): Eukaryota > Viridiplantae > Streptophyta > Magnoliopsida > Fabales > Fabaceae > Sphenostylis > Sphenostylis stenocarpa. Next base: position 8,831,006 of record OY731404.1, on the reverse strand, counting down.
CATTTCAATAATATTACAACTTAGTAATTATAAGAAAAAATATTCTTTACAATAATTGAATAAGTCAACGTCTATTTTTATCCACTTTTATAATATATTTTTAAAAATAATATATTATGTAATTCAACTCTATAAAATCATATTAATAATATTATCGTATTTTTAATTTATATAAAATTTTATTAATTTATTAAAAAAATTATAACACTAAAGGGTATAATCACAAATAAAGGCAAAAAGTTATGGAGACTATTGGAATTTGGAAAAAAGATAGTGTGAACGAATAGATGAGGTGGAGGAAAGGTTGTACGATGGGGGCATGACACAAAATTCTTGGATGCCGCACTCTTTACTTGCGATATAAATTTGCGTACGGAACAAAGGGATAACAAATGAATCACACAGAAAAGAAAGGACACCAAGCAAGAGGAATTTTATATTCAGAGGTAAAAACAAATCATATTAATCAAACAAATATATTATTTATTTATTTGGGTGCAGGTTTATCTCACTTTTTAATCCATATATTTTGGAGTTAATTAGAAGCCACTAATCCTTAGTTATCTAATCCTATGAAGACTTGAACAACCCACTGAATAGATTAGTTAGCACCAATCAAGTCTTACATCCACACCCTCCTATTCTTAAACTGATTTATGCTCTTATTTTGTCAATTTGAGTGTACCCACTTATTTCAAAAACTATAAATATCCATTCCCACTACCATGTTGTTATGGTTAACAAAAACAATTGTACGAATTAGAAATGATAAAAAAACCTAATTCAATATTATAATGGTGATTGTACTAACTTATTTTATTTATAATTGATACAAAATTTTATTCATCATAACTATCAATTTTAAGGAATTTTTTTATCATATCTCGACTGTATATTTTCATTATAAAATTATTAATAATAAAAATAATTTTAAGAAAAATATGACTTTAAAATAAATTCAAATGAGGCCATTTATATTTCTTTATTAGTTTCAATTTATTTTTACTCTTATACTAAATTTCATTTTATTTCTATTCAAATTTAAAATAAAGTAAAAATAAACACTCTTTCAATGGACATAGCATATTTTAAATAGTTTAAAGGTAGTTAAAATATATAATAAAATAAAAATAGTAAAATAAACAGATCTACAATGTATATAAATATTAATATATTTAATACTAATGAAATTCTACTTGACTCAACGAGTTTAACACATGATTAAAATCATACATAAGTTCCTTATTACATAGATCGTTTTCATAATTAATGATTAAAATATAGTATTAAAAATAAAAATATTTTTTTAAACTTATTTGAACAATATTATTTTTCATTTTTTTCAATCTCTCCCTTCCTCTCATACCATCCAAGTATAAATGTTATGAAAGTGACTTTAATTTCCTTAATCTTAATAATTTAGGGCAAAACATGTTTTATTTTACTTATAATACCATGACATTATATATATATATATATATATATATATATATATATATATATATATATATATATATATATATTATATCTTACATGTATGTCACTGTAGCTGGAAACATGAAAACCAATACTTATTAATTTTATATTATCTGTATATAGACCCATAGTTAACAATTTAAGATAATCTACGATATGAGACAAAAATATGAATTTTGCTCAATTCTTATATATTTTAATTTTTGAATAAGACTATATTTTAATACATTTATAAATATCATATTTTTTAGAATAGATATTAATAATAATTTATATATATTATTTTCTTTTAATCTGAAAAACATATTTTAAAGACAAAATCATAATAAATAAAAGTTCTAAAATAAATAATATTTTAAAAATAATAAAATCAAATATTAAAAAAAATATTTATTAAATATAAAAACATGGAAATACAATATATGACATATTCTAAAAAAATTTAACGGTGTATTATATTATAGAAAATAATATATTTAATGACCTAAAATAAAGAATATCTCTAGAATTTTGAGAGGTTTGTCTATCATAGAATTTTAATGACAAACATGATATTATAATTAATTTTCCCTGTAACTCTTAACTCTTGTGAGAGATAAAAATGGACCATATTTACATGATGTGGGTTACTTACTGGATTAAATGGTTCCTATAAGTTATACTATATATTAAAATTAGAAACAGCTATAACAATATTCAGAAATGAGAAATGATAATGAAAAAAAAAAAAGCTCGAAAACTCACAAGCACACAAAAATATGCTTTTAAACACGCATGCAAGTTCACATGAATTTTTATACATAAAAGCTCAATCCCCCATCAAGAAGGAGTGATTAGGAGTTTATAATCCCTAAACACGTGAGAGGCGAAGAAGAAGTAAAAAAAAAAAAAAAACTAGAGAAGAAAGGCAGAAAGAGTACCTTGGGATTGGAGCCGTAAAACCACCATAATATAACTGTTAGTAGCATAAAGGCATGGGTTGAGTTGCAGCAATACTGACAAAACAGCTATATAAGGAATATGACACCAATTAAGTAATGCATGTGAATAAGCCAAAAAAACTGATGAGAAGTGTTTAGAAATAGGCAAATGGGTTTAAAAAATGATCTGGGTCAAAAGTTTGAGGGGAATGAAAATTGATAAGTGAAGAAAAAAGGCATGAAATGAAGGAGAGTGAGGATGGGGACAAGGTGTTTGAAGAAATGCGGAAGAGAGGATATGGGTAATGGAAAGGGGCGTGTGAAATAAAAATCAAATGTTTCCTATGCGTATAACAAGTGTGTCGAGTAAGGTAGGGTGGATGAGGGCACAGGTGTTATAGGGCGCTACCCACTAATGTTTTCTTATTCAATCATCAATGCACATTGCTCAACAGCACTAGAGCACCATCTTGAGTAGCTTCTGCTATTACCCATAACTTGTTCACCATAAACTAATTTTTTAAAACCAAAAAAATTGTCAGGTTTGCCCATTCACTGGGATTAATTAATTCTTCCATCCTCTCTTTTTTTAATGGCAAATTCATGGCTTTTGGTTTTCCCTTTTGTGATGGATTTTTGGGGTGTTTTTGGTTAACTACGCACAGTTTGGTTGGATGGAAAGTAATGGATGAATCCCCTTGTAGATAGGAACCTTGTTTTGTGATTTGTTCATCACTTTTGGGTAAAGGACCAATAGAGAAGAGATGAAGTGGAAGAGGTGAGAGGGGAACCAAAATGACAGTGCACTTGCGCACATAATTGGCACTATTATGGTTAGTGAGTGGCTGTGACAACTTATTTTCTTGGATAAGCCCCATCTCCTCTCTCCCATTAATATCAACACTCTCAACACCGCCCCAATTATCAAACTTTTGTTTTGTGTTCAGATGGTGGAATTATTGCTACTCTTCCATTTTTCTTTTTTTCCTTCTCAAGATTGATGCTCTTATTATTTTGATTCTTTTATTAATCTATTATTCTATCATTATATTGAATTATTTAATTTAATAATATCAGAATTATGATAATTATTTATTTTAATTATAAAAATACTTAGGTTTTGGAATTGATACCATAATTTGTTTTTGTTATTGATTTTATTTTTGTATTTATGAGATGTATGATTTGTAGTCATTATCCTTAAAAAAAATTAAGTATTTTCCCTCGTTTAAAAATAAGGACTATTTATAAATGATAAATTATAAATAATGATATATTAGTTCATAAAATGTATCTTGTTGACAATTTTATCTTTAAATAAATGGAACTTCAAAACTAACCCTAAAAATATAAAAATTAACCAAGTTAATATTTAATCCACAATACTATATTTTCACTCTAAATGTTTTGTTTTTTCAACTTTAGTAATCAACCTATTATTTATCCTAATATATTTTCCAAACCACGTTTATTCTTCTTGTGCTCGTATATGTCATTAATACCATGCTGGCAATTTATTTCTTATAATATTTTTTTACGTGACACATGTTTAAATATTTAAAAATATTATGTATGCATGTAGTAGGTTAGGCTAATGTTGTTAATTGATGAATTTGTCCATAACTTTCTTATTGTTATGATGAATTTTAATTTATTTCATTCAAAAACAAAACTTTCTGCGAGATATACTTCCAGATATGAAATTGACAATTTACTCTTATTTAAATTTGAGACTGTTGATTAAATATATTTATTATATGCTAAAATTAATTAATAAGAAAATTAAAAAAACATTTAATTCATGACATACAATTAAATAAAATATAAATTGTCAATTTTAATAATTAAAAATATAAAAAAACACGAGTGAGGGAACTCATGAACGTATTTTTTTTAAATTGTTAATTTAATTATATTTTTAAAGATAATTATTTGTAATTAAATATTAAAAAATTAGGATATTAGATAAATATTTATACATTTAAATAAATATTTATATATTTATATATATAAATACGTGAATTATAGAGATTTTCATTATTTTTCATATAAGAAATAACTATTAAAATTGATAATAATTTTTTTATGGTTAATTTATCATTCATAATTGCCTTTTAACTTAATGCATATATTTATTTAAATTTATATTTTAATTGTAACATGGATAAACAATAAAATATATATATATATATATATATATATATATAATAATATTATCCTAATATATTACACAAAATCTACTTTCTAATTTTATTAACATCATTTATTTTATATTATGATAATTTAAATTGATTTTTGTAATTATTAATAATGGTAAATGTATATATAAAATAATATTATCCTAATATATTATAAAAAATCTACTTTCTAATTTTATTAACATAGTTTATTTTATGTTTGTTTATTTTATGTCATGATGATTTGAATTGATTTTTGTAAATATTAATAAGGATAAATAAATTAAAAACTAATCAATCATTCTTTAAATGATGTATACTCATTTTAAATCTTATATCCAATTTTCATTTACAAGATTATTATTCTTTTAATGAAATAAAAAATAATTAAATAATATAAATATAAATTAATAAAAAATACTTATATATGAGTGAAAATAGAGTAAATAATATAAATAAATAGATAAATATAAAATAAGACCAAAAATGAATAAAATAATACTAATTTGTAACAATAGATATATAAATATAAAATAGAACAATGCTACAATAAATAAATAAAATAAATATAATAAAATTAAACATATTTTATTTTACAATCATAATTAAAAATAAAATAAATAGAATAATAAATATTTCTTTCTCTTATGTAATAATTATATATAATATATCCCAATTTGATCCAAATGATTTATATATTTTTTCTCCCCTTTTCTTTTTCTCTCTTTTCCCTTACTCTCTCTCCCTCTCCCTCTCCCTCTCCCTTTTTTTCTGTTTATTTCTCAAGAGATAAGCTTTTATCTTTTCTCTTTTTTAATTAAATTTTAATTTTTTAATTAATATATATATATATAGATAAATATTTTTAATTATTTTTATTAATTAACTAGTAACTAATTAATTATTTTTTTATTAATAATAATAATAATTTTATTCACTTGTTTTTAATATATAATTTAACAATAATTTTTTTAGATCTTTTATTATAAAAATATATAAATTACCTAAAATATTATAATTTAATATATTATATTTAAAACGTTTTACATTGTAAATCGTTACAATACACATTAAAAGGGTACATCAATGTCTCCTAAAGGTAACATTCTTTATCTAACATACTATGCAAAACATAAAAAGTGCATATGGAACTTAAAAAGAGAGAGGTAGTGTGGGCAAAGAGGGAAGTACCAAAGATAATAAAAATTTAAAAAAAAACCGTAAATTTAATCTTCTGAAGCCACATAATTTTTGCGATCAAAGTGGAAGATGGTAATTAATTAAGGGTGTTTAGAAGTCGAATCGAGGTGGTGTTGTAGATGTGTGTTAGAAAAAAAAAACGTGATGATTACACTACACGTAATGTTGTTTGTTATTGGGAGAATGTTTTGTGACAACGTTGATTAGGCAGAACAGAACAGAACACAAGAGGCGTAGGCTGGGACCGCACAACAACAGTAGTCCGCGCGTGCTACTTAGGCACTACTCACGTGCGAGGATGCCCAATGGAGTGCTGCTGTTCTCTATATATACAAACCCCATTATCAGAAGAAGAGTGGTGGTGAAGCAAACAAAGCAAGCAAAATAGTCACTGAGTGAGGTGTTAATGTTGATCATGACACTTGGATGCACCATGGATGGATGATTAAGATTTCTTCAACAAGGGAAGGTACCAAATAGCAACCACCTAGCTCAATCGTTAAAGCATTGCAGTACCTAAGCACTAAGAAGAGTCACACAAACACACAGTGTGGGAATATATATAGATAAATATTACTTACGCATAAACTAGGTTGTGTAGTACTATACTAACTTGTTACATCAAACCAATGGAGACACACGGTGAGATAAGGGTGTCAAAGTTCAAGAGGGTTTGTGTCTTCTGTGGGAGTAGCCCTGGCAAAAAGAGAAGCTACCAAGATGCTGCCATTGAGCTTGGCAATGAATTGGTATATATACACTTCCATTATGCTTTTATCCTTTTCTTCCCCGTATCTTGCTCGTTTATTGTTTTTGTGGTGAAATGAAAGGGTAAGTAAGTAACCCTTCTGTTTATTGGGGGTTTAATAAAAAAATTTGTCATGTTCTTTTATTTCAATATACGTGAGCTGAACTAATGGATTAGGTGAAAATGGTTAAACTTTGTCATATATGACGTCGTGTATGATCTAGTTCCATTGATAATTTCAGTTGGGTAAGTTCGTTGTGTTCATAACATGTTTGTTAGTTGTAACTTGTTTTTGCAAGCTGAAATTCACATCGATTTCGTTTTCTTTTTCTTGCTTGAGTTTGTGTTTAGCTTCTGTTTAATGTAAATTATGCAATTTTTTTTTATACTTTTCCATCATTACTTACACACCGACGGGTCAATCAATCAAAACCATGCCCATTTTTTTTCTCATGTACTTGGATATCTATGGCGCCTTTCACCTTTCTGAGCATAAAAGTATCCATTTTGTTAAGTTCAGTAGCTATGGAGTGAACACTTGGCTTGGACTTTACAAGTGTTTGCTGCTGATTGAGGATAATAATTTTCAGTGGCCTTAACCTTTTTCCAAACGGATCGTTATTTTTGCTTTGGTGTTTTTGACATCATTTATCATAAACCTTCTTATTTGCTTCTTTTACTCTAGTCTTTCTAGGTTGTTTATGTTGTTGTTAATGGTCTCTGAAGGTTTCAAGGAACATTGATCTGGTCTATGGAGGAGGAAGCATTGGCTTAATGGGTTTGGTTTCCCAAGCTGTTCATGATGGTGGTCGGCATGTCATTGGGTATCACACTCTCTCTCTCTTTTCCTCACTTTTTGTTTTTGGTTAAGTTTTCTCTTTCTCTATTTCCTCCCAAGGATTTTGGGTGAAAGGGGAGGATCAAGAAAACAGAGCTAATTGTGTTTGTGTTGGTCTCTTTCTCCATTGACACTATTTGTCATGTTATTGTCTCTTGCAGAGTTATTCCCAAGACACTCATGCCTCGAGAGGTATGTCTGTTACAGCCAGTTGAAAAAGCTTGTAGTTTTTTCTTCCCTATAATAAATTTGTCCAAGTTGTTTCTTTTTTATTTTACTTGTTTCTCTTCATCAAAGATCTTGTTCTTTGAGCAACCTTATAAATTAAGAGTGTGTTTAAGAGTTTTTTTACTGAAAATATTTGAACTTTTTAGTAGAGAAATCTGTAAAACCTTTCTAGATTTGTATCAAACAGCCTCTAAATCGTTTCTTTTATTTCTCCTCTTTCCTCGTTGGTTCTATTATATTCTATTCATGTATTGCCATCCCCACAGTTTATATCTTCTTAGTTCTGTAGTTTCTTTTGTTTTCAGTAAAGTCTTCACTATCCGACGGTTCGTACATGTTTATTGCCAATTTCAAAAGCCTACTGTATCACAATTTTGGTTAAAGTTTCTTTTGGCCAAGGTTTAGGTAGGCTGGTCTATATGTTTTTCGTTTGCAAGTGAAATCTTTAGTTCATCATTTTTCCCTGTGCAGGTTTTCCTTCATTGGCTAGAATTTTCTTTTTTGGTTTTGTTTTTGTTTTAGTTTCAATCTCCTTAATTTCTGCATAGCTAGGTAAAGCATGGAATAAACAACTCTTTGACTCTCATAATTGCTTAGCTGCTCCTTTTCTATTTACTTTTTTTTATCTTATTATCTGTTCCATCCCCTGTACAATGGTTCCTTTTGCAGCTAACTGGCGAAACAGTAGGAGAAGTAAAGGCTGTAGCTGATATGCACCAAAGAAAGGCAGAGATGGCCAAGCATTCAGATGCCTTTATTGCCTTACCAGGTTAGCATGAACAGAGAATACTTGGTTGCATTAGAAAAAGTAGAAACATCAAGGTGCTTGAAGCTTTCTAGTTTTATCATGTACCATTGACCATATCTCAGTGTTTTGTTCTTTTGAGAATAATAGTTGAATATAATATTCCCATTGAACTCCCTGTGCTTTTTTTCAATTCAGCATTCAACAAACTGATTTTTTACTTTGATAAACTTTTTTTTTTTATCTGAACATTATTGAAAGGTTTACCACGCCAAATCATGAATGTTGTTGATGTTGACTAGGCATTAACTATTATGTACTTGTGTATGTATCATTTTGAAGTCTTACGGAATAATGTGGACTAGTCATCTACATTGAGTATGCACAAGTGGACATTAATTTGTAATTTTAAGAAGTGTTAAATAAGCTAGTGTGAGATTTTTAATCAATTAAATTTGACACATCTGCAAAACTGGCTTATGACTTTTCTTTCATAATAATTCATACATCCCCATGCTACGATGATTAGAGAGCGACCCTTCAGAAGTAGCTGATCCTGCTCCTAACATCTGTGGCTAAAATTTCAAAAGCTCTGCGGCTCTGAGCAACTGGGGTTCTGGTTGAATACCAATTTTGCCTCTACTTTCCTTGGAACCATGACGTGTTTTGTACCAAACTTCCTGCATTTGATAGTGAAGGGAAAGTAAAGCTATAGAAGAACTATCACAAGATAACGTTTCCAACTAGCACCTGTACCTGACATGAAATAATGCCTTAACCTTTTCAAAGACTTCTATTTCTTAGTTGTTATAATTCTGAGAGTAATTGAGTGCTGAAAATTAGAGAAGATAGAGGAGGCACGCAAAGACAAAGCTGTCAATCACTCTCTCTTGGGATGCCTCGTATGAAAGTGGATTCCCCAATTTCCAAGAGTAAATAAGAGGGAGGGTGTGAGGACAAAACCAATAGATGTCCTTAACGACCTCTCACTTTAATGCTATAACATCCATAATGGCATTTTTGACTCAAACCAAAGGCTACTAAGTTGTAAACACTAGTTACATGCATCCCAACATGGAATATTTAAATCCTAAACATGTGGAGAAAAAGACAACCAGGTTGAAATGAAACCAAACAGTGTAAACCGATTCTCATATTATTGAAAATAATCCAGTTTCTCTTTCTTCTGCTAGTGTATTAATTACCATCTCAATCATAAGTAGCTTATGATACATTTTTGCTTTAAATTATTTATAAAACTTATGCAAGTTAGTTGCATGCAGGTGGCTATGGGACTCTAGAGGAGCTTCTTGAAGTTATAACTTGGGCTCAACTTGGGATCCATGACAAACCGGTAATTGACTTGCCATTTTGTTGGAGAACTATATTATTAATTAATTTATTCTTTGGAGGTTCCCTGTGCTTTTAGCCAAATTAGATTTGACATTTCACAACTTGCAGGTGGGATTAGTAAATGTTGATGGATACTTCAATTCGTTGCTATCATTTATTGATAAAGCTGTTGAAGAGGGATTTATTAGTCCTAATGCCCGCCACATTATTGTGTCAGCACCAACATCAAAAGAGTTAGTAAAGAAATTGGAGGTAATTTTCATAGAATGACGTACGAACCGACACTAAACACATTTCTATCATAAACGATAATTGTTTATAGCACTTTGTCTTCTGCAGAATTAAGCAGAAAATTATATGTTTTATGTTAAATTCACAGGAATACGTTCCCTGTCACGAAAGTGTTGCTTCCAAGTTGAGCTGGCAGATGGAGCAACAACTCACTTATCCCGAAGAGTATGACATCTCAAGGTAGCAGAGTTTGCTTCATATGCACGGAAGATGACACTAGATAGAATTTTGGAGGTTGAAGAAGCTAGTGTGGAATATCAGTATTCTGTTTTTTGTTCTTACTCTAAAAAAAGAAGAAATTTCTTTTGTAAAGTACTGGGATTGACCTGAATATGTGAAATTACTTTCTTCCCTTGTGAAACTGATTTCCTTTTAAGTTGTAAGTATTAGGGGCTGCTCAACTTATTACTCAATCTCAACTGACTTTACCGTTTGAATGATCTTTAGTGTACTCTGACTATATATATTTCATTGCCTTTATAAAAACCGCTAGTATGTTGTTATTTGGCCGAGCAAAGTTTCAAACACATAAAACCACTTAAATACATGACTTGATGAGGGGTGGTGAACAGAATCAACGTCAACTAACAAAATGCTAATAATTAAGAATGGACTAATTATGTAACAGATATGTTCTTGAGGGAGCTAATTTTAGAGTCTATCAAGTTTTGGCGAGCTAAAGACAAAATACAAGAAATTGACCCCACAAACAGCCAATTCTTGAATGCAAGTGCAATAGCTGGTTGGGAGTGCATTTCCCCACTTAGTTGGACAAATAGTCTGCAGCTTGTGAACTACTCGCCAAAATTTAACATCAAACTATAAGAAATGCTAGGTAGATTCAGTTTACCACATCATGCACATATGATATTTCAGTTTGTGGGCCCCTCAGGGGGCAAGCAAATGTGACATTGCCATGTGTTAGAGAGGACTATGTGGGGTTCAAAGTTTAAACTATGCGAGGGGCCATATACATGTAGGCCTGAGTTAAGGGATCATGTGCCACATGCATGGAACTTTGGACAATATGATAGCCATGGTTGGTCCAAGTATCATCTATCAATTGCCAGTGGCTGAAAGAACTGCTTCGTACAGTTGGGTCTGTTGGTTTAGGAGCTAATTCCAGAAGCATTGAGTGGTTGCATACTCATCATTTATGATGCATTGCATTGAAATATTTGCTGAAACATGGATGGCATGGCAAAGAGGGAACTAGAGGAAACACAGCATCCACCAAGGTAAGATTATAATAAGCTTTTGACAATTCCTTTTTGAACTGTTAGATACAGCTTTCTAGAGAAGGCATTGACAAAATTATCCACACAAATTCCCCTGCAGTACTTCTTTTTGCCCCTTTTTCTTCCTTCTAAACATTTTACTAAATATTTGATTTAAGAAGAAAGTGATCTAATACTAAACTTGATGAGTATAGTTCATAATCATATCAATAAAACACAAGAACTACCCCTTTTCATCTAAGAAAGAGCAAAGACTGAAAAGAGGGAAGTTGCTTTCTCCATATCAGTCAACTTATCTTGTAACTTAGAAATCAGTTATTGGCTAATAACTAAAGAATAAACGGCTTACTGTTTGTTATGCAGTGCTAGTTTTGGCAAACATCCACATCTTTGGACCACCACTAACCTGTGGAGCACCTTTCAAGGACTATTTTCATGTTAGGTAACACGGTTCGTATATTAGGGCTTGTATACATTTTCTCAAGTTAAAATGACTGGTGGCTATGGCATAACATTGTCAACCTTTCATCCTACATAGGACAGTTACTTTGTGATGGATAAGGAAGTTATCCACATCAAAGGTCTATCTTATCAACATGCTTCACCATATGCAGAAATTAGGAAGCTTTTTGAATCTGCAATGCATTTTTCTAATTATGTAGTATTTATTCCTTCTTTTCGCCTGTCATTTTTCTCTTTTTGTTAACAGAACCATTACCTTTTCTTCTCTGATCAAAAGCCACGTGTTGATTTGTGGTGAACTTCTTATTTTAATCACAGTAGGTTCAAGTGTTATATTTCTCAAATTATTCATCAATAAATTTTTTTATCATTGTTCCCAAACAAAAGAAAGAGTTTAATTTGAATGTAACAGTAAAGGATTTTTATATAATATCATTAATTTTTGTAAAAAGCATACACAGAATAGTTTTTGATTACGAATTTAAAATTCTTTATTTTGAGAATAGATGCAAATAATCAACAAAATAATTCATATATTTACCCAATTTTACTCTATGCAAATTATTCAATCCTTATAACACATGTTTAACCCTAGAAAAAGAAAAAAACTATTCACTTTCCACCAAAAAAATATAATAGAATAAGCAACAAACATAATATCATATCATAAATTCTTATAGATCGATTGATCATATATTAATTCATTTAATAAATAATGATTTATCATCTTTTGATTGAACTTCGTTTGATCAATATTAGAGATAATAAAATAGGTTAGATCCGACGGGTTAATTCACCTAAAAAATGTGAAGCTCTTAGTCTATTTTGGTTCAGTCCGCCTAATCAGCCTAATTCAACAAGTCAAAGACGAAACGAGCTAATCCGTCGACTCACTTTAAAAAAAATTATATATTAAAATTAAAATAAAAAAATTATAATTAAAAATATTATATTTTATTGTGTGATATTATTGAAATATGTAAATATATTATAATTTAAATTATAAAAATTAATTAATTAAAATTAAATTATTGAATATAATTAGTTATTTTGACACATAAATATAATATTTTTTAATTTATCTAATAAACATATTATTTAATAAAAAAATTTAAAAATTATTCATATAATTAAAGATATATTTAAAAAAAAATACGTATAAAAAATTTTATATAAAAAAATTATTGACAGACGGACGTGACGGAGATCTATGTTCCTCCCGATTATAACGTAAGTCCTGTCCCACCCTATTTTTAGCATATTAGGATGGATCAAAACAGGATTAACTAACTCATTTAGTCATCTCTAATCAACACATAAGTTCTATTATGACCCGATAAAATAATAAATTTGTCTCCTCTCTATCTTTCTATATTAATCTTAAAATGACTTATAATCATCTTCATTTCTTTCTTTGTATCTCTTCTTATATTTCACGTTTCTCCTTTCATATATTTCACCTTTCTCCTTTCATCACAACAATATTTCTTCTCTTTTTGTTTGTTTCAAGTTCTTTTTTTTCTCTTTTTTTTTTAATCTAAAAGAGTAAAATACATAATATTTATGATTTGAATTTCATCTTTAAGTAGCTATTCACCAATGTGATATGATATAATAATTTAAGAAAATATCATCACAACTTTAATTTCAAATCTTTTGATATTATGTTTGTAAATTTTTTTACACAATATAAATATATGATATCAATTAACACTTAGATCGTAATAAATACAATAGAATTGAAATCAAACTCTAAACATGCTATATTTCAATTTGTCTCCTTTGATACAACTAACCCTAGAACAGGTAGGGGAAGTGGTTATAAAATAGAATGAAGGACAAAAAATGAATGTCTTGGCAACCAAACACGACAGCTGAATTCATTACATTACACTTGAAATTGTATGCAAACGTGTTTCTGGCATTAACCCACCTACCAAGAAACCATAGTCGAACATGTATTATTATTACAATCATGGTACTCACATAAAACTCTAAAAATGTCTTGTCTCGCTTTGAAAAGAAAAAGTTACGTTGAATAATTGTCTAAACCACTTGTACATTAGTCTGTACATGACAAAATTGTTGCTCATTATGTTTAGTTGTTATTTAGTTTGGATTAAATTAGAATGATTTTCAATAATTCTTAGTTTTCAATCAAATCAAATCATCAAATCAATCTAGTTAAATTGAAGTTGATTTTGATCACATTTTGGAGTCATGGAAATCTGCTGTTAAGAAAAGGTTGATGGGTTTCATTCAAACTTTATCAATTCAAACCCAATTTGATTTGGTGGAATTGGCGAAGTTCAAATGGCCCAATATGTTATTATATCCATACAAACAATGGTAACCAATTAATTTATATTTTTAAGAAAAATTATTATAGATTTTACACAAATATAACATAATGAAAATTCTTTTATCTTTTATTATATCATATTAAATATTACTCATATTCATTTTAGTTTTAAAATAGAAATTCATATCTTTTATATTTTATATTAATTTTAAAAAGAGAATGGTAAAATTATCTAAAATACACACTTCTTGCTCCTATATTATAAATAAATCACTCGTACATCTTATTATTTTTAATAAAGTGATGTGCACTTTCTTTATTTTATTTAAAAATAATACATTGATTAAATGTAATAAAAATATGAAATTAAAAATTAATTTAAAAAAATTTAAGTTTTTTATAAATAAATAATTAATTATTATACATTTAAAATATACTTTTGATATTTTCACTCAATTATAAATTGACTTATAATAAAAAATATGTTTTGAGAAAACATTATTTTAAATATAAAATATATGATTATTTTTGTTGACTTATTATTATATTTACATATAATTATAATACGAATTTAAATATAATAAAATAAAATAAAAAATATGAATATTTTTTTTAATAACATAAGATATTTAATAGACTATTTTAAAATTTGAGAGAACGTCAATATAATTTGATAAGATCTAAAGAAAGATGAGTATATCATTTCATAAATTTTTTTTCACTCACATACACACAGTCACATTTTTCTAAAATATGAAAAATAATACTAAGTTAATCTAAAGAAGTTATTACTTTCACTCATATACACACTCACATTTTTATTATTCATAGAGAAAAAGGATAGTAAAAGTAAAAACAAAAGCAAAGATCATTTATCACCACTCAAATCCTCTCTAATATATATATATATATATATATATATATATATATATATATATTTTTTTTTTTTGAAAGTCTCACATTGCACACCTCATGTCATTTGTTATGGTTTAAATATATGTTAGGCTACTCCACATATTGCCAATTGGTTTTATGTTGGAACCTTAACATGGTATCGGAATCAAAGCCTAACATCTTTCAGGTTATTGTCATAGGCCAAAAGTTGTTATTTAGTTGGGTCAAAAGTACCATTTGTGCGGTCCGCGAGGCTTCGTTGGAGGGGTGTGTTGAAAGTCCCACATCGCCTACCTCATGTCATTTGGTATGGTTTAAATACATGTTAGGCTACTCCACATATTGCCAATTGATTTTATGTTGGAACCTTAATATATATATATATATATATATATATATATATATATATATATATATATATATATATTACAAATTCATAGTCTATTATTCATCTTGATATTAATAAAAAATATTTTTGAGGAGATTAAACATACACAAATATCTTATAAATGAGATTTATATTAATTATATAAGAGAATATGATACAACTTTTAACTAAAATTTTGAAGATATTAAATTATAAGTATTTCTTATTTATAAATTATTCAATTTATTTCATTTTCACTAAATAAGAGATTTCAACTCATGTTTATATTCTTACGAATCTATCTTTTAAGTATGATTTCCTTCTACATTATTATACTCTAAACAAAATATAGACAAGAGATAAATAAATTTAAAACAATAGATCACTAATACTAAGCATAAATAATATTTATTGTTTTTATTTAGTGATGGTGATTGAAAAAAATATTCAGTAAAAAAAAGAAAAAAAAGTAAACTTTGACTGAAAATCTCTATCATAGAAAAGAGAGGTAATTTTATAGTTGTAGTTTGTTATCTTAATCATCTTCCTATACCTATACGACAATTAGAAGTTGAACAAAAAAGAAATCATATAAAAACATTGTGATTTTTGTTTATTCTCTTTATGAAATATCATTGTTCAAATTATATATTATTTTATTAGAATTTGGTATAATTATAAAATATTTTATTTTTCTAGTAACCTAATTAGGTATATATTGTTGTAAAATAAGGGGTATTGCAAAACTTAGAACATTACGTGAAAACTTTACTGAAAACGTTATAGAGAAATTTATTGAGAATGTTACGGACAACATAGGTAGTTAGGATTTTGGATCCAATCTACGCCTATAAATAGAGACCACTTCACACTCTTTCATACACATCACTCTCATCAATATTAAATTATAAGTATTTCTTATTTATAAATTATTCAATTTATTTCATTTTCACTAAATAAGAGATTTCAACTCATGTTTATATTCTTACGAATCTATCTTTTAAGTATGATTTCCTTCTACATTATTATACTCTAAACAAAATATAGACAAGAGATAAATAAATTTAAAACAATAGATCACTAATACTAAGCATAAATAATATTTATTGTTTTTATTTAGTGATGGTGATTGAAAAAAAATATTCAGTAAAAAAAGAAAAAAAAGTAAACTTTGACTGAAAATCTCTATCATAGAAAAGAGAGGTAATTTTATAGTTGTAGTTTGTTATCTTAATCATCTTCCTATACCTATACGACAATTAGAAGTTGAACAAAAAATAAATCATATAAAAACATTGTGATTTTTGTTTATTCTCTTTATGAAATATCATTGTTCAAATTATATATTATTTTATTAGAATTTGGTATAATTATAAAATATTTTATTTTTCTAGTAACCTAATTAGGTATATATTGTTGTAAAATAAGGGGTATTGCAAAACTTAGAACGTTACGGAAAACTTTACTGAGAACGTTATAGAGAAATTTATTGAGAATGTTACGAGACAACATAGGTAGTTAGGATTTTGGATCCAATCTACGCCTATAAATAGAGACCACTTCACACTCTTTCATACACATCACTCTCATCTTCTCTTCTCTATTTTCTTCTTGTTCTACTATTATCTTAGGTTTATTTACTTCTTTAAGAGTTTCTTGCTAGTTTTTGAGATCCTCGAAATTTTGAGAAATTTCTGTTGTATCCTAGGGGACTTGTGCAATACACCGAGGATAAGTCCCTAAGGGCAATGATTATACACGCCTCAAGAATAATTTTTCTTTGTGTCTATGTCAGCTTTTACCGCATATATTTTGTATTTCATATCGGAGAATAAATATATTTCATTTTATATTTTTAAGTTAGTATCAAAAGTGATGACGATCCTTTAGATCTTAAATCGTTTGAAACCTCCAAATGGAGGAAAGGAAATTTGATACACCTAGAATGAAATTAGTTCCTTTTGTTGTTCAAACTCAAGGAGTTTTCAATACTCTTTCAAAGCATGTTACAACGGCAAAAAAGAGATACAAATGTCAGAATTGAAAAATGAGGTCTTCACAGGTCAAACCAAATGAGAAGGCATTTGCACTAGAAACAACCGTAAATAATCCTGGTAAGATTGTTAATACTTTTAATGATATATGGATTTGATATTGGAGTTACAAATTATATAACATTTTATCGCAATAAGATCACCAAAATTAAACTATCTACGCAAAAATATGTTTCTACCGCAAATGGAAATAAAACTCAAATTATTGGGGAAAGATCTTTAAATCTTACTAGTACTTCAAATCTTGATTGTTCATTATTTAAATTTTAATATTTTATTTGTTTATCAAATAACATTTGATTATCTTGTGTGATAATTTTTTTATCCCAACTCTTGTATTTTTAAAGATATCAAAACAAAATAATCAATCGACTATGATATTAGGAGAAAAATTATATTATCTAGATCTTTCAAAAATATGATGAAGCACAACAAGCATTAATGATTGTTGACAACTCTAAGGGAGAAAATAAAAAATCTGAAATCTAGTTGTGACATGGACGCCTTGGTCATGTTTCATTTAGTATTTAATTTTTTTCCTACTTTATTTGTGAATTTATAGAGTCATAAAACCTCATTTTCATTAATTTTAAATAAAAGTCTTCAATCTTTTATGGTCATACATTCTTGAGGTCCATCTAAAACCCAAACTTTAGGTAAATCTCGTTAGTTTGTTACTTTTATTGATGATGGTAAATACTAACTTGGTTATGCTAAATTAAATAAAAATGAGGTAAGTTTATTATTTTAAAATTTTTATAAAATGATAAAAACTCAATATAATGCTCAAATTCAGGTTTTGCATAATGATAATGGTAGGGAATATAAAATTTTTGAATTACAATAATATTTAGAAGTTAGTGAAATTATTAATCAAATTACTTCCTAATACACCTTAAATAAATAGGTTACCGAAAATCGACATTTGTTAAAAGTTGTTCGCGCTTCATTAATTGAGGCACACATGTCATTGTATTATCGGGGAGGATCTCTAACTTAATAAATCAGAATCCTTAAGTTCTATTGAACTTAAGATACCTTTTGAAACTTTATATAATTTGACTGTCACTCTAATTGTTCCTAGTTTATCCACTCGTATATTTGGATTTGTTGCATGTGTTCATCTTCATAAGCATCAACGTAACAAGTTAGCCCTACGAGTGATTCGATGTGTTTTTGTTGGATATGTTATATATAAAAAATGTTATGTATTATTATCCTTCTACTCATCGTATGTATAAAACAACTGATGTAATTTTTCATGAAGATACAATGTATTTTGTTTCTTTTCGAGTTTGATTCTCATGAAGGAAATCAACAAGAAATCTAGAAAATTTAGAATTTAGAGCATATGAATTTAAGTGATATAACTTCATCTCATCATCTTGTAAGAGAGAAAGAAGAATCTGACATTGAAACATCACAAGAATATTTGAATAAAGATAACATTGAACTATCATAGGAACCCCTTAATGAGAATAACATTGAATCTCTATATGAAGATGATATTGAAGTACTACATGAAACTCTTGATGAAGATGTTACCAATAATTTGTTGGTCAACAAAAAATTGTCAAATCGTCTCACTAGATGTATTCCTGAACTTACTTATAAACCTGAATTCTCTAGTAAAGTTCAATACTATGAGTAATTATGTATTTATCATAGACTGTAATAAACAAATAAAATATTTATAAGTAAGTTATCTATTGTAATTATTCCTAACAATGTGTAAGAAGCGTTAGCTGACCCAAGATGGAAGGTCATTATGAATGAGGAGATTAATTCATTTAAAAAAGAATAAAACTTGGACCTTATTGATTGTCCACTAGGAAAGAAACTAATAGGATGTCGATCGATTTACTCTATCAAATACAAGCAGATGGTATAGCAGAACGATTTAAAACAAGATTGGTGACAAAAGGATTTACTCAAACATATGAGATTCATTACATAGGACGTTTGCTCCTGTAACAAAAATTAATATTGTTCGAGTATTATTATCTTTAATAGCAAATTTGGATTGACCATTAAAGTAGTTTGATGTAAAAAATACATTGTTATGTGGAGAATTAAATGAAGAAGTATACATGACACTCCCACCAGGTTGCATGGTATCTGAAAAATACATTAGAAAAGTATGCAAATTGAAAAAAAATATTTGTATGGGTTGAATTGAAACAATCCCCACAAGCATGGTTCGAAAGGTTTAAAAAATCTATGACAACATTTTGATATTATGGAAGTAATTCATATCACACTTTATTCTTGAATAAATAAAAAGGTAAAATAACTCCATTTATTGTAAATGTGGATGATATACTTGTTATAGGAACTGATCAAGAGAAAAGTAAAGTGTTACAAAAGTATTTGTCAAAGAAATTTGAAATGAAATATCATGATCCCTTAAAATATTTTCTTGGATTGAAGTATCTAGATCCAAGAAAGAAATTTTGTCTAAAAAAAAAATATGCCTTAGACTTGTTACAAGAAACAAGCATATCAACTTGTCAGCCAATGAATACATTAATAGAGGAAAATGTGAAATTATCTATTACATTAGATCAAGTTTCAATTGACAAATTAAGGTATCAAAGACTTGTAAGGAAATTGAAGTACTTAGTACACACAAAACCAAATATCGCCTACACATTAAGTATTATTAGCCAATTTATACATAATCCTAGAGAGTAACATATGAATGTAGTTATGCACATTTTAAGATATATAAAGTCAACACTTGGAAAAAGATTATTGTTCACCAAAAATATAAACACATTGATGTATATACTGACGCTGATTGGGTTGGATCATTGGAAGATATGATCAACATCAAACTACTTTACATTTATTGGTGGTAATCTTGTTACATGGAGAAATAAAAACAAAGTGTGGTCCATCAGTTAAGCGCAAAAGTTGAGTTTAAAGGTTTAACACTTGAAATTTATGAAGATTTATGACTAAGACTTCTCTTGGGAGATTTTGGATACCCATCCACATAACCTATTAAATTATGTTATAACAATAAAGTTACTTGTAATATTGCTCATAAACAAAACACACACGTTGAAGTGGATATATTTTTTTATCAAGAAAAAGTTATGAGGAAAATCAGTAGAATTGCCTAAGATTTGTTCAGAAGATCAATTAGCTTATATCCTAACAAAGGCCACATTTTCAAAATATCTTATCAAGTTGGGCATATGAAATTTAAATGTACCAATTTGAGAGGTGTATTGAGATTTACTTTCCTTTTATTATTTTTGCAAAATATCAGTATACAAATTGTATATTATTTTATTAAGATTTAATATAATTATAAAATATTTTAGTTTCTTATTAACCTAATTATATACACATATTTTGTATTTTATAAATAAGTTGTACATATTTTATTTTATATCAAATAATGACTATATTTTAATTTATATTTTTAAGTAAAAATAATGATATTTAAAGTGAGACTTAGATTTTGTGCTTGTTTTTTTTTTACCTAGCTTTCTTAATACATGTTAAGCCTTGGTTGTGTATATGTTTTAGGTACATATTTTATTGTAAAAAAAGGACCTAATTTCATTTAAAAGAAGTTAGAACTCTTGGTAGAATGCTCAAGTCTCAAAATACTTGTCGAGATGAGAAAGTAACAATTATAAAAACATTCAAAAGACATGAACTTAAGATCCGAGAGACATGGTTGTGACCTTGTATGAAAATTTATAAGAGAGACTTTGATTTTATTGTGAGAATATATTTAATTTTAAAAAAATTATTAAAAACTTAATATATTTAATTAAAGATAACAAGAATAAAAATTATTCAATTAAAGAGAACATAGATTAGTTAGGTTAATTTATCTCAAATAGAAGAAACAAATTAAAAGGCTAAAAGATTAAATAAATAGAAATCTTAATTAAACCTCAATCCTAAAAGTTATTTCATATCATTGTTATCTTAACTAATTTTTTTTAATCTAGTTATTGATTTTTCTCCTTATTTTTTTTATTTCATAATCAATATTCAATTTCAATTAATTAATCTCTTTTACTTTTAATTGATATTAAACACTTAATTCATGTTAATTCATTATTATTATCATTAGGTGATAATGCACTTGCAATTTGATGCATAATATAACATTAAAGATTATTATATATATATATATATATATATATATATATATATATATATCGGTCTCAAAATTATACATACAGTGTATATAATTGAGATGCACAGGATCATTTAAAATACAAATTACCTCTGCATAGGGAAATATATACATACATATTTATCACTTTAAAAGTAAACAAAATATGATCTATGTTACTCTTAACTCCAGACCTACTTCTGTTGAGGTCTATCACCTGCTCTCATGTAAACACACGATCATCATAGTTAAAAACACATACAAAAGACACAGGGTAAACTAGTAATTCAATTTAAGCATGTAAGATTCAAATATGAGATAAAATAACATAATCCAACTTCAAATTTTTATACATCACATCACACGCCCATCCAGGCTAACATTCACGTCACACAGACACTAGACGACTTTCGAAAGACTAGATATTTAAATAAACATAAGAGATCTACATTTGTCACACCATAATTCCCCCAAGTGCATAAGACAATGATGCTCAATTCGGTCTATACACTCACGTGTTACCAGAGTAAATTTCTAAATGACTTATCAAGACACAATTCTTGCTCACATTATAGGCTAAGTCATTAGAAACATGTGTGACTAGGGTAAATTTCTAAATGACTTATCAAGACAATCCTTTTTCACATTGCAGTCTAAGTCATTAAAAACCTCCTTCAATTCTCACCACTTGATATGTCATTCCAGTGATCAGGAGAGTCAAGATATCTCTTCGAGTCCCAAATCAATATTTATACATACAACACTACACACATGAGAATACTTATTGGTAATTCTCATATCACAACACAATATTTTTTAAGACATATAATAGCATTCAACACACTTCATTTAATATTCACAACATGTATTTTAATAGCTTAAGACATATGTACATCATTTCTCACATTATAACAAAACATAATTTTTTTTTCTAATTTGACATTTCTACCTATTCTTTTGATCATAACTTTTTTTTGTAAACATCCTTTTTTAATTAATTTTTATTTTATTGGATTCCTTATTTCTAGGGTTTCGATTTTCATATATAGAACATTAAATTTGGAGTTCGAAACTACTTTTTATGATTTTTTGAAAAATGTTGAGCAAATATGAAAACATTGAGCGAATTTAAAATCATTGAGCAAAATTTTGACAGAATGGAACCTCCAACACTGTCCATAATTTGCTAAGTTAATTTAAAAGCGTTGAGCAGCTTGAAAACACTTTCAACATTATCTTAAATTCACTGAGCAAATTTAAATTCGCTGGGCAGGTTTGTGATAATAGCAGACTACATAATCTATTCAATATCATGTCTCTAATGTTCCAAATCAAATTAATTCTAAGCTCTACCCTCCTTATTGTAATTAATTCATTAAATTCAATCCAAGAATAATACATTTATACAAAAAGACTATCTTTTACAATCTCATGTAAATCACTTATACATTCACATTGAATATAATCATCATCAACACATACATAATCACACAACCTAAATTCTTGAAACTCAAATAATCTGACAAAGTCACCTTCACAATTTAGATCTTCTAGCCTATAGTATTATGAAAATTGAAGAGTAACTAACTCCTCTTATCTCAATATAGTGCTTCCAAGTTAAAAAAACCTCAAAACTCCTAAATTTTCAAGAAGATAGATCCAACTCACAAAAAACTCAAATTAACAAATTGAGCATCACATTGCTTCTAAACTAGTCAAGAATAATCTTTTCACAATAAAGTCTACATGCAAGCCCCTGTTGAATTATTGGCAAGCGTACCAAATTATCAATCGCAGTATAGTATTTCAATTAAATAAAAGTCGATCCCACGAGGAACGGTTTCAATGGAAATTCCCAATTATGCTTACTAAGTGGATTAAAACAGATTGGGTTTTGCAATAAGAGTTGAATTGAAATTAAATAACAAAGAACTGTAAATTATTGAGAAAATATCAATTAAAGGTACTTAGGATTGATTTCCTTCCTTATCCCTCTTTTGTAATAGCTATGTCAATTAAGAACGTCAATTAACCTAACAATGTTGATGCCACCTACTCAAATCATCCATGTTGATTCCTCACACATGAAATTCATAAGAAAACCTAATAAATGTTGATTCCTCACACAATTAAGAGATTTTCCAGCACTAGGATTAGGGTGTTAAGCAATTGATACATTCATTCCATTCCTGGTAATTAACGTAACAAATATTCTTACCGTGATTTAGGGTTGAAGATATATTTTCCAATCATACATCAAAAAATCAAGAATAAATCATTCCAAAGCATAAAGGATAAGAATAATAGCATCAAAACATAGATTAATATCTCAAAATATCACCATGATACAAAAGAGTTCAAAGAAAGTGCATCGAATCTTAAGAGAATGAAGTTAGCCACATGTTGGTCATTACAATGCTCAAATTGTGGAAGAAGTGAAGAATTGATGAAGATTGGACGAAACCCTAGCAGTAGTCGCGCCTCTTCTCCTCCAAAACCGTTTCCTTTCTCAAAACACATATTATCTTTTTATAAGAGAATTTGGGTCGGGTCTCGCATCATTCATTCGCTATTAAGCGTTCTTCTTTCTGTCAATTTTTCTTCAATTACTTCACAATTATACTTCTTACTCTTGTATCAAAGTATTCTCGAATTCATCCTATATTGGGAGAAAAATAAATTAGAATTAGCATCAGTTAAGTGATTTCATAACAATTCAATGTTGGAAAAATTTGGGTCATGTATATATATGATACATAATTTAAATGTGTTAGGGCCATTATTTATTAAGCCAAATAATAAAGTGATCTGACTAAATTAAAGTTTTGGCTAAAAGCATATGTCATGAAAATAAAATTGTGTAGAGACCATAGAGCAATTTCTAATTTGATGAGGGGCCAAATTGGAAATACTAAAACTTAAGTAATTAACCTAATTCTGGTTATCTAAAAGGTCATGGTCCCCTTCTGAGAGCACACACACAGAACGTAAGTATCAGTCCCGTTCCTTTCTTTCTATCCCCATCAAGAGAGAAAATCAAGAGGAAAATATAGGTGCTCTTCAGGTGGAAGACCATAAGATCAATATAGTGCTCTACAAAGACTTCATCATTATGGCTAATTCAGGTACGCTTTCGCATTCGGTTTACAACATGTTTATCATTATGGGATTATGTTTATGTTTGATTGTTAGAATCAAAATCAGGATTATTATTATTATTATTATTATTATTATTATTATTATTATTATTATTATTAATTTTCCAACAATTGGTATCGAGTCGCCCATATTTGATTCATGTTTGTTTAATTTATAGAACCCTAATTATGAAAATTAGGATTAATTTTGTTTTAAACAATTCAGATTACCCAATTTTATGAACCCTAAGTGGAGGATAATCTCTAATTTTTGTGAACCCCGAAATTTAAATTTGGGGGTAACATCCCCAATCTGATTCTGCTTGCTGATGGAACCGTGGAGGAAGCTATGGATTTTTCTTCTTCTTCGTTTTTCCCTTTTGTTTCAGTTTAAGTTTCAAGTTTTACTGATAAAGAAACAGTGTTTCAAATTTCAATTTTTTCTTGTATTGGGTTCTCTGTTCTTTTTTGAATCTTTTGTTTTTATTTAATTTTATGGGTTTGGAATTGGGGGTGGTGTTTGTGGAGTTCCCAATACGGAGAATCTTAGGTAAATGATGAATGTTTCCACATGTTTTGCTGTTATTATTTTATTGCCTCTATCCCCTAGGAATTTAAAGAAAATTTGATGTTAAATTAGGGTCTCGAGTGATTACTCGTTTAATTCCCTTTTAGGGTTTAGAGCGAGTATGCTAAAGAGACTCGGAACTATCTATGTTTCATCCCTAGTGTGATTTTAGGAAGATGTTCATCCTTTAGGTATTGGTGGAAAATGAGGCCTTTTTTTCATCCTTTGATTTGTTCGAGATGAGGTGTTCATCCCTAATGAGATTCTAGGGAGGTGTTCATCCTTAGTAGAATTATAATGAGGTGATTCTCTTTTGAATTAGTTTGCAAATATTAAATATTTGGTTTTGTTATATAAATAAAATATTCAATTTTTGGTAGTTTAATATTTTTTGTGAGCAAATTGAGTCAAGAAGTCACCAAAGTAACTTCTCTTGAATTGGGCAGTTCATAAAAAATATTGAATGTTAGTGTTTGTGTATATTCATGCGAGTATTAGTCGGCCCAAAGGAAGATTAATATTTGGCCGAATTGCATACACACTTGTAATGATAAACATGTGATAATTATAAGGATTTGCTTTGTCGATGATAAATCAATCCAAAGACTGGTTTGTTGTTGGACGTGCTTTATTGTCAATGTTTGATTATTACAACAAGATACCTCTAGCAGTTAATATTACTCGTCCAAAGACTTGATATTGATGGTGCATTGGGTGTCTTGAGATGGGTTAAACCATTATTTGAATATATATTTTATTTATAATTATTTATTTTATAATGTGAGCATAATTAGTTTATTTCTCTTGTTCTAATCCAGCTACAATTTCTTATGTATCTCGCCAATTTAAATTATGTTCCGATCCTCAAATGTATGTTTCCTACTTTGGTCTGTTCTGAAGTCAATTTAGCGTCAGTACCTAGTAACACTTGGTGGTTAGACTCAGGTGCAACTACTAACATCAGTGTTTCTATAAAGGGTTACCTAAGCTACCGAAAGCCAATTGATTCTGAAAGATGGATATATGTTGGAGATGGCAAATCGGTAGAGGTGGAAGCCATAGGGCATTTTAAATTGTTATTGAGTACTGGTTTTTTATTTGGTCCAGTTGCTAAGGGAGACAAGTTTAGTCTCAACCAGTGCCCAAAGGGAAATTTGGAAATTGAGGAAATGCAAAAGATTCCCTATGCATCAGTTGTAAGGAGTTTGATGTATGCCCAAGTATGTACGCGTCCAGACATAGCATATATAGTTGGGGTTCTAGGCAGATATTTAAGCAATCCAGGAATAGACCATTGAAAAGCAGCAAAAAGGGTCATAAGATATTTAAAGAGAACAAAAGATTATATGCTCACATATAGGAGGTCAGACCAATTGGAGATCGCTGGGTTTTCTGACTCAGATTTTGTAGGATGTCAAGAATTTGTAACTTGCTATGAGGTATCAAATCATGGAATATGGCTGATAAATTTTGTCACAGGGCTGCAAATTGTGAAAGGCATTGAAAGACCACTTAAGTTATATTGTGACAATAAATCAGCTGTATTGTTAAGGAAAGAGTACAAAGTGGACAGATTTTCATAGAACACTTAAGGACAAACTCCATGATACCAGATCCTCTGACTAAAGGACTTCCGCCCAAGGTCTTTCATGAGCATTTTGCTCACATGGGTGTTTTACAGTTTGAGGAATTTGTGGTTTAGTGGGAGTTAGTCACTTTTATATATTTTATGTTCTATGTTTAATTTCATATATGTATACATTGTTTTTTGGACATATGTGGTTATCTATAGATATGCGGTTTTTTCGTTCATTCATTACACTTTGTACATTAAGGATATTATATCGATCTCAATAACTTAAAGTTTGGACCAGTTGAAAATAGACGTGTACAGATCACCTTCACGTAATTTTTCATGCTACACATTTCATGATGAATCCATGTCATTTGGTTATGTTAGGATGAGTAATCATTGTTGGTTTTAGTTGCGATGATGCAATGAAAAGCTGGTTTGGTTCTATATCCTAATATGATTAATGGACAGGACTTTTGGAATATGCTAAAGGAATATAATGGCAATTTTGAGCTCATAAAGTCTAACACATTTGTAAGGTTGTAAGGACATATATATATATTTGTGACTAGTGGGAGATTGTTGGAAAAATTTGGGTCATGTATATATATGATACATAATTTAAATGTGTTAGGGCCATTATTTATTAAGCCAAATAATAAAGTGATCTGACTAAATTAAAGTTTTGGCTAAAAGCATATGTCATGAAAATAAAATTGTGTAGAGACCATAGAGCAATTTCTAATTTGATGAGGGACCAAATTGGAAATACTAAAACTTAAGTAATTAACCTAATTCTGGTTATCTAAAAGGTCATGGTCCCCTTCTGAGAGCACACACACAGAACGTAAGTATCAGTCCCGTTCCTTTCTTTCTATCCCCATCAAGAGAGAAAATCAAGAGGGAAATATAGGTGCTCTTCGGTGGAAGACCATAAGATCAATATAGTGCTCTACAAAGACTTCATCGTTATGGCTAATTCGAGTACGCTTTCGCATTCGGCTTACAGGCATGTTTATCAGTATGGGATTATGTTTATGTTTGATTGTTAGAATCAAAATCAGGATTATTATTATTATTATTATTATTATTATTATTATTATTATTAATTTTCCAACATTCAAGATATAACTATCAACTTTTTACCACTTAACAACCCCCTAAGACCCACATACAGACCTAAACCTAAAACATGCAAAATGGTCTAAAATTAAGAAAGGAAAAACATACTCAATTCAAAATTTTGATCGGATAGAATCGATCTCCTCTTCTTCAGAAACACTAAGGTGCGCTTGGATCTAGAAAAATATGAGAGATTGGACAAGAGATTTAGAGAGAAGGCAAAGAAAAAAGAGTTGTAGAGAGATGGTGATTTTGTGATAATGAAGTTTGAATATTTAAACTTTTATATTTATATTTATTTTTATCTTAAATAGTAAAACTTCAAACTTACTTTCATTATATCACTTCTACTCTTCACTCACTTAAACTGGATCCTCACAATAGTCATTCTTAAAAGATGTATAATAAATCTTCCTTGATTTGATGCATAATATAGCATATATATATATATATATATATATATATATATATATATATATATATATAATCTTAAAATATATATAAAAAATCTTTCCTAAGACAAGGGAGTACGATGAAATTCTACATCAATTAAATATATTATAACATTATAATATATAAGTAAGTATAATTTTCACGTAACTAAATCAATTTTATAAGATTAAATTGAGTATTTCACTATTTATAATATAATATTAGAGTTAGTTTTAATATAAAAACCCTACTCAAGATGAAAAGGATGATACAAAATTCTTTATCTATAATATATAAATAAATATAATTTTTACTTTATTGAACTCATTTAATAAGATTGATAAGATTCCATCAATATCAAATTATAGGAGTTTTCTTTTTCACCAATGTGTAGTCTAAGTTTTCAGTTTTTAGACTATAATTTTTTTTATATAAATTATAAATAATATAAAATTTATATGGTTTGAAAGCTTATAAGTTGTAATTTGAAACTATGTAATTACTTGAAAAAAAAATTATTTACTAATTGATAAAGAAAATTCAATAAATTCGGGTCAGTTTATCTAAACTTTTTAGTAGAAAGGAAAATTATAACTTTATTTCAAAACATTTTTTTAGTGATTCAAAGTTGAGTTGATTTTTTTTTTTAATTTCTATAAATTGGATGATATGAACGTGAAATATAGGTACCCATACAACATAAAGGCTAACATCTTTAGTTTTTTTTCAAATTACAGATTCAGAAAAAAAAATCATTAAAAATATTAATACTATAAAAAAAAGTTATAAATTTTATAAATATTTTAAGATTAATATATATATATATATATATATTTAAATTAAAATATACTGTATAATTTTTCACACATCAAACAACTTTATATATATATATATATATATATATATATATTAATTTTAAATTCAAAACAAAATGGTAAATTTTATAACTCTTTTGTTATAATCCAAAAAAATATAAAAGAGAGTTTAGTTATTATAAAATTAAAATTAAGTATGTTATAGAATATACTCGTTTGGATCTAAATGTTTATTTCTTCGCGAGAGCATCTAGCTTTTTTACACCTCTTTATAAATGTAAGGATAGAAACATGACAATTTTTTAGGATAAAATAAGATTTGTTTATATTTGTATTGAGCATTTATTGAATTTTTATATTTGTTTCTATGTTTTTTAGTTAAAAACTCCTTTTTTTTGTGTGTGTAACTCGTTATTATTAGTTATCAATTGATTGTGAACTCAAAATTTACTAATGCTTTTAATTAGAGAAAAAAATGGAATGATGTAGAGAACTTGATTTCCACACCCGAGCTATGATTTTTAAGTGAAACTTCATAATTTTCCGTGAAATGTATTCCATTCATATGCAATGAATTTTGGTGTAATGATATTGCAACCATTTGGTTCTGTGTTGGATTAATAAGACACTAAGAATTTTTTCTATAAAAGATTTTTGGGAAAATGCTCCAACTTTTCTTTCTCTTAGTTGCTAGCTTTTGAAGTTCATCTCTGATGCATGAACATTCCTTTTCTAACTCTGAGACAAGGTCCTTCAAGTTTTCAGCTCCTTGTGTTGGGTCTAATTTATCACTATCGTTATTCCTTGGGAGGCTAAGATTTCCATTCGACTTTTGTGGGTTCTCAAGATTCTCTGAAACATACAGCCAACTAGAAATTGATGTGCGTAGTCGAAGTTGTTCAAAAAAGAGAACTTGAACAATCACTCGAAGTGGCAATCTTTCATTCTTTGCTGCATGAGTGCTTGCTTCCAGTGAAAGTTTTTGGCAATTCACAAGTCTACAAAATTGCTCCCTCTCAAAATCTGTTAGCCATGGATGTGTCTGTACTTATCATAAATGGGTTACATTAGAATCATCAAATTTATACAGAAAAAATAAATAAAAACTACTCAAATTGTATCTCAATGTGGGGTTTAATAACAAAATGACTAAATTATAGAAACCTAAACTTTCTTATTTGTTCTTCTATTTCAACTAATATACTTTATTTTAGGGCCTTTTTGATATGTCACAACTCCTAAGTGTTACACTCACAACATTTGGTTAACTTAATTACTACAGGAAAGTGCAGAGAAGAAAAGAAAATTTTAGGGAAAGCTTGGCTTCCAAAAAGACTTACCTTAAGGTACACATCTATTGCATGATATAAACCATCATCTAGTGGCCTGGCATAATCTGGAATTGCAGAAGCAAGAGCCTGAAACTTAGGCAACTTTAAATTAACATCTTGAGCCACCTCAGCAAGATATGTATCGATTAAGTTTGCCACTGTTGTCAAAGGTTCAAGGACCTCAGTTCTAACTATCAATGGCCCTTCTTCAATTATGCATGGAGAATTTGACGCAGTTGTAGCCTGGTATATGGACATAAAGTGATCAATAATCCTATGAATACAATCTATATCATAGAGGGTCTCAACTGAGTGCCCCATGTTTGGAATGAGAAGATCAATAAGCTCAGCTTGGTCAAGTTGTGATCCAATTCTTTTCTCCAAGTTTTCTATACATGATGGAGTTGCATGTAAGATCATGGCTGCACGAAGTAACCTAAGTAGATACTTGGAGGGTGTAACCCCTTTCTTATTAGGAAGCAACCCCATAATTTCTTCAAGCAATGCACGTTGATCTACTTCAGAAACTGTACTGGTAGTGGTTGTAACTTGGTTGACACTATTTTTATCATTGAAGCTAGATTGCCTACTCATCAAGGGGATAAACCTTCTAATATAATATATGAGGGATCCAACAATATTCTCTGGCTTCATACCCTTTCCTTCCATAGCTAAAATGAGTCTTTTAAATAAGGGTAAGCTTAATAAAGACAAGTCCTCATACCACCAACCATCACCTAGAGATGGGGATTTAGTCTTAGAAGAAATTCCATTCCATAAGAAAGGGTCCTGAGGTGAGTCCTTGGAGCTATCATGTCCTTCCATGTGTCTATTGAACATGCTTGGGTCAGAACATGCTTTCATTGCCAAGGAATCAATGCATCTTGATACAATGTGTAACTCTTCTGCACAAGCTTTAACTTCCTCACATGTTTGAAGAGCTTTTATTGAGTCTGACCAATTACTAAAGATTTCATTAAGAAATGCTTCAGTCTTAGCAATTAGGTTCCCTTCACCATAATTTTCATTCATCTGTAGGTATTCTGCTGCACATCTTAGACTAACCACATTGGATGCTGTGACTTCTATTTTTACATTGTAGAAAAACTTGGTCACAAGCGCAAATGTTTTGTCTCCACCTGGAACATCATCAAGTTGTAAAACACAATATGATCCATCCTCGTTTGTCAAGTCAGAAATGAGTTTCTTAAGTAATCCACTTCTAGAAAGCAATGGGAACTGCATCATCAAAATCATAAACACAAAAATAAACTAAAGTCCAACATGAGCATGATCGCATAGTTGGGGACATCACTTGTTAGAGATCAACAAAAGACATAGAAGGCAAAGAGTGAAAGTAACAACAACAATAATAACATCCTAAACTAACAAGAAATTCAATTAAAAAATGCACCTTGTGGAGAAAAAATGATGTTTCCCCCACTTTAACAGTAACATCACTTGGAAGTCCGGTTGTGCAATTCCTGACATAAAGAATAATTCTATTTAAAAAGTAATACTACAATTTTGTAAGACAAGTTGTTTAATACTTGTTCCATATTTTACAATTATGTTTTACATAGTAGAATCAGATACAAATACTTGAACACCATGCTAGAAAATGTAAATTGTATAATGCAATGTTATGAAAATTGAATCCTTAGGAAATATTACACCTTGAATCCTCACCCAACTTAGATCTTATTTTCCCCTTTTCTCTTTTCTGGAGGGCATTTGCACCCTTATGCTTGGACAGAGCAACAACAATTGACATTTTCTCAATATCTAAAATTTGGCATTGACCAAATTGTTTTCAAGAGGGAATTATATGACACATGATCTTGTGATTAGACTTGAATCTAGAGAACATGTGATTTGTTAAAAGACAATATCTACAGGGCGATTGTAAAGTCACTCAAGATTTATAAAGTATGACCACAGGACATTGCATATGAAACTGGAAAATCCTTTAAACCAGAGAATTAAAAAATGAATGATTCACTAACAGAACTTATACAACCCATTAGTCTAATATATATGTGTATATATGTAATATTGATTTGATTTAACAAAAAGAAAAATCTACCATGTTTGGCCGTCATGATGAAATGCATCTGATTTTGATCCAAGCCTCATGAAAGCCATTTATGAATGTTGTTTCAAGAAAATAAATCAATAATAAAAAAACATGAGAAAGAGTAGTAAAAGGAAGAAGATTGGATTGGAGAAGTCGTGGAGTGAAAGATGAGAGCAAAGTGTAGTTTTTGCATTGTGAATTTGATTATGATCCAAAACACAAACAAGTAGCGAGTCTAATGCCAATGATAACTGAAATAAGCGAAAGAGATGGTTATGCAATCAAATACACATATCACATCTCTCTCCTCCATCATTAGTTTACAAATATTTTTACATACAAGTTTCATTCTCATTTATATGTAAAAAATCATGTCATTATTTCTTTGCAATAAGATTCAAACTTTGTTTAAATTATTAAACATAATTGTGACATGTATGAAAATTAAATGCAAATGTAAATTTATGTTAAAACATTTTTTTTATTGAATAGTATAAGAATCAATTTTCCACTGTAAAAAAATAATTAGGAAGAAGATAATTAATCCAAAATATTTTTTAATTGATTTTTAATTTATTTTTAAGTTATTAAATGATTTTTCACACTCAATATATGATATATCTTTTAAGGTAATAATTTTTTTAAGAGTATTAATTAAACAATTAATTAATAAAAAATATTAGAATTTTTATGAAGTACTTGTAGATAAAAAAAATTAAACTGAGGTGTTAGAATAATGGTTATTGATATAATCATTGTGGAACAAAAATTAAATTTTTAATATATGCTGTGAAAATATGCTAATAGAATGAAATATTATTTTAGCATTTAATGTAAATCATATATAATATTTGCATATCCATTTTCTATACTAACAGAAGTAATCTATTAACTTGATATTATAATGTTAATATAATAGATCTGTAATTTTCATATTATCATTTAATTTTCAATTAATATTTATTATTATTATTATTATTGATGAGAATCTTCATGAACTAAATTGTGATCTTCCTTTCATTTTTGTAATCTCTTTTATTAACCAGACCACTTAAGCACGAGGGTTAGATAGGACTAAAATAATTTGTCCATTCGAATATGATGGACCACGTTTAGCTCGAAACCTTTTAAAAAATTCAGACCATATTTTAAATATAAGTTCATTTAAAAAAATAACTTGACAGCTATCAATAAAATAGATGACAAAAACGCTCGACAAATCGAAATAAAATTATCTCAGAGGTTGAAGTTGATCTTGCACATGTTCTTGTTTTGTGAGTTTCAGCTGCTTTGAACTTCTCTTCTGGTAAGCTTTCGCTTGATCAATTAATGATCATTAGTTGATATTTGTTTCAGCTTTTGTGTATCAAAACTACGTTACTTTTTCAGTGATTTCCAACTGTTTGTAGGACACACGTTTTGTTTAGACTTTTGACAATGTCCCTCCATTGTTGCATGGTCTTAATTTTCTGTCATGTTATTGCTTTGTTTGCCCCATCACACTCAACCAATCTTTGCAAAAGAAAATGTTGATACTCTATAATTTGTCTTTTTAGCTATGGCAGTAATGATAGATAACTGAGATTAATCGGTTCAGTTGGTTTTCAGGAACAGCGTCACCACTTCCATGGCAGCCTCGTACACCCTTTATAATTCTCCTTTGCTTTCCAAAACCTTTAATCATCCTCTGAACCAAAACCCTTTCCCCAAAAACCTGATTCTACCACTCAAATCTACTAGTAAACCGCGGCTTCTTAGAGTAGTTCACTCCCAGAAGATCACTGCCGGTCCCTCACTTCATGACTCCAATACTAGCACTCGTTTTCAGCACTGTTTCACCAAGAGTGAAGATGGGTTTCTGTATTGTGAGGGCCTTAAAGTGGATGAAATTATGGATTTTGTTGAAAGAAGACCTTTCTACTTGTACAGTAAACCTCAGATTACTAGAAATGTGGAAGCTTATAAGGACGCGTTGGAGGGTTTGAGGTCTATAATTGGTTATGCCATTAAGGCCAACAATAATTTGAAGATTCTGGAGCATTTGAGGAAGCTGGGTTGTGGTGCCGTGCTTGTGAGTGGGAATGAGCTTAGATTGGCTCTTCATGTCGGGTTTGATCCCACAAGGTTCAATTACACTTTACCCTTAAATGATTCTACATTTCTGCACCACCTTTACTGGGGCCTATCCATTAATACTTGAGAGTGGGAAATGAGTTTACCAACATAAACCCACTTGGTTTTTTAAGTTGGAGTATGTTATCAAACTACACTGTGGGTGTATTTTAAGATAATTCTTGGTTTTAAAACTAGTTAACATTCTACAACTAAAAACAAGTGAATATATATGATATCAAATCCCTGTATATACATATCTCTCACACACACACCAGACCTTGTCGAGTGAGTGGCTAAAGAAGTTAATCTTGATCGTTCGTTATGATTGTGTGGTCAAATTTAGCTTACTTAATGGGAGCATGCTCTGATTACCCAGTCTCCACTAATATGCTTCTTAACCATAAGAAGGTTGCTTAGCCTTGATTCACTATTGGCATATTTCTCATATGTTTTATTTTATCTTTGATAAAAAAGTGACATGTAGTGTGTTTGTTGGTAGGTGTATCTTCAATGGGAATGGGAAAATCTTGGAGGATTTGGTCTTGGCTGCCAAAGAAGGTGTTTTTGTCAATATTGATAGTGAATTTGACTTCGAAAACATTGTCGCAGCTGCTAGAATTGCTCAAAAGAGGGTGAATGTTTTACTTAGAATTAATCCGGATGTGGATCCGCAGGTATGTAATATTATTAGAGTGTACTTCATGAATTACGAAGTTTGTTACATGCCACTTGTGTTCACTCACCGCCTTTTGACAATTTCAAGTACGGCTAATTGATACACAACTGAAGAAGATACGAAACATACTGCAGAAGGATACTGTGAAACTTAAATGTTTTATTTCTGCCAAAATTAACTTTTGGCTAATTCAACTTTGGAATTTTGAAAGTTTTTGTGAATGTACCTTGACATTATTGAAACAAGTTATATTATTAATTTATTTTCTCTCTTCTTTTGATATTTTTATATACCCCGTTTCATTACCCTTTTTGCTGTTCCTTTTTCACCATGACTAGAACATGACCTTTATTGTCTCCAAAACTTTCTTAACTGATTGTGCGTCTTGTGATTGACAGCTATATCATGGCCCAACTCAATACCTCCAATTCCCCAGCTCTCACCTTCATTTTCATCTAATATTTATTACAATGAAATTAACTGATAAAATTCGATCTCTGTTATTCTTAGGTTCACCCTTATGTTGCTACAGGGAATAAGAACTCCAAATTTGGCATCAGAAATGAGAAGCTGCAATGGTTTCTAGATGCTGTGAAAGAGCATCCTAATGAGTTAAAGCTTGTTGGGGCCCACTGCCATCTTGGGTCAACAATTACCAAGGTGTATTCTTAAAATCATTGTGTGTTTCTTCTTCTTCTTCTTACTACTATTGTTAAGCTAGTTTTTTTTTGCCTTTTTGTTTACTGTAGGATTATTTTGTTCGTTCATAATATTTACTCAATTTACTCAACTTGAAAATGTTGCTGCTCCATTTTTTTTTTTTTCTTCAGGTTGACATTTTCAGGGATGCTGCCATTATTATGGTCAACTACATCGACCAAATCCGAGCTCAGGGTTTTGAAGTTGATTATTTAAATATCGGTGGTGGACTTGGGATAGATTATCAACATTCTGGTGCTGTCCTTCCTACACCCAGAGATCTCATTGACACTGTGGGACTAAATCTCATATATCCTTCTTTATCTTCCCCTAATTTATTTTATTATTATTAAGTTTGCAATTCTCATAAGAATAAGGAATCACACTTAAATGATAAATGAGCATTCTTAATATTTCAATATGTGTAATTAAATGGAGCATTTCACAAATTTTACTAGCAGGAAGATGTGGAAACTTACCCTTTGAGAACTATCACACTTGCATAAACTACATAAATGTAGTGTTTGGTGTTTAGCGGACTACATTACTCCCATCTTTTGAGAGTAAGTTACACAATAAATATTGTGAGAATTAAAGATCACTACTACTTATATATAATGTTCACTTAATGTTTTAATTGTAGTGAATATTTCAGTTGTAAAGTCAGAAAAATCTCATCTAATATATATATATATATATATATATATATATATATATATATATATATATATATATATTGAATAATAATTTAAAAGTTATAATGAAATATTACTCTTTTAATCTTTTTAAATAATTTACCACTGATAATATTCTCATCAACTATTAAAATCATAAATTGAAATAAACTGAAACATAGCTGTTTAGAGTTTATTAGTCTGAACCCAACTATCCTTAGTGAACTCTGTGAACTCTATCTGTGCACTTGGTTGTCAATTGTTAAGTTATTAGTTATCTGTTTTCTGGTAAATTTTCATACAACCAATAAGCCCTTCACTAGTTACTAGTGGCCAATAGATCTTTACTAAAACACTTGTCATTTGTGATTAGTTAACTAATTCATATTCTTTGTATTGATGTGATATCCTTATATGTAATACATATTCATAAGGTACTTATTTATTTTAGTTCCACGTGTGGTATTTATTACCTTTTCACATAAACCAGAAAGATGTCTGCATATTTATGTTTGTGTATTTTCATCATGTATAGGAACATGTGCTGCTTTTTAGTGTTGTAGGATAATTTATTCCAGTTCCAAGTTATGAAGCCACTTTACCTGCTTATCTAATATTTGTATACTCTTGGTTGAAATAGGTTGGGGAGCTTGTTCTTTCCCGTGATCTTAATCTCATCATTGAACCAGGGAGATCACTCATTGCAAACACTTGTTGCTTAGTTAACCGAGTGACAGGTGTCAAAACCAATGGATCTAAAAACTTCATTGTGATTGATGGAAGCATGGCTGAACTTATCCGTCCTAGTCTTTATAATGCTTACCAGGTAATTATCCAATTCAATCACTCTTGGCTAGTCACAAAATACTTCAATATGGATGCAAACTTATAACAGTTTTTTTATTGGAATTTTGGGTTTGATGCTTCCCCCTTCCTGAACTATGTTGGAAATTGTTCCTGCAAAAAGCCTTAATCTGCATTTGCCACTGGTACACTGAGTGAATCTATCTGCCATTCTTCGTGTTCAATCTGTGGTCTCCTTCTTGGCAATCGAATCTGGCCCTTTATTGTAGATATGATTTAGCAAATATTTCCTCTGTGGTTTCTGTCAAGATTCACTCTATGATTCTGAATATGACACCACCTTCAACCAACATTTTTTAATCATAAGTATCTTGTAGTAACCTTAATTATACTACCGTTTGACAAACATGAAGGAGCTAATAACAGGAAGATTTTCAACAATGAGATACTAGTCAAACCATATAAGAGAATATGACACCACCTTTAATCCAAAACCCTAAATCCTTACCCAAAACCTTAAGGTATTAGATTATGGGTCCTTCTCATTTATAAGTTACTAAACTTTCTCATTTCTACACAATTTGAGACTTCAAACTCACACTTGAATTCTCAACAGATTTAAAGGTGACTATTAGGATTGCATGTACTCCTAGTTGGGGGTTTTGGCAATGCACCAAGTGTATGGAAATGTCAACCTTCCAATCAACCTAAACGGTATAGAAACTAATGAAAAATATAGGCTGTTTGAGTGCATGTGCTTTCATCTATAACATGTTATGTTATGTCCGACATTATATAATTGTGTTGAGAATTAAAGTGTGAGTTGAAATCCTGCGTTGAGTAGAAATGAAAAATTTGAGTAACTTAAGAGTGAAAAAGATCCATAGCCAAATGTCTAAAAGTTTTGAGTTGAAGATGTTATTATATTCTCTTATATGATTAGTTCGTTGTGAGAATCTCCTCATCGTCTAGTCCCTCGAAAATAACTTTGTTTGGCTGGAGTGTCATGTCAACATTGATGTCATGTCCTCGATTTGTCCTTTTTGTCATTCCTATGCCAAATCTATATAAAAAACATTATTGTATTTGTTTTTTAGCCTTGCATTCTAAATTATTTGAAAGATATAAATGTATATGTACTTTTGCCTTCTGCTTGGGAGTTGATAGACCTCTAAAAGACAACATATTATGAGTTCATAATTGTTATCTTATGCTACTCGAATGTCGTTTGGTTGTGCTTTTTTATTTTCAATTTAACTTGAATATTGAATGACATGTCATTGTTTCGTTGCAGCATATCGAGTTGGTTTCCCCTGCCCCAGAAGATGCTGAGATAGCAAAGTTTGATGTGGTTGGCCCTGTCTGTGAGTCGGCAGATTTCTTAGGAAAAGATAGGAAACTTCCAACTCCAAATAAGGTTAAATATTTTCTAATTACAAAAACTATTGTGATAATTCCTACTTGATTTCACTATCTGAACTGAGTTTCACTTTGCAGGGTACTGGTCTGGTCGTTCATGATGCTGGTGCTTATTGCATGAGTATGGCATCAACTTACAATCTAAAGATGCGACCTCCCGAGTATTGGGTACGAGCTGATTTCTTCAATTGCTAATCTTGTAGGAATTTGGATAGGCTTCTTTGATGTTGAGGGTAGTTTTTAGAGGACTTTGCATTTTGATAACCATTAATGAGAGTGGGATGTATTTTTCTCATACTTGATTCACTAGTTAATAAAATTCTCGGTCAAATTTTATTCATCAACTGCGGTTGGAATCCTCTCTAGACTCGACTCTTTAAGAGTTTTAGTGTAACATTAACTTCAGAGGAACTACAACTGGGACATTTCCCTCTTTTTGATCCTTATCCCTTATCTCAGCTCCACATCCATACAAAAAATTAAGAAAAAAGGGTTAAGATCATTGCTTACTATAATGAATATGTGGTATAAACACTGAATAACTCAAGTCTTGTTGGTAACATGGTTACTAGGTTTTACTGTTGTAAAATCCTGTTCTAGTTTGAAGTATTATACCACACCACTTATAAGGAAACTTTGCATGAAAACACAACTTTATTTTATCAACTATTTTTCCTTAAATAGTAACATGTTATATTCTTAAATATTTTAGGTTGAAGAAGATGGATCAGTCAGCAAAATCAGACATGGGGAGACATTCGAAGACCACATTCGGTTCTTTGAGGGCCTTTGAACAGAGACCACATGTTTTGGTGGAAAAGGATGCTTAAGATTTGTTAGTTGCTCAGGTTTGAACTTCTAGCTAGAGAATGTAATGACATTTTTCTTTTTTTGTTTCTCCATCTTGGTTTGCCTTAAAGATTTAAAAAAAAAAAAAATTGACCATCTAAAATCAACTAAATAAAATTGTGAGGGAGGACATAATTCATATTTGGCGAATTTGGCAAATTTAGCTAGATTTGACTCTTCATCTTTTATCCACTGTTTTTAGTTTCATTGGTAAACCTGCTTGTAGCTGCCACTTGATTGATGGTGGTTTTGGCAGACACGACATCTATGTTGGTTTTTGTTTGATAGTCTCATAGCGGGTGTCTGGATACACATCTAGACACAACATTGACTCTGAATTTTTACATCTCGACTGAAGCAAATAATTCTTGTTTCCGCATGTTTGGAGTGTTGGACATGTTACCATGTCATTTCCAACCACACTATTAGGTGGTGTTGTAAGTTTTGGACTTGCTGTACATGATGATATTTAGATCATGGAGATCAATTTTCAGATTTAGCTGAAAATATCAGTCCCTCCTTTAATTATTATTCTTGTTGCACTTTTTTTGGTTAATATATGCATTTAAGCATATAACTTAATTTATTATCATATTTTCGCTAGAATCAAATTTTTGGAGAATAATAAGTAAATGATCCCCTACCCCTATTTCCAAAAAAATAATAAATATAATAAAGGCATGTTCTCTGTTTTTCCTCCAGCTACGAACTTTTATATGTCATGTGATACTTTCCTCCTTCATTAGTAATTGCCGATTATATCTTAAATATTATTGGATGTGATTTCAAGAATTGAGACTCAAATTGAAACAAAGTGTCCACCAAATCATTTTAAGTGAAATGGTAAATAGAGGGATGGCAAAAAATGAAATAGGGTTTCTCAAGCCAGAAAATAAAAGAGTTTAATAGTCAATGAAAAATATAAACTAATTTTAACCTGTGAACCAATAATCCATCATGTTCCAAATGGAGTTCAGAAACCTACTATATTAAATTTTTTGGAGAAAAGAGCATAATGGACAAAAACCAAAAACAGGATTTGGTTGGCATTGTAGGACTATGGGCCTTACATCCTTCAAAAGTCACGTACGTTCTATTATTCTTTTAAAATTTTTAAAGGTTTTAAAACTAATCTTACAAATATGTGTTACAATTTTTTAATTTATCTTTTTTTACATATAATTACCAAATTCATACGTGTTACAGAATATATATTGCAAAACACTTTACAAATAAGTGTTCTTCTTCCAGAGCACCTTTTTGCAAGCAGAATCCAATGTCTATTTTTAGTCCTTTAAAATAATCATGGAACATATAATCACAAAATAAACAGTGTGTAATGAAACATCTCAAGAAACATGCATTCCTAAATCCATACTCTATAATGATCTTGTAAATGTGTTATGGAGGAGTTATGGATCTTCCAAAACACTTTTCAGTAACCCAAATATGATAATTCTAAATGTGTATTCCAGAATAACGTGTAATATTTGAATAAAGGAAAGGTAAGTTTGTTCTGATCCAGATAGAAATCCATTGATTGAGTGATTCTTGTTACCATTTATTTGGTTGGGAGACATGCATTAAAAATTTGTTGTGTGGGGAAGTTTCTTGTTGCAGTTGGATTGTAGAGCAGAAGATGTACTAGTAGTAGCCTAGCAAGCAGTGCCCAGAAAGGTACAGTAGTTGGAAGAAGGGAGGAGGAGAAGAGGGTTTGCTTGTGGTTGTGACAGTGCCAGAGAGTGCCAGTGGTACCTACTGTACCCACCATGCCTATGCTCTCTGCCCTCAGATTGGTCCACACTTCCCTCTGTACCACCCCATCTTCTCAATTACATTCACCCCAAATTAATATTCATCCTTCACCTTTTCTAATCCCTATTCATATCCCTAATTTAATTTATGCCATTTTTTTAACCACCATCTTTGACTCTCCAAACTAAAATCCTTGAGTATCTTTGTTAGATGACCCTTAGGTTTGTTATCCTTCTAATTGGTTAAAAGACAAATTTCTAGTTTGAAGTTTAGTCACATTTAATGTTCTTGACTTCTTTACATGGATGAATTCAATAGAAATCAAACTCCAATCTACTCCTAATGCACAAGTGAGGATTAGGTCTTTCATAAACCTAATTTTATTGTGAAGG
The DNA here is from genome assembly GCA_963425845.1 of Sphenostylis stenocarpa. Taxonomy (NCBI): domain Eukaryota; kingdom Viridiplantae; phylum Streptophyta; class Magnoliopsida; order Fabales; family Fabaceae; genus Sphenostylis; species Sphenostylis stenocarpa. The sequence continues at coordinate 8,789,131 of OY731404.1, read as the reverse complement.
AGTGTTTCTTCAAACATTTTGATTGTGTATTGTGGTTTGTAGGTTACAAAAATTACAGAACACTCAAAGGAGAAACATGTCTCTTATTGAACTGACTAAAAGTAAAGTTTGAAAATTTTGATAGCAAAACCAAGTCATCGAGATTTGTGTTTGGTCAAATGTTTGATTAAATTTATTGGATGGTGATGATTAATGAGGAAGAGTTTTATTTTCGATGGAAAAAGGACACATTATTTTTAACATAAATAATGGAAAAATTAATCTAAATCGAATTTACTTTTAAAATTAGAAAAACCATAACAAATACTATTTATTTATCTTAAAATCAATTTTCTCTTAGTAAATATCTTTCCAATCAGCATCATTAAATGCACTGTTTAAAATTGGTTTCATATTAATTCGACAACTTTTTATCACATTATTTTTTAATAATGAAATAGAAATATATACACCATATCTTGTATGTATAAACTTTAAACTACTTTGTTTTTTAAGAATGAAACTTTAAAATAATTTTTTCCTATCTTTTAATATCATTTAAGGTTTTTTATATTAACTAAGAAATGTAGTAATTCTTTAGTTTCTCATCAAATAATTACAGAAAAAATTATTCAATAAAACTGGAATTTCAGAAACTAAACTCAGGTAAGCGCATCATGTTGCTTAAGAAAAAAAAACAAAGAAATAAGGGCATGTTTAAATCATTTCTCCATTAACAGTAAAAATTAATTTATACAAATTTTCTTTTATAATATCATCTTAAATAAATTTCTCCAAAACATAAAAAAAATGATTTATTCAGAGTTAAAATTAATATATATATATATATATAATATAAATTAACTTATCTGGAAGTTAATTTTAACTTTTAAAAAAACAATTTTTGTAAAATAAAAATTTACGTATAAAATTTAATTTTAATTTAAAAAAAAAACTTTTTTTATTTTATTTACATATAAGTATTTTGGGAGAATTTTTTGTATATATAAAAGAGATAAAGATATTGTAGGGTGGAATTGGAAGTGGAGGTGAGAGTCTGAGGGATGAATGAATGAATGATGATGGATGACAATGGCATCAACGGGACACAACATTCCAACGCGTGGAAGATTGTTTTGTCACACTTTGACATCAACTCAACCTCATTTCTAAAACATATCCCATCCAAGAAGGCAAAAACACAACTCACAAAAATTAATAATTACGAAAAACAAAACAAAGAAAGAAAGGAAGAAATTAGACATGAAACGTAGCATCTCTCCGTCCACGCATTGCCTCTCTTTGTTGTCTTGTAGTTGTCAAATTACCCCAAATGTGTCGCCTCACATTCTCTCTTTTTCATCCTTTTCCTCGTCATTTAATATACTTATAACTTTTCTTTTCTTCATTTTTTTTCATTTATTTAAACAGTCCTTTATTTATAGTAATAATATAATATGATAGATGGTTTTTTCACTCCTTGTAATTTTATCATGCTACTTTTATTCAAAATATTTAAATAAAAATATTTAGAATTATTTGGTCGATGGAGACAGATGCATAGTGGAAGTGTGTAGAGAAATTGATTGGAAGGAGGAGAGGAGGGGACAGAGATTCACTTGAGAGTCCCCTTGGCAAGGCCTGATGCCTCCGATGAATGAATGAAATAATGAACCTTACTCAATCAAAACAATCCACGTCACATCCATCTGTCACACTTTTTTTAATATATATATATATATATATATATATATAAAAATAATTTCTTTTTAATAGTATATGTATAGTCAAGTCCATGATAAAAAAATATAAAATAAATTAGATATTTTTAATTTATATTTCACTTAAATTAACTCTGTATAACCCATGATCTATTCGAATCAAATCATGGGAAAGAATAAATTTATACCATAATTTTTTAATATTTAAATTAATAAATTATTTATAACTTCTCCCATTGGTCTAATCACTTTATTTATATATATATATATATATATATATATATATATATATATATATATAATTTTCAGAATGAAGAATTTATTTAGTACATTATTATTTATTAATTTTAGATTTATCATTAATAATAAAATTAAATTTAATTAAAAAATTAATATATAAACCTAGATTGGTTATTTTAAATAAATAAAAATATAATTAGAAAAATATAAAATTAAAAATAAAATCATAAAAAGAATGAAAAAAAATTAGATAATATTAAAAAAATCTTTTAAAAAGATAATATAACAAAATATATTCATTATATAATATATATTTTTTATTATTATTATACAAATCTACTTGCATAACATTCAAATTCCCGTTTACACGATACTGTTCAAAAAGACATGTTGGTACATACTGTCATCTCTAATTCATGTTTATCATATATATATATATATATATATATATATATATATATATATATATATATATATATATATATATATATATATATATATATATATATATATAATCCTTCCCTATCCAATAAAAAATATGAACAGTAATATGTTTAGAATATGTCTAAGTCTCTTTTGAAAAAAAAATATTTATTATAATATTATTTTATGAATGTTATTTAATGAAAAAAAATTATTATAATATTATTTTATTTAATTTATTGATATTATTTTATATTTTATTATAAATTTTAAAATATACTTAATTAATTTTACATAAATAATTATATGATGTTATTTAAAAAAAATTGTATGATAAAAAAAAATTCAAGAAAGTTTTGATGAAATTTTAAATTGTGTACCGTTTAAGAATATATAAGACGGTCTTCAAAAGCAAATTTGTATTTGTTATTTGTTATTGAAACCTGCAGCATTAGTCACTAAAATATAGAGGGAGATGGTGGAGATAAAATGTTCTCTTTCGTAGACTATATATGAATTACACCTCCTATTATTCATCAAATTCTGTGTTATTTATAAAATAAAAAAATAAAAAAATAATTTTAATAATATAAGTATGTAATAAAACTTTTAATAATGTTTTAATTATATTTTTTATGATATAATATATTTTATATATTATTATTATTATTATATTATATTATAAAAAATTCGATAAGACAAGAGGTTTGTCAAATATAATTATCCTTGTGATATTGGTTAGAAAAAAATAAAAATAGGTATAAAATCGATATAAATTTGTAATTTTGTTTAATGAAAAAAATATAAATAAGTAATTTAAATTTATAATTCTAAAACATCTAAAAATCAATAAAAATCATTCATTTAAATTATACAAGATATATTAACTTTTTAATATATAAATAAATAAAATTAAAATTATTAATTAGTGATAAACTATTTTGGTTGCTCTAAAAGTGTAACAAATTTGTTGATATAGATAATGTAATATAAATAAATAACAAATAAGAAATGTAATATAAATTCTATATAAAACAATTTAGAATTATTAATTAGTGGTAAACTATTTTTATATGTTTCTGTTTATTTAAAATATGAAGTAACTAAATAAAATTATTTATTTGTGTGTAATTAATAATATCTTTTATCCGCTTCTAATTTTTTTATAATAAGGTATAATAGTTTAATTTCATAATATATATATATATATATATATATATATATATATATATATATATATATATATATATATATATATATATATATATATAAGGCTCAGAAAATGATTCCTCAACTTATTTATATGTTATTTATGTGAAGTTAAATTATGTTTGGAATGTGACATATAATTAACTTACATATGCTTGTGTGGATTTAAATCAAGACATGTATGTTATTCATAATAGATTGAATTTTGTGTATAGTTATATGAGATAAGTTTTCCAAAAATAACTTTGTTTGATTTACTGTTAGTTAAAAAAAAAAAGATTGTAGTGTATTTAGTATGTATGTTTCAATCAATTTGTGATCATTTGATGGAAAAATAATATGGTCCATATTTATCATGTCTTTATAAAGATTTCAAAAAAAATAATAATAATAATAATAATAATCAGTGCAAAAAAATAAAATTACTTTATTATCATTAGAGTTACCCATCTTAAATCACTTAAGCATATATGTATAATTGATTATATAAGTCAAGTTGTTTTAACTTTAATAAAACTATTTCTTTTTAATAATTATTTTATTGATCTCATTTTAAAATAATATTATATAAAAAACTATTAAAAAATATTTTTATAATATTACAATATTAATTTTAAATACATAATAATAGTTATTACTATATATTGTATATAATATTTGTTAGACAAATGACATCTAGAGGGGGTGAATAGATGCACAAATTAAAATAGATGTCAAATTAAAAATTTATTTGTGAGTCAATAATTTGTTAAGGCGGAAGCAATAATATAATCAGAAAAAGAGAAAGAGATAAGGGAAAAAGAAGAGCACACAGAGATTTATATTAGTTCGGGTATAACCAACCCTACATCCAGTTCCCAGTCAACTCTTAATACAAGAGTGACTCCTCATTCACTATCTTTCAAATTCAGTTTACAAATTACAATCAACTCAGCAGAAGAACCAGTAAAAAGTAAACTAATTAAAAAGACAATCACCTCCTTAGAAACCCACTAAGGATGAATACCTCCCTAGAATCCCACTAGGGATGAACATCTCCTCTGAACAAATCAAAGGATGAAAACACCTCCTTAGAATCTCACTAAGGATGAACACCTCCTTTTCTACCAATGCAAAAAGGATGAAGGTAATAAAAATAAGAACAGACACACCTGGGTAATGGAGACAACAAATTGTAGAAGCCTGTAGAATGTCAATCTCCAAGAACAAGTGTGATTAACAACGAAAGCACAGAAGACAGTAGAGAAAAAGGTTTTCTCAAAATGTGTAAAATATATTTGTTGTCTTGTTCATAATTCTTTTCTCAAAACTGATCGAATGTAAATTGTATTTTCGAATTCTGTAATTGTGTGTTTTTTATTTTTCATCAAAACTTAATTAAATAGAAAAATAACATCAAAAAATGGTCGTTGGACATTAATAATATCATAGAAAAAATTAGGATGTATTCAAAAACATTTATTCTTTAAAACGGATATATTTTTCAAATTTGAATTGTTATAATTGATTATATTACCAGTATAATTAATTATGATAGAGAAAACCATTTTTCCATTTCTGGTGCATCATAATTAATTATGACAGTGAAAAATATTATGTTATGAATTTTATCACAGTTGTGCTTTGGAGACTTATGCATAATATTACTTCATCAACTTGTACCTCCATATCTAGTATTCTAAGACTCTATCTAGTCTTCAGGAATCATCTTGGGCTTGCTTGAATCATCATCTTTATCACCTACGCCATAAATTCAAACTTGTCCTTAAATTCATCTTGAATGGTGTTGACTTGAATGTAGTTGACTTGAATCATCATCAAAATCATCTCTTGGGAATGCAGGAACATTTCCATCAATCTCCCCCTCATTGCTTTCAATATTGTTAAAACATTTATTAATAATTAAATTAAATATATGACATTAATATTTTAATTATATAATTTTTTATTTTTAAAAGTATATACTAAATGGATCATTTTTAATTAATAAAGTTTGTAATATTTATATTATTTTATTAAGTTTTAAAATAATGTTAAAACATATAAATTTTCATCGTATTTTTTATATATTTTTAAAAATTAATAATATTTATAAATTATTATAAAAAACTATAAATAAATTTTATTTTAAATTTATTTGTATCTAATTTATTAAATTATTATTTTATATTAAATTATATTTGAATTTTTAAATTTATTTTTATTTTTATATTAAATTTATATCAAGGATATTTTGATAATTTATTAATTTATTTTATTATTTAAATTTTTATAATCATTCAAAACAATTTTATCCATTCTCATCTTTCTATTCATTTTTTTTCTCTTAGTCCAAATAAATTCACTTTTTATTATTATTTTTTTCATACTCCAAATCTAAATATAAACTAAAAACTACGATGGTACAGTCTTATTATGTAATAATTATATTAATTTAATGAGATTTTAAGTTCTATTGATAATTATATATTTAGTATAAGTAACAAAAAAATATGAAATAATATTTAGTTTCAAATCCATAAATATTAAACATAGTACTAATTTTATATATAAAAAAATTATCATGATTTGTTGATGTATTTTAAATTTATAATTATTGCATAAACAATGCAATGTAACATGTATAACTTGACTATTATATTATTATTGTTGTCAAAAACATATTATATAAAGAGGTATAAAGTATATTTATGATAAAATTATAAAAAAATTTGTACATAAATTTATTTAATATTTTTATATTAAAATATATCATTTATACTAAAATTTGATTATTAAATATTATTTAAAATATTTATATATAATTTATTTATCAACCTAATATATTATAATAATAACTATTATTACGATAGCAAGGTTCACTCTATATTAGATTATTAGATTTTACCTTGAATAAAAATTGATTTTTTTTTAAGAAAAATACAAATTTTTATGATTCTTTTTTCTTTTTAAACAAACTCGTATCATTTTAATTACAAAACTATATATTCTTTTAGATGAGAATTAAATTTCAAAAGCCGAAATCCAGTTATAGATTTGTCTCTGTCTAGTCAGGTATGAAGTTAAAAATTAGACTCTGGAATGAAAATCTAAACATGACTCTCCATTTGAAAAAAACAAATATTTGAGAGTTTTTTTTTTAATTATATAATTTTTTTATTATAAATTTGTATTATTATATTATATTAATTAATTATTAATAATTTATATTAAATTTCAAATTGATTATTGATAATGACTATAATTATTGATTTAATATAACTTAAATAATACTCAAAACTTTGATAAATTCTTTTAAAAAATACAATTACAGGAAACTACAAAAATTTATCTTGATTAATATAATTACATATCATATAATAAAATAATTATTATTATATAAAAGTAAGTGAAAATATATTTGCTAAAAGTGTATACATGTTCATATTTTATAATTATTTTTTTTAAAATATATATTTTTAATTTTATTTTCTTTCTGATATTTAAATGTTTTTTTTTCTTCACTTAATAACGTATTACATTTTTTTTCTCACATATTTACTATTTTTAAATATATAAATTATAATAAATATTTTTTTTAAATATGATATTTTTTTCTCTAAAAAACAATTATAATAAAAATCATGATTATATATAGATATAAATAAATATATAAATTACTATAATAATTTTTTTAAATTGTGATATTTTTATTTTTTTATTCGGTGGCATCAAAAAGCGATTACAATATTATTATTATACAAAACAAACATTTAAAATTAATAATAATAATATTATTATTATATATTACTTTTAGTTATTTTTATTAAATTATGAAAATAATTCAATCAATATATTTAAATAATGATAAAAAATAAATATTATTAATTTAATTAATTAAATTTGTAATATTAGTAATTAAAATACTTAATTTAAATATATGCCAATGTAATATTAATAAATATAAGTATTAAACTTATTTATTAATTTAATAATTTCATATACTAATATCAGTTTTAAATTTTTATCTAAATTATTAAATTGGTAAAAAAATATTATTAATATAATAAAACTGGAAATTTTTTATCACTATTATGATCAATTAAAATTTATTAGAAAATTGGATAAAAAATATAAATAAATGAACATTCTTATATTGTAAATATTTAATTTTATATGGTTAATTTTCTTTATACTATTATTATTATTATTATTATTATTATTATTATTATTATTATTATTTTAATATTATTAAATTCATAAACTTATCAACAGTAGTAATATATAAATAATAAATTTATAATAATCAATTAAAATTTATTTCAATTAATAATAAAATAGTTACTATTTTATTATTTTAAATTTTAGTGTCAAAATTAATCTAATATTGTGTAATATTTTATTTTCTTATTTCCATAAATAAAAAAAATTAAATAAATAAAAAAATATTTTAATCAATAAGAATACTTTTATTATAAAATAAATTTATCAAAATTTTAAATTTCATTTTATTTTTATAAAATCAATAATAATACTTACTAATAATAATAATTTTTTAAATTTAATATAAACTAATAATAATTATACTATTAATTAATATGATATAATATTAAAATCATTCTAATATAAACATATATTTAACCCTTTTAAGTTTTTATCAGTTATTTTAAAGATATTTTGAAAATAGTATTTTTTTTTAAAGAAAGGAAACACAGGTAAGAATAGGACTCCAGAAGTAAAAAAATAATGTATAGATAAATATTAAAAAAATGTTTAGTTTTTTTGTAAAATTAGTTATTTTCGAAAATAATTTTTTTTAACAATTATTTAATAACAAAAAATTACCTTTTTTTTCAAAACCAGGCAGTAATTGATGAAAATAATCCAAAATCAATTTATAAAATTCATTTTAAACATACTTCTAAAAATATATATTTTAAAATTTAATAAAATATTAAAAAAACATGAAGTTTTTTAAAATAAAACCACATATTATCAATAAACATTATTATTTTTGTTAAATCATAAAACCTAAATATTAAGATTTATAAGATGATATTTAAATGTTAAAAAAATAGTATATGACTCTAATATGGCGTAAAAGTTTTTTTCTAGTTCCAACAATGTTCATTAACAGCTTAGATGGAGATGGATTTATTTAGTATGATTGAGAATGATTTATTTAGAAACAAATCAAAATATAGGTTTAGTTGAAGTTTTACTTCACGAGTTTAATTTAATCCCCTCATAAATTTTGTATTGTAGATATTCTTTAGGTTAGTAATCATTTCTAGATTTTTAAATTATGATAAGATTTAGTTGTTAAAATCTTCTTACTTATATAAAATATTGTAACTCTTCAAAATTCGTTTTTCAAACAAATTATATTAATAAATATTTTATTTTCACAACCACATAAATAAATACACATTCACATGCTTTAATATATAATTCAATTTTGACTTAGAGTTTTTAAAACAACCAACACACACTCTATATATTTTATATCAACTTTTCGATACTTAAAGGTTTTGTAACTGCAACCAACACATAAATTTGTATATAAGTACTCTCTATATAATGATGCCTAGAAGTTTTACAGATTTATAATATTTTTTGAAATAATTTTTAGTTTTATGATTATAGATCACTCTAAGATATTACACAATTTAATCAAGTTACTTTATTTTTTATGAAAATATAATATTGAAGAGTCACATATTCTTTTTTTTTTTTTCATGCATTAAGTGTTGTTTGTTTTAGAGTACTTCTTACTATTTTATTCTTAAAATGCGGATTGAGAAAAAAATTATATATATAAACTACATGGACTCGAAACCATATCAAAATTATTTCAATTATTTATACACCTAATTTTCTAACGATTTCTTCTTCTGTCTTTTAATCACATTAGATTTTCTTATAATAATAATAATAATAATAATTCAAAAGCAACTTTAAAAAAATTTATGAATTATGTTAAAAATAAAACATATACTACCCTACATCCGAATTACATTAAAAAAGATTAAAACAAAATTAGCGATATATTTAAGTTGAATAAAACCGATTTTACCCTACATCATAATTATGAACTAAGACAGTTGTGGAGATTGATCATGACTGAATACGCAACACCAAAAGCTGGAAAAAAGAAGAAGTAATCAACTGTTTTGGATTGGATGGGTGAGAAGAAGACACATCCCACAGAAGATGAGAAACATTTATAGATTAATTGGAAAAAAAAAAGTGAAAAGAAAGTTGATAGAAAAAAAAAACAAGGGAAGACGTATGAAGATATAATAACATAATTACATTATAATATAATAAATATGATAGATGAGTAGAATTTTTTATAAAAATAAGTTACATATGAATTCGTTTTGAATAAAAAGAAGAGGTTGCAAAGATGATGGAAGAAAAACCTAAAGAGAAGTGTTAACATCGGGCATGAGACAAGTGATGGAGGGTGTATTTAGTGTTTCCATCGAATGAGGAACGACAACTTCCTACATTTGACGTCTGCTCCATGTGTTTTCAATGTTCATCTTCAATGATGCCACCCATTTATCTATCTATCCAACCATCTCTATGGTGCACATACTTCCCATGAGATGACCTAACTCATCCCTTCTCTCTTATAATATTATCTCTCTTTCTTCCTTCCCCACCACCACTCTTCATTTTTTTCTCTTCTTCTTCTTCTGTCTTTATTTTCTTTTGTTTTTTTGGTTGTTACCATGTCTCTTTCTTCCTTATAATTATCATGTTATACTTATTGTTTCTTGTTTGGTTTTTAGTGCCAACTAGTTCTCTTCCACTAGGTTAAATTAAATGCCTTAATTACCTATGTATTTCTCATACTTTTATTCCTCTAAATAAGAGACATCAAATCTTTTGTAAGAAAAAATATCACTCCGAGAAGACACTTTCTTACTGCTAATTGATCAAATACACACTACAAATTAATAGCATAGTTACTGAAAAAATGATAAATCAGAACAGGCCTAATAAAAAAAATAAGAATTTAATTAATAAACATCAATATATTAATGGAAGAATATTTTTTACATCACTACAAAAATTAATGTAGAAGCAGATGATATAGAAAATAATAAATATGTAACATTGATAGAACTGATATCGTATATTGTTGCAGGGAATGTAAAACAAACACTACTACAAAATTCACTTTCTACGACACCATCCAACGTCGGTTATCACGAAGACCGACGTTGTACAAGATGCGGTGGCAAACTTGTAATTATGAAACAAAATTTAACGTCGGTTATATCATAAACGACGTAGTAACTGGAATTCAACGTCGGTTATATGACAGACGACGTTAAATGTTTAAATTTAACGTCGGTTATGTATAACCGATGTTGAATTCCCAAAATCAACGTCGGTTACATGATTTACCCGACGTTGAAAGCGTTATCCACGTCGGGTTTTTTAATAACCGACGTTGAATGTCCTATCCAAGGCGCGCGGTTATTCAACTTCTTCTTCGTCCCACATATTCCCTCCTTCTGCTTCTTCTTCGTTGTGCCTCAATCCTCATTGCTGCCCCCTCGCCGCCCCCTTGCCGCCCCCCCGCTCTGCCCCCTCGCCGCTGCTACCTCATTCGCTGTTGTCTGCTGCCCACTCACCGCCCACTCACCGCGCTCTGCCCCCTCGCCGCTGCTACCTCCTTCGCCGCCCACTCGCCGCGCTCTCATTAGGTTAGATTAAGTTGTATGGATGATTTACAACATGCATTTAACATAAATATGGATTATTTAGAGCATTTCCTGCGTATGAACATTAGAAAGATGATGGATGATTTTGTATATATGGTTTGATTTGATCTAGGTTCGTTTAGGTTTCGAAGTGGTATATGGAACATTAGGTTTCGTTTAGGTTTAGGTTTAGCTTTCGAAGTGGTATATGGAACATTAGAGCATTGTTAGGCAATGTACACGTTTTTTTTGTATTGTTTTGTTAAACCTTTTCTAATAAACCTTGAATATCTAGGCAAGCCTTCTTGTGTAGTTAGATGGATCGAACTTGGGTCAATGCAAGTCGTATGTCAGAAGAGTATGAGAATGGAGTTGACTCCTTTTTGAAATTTGCCGAACAAAATGCTCCCAAAATGAATGAAAAAATCTACTGCTCATGCGTTAATTGTGTAAATGGCAGAGTACAAGAGATGGACACAACGCGGGAGCATCTTATTTGCGATGGGATGATGAAGAATTACACCATATGGACATGGCACTGTGAAGTGGTTGATATTCCAACGAGTATCACAAACTATTGAGGATGATGTAACCTGCGAAGATCGAATAGAGGACATGCTTTGTGATGTGGGTCAAGAGAGGTTTCTTGAAGCACATGCATCTATATATGATACATTGAGGACCGATTCGGAGACACCTTTGTATCTCGGATGTACAACTTTCACACGGTTGTCATCTCGTGTTAAGATTGGTCAATCTAAAAGCAAAATTTGGTTGGAGTGATACAAGTTTTAATGAATTACTCCAACTTTTGAAGGAGATGCTCCCAGACAATAACACCTTGTCTGGACCGTATGTATGAAGCGAAGAAGATACTATGTCCGATGGGTTTAGAATATAGGAAGATACATGCTTGTCCTAATGATTGTGTGTTATACAGGAAAGAATTCTCATCTTTAGACCAATGTCCAACATGTGGTGTATCACGTTACAAAGCGAAGGATGGTGATGATTGTAGTCGGAGAGTGGTAAAAAACGTCCTCCCGCAAAAGTTTTATGGTATCTTCCAATTATTCCAAGATTTAGGCGGTTATACGCTCACGAAGATGCCGAAAATTTAATTTGGCATTCAAAGAGAAAAACATGTGATGGGCAAATGCGACATCCATCCGACTCTCCCCAATGGAAGAATTTTGACCGTCTATTTCCAAGTTTTGGTAGTGATGCAAGAAACCTTAGACTTGGATTAGCAACAGATGGGATGAATCCTTTTGGAAATTTAAGTAGTAACCATAGTTCATGGCCCGTTTTATTGATGATTTACAATCTTCCACCATGGTTATGCATGAAGCGCAAATATGTCATGTTGTGTATGATGATTTCAGGTCCAAGACAGCCAGGAAATGACATAGATGTGTATTTGAGTCCTTTGATAGAAGACTTAACACTATTATGGGAGGAAGGAGTAGATGCATTTGATGGGTATCAGCAGCAGAAGTTCAAGTTGCATGCAATGTTATTTTGCACCATTAATGACTTTCCTGCCTATGGAAACTTGAGTGGGTATAGTGTGAAGGGGCATTATGCTTGTCCTATTTGTGAAGAAGAGACCAGTTATATACAATTGAAACATGGAAAGAAGATAATTTATAACAGGCACATAAAATTTCTCCTGCATGACCATCCATACCGTAGACTGAAGAAAGCTTTTAATGGCATACAGGAGGATGAAATTGCCAGAGAACCATTGACTGGTTTAGAAGTTTACGATCGAGTGAAGAACATAAGCATTACATTTGAAAAGACCCAAAAAAGGTCTTCTGACAAGAACATGTGGAAGAAGAGATCAATTTTCTTTGATCTTCCATATTGAAGCCATTTAGAAGTACGACATTGTATTAATGTTATGCATGTGGAGAAGAATGTATGTGATAGTCTCATTGGCACATTGTTAAACATTCAAGGAAAGTCAAAGGATGAGATCAAAGCACGTCAAGACCTTTGTGAGATGGGAATACGTCCTGAATTACATCCAAGGCCTGAAGGCAATAGAACATATCTACCACCAGCATGTCACACCTTGTCAAAGAAGGAGAAACTTAGTTTATGTCATTGTCTTGCAAGTATTAAAGTGCCACAAGGATACTCTTCAAATATTAAGAGTCTTGTATCCATAAAAGATCTGAAGTTAATTGGATTAAAGTCTCATGATTGTCACGTTTTGATGCAACAGTTGTTACCCGTGGCTATACGTAACATATTGCCTAAGAATGTTAGACATGCCATTATGCGACTATGTTTTTTCTTCAATTCTATTTGTGCCAAGGTTATCGATGAAAAATCACTAGATGAGTTGGAAAATGAGGCTACTGGTTGTGCTATGTCAATTGGAGATGTATTTTCCTCCATCATTCTTTGATATAATGATTCACTTAATCGTTCATGTTGTGAGGGAGATACGAATTTGTGGGCCGGTTTATTTGAGGTGGATGTACCCAATTGAGCGATACATGAAGATCTTCAAAGGGTATTCTAAAAATCCATATAGACACTGAAGCTTCAATTGTTGAGCAGTATATTGCGAAGAAGCCATAGAATTTTGTTCAGATTACTTGGCAAGAGTCGTACTGTGGGTGTACCTAGAAATCGTCATGATGATAGGCTAAATGGTAAGGGAACTCGTGGTATTAGAATTCAAACAAAAGATCATGTTGAGTTGAGCACCGCCCACTTGTATATTTTGAACAATACGAAGAGGTTATTCCTTACATAGATGCGCATAAAGCAATGTTAAAGGACCTAAACCCCAAAATGGGTGAAAGGTGGTTGATGAAAGAGCATAACAACAACTTTATCAATTGGTTTCAAAGCAAAATATTTTCAAGTGACAATGCCTCTGATACACTGAAATGGCTAGCACATGGGCCTAGATATAATGTTATAACTTTGCAAGGGTATGACATTAACAAATACTCATTCTATACGAAGGCACAAGATGACAAAAGTACGGTCCAGAATAGTGGAGTATCTATTGAGGCAACATCTATGCACTTTTCTAGTGCAAAGGACAAAAACTCCATCATGGCATCAATTAGTTACTTTGGAGTGATTGAGGAGATTTGGGAGGTCGACTATACTAAATTCAAAGTGCCTTTATTTAAATGTAAATGGGTTGATAGCAATACTGGTGTCCAAAGAGACCAAATGAGATTTACTTTGATTGATATAAACAAGATTGGTCATAAGGAAGAACCCTTCATAATGGCATACCAGGCAAAACAAGTGTTTTATGTCATTGATCCATCAAATGATAGGTGGTCAGTTGTCCTCAAAGGAAAAATGATTGATGTCACAATTGAGAATGGAGAAGAATTAGATGATTTTATTAACATTCAAAGTTCACCACGGTTGCCTATTGTTATATCCCAATTGGAAGAGGACTTTGTTCATGCTACTCGCAATGACCATGATGAAGGCATATGGGAAAATATTAATACAATCTAAGTTATGTTTCTATTTATTTATTTTTTTAGCATGTAATTGAGGAGACTTTGCATGTGTATTGATATAATTCTATGTTTTTTTCATTACAGGTAAATGGCATCTCCTCCACCATCTCCTCCACCATCTCCTCGAGCATCCGGAAAGACATTTTCCAAGTAAGAGGAGTCGACAATCTACACGGTTGAAAGGCTTGACCGTTAGACACATATCCGGCCGGAAGTTATCTCGTTTCTGTTGATCCTAGGACCGGCAAGGTGTCAGGTCCCTTCAGTACCCAATTTAGAAGCTACTTGGGTACACTAGCTAGAGAGAAGGTATTTATTCTATTTCAAAGTTAATTTCATTTCAAATATATTGTTGATATTTATGTTGTTTATGTTGTGTAAATATCTATTCTCCATCCTACTTGGGATCATGTGGAGGAAAATGTGAAGAACTTGTTATGGCAAGATCTTCTTGTAAGTATGTGTATTTAGTTGTTTATATTGTTTATACATTATTATCAATTGATTAACTAAAACTTGTTTGCTACTGTAGGAACACTTTGATTTAGTTAATTCTGAGGATGTGAGGAGGAAGATAATGACAGCCATAGCAAAAATGTAGAGACAGTTCAAGTCCACATTGACCACTAAATGGGTGTATGCTGAGGACAAAGTTAGCAAGGGATTAACCCCTTGCCAAAGATATGGCATAGATGAGGACACTTGGAAGAAGTTTGTACATAGTAGGACTGGTTCGGAGTGGGAGGTAATAGCTTATGGCTTAATTGACTTGAATATTTCATAATGAGTTGTGTATCTAATATTGTGTTCAATTATGTTGCAGGAAAGAAGACAAAAAGCAAAAGACATTCGGAGGAAGAATGTCGCCCCCACCTTCTCGTCTCGTGGGGGTACGACTTATTGACTAAGAAGATGATGGAGGAGAAGATTAGACTTCGACAGTCGGAGTTAGCCTCTTCTGGTTTAAGAGAAGAGCAGATTCCTCCACCATCTCCTCCAAAACGTCACCAGAAGTGGAAGAGGGCGCGTACAAAGCCTTCTGGTGACATGACGTCGCTGGAAGCCCGACAAATTGCTACTCGGATTGTAAGTAAAAGAAGTTAATTTACTTTGAATTAGTTATATGTAACATGTTCATTAATAAAATTAACTTTTATAATGTAGGATGCCTTGGAGGAGCAAGTGTACACAGGGAACTTTCATCCCTTCTGGTCGTCGGGATATCTTGACCACTCGCTATTGGACGACCGTAACATCCAGGTCGTGTTCGAGCTGTTGGCCAAGGTGTGGGTGTCCGACGGTATTTTGGACCACCATCACAGGATATCCGCACCTCCACATCCCCGAGCCAAGAAGATATTGCTGCCCTGGAGATGGCTCTCACGGAGAAATTGACACCGACCATCGGGGCAAAATTGGAGGAAGAGTTGACTCCTGCCATCGGCCGCACGACTTGAGGAGACCATCACCGCACGTGTGCAGGAGCGGCTCTGCGTATGACCTCCATGGGTACTTCATTTGCCGATGCTCATCCTCCATCAGGTGCATTTTCAACCACAAATTGGTACTTGACTTGTGTTTCTAAAATCTTAGTCCTTATTGGAATTTACCGTATTTGTAGGTCCAAGAGTTAGCACAAAGGGCAGTTGTGCTGAAGCCACTATCGAGGTCATACCTGAGGTGACATCTATTCATCCTGAATCCACAAAGGATGATCGATATGGCTTGTGGGTTGAGGTAGATGAAGGTCTAAGACTAGTGGCCCATGGATCAGTTCATGAAGGGGCTTCAATCATCCACAATGTGCCTTTGGATCCTAACTTGGTCAAAGTAGTGGTTGAAAAGGTGGTTGACGCTGCGGCTAGTGTCCCTATCCCCACTGATGAGGTGCAGACAGTGGGCCAAGCCCTTCAGACCTTCATTACTTGGCCCCGACATTTAGTTAAGTCAATCATGGCAAAGGTATGTATATGTATGGTTATACTACATCTAACACATAAAAAAATTGATTTATTGTTTATGATTATATTTTATAAAATATGTAGGATGTTCGGCAGCCAAAAGACTTGGGTAAAGCTATTGCCACTCCTTCTGCATCTAAGGAGAAGACATCAGTTGTGGAGACTTCTCCAAATCCAATTTTTGATCTCTTGTCTCTTTCCCCACAATTATATATGCAGTCATTCCAAGTTCCATGGGATTGTACATTATTTGGGATGGCTTCTAGCAATATCCCCCTATACATTTCCCACACTGATGCCCTGGAGATTGGGATGGGCAATCAATGTCTAAATATAGTTGTTTAACAATTTTGGACATTGTAAGTTCATATCTTTCATGACTCTTTTCATTTTAGTAAATATATAAGCTATAAGTTCACTTAAATTGGCATATTTTAGGATGATGCACGAAATGATAGTGGAGCAGGGCATTGGTCATGTGTATGGATTCTTCGAGCCTCAATGCATACAAAAGTCTGGGAATAAGCGTGATCAAATTCTCAGTTACATCCAGAATTGGATGACTGTTTCTAAAAGAGATATTTACCTTGGAGCATACCATCATTCGTAAGTTATCCCAGCCTCTTCTGGTTTTACACAAGTTTTTTTAATAGATTCTAATCATGTGTATATACATAAATCACTTGGCGACTATTAGTTATTTGTCCAAAGCAGAATCTTGTGTGTTGGTTCTCGTCGATTGGGAAGAAAACCGGACATGGAGCTAAAAAATATTGTAAACGAGTAAGTATTTATTATATTATGTCTAAACATCTTGATTATTCTATTTCTAATCCCCTTATTTTCAATATATAGTGCTTTAAAGGTTTGTAGTACATTAGATGGAAAACACACAAGTAAAAGCACAGACTCCAAATTGGAATTTTATCAAAGTAAGTAGCCTTTATATATATTATACTATCTATTAATTTATGTTCAAATTTAATAGTTATTTTTAACATATTTACTCATTTTTAGTGTAACAAACAAAATGGAGGCTACGAGTGCGGCTACTATGTAATGTATTGGATGTGGCTCATCATTTTTGGTTGCATTCAGGATAGTTGGGACGAGGTAAGTTGACATTTGCTATTATATTCAATTCCTTTATTTTTATTGCTTAGGGTTTACCATTCTATTATTGTGAACTTCTTACAGGCATTTAAAGATATAGAACCTTTGCATATGGATACTATAGACATGGTTCGAAACAAATGGGCAGAAAAGTTTGTACAAGTAGTTAGGAATAATAGGATTGATTGATAATTTTTGTGTATTATGTACATAATGTGGCTGGACTGAGATTTTTGTGTATTGTGTAAATATATAGTGATTATGTGAAAAGACCTGGCTGAGATTTTTGTACATTGTGTATATATTGTGTAAATCTGGCTGGACTGAGATTTATATAGCAGGTCGTGTATGGTAGCACAAAAACAGACCAAAATTTAAAAAAAAAAGGGATATTCTACGTCGGTTATTGCATTAACCGACGTTGTAACGTCAGTCGCTTGAGCGAAACGTTGGTCGCTTGAGCGAAACAGCACCCGAGAGCACCCTTTGTTTGAAGGCTTCGTCGCTCAAGCGAGTACACCGGTCGCTTGAGCGAGAAAGGACTTTCAACGTCGGTTAGTTCAATAACCGACGTAGAATTTACTCATTTCTACGTCGGATTTGTATTAACCGACGTTGTAATGTCGGTCGCTTGAGCGAAACGTGGGTCGCTTGAGCGAAGCAGCACCCGAGAGTCCCCTTTGTTTGAAGGCTTCGTCGCTCAAGCGAGTACACCGGTCGCTTGAGCGAGTTCAACGTCGGTTAGTTCAAGAACCGACGTAGAATTTAGTCACTTTCAACGTCGGGTATGATGAACCGACGTAGAAGCCTTTGACATTCAACGACGCCTGATTCAACGACGTCATTGGAACCGACGTTGAAAGCCTTCTACACCCGACGTTGAATGCTCATTCTGCAGTAGTGAAATCATTTTTTCTACTATTTTTTTTAATTCTTTTTTCAAAATAAAAAAACAAATGTGATGTGGATTGTGACGCTAGGGTAGCAATGGTGATAGAGGAGTTATTGGTGATGGCAGAAGAGGTTTTGATGGTACACAACACAACGCCTGTAACATGTGACACTGCAAAAGGTTGGCGATATAGAAGAGATGCTAGTGACACACAACTCTACAAAAGGAGTCGATGGCAAGACGCGACACAAAGCTATGAAGGATGCATTGGCGACATGGGATGTTATGGAGGAGGCGTTGGGAAGACATGATACTGTGGAGGAAACATCGGCGACACGCAAAGCTATAGAGAAGGTGCTGGTGGCATGTGACACTGGTGGAGAAGACGCTAGTGTCACGCGAAACAGCAGAGAAGGTTGATAATCCAAAAAGACTTGAGTTTTCTCTTCGCGACACAACATAATGAATGAGGAAGAAAATTGAAACTTTTAAAAGAAGGATATATCGGTTGTTTTAAAGCAAATGATGTAGTTGATGCTACATCGGTTGTTCTATCAAACATGTAATATCTCTCAATGTTTATAAAATTGTTACCTCGTCTTAGATTATATTATTGGTTATTAGACAACAATTGTTACATCTCCTTACACTAGTGATAGTATAAAATATTAACTATATAATTGAATGGATTAAAAAAGTACATGAAAAAAAAACCTACGAATCCATTTGATCTACTTTCTCTTTAATCAAGTAATTTGGTCTGAGTTTTGAATTTAAAAATCAATAATCAAACTAATTCATTTTTATATAGAATATTTCAAAATGTTCATAAAATTATGTGTTTAAACGACGAATTTAAAAAGTAATTTAAATTATAGAAATTTATGGAAATATTTTGATTATTTAATATAAGAGAATTTTAAACTTTAACTAAAAAAAAATAAGAATTTGAATTTCTTTATCTTTTCTCAAATTTACGTTTCTTTTCTTCATATTTTCTCTATGATTTAATATTTATTGAAATATTTTTTATTATTCCACCTGTTTTATTATAAGTCGACCTATCTTGATCTAAATAAGTAATTCCTAGTTCAATATAGTCTGATTGATCTTGACTTAATTCGAATAATCTTACTTATTATTTTGATCTTAATCTGATTTGGTTTTTCCATAGAAAGTCTCGTTCCAACTTAATTCATCCTAATACAACTCACATGACCCAACCCAACTCACCCTAAAGTACCAACTAATATAATTTGTCTTTAACTAGGCTCAATTTTACTAATTTAGTTTGTCTCAGTCTGATTTGATTCAATTTAGTCTATCATGATTCATTTCAATCAACCTGATTCATGTGGATAAGGATCAAGTAATTTGAGTTGAAATTAATTCACATATTTAATAATAATAATTTTTATATTTGATAGTAATAAAAATACTTTATTCCAACAAGAAAATTAAAATTCGATAAATTTGAATTTCTTTTTCCGTACAAATCATTTAAAAAATTAAATTATTTAAAATAAAAAAATTCAAATTTAATATTTATAAATTTTGTAAAAATTATGAAATAAATTATCCAAACACATGTTTCAACTTAAATAAAGTTATTTGATAATATTGATAATTTAAAATAGATAAAAAAAATAAACTTCAAAAATTATTATCCTGTAGGGCTAGAAATCATCAAGTCCTTCATATATTATATAAACTTACTTTTATAAGATAAAATTTTCCGATGAGATTATAATGTCAAATGTTGATGGAAGCTATAAAGAATGTCTTGGACAAACTAATTTTGGTGATCTTATAAAAGGTGCATACCTCAAGGGATCTTAAGGCATCTCAATCAACATGCATGTGGAACTTAAAGACATTTATTTATACACGATCTTAACATAACTAACAATTTCAACTTATCGAACAACAAATACATTTTACTAATCTATACACAACTATTATGTCATTCACTCAAAGTGTTTTTAGGCGAGATTATATTATTCTTTATTACATATTTTGAAAGCAGACAATTATAAAATATATTATTGCAAAGATGAAAATGTGTTACTTCTAAAGTCATTGTAAATAGTTATTTAAAAAAAAAAATGAAAGATTATAATTACTATTAAAAAACGAGTATGAACTTACCTGTGATGATTATAATTTATGAACGAAAAAAGAAATTGATAGTAGCATTATTCCTTGAAGGGTATAACAAGAGTCCCTCTTCTCTTTATTGCTGCAATGTGGCCTCAAAAAGAGGGAAAAATTAGTGCCGCCACATTTGGCAGTTCCACTACTTTTGAACTTAAACAGCTACATTTGGACCATCCTATGCTACAATTAATACTATATATCCCACCTATACTGCGCTGTAAATTATTATTCCCTTCATTTTTTAAATCAATCTTCCCAAAATAATACACAAATCAATCATGCTCTCCCTTACCCTTTAACCACCTTCGGAAATTACCTTCCTCAATTTCAATTTCTTAATATAATCGCCATTAGAACCACAATGTAGTTACCAAATCACAAAGCAACCAACTCTTCAAAAAATTAATTCTAAAACATTTAAATTTTACGGCTAATTAATATACTCCTTTAAATGATTTCATGGTAGCGTAAAAAATTGTCCTGCGTAATTCCAATGTGGTAAATGGGTACAAGGCTTCTAAATTTCTAAATATATTATTATTTTTTTATTATTATTATTAAATAATATATATATATATATATATATATATATATATATATAACCCATGATTAAATTTTTATTTTTTTCACCTTATAGAAAATTTATTAACTAATATTTTTTGATGGGTTAAATTATTATAACTCAAAATTTAAAAACAGAAATATGTCTAAGACCATATCCACCATGAAGACAATGAAAAGTGTGGGTCAGACTCGAGTCTTGACTGCGTTGGCTTCAAAGACCATGGAACCGCGGACCCACCATTAAACTTCACGAAAAATATAATGTTTGGTACGATACTATCTGAATTTTAAACACATTTAATCATACGTGAATCGATATTATTATTTTTTTTTACATTTGATAAATATTATATGTTATTTATACGATGCTATCATTTTTTGGAAAATATCACATCTTAATTAACACACTACTTCCTTCTACCAAAAATAAAACCACAACTCAACTTTTTCACGAATCATTTCTATGAAGAATTTAATTCATACACAATCACTTTCATTTATGACTTTTTATGAACTATTTTCTGTGGTTTTCCAAATTCAACATATACCAGACACTGCCTTAATAAACTATATGATAAGACACCTATTAACAATAAATTTTTACTTTTTAGTGATTTATTATACAATTAACATTATTTTTTTTATTTTTTTAAAAATATAAAAATTTAAATATCAATTTAAAATTTAATTTAAAAATATTTTTTAACATAATTAAATATTTGTACTTAAATTATACCATGTTTAATAAATTTCTTATAACAAATATTTTTACGCAAAGAATAAATTTATACTTCAATTAATAACATTATTTTTGTTTTATTTTTTACTTTTATATTTTAGCTTATTGATCTCAATGCATAAAATTTGATTAAGAAAAGTTAAGATGGTTCTTGATGTTTATGTCATTAATATTTTACTGATATTTATATTATAGATTAATTATACTTTACGTGATTAAAATATTTTTTTGATAATAATTTACATTTTAAAATTTTCTAAATAATTTTATTAAAGATAGCATATTTCAAAATAGTAAAGAAGATCTGACATGTATATTTTTGTAGATAAATAAACCCATACTTCATATTAAAATAGTTAAAGAAAATGGGTAGTCTAAATTCCAGTGAAGTGGTAAAATAATAATATCAGTTTCTTCACTAGATTCATGAAAATCTATCAGCTAAAAATGAATCTATTTATTTAAAACAAGTCATACAACTCAGCATCCTTTTTAACATATCTTTGTTGTTTTGCTGGCTTCTCAAGATAAGGGTTTACTTTTTCAGATCCGACGAAAAAGGCGAAAACAAATTTAATTTACAAGAGTCATGTTAAAATTGTTTTATATTATTTTAAATATCTTTAATTATGAATTAATCAGAAAACATTTTGAACATAAAGTTTAAAAATAATAGCACAGTGAATTTGTTTTTCTGAAAAAGAAAATAGGAAACAGTCACAGACAGCACCACCCTTCGATATTTGTTGCTAAAGAAAGGGCTTTTGTTTAGTTATTGATTTATTAATTTATTAATTTTTTTATTTGTGTGTGTGTGTGTGTGTGTGTTAGTTTGTTTGGTGTGTCGTGTCATGGTGCGTGTGTGCTTTTGGAGTCTTGCATTGCATTGCATCATCCATAGCCAAAAAAACAAAAGCCTTCTCTGCTCTGCAAAGAGTGTGGGTCTGTTCCTCCCCTTTTATCTGTGCATCCATGTCGGCCACACACTTCGGGGCTTTCCAATATTTGAACCCCAAAGATTCGCTTTTGTGAATTCCGTTTTTTTTTTTTTTTTCTTCTCTTCCTTTTCCCGGGTCTTTTTTGCCTCAGAATTTCCTGCTTCAATTTTGGAGATCTTCCTGCAGCGATTCTTGTGCGGGCAGTTACAGATTTTTCTCACTTTTCTTTTGTTTCTTCTATTCTCTTGCCCTTTTTATTATCTTCCTTTTACCACCCTCAGAGACAAGACAGCGACTGAGGCTGTTCTGTTCTGTTCTGTTCTGTTCTGTTGTGTCCTAGATCTTGAACTGTGTTCTGCAACATGTTCATGTTTCTGCAATGATCCACGTCCAACCTTATCACCAACTATCCATCTTTCTCTTCAAACTCTCTGTTACAACTTGAGGGAAACTACCTTTTCTTAACAAAGTGGTGGCCTTCAAATTTCTAATTTTGTGACACACAGCACTCTTGCTTCCATGAAAGCCATCCTTTGACCCCTTCAATTGTACATGTCATTAGTTTTTGTGTGTGTGTGTCAAAACTGTGGAGACAAAGCAATTTATTGACAACAATCTCAAGAGATTTGAATTGGTCAGTCAGCGAAATTGGGACTCGGAATCAGAAACTGTGGGCGACTTGGATTCTCTTTCTCAGTGGAAATAAAATTTGTAACTACCACTTTGTGAGGTTTTTCTGAATTGTTGTGGACACGCGTGATCATATATATGCTTCTTAAGGTAAGAAAGAGGCGCATAAAAATGAGACTGTGGTGATATTTTAATTCAGAAATGAATTTTTAAAAATTTTGTTATCTGCATCCTCACGATTTTTGGTCATAATAAAAGTATGCTAAATTTGGGAAAATTTACACTTGCAGTGAGAGTTGTTGAGAGAGATGATTACATTCATGGAGTCAAAGGAGAAACCGAAGGAGGTGGAGAGGTGTTTGGATCCTCAGCTATGGCATGCGTGTGCAGGTGGTATGGTACAGATGCCAGCAGTGAACACCAGGGTCTATTACTTCCCTCAGGGCCATGCTGAACATGCATGTGGACCGGTTATCTTTAGGACCTGTCCTAAGGTTCCGTCTTTGGTTCCATGCAGAGTGGCTACCATCAAATACATGGCTGATCCTGAGACTGATGAGGTCTATGCCAAACTCAGGCTTGTTCCTTTGGGCCTCAATGATGCTGATTATAGCCGTGATGTTGCTGGACCTGAAACTCAGGACAAGCCTGCCTCATTTGCAAAAACCTTGACCCAATCTGATGCCAACAATGGTGGAGGGTTTTCTGTTCCAAGGTACTGTGCTGAGACAATTTTCCCTAGATTGGATTACTCGGCTGATCCTCCTGTTCAGAACATCCTTGCAAAGGATGTTCATGGGGAAACATGGAAATTCAGACACATCTACAGGGGCACGCCGAGGCGGCATCTGTTGACCACTGGATGGAGTACCTTTGTGAACCAGAAGAAGCTTGTTGCAGGAGACTCAATTGTGTTTTTGAGGGCAGAAAACGGGGATCTGTGTGTTGGGATTCGGCGGGCGAAGAAGGGGATTGGTGGCGGACCTGAGGCTTCCTCGGGGTGGAACCCTGCTGGAGGAAATTGTCATATGCCCTATGGAGGATTTTCACCTTTTCTGAGGGAGGATGACAACAGAATCCTTAGAAATGGTAATAGCAATGGGTTGAACCCAAGTGTGAGCATGATGGGCAGGGGCAAAGTGAGACCAGAAGCTGTTGTTGAAGCTGCAAATCTAGCGGCCAATAAGCATCCGTTTGAGGTTGTTTACTACCCTCGAGCAAGTACTCCGGAATTTTGTGTGAAGGCCCCACTAGTTGAAGCAGCACTGCAGACTAGGTGGTCTTCTGGAATACGGTTCAAGATGGCCTTTGAAACTGAAGACTCCTCACGGATAAGTTGGTTCATGGGAACCATATCTTCGGTTCAGGTTGCCGATCCCCTTAACTGGCCTAACTCACCTTGGAGGCTTCTCCAGGTAACGTCTTTTTTTGTATAGGGATGCCTTTAAAATAGCATAGAACATTACTTATTACTTCAACATGATGAATTGTATTCGTGCTTACTATTTGTTCATTTTAGCCTGAAATCTCTCATGCTCCGCTATTAAAGGGGATTTGGTACAATTCTAAGTGTTTTGGTGTCAATCATTTTGCACCCTTCTCGAATTGGACTATGGATAACATTCCATGTCCAATTATGTTGGCACCAATGCATTCAGAAAAGCAGAATTTAGAAACAATTAAACTTTACAGTTGCCTATTGCTAAATAAATTTACATTTGGAGAATTAGATCATGTTGTTGTTCGTACATTCACATAAGAAGGCCTGTTTAAGACAAGCTAAACCTGGTTTACTTGAATTTCTCCATTCTCTGTCAACTCTGACTAATTATCTCAAGTTATATTTATAGGTGACATGGGATGAACCAGATTTACTTCAAAACGTGAGAAGGGTGAGCCCTTGGCTGGTTGAAATGGTGTCAACCATGCCTGCCATTCATCTAGCTCCTTTCTCACCACCACGGAAGAAAATGAGATTGCCTCAACACCCAGAATTTCCCCTTGATGGCCAGATTCCTTTGCCAACATTTTCCGGCAACCTTCTAGGTCCCAGCAACACCAACCAGTTTGGTTGTCTACCCGAAAGTACTCCTGCTGGCATGCAGGGAGCCAGGCATGCTCACTATGGTCTATCCTTATCGGATCTCCACTTCAGCAAACTGCATTCAGGTCTATTTCAGGCTGCCTTGCCGCCTCATGATCACGCTGCTAAGCCGATGAGAATATCGAATAACCTACCGTTGCAAAAGCCCAGCAATAGTGAGAATGTCTCTTGCTTACTATCTATAGCAAATTCTGCTCAATCTTCGAAGAAAATGGATGATGGGAAGACACCACATCTCGTGCTTTTTGGCCAAAAAATTCTCACGGAGGAGCAGATCTCTCTGAGCAGCTCTGGTGATACATTCTCCCCAGTTCTTACCAGAAATGGTTCGTCCGATGGACATGCCGATAAAGTGACTAATTTTTCTGATGGTTCTGGATCAGCTCTTCATCAGCAGCAAGGCCCACATGAACGTTCCTCTTGCGAGCGGTTCCAGTGGTATAGGGATAACCCCCAAGAAACTGAGGCCAGTCTGGAGACTGGTCATTGTAAAGTTTTTATGGAGTCAGAAGACGTAGGCAGGACTATGGACCTCTCATTGCTTGGGTCTTATGATGAACTCTACAGAAGGCTGACAGACATGTTTGGCATAGAAAAATCTGAGATGTTAAGTCAGGTGCTCTATCGCGATAAAAATGGAGCTGTCAAACACATTGGTGATGAAGCATTCAGGTAGGAATAATCACATTCACTTCCATATTGAATTGGAATAATCACATTCACTTACCTCTTTGATGCTGTTGCAGTGACTTCATAAAATCAGCCAGGAGGTTGACTATTCTAATGGATTCTGGCAGCAACAATGTAGGAGTGTAGTGGGGCAAAATAAATCATTCTTTCAATTGTACAGACGGTTCATCAAGGCCTCTACCCATTTTCTGACCCTTTATCCCTTTCCTTCTGGTGCAATGGAAGGAGGCAGTCTGAGCTAATTTTTGAATATCAAACTCTCCACCCCCACATAAATGTTTCTATTTCATCTCAAAGGAGATGCTTGGTTTTGGATTTTGGAATTTTGATTGGAGTCATCTTCATGTTTCCCTCCTTTTGTTTTTCACTTTATATTTGCCTACTTGACTTCTCTCTTCAAATTTTGGTTGGGAGGGGAAAAAGGTGGAGGACAAGGGGAGAGAAGTTAGAGATCATATAAATGTGATTGATTTGGTTTTGTATGCAGTAAAAAAACAGTATTCAAGCTGAATATTTGTTGAAACATTCTTGGTTTCTGCATGACCTTTTCAGAGATTGTACCATTTTCTTCTTGCCGCGGCCTTATAAACTATTTACCATTTCAATTTAATCTTGCATTAAATGCAATTCCAAGGCTGAAAAATGCATGTACCATCATCACCCTTTATTTTGCCAACTGCGTTTGTACAATCCCTCGTGTGAAATACGCCTTCCAATGCCGTTTTCCGAGTTCTAGTTTGGTGATAGGAAATTGTGGCACGGTTGCGTCATTCTTTGCATGACATTAGCAATGAGAATGAGGTAGAAAAATGAGAACAAGTTTCCAATGCAGAGACACATCATGTTTGTGGAAGCACAGACGATCTTCCAATTAAACTTTTCTTGCTTGACCCGGAACATTGAGGGGTGGAACATGAAGCAGAGAAAATACAAAAAAGAAAAACAAGATTAATGAAGTTGGTTGGAAGTCTAATCACGGGATGGAAACATAGGTGGAGTTGACTTAATCAGCACTTAAGAAAACAGGTGTAGAAAGATTAGGAGGCATGATTTGAAGCAAGTAAAAAAGTGCCACATGGAGGACAAGGGCAGGAAGAAATGACGACGATGAAAGCCAAAATGAAAATGGAAAATTCAACGAAACATAGGTCCCATGCTGATGGCGGAAAGTGTGGGTGATAATTAATAGTACAATTAATTGATGTTATTAATATATAATAAATAATGGGTTATTGGGATTGCAAAAACATAGTCGTGGAAGAGAAAGTCAATATTGTGTTAGATTGGGAGCGTGACTCCCATAAAATATTGTTAGCAAAGAACAAGATTACGGTAACAAGAAAGGAAGAAAGAGGCGTAAAGCAGAGAAGGACACATTCCTAGAAAATTATATATTATTAAAATTAATAATATATTTATGTATATTTAGAGGGCGCACGTGAGAAGATGGGGTCCACGATGGCATGGTAAAGTAAAGGTAAAGTGAAGGTAATAATGTTCACGTGTGGCTGACGTCATCGACCGTGGGTTTACGCATGTGTTGCGTCGTGTTGGCCACCGGGCTGTTTTGCGGTTGCCTCCACCTCATCCTTTGTTTTTCACCTCAAATAAAAACTGCATTTTTATTTTATTTTTTTCATTTTTTTCTCTCTCTCTCTATCAAACGGAGACTAACCCACACATATTGTAAATAGTCTTATCTATAAACTTATAAAACTCTTCGGAAAAACCTCTTAAGTCTTAGAAATATATTCTTAATAATTGATAGGTGTAGAAATAATTTTTTATGGGACAAAAATAGTTTATAATGTTTTTAAAATATAAACTATTATAAATTTGATAAAATACGTAATCACAATAAAAATTATTATCTTTTTATCGATTTTAATTTGTCTATTCGTTTTTCAAGTATTATATGGGGCAATATTTATTTTTTCATAAACGAATTTGATTGAAGAAATGCTTAAATTATTCTTGCTTTATTTGTTTTTCTATGTAATAAATTCATTAATTTTGTATTAATTCCTTGTACTTTTTTTTAATTTATTTATTCATGATAATTTTATTGTTTGATATTTATGTATGCTAAAATATTAAAAGCTAAAAAGAATTATGAAATAAATTTATTAGGAAAAACATTATTTAAACCTAAAAAATAAGATATGTTTGGATATTCACTTATAGAACATAGCGAGTGAGCATGTGAAAATGTTTATTCGTATTTATTCATCATCACATGACATAAGGTCCTTTCATGAGTATTTTTGTTAAACAATCCATTTATAAACTTAAAGCCTCCATGTTCATGGCAAAATATAAATCATATATACCCGTTGAGAAGATACAATCTGAAACACAAGGATCCCTGTAAATCATCAAATCTTGGGTTCATGTGACATAAATCAGTTAATAATAGATTTAAAATTTAATTATATAATTTTTTATTTTTCTTTTTAAATTTTATACTACTTTTATTGGATCTGTAACATCCGCAAATTATTGTAAATTTTCTTTAAATATAATGTATTAAATAATATTTTAAATAATTTTAAAAAAGACTTATTGATGTAAATAAATAAATAAATGAAAAAATAAAATTATATATATATATATTATTAAACTATTAAATAATAATAATAATATATATTTATATAAAATAATTATTATTAATTAAAATATATATAATTATTATTATTATAATACATTATAAAATTATTATTATTATATACTATTATAATTAAAATATATAGATATAATATTATATTATATACTATTATTAATAGGTAAAAGAAAGGAAAAAAAAGCAAAACATTAGCTTGTCTCTTCGTATAAGAAGAGATAAGATTTTATTGACCAAAGATTAAATTAATAATAAATTAATGAAGGGATAAGAAGTATTAAATGAAATATATATATATATATATATATATATATAATAAAATAAAAATTGTTATTGTATATAAAGGGGTAGGAGTGGTAAAAAAAAAGAAAAGTAAGAAAGGGAGAGAAGGAAAAAAAAAGAGAAAGAGAGAAAGATAAGTCATTTCCGTAAAAATTTGATACACCATCTATAATTGTTAAGGTAGGGGAAAAGACTAATATCACTTTATATTTTAATTATTATTATGGAGTGGAGTGTCTCTAACCTCATTCTATTTATTTTGTTACTTATTTATTTATCTCCAACTACATACACATATGTTTTAGGTTTATTTATCCTTCTCCAATCTTGCGCATGTCCTGTTTTAATTATCTTCCGTTACGTACGTACTGGTTTTATTTGTTTATTTTATTTTATCTTCAGTCTTGCATTAGTCCTATTTTAATTATCTTCAGCGTACTAGTCATGTTCGTTTATATTATTTTATCTTCAGTTATGCACTGATCTTAGTTATTAATTTATATTTATATTATTTATTAATAATAATAATATTTATTTATGAAGAATTGATGATATTATAAATGGAGGTTGAACCTTAGGGATTGAAATGAGTAGTTATCACTAAGAACATGATTAAAATTTGACTCATTTATCCTAACTAGTCACTACGAATTTAATTTAAATCTTGATAACATAGAATGCGTTGAAGAAGTTGAAAAATATTATACACACACACACACACACATATATATATATATATATATATATATATATATATATATATATTATTTTAAATCATAATTGTTCTCACTCCCTATTGTGATCGTTTGTGCATGTTATATTAAATATCAACTTAAGTAGATAGAGACGTCGAATATTTCAAATCCCTTTTCTATAAGTATCACTGCATTCTTTCCATGAACTACTTGGAACACAAACGTTATTGACAACTCGGTTATTTTTAAAGGGACATGGTTATCGAGTATTAACATTTGCATCCGATATGTGAACTTTCATCATGCTAGATGGACCAATAGTGGTCACCTATTCTACATGCCTCCTACCATTTACTAAAACCCCTTAATCAGTTTGTTTCTACTAACAATGTAAATATTTGTATAATTGTAGTAAAAATAAAAGGAATAAAAAATAAATAAAATTCTTTCTTCATTTATATATCCCGTAAAACAAATAATAATGTAAATTACTTTTACATATATAAAATATCTTTACCTGGTACTCTTGTCAAATAAAAAAAATGTCATGGTATCGGAGCAACATTTAATGTTTGACCTGTGAAATGAGCTTATCATGAGATCTTATGAATCCTAACTTATATAATTCCGGATGACAAATAATAAGAGGAATAACGAGTTGACGAAGTGGTACAAGTTATCCGAGACATGGTCACTACATTATTAAGGAACCAAAGACCTGAATGAACCAATGAATCACAAGGTTTTAGTTGAATTTAGGAGAAACAAACCTCCGCAATTCCCTAGAGATTATAATCCAGAAAAGGCTAAATTATGAATTAAAGAATTGAAAAAAAATATTTCGAGTTATGAATTGTCTTGATAATCAAAAGGTGAATTACGCTGTGTTTATGATGATAGGAAAGACTGAATATTGGTGGAATAGTATCAGGAGATTACTAGAAGAAAGATGAATAATCATTACTAGGGAGATGTTTAGAACAAAATTTTTAGAAAAATATTTTTCCAATGATGTGAGGAGAGCAAATGAAATAAAATTTATGCAATTAAAGCAAGGAGATATGACAGTATGAGAATATGCCGCTAAGTTTGAAAAGCTAGGAAAATACTATACATTCTTTTATTATCCTGATAAAAGAAAGAAGTGTATAAAATTTAAGAATGAACTTAGGCCTGAATTGAGAAAAACAATAGGAATATTAGAAAATTCTGATTTTCCTACGCTTATTCATAAGTGCAGATTTTTGGAAGATTTTGAAAACCATAAAAATAGTAAACAAAAATATTTTGGACCCCAACAAAATAAAAGGAGACAAAATGAAGGAAAACCCTACAACTACCCCCAATGGAGATCCCAACCCAGTCAATTTTCTGCAGGAAATTTTAAAAACCATATAAATAATCAGCTCAAGTGTTTTAAGTGTGAACAATATCATTTTACTAAAAATTGTCATCTTAAAGGACCTGTCTATTTCAAGTGTGGAAAACCTAGTCATATATTTTATGAATGTCGACAACAAAAACCAATTATAATCCTTATGCACTAAAAATAAGACCTCCGACAACAAGAAGAGTATATACCATGACTGGAACTGAAGTCTCTCAGAATAATGATTTGATCCAAGGTATGTGTTTCATTAAAGACAATACTTTAAATGTATTGTATGATTCAGACGCAACTCATTCATTCATTTCCAATGACCGTGTCCAACACCTTAAATTGCTAGCTTCTTTTCTAGACACTAGTTTGATTGTTTCAACTCCCACGAGTAAATTTTATCAATTACCATGAACCCTGATAGAATAAAATTAACTTAACTCAAATTACTAGTGAATTACAAAGAAAAATCCTTGAGGCTCAAGTAAGTGATGAATATATTCAAAAGAAAAAGAAGTTTATAGAACAAAAGAATGGAGAAAATTTTGGCATAGATAAAGTATGAATTTTGATATTTAGTGATAGAATATGTGTGCCTAATGATGTAGAGATTAAGAAGTTGATTTTAGACAGAGCACACAAGAGCAAATTGAGCATACATCCAGGCATAACAAAAATGTATCAAGATCTTAAAAACATATTTTGGTGGCCTAAAATGAAGAAGCAAGTGGTACAATATGTAGCATCATCCTTAGTTTGTCAAAAAGCTAAGATAAAACATCAAACGTCTGCATGAATGCTACAATCTTTAGACATACCTGAGTGGAAATGAGATAGTATTGCAATGGACTTTATAGTTGGCTTACCACGAGCAAATAAAAAATTTGATTTCATATGGATTATCATGGATAGGTTGACAAAGTGTGTTCATTTTCTACACATTAACATTAGATATTTGTGATATTTTTTTTCTTATTATTATTATTTGTATAAGAGTAGCAGGTAAAAAAAATATTACATATATATAAAAGTAATTTGCACCACTATATATATATATATATATATATATATATATATATATATATATATATATATATATATATATATATGATATACAAAAGAAGAATGAATTTTATTTTTTATTCCTTCTATTTTTTCTACAATTTTACAAATATCTACATTCGTTGGTGGAAACAGATCGATTAAAGGGTTTTGGAAAAAGGTAGGAGACATACAAAAGGTAACCACTACTACTCCATCTAACATATGAAATTTCTAATATCAGATACAAATGTTATTATTGATAATCCTGTCCCTCTAAAATTAACCGAGTTGTTTATAACGTTCGTGTTCACAGTAGTTCCTGGAAAGAAGGCAGTGATGCTTGCAGAAAAGGGATTTGGAATATTTGGCGCCTCCATCTACTTAAGTTGGTGTTTAAATAAAACATGCACAAAAGATCACAATAGGGAGTGAGAACATTTATCATTTATAATAATACAATCTTATAATATATAGATATATATGTTTCAACTTCCTCAACACATTCTATTTTATGAAGATTTAAATTAAATTTGTAGTGACTAATCGGGATAAATGAACTCAATTTTAATCACTCTCACAAGTGATATTTACTCATTTAAATCCCCAAGGTCCAACCTCCATCTACAATATCATCAAATATTCACAAATAGATATTATTATAATTGAATAATATAACTATAAATTAATAAATAGGATGACTGCATTACTAGAGATAAAATAAAGTAAACAAAAAGGACTAGTACATAACTGGAGATAATTAAAATAGGACCAGTGCAAGACTGAAGATAAAATAAAATAAACGACCAATACATAACTGAAGATAATTAAAATAGGATCAGTGCAAGATTGGAGATAAAATAAAATAAACAAACAGGACCAATACATAACTGGAGATAATTAAAACAGGATCAGTGCAAGACTGGAGATAAAATAAAATAAACAAACAGGATCAGTACATAACTGGAGATAATTAAAATAGGACCAGTGCAAGATTGAAGATAAAATAAAATAAACAAACAACTAAATAAATAAAATAAGGTTAGGGACACCCCACTCCATAACTACAAGCAAAATAAAATAGATTTAATGATAATATTCTCCTTCCCTACCTTAAGAACTGTAGATAATGTACCAAAATTTTGCAGGGTGACTATCTTGATCCATAAATATACGAAGATTCTTTATATATTCCTTTTCTCATTAGATATGAGATTTTCAAGCTTAAACTTTTTTAGAGTAATTTTCTCTTGTTTTTTTTTAAGAACTTTTGATTTTTATCTTTAAATTTTACAGTCCATTTTCAACTTATCAATCTAAATTGTGTTATATTTAATTATTATTTTTTTCAATTTTTTTATTGTTTTTATTTTATTATTCTTGATCCGTAGAAATTATCCAAAAACCGATATAAATGCTAATTCAATATTAGATGGTTCATTAAGCTCAATTTTCATATTAATCTTATGATTTCTTTTAATTTTGTATTTAAATAAAAAAAATATTACACAATATCTTTCATCTAAGTTACATAAAACATTTTTAGTTAAATTAAGATTTTTTTTAATATTATTTAAAATAAGAAAACAAATATTATATTATTATTTTAATTTAGATGATTAAAATCATAATAATATTAATATTTGATAGTTTACTATATTTTTAATCTATATAGAAAATATATAAATAAAATATTATAGATTTTTTATATAAAAATATATATTCAAAATCTTAAATTTAAACTATAATTAATAATTAAAATTTTAAATTTTATTAATGAATTATAATCTATTTCTTAAATAGGATAAATGCATTTTATTCATCTTGTATAACCCTAAAAATCGAGTAAACGTGGGAAAAAAATGTCTATAAGATCATATTTTTCTAAAAATCACATGTTGATACATAAGTTTGTATTTCTTTAACATAAAAATAAAAATAATATTTTCACGAGAAAGATGTGTAAAATGTGCCATTGTTACCACACAAGCTAGGTTAAGAGAGTTTATCCATCGACTTCTCTGAATAAGTAAATATTATTCATTCTTACCCTTCTTTTCTAAAATATGGTAGCTTTGAAAAGTGTATCACTCACTTGCACTAATCTTGCTAAAACTTTCAACTTTGCTACACATGCCAAGATGCTAGTTGGGTCTTTTATAAGCACCCATTTCTTTTGTTGTTATCTCTTTATCTCTCCTCTGAATGATTTGTTGTTTCTAAGTCAATGTCATTCAAATCCTTCTCTATTTCATTATTAAGAATAGCTCTTTTGGTCACAAAACAAAAACAGTAGTTTTTTTATAATCTATTTTTAACTCTTTTGACTGTACTTACACCTACAATACTCTAATACTAATTATCTTTCTTTCTTGTTTGGTTGGATGACAAAGTTTATATTAGATTTTAAAATATTTTTAGTACAAAACTTCTCACATAAACTGCTCACATGTTTTATTCATGTTGACAATCTTCAAACACAATATAAATAAAATAGAGAATTGAATAAACGTTTATTATGAATTTTCCATTGTCATCAAATTTATCTTTTTAAACTGTTATCAGCTCCAACTCCTTAAACAACTCTTCATTCTAAAGCAGCATATGATGTTTACATCCATCTAATCAACTAATAATTATTATTATTATTATTATTATTATTATTATTATTATTATTATTATCCTCCGTGGCAAAATAATTATTCCTCCTTTCCTCTTCCTATCTTAAACAACTCTATTGTTTAATTTCAATTTTAATGTATTTATACCCATAAAATAAAAGATTGTAATATACTGTGATTTATGCTCTTTATCTTCCACATTATACTTACTCCTTCTTTTCATTAATTTTTATAAATAAATTATACAAATTGATATCGAAAGCTTTTAATTTTTAGAGATGTTTGAGTTGAGATAAACACCAATAAAATGAAATACACATATAACATGTCAGAGTACGGGTTATGAGTTATAAGAACGATATCTTAAAATCTTAGATATATTTAGACTCGAGAAAAAAATTAAAATGTTTTCATAATGTTTCAATAATTATGAATTTTAAATCGATCGAAGAGATTTAGGATTATCTAAAAAATAAAATACACTTAGGTAAAAAAAATTACTATGCATATACCATTGTGAAAATGAAAAATAAAATAAATAGAAAACTAAAAATAATAAAATTAGATCTAATGAAAGATATTTAAAAAGAAACAAAATCAAACTTATGATTATAGTTTATAAATATTCCTTTGAATAAGTCATTAGTCTAACATGCGGTTGAAATTTTAAAAAATTAATAATTAAAACTTAATAAAAAAATATAATTTTATTTCTGTCAAGAATTAAATTATAATTTATTATATAAAGTTTAATTAAAATCAAAACCTTGACCTTTGTACCAAAATCAAAACCTTGACCAATCAGATAATTAAAGTTTTCACCATCAATAAAAAAAGATCTTCCCTTCGAATATTAAAAAAACAAATAACTGCAATTATTCATGCATCTATGCGTTACAGTAAACTTCATCACATCTTTCTTTCTTATGTTCATCACATGATCTAACCCTTGTTATGCTAAAATTCCTGTTTGTTAGGCCGAAAGGCATAAAGTTACTGAATAAAACGCGTTTTTTGTCTTTGTTAAAAGTGTTTTTTTCTATGAACTTTGGGATGTGCTAACAGATTTTGAAACATTTGGGAGAATAAAATTGGAACTAACGTCTTGCGTTGTTCATAAGCACTTTTGCAGAGTTTGTGCAGTCCAAACATGAATATTCAACATAAGGTTTGTCCAATTCATTTTCTGTTAATGTTTGAACCTGTGTTCTGTAGGTAGATTTATCTGAGACGTGGGATAATATATGATTTGTATATTATAAAAATATAAGTTGCTTTTAAAATTAATAATTTGTAATTAAATAATTATCAATTTAGTTTGATATAAATATTTTTTTAAATGAATTTTTTCGTAACAAATTGTAATTTAGAGTTCTATATTTTACTCCTAATTTTTTAATCCTCAGAACATTTTGTTTTAGTTAAAATAAAGTTTTGAAATATAAATTAGATGTGAGATAAATTTACATAAAATATTTTTGATAAATTTAATATGAATATTAGTACTACTTTGAAGATGAATTAAAAAAATGTAAGAATATAATAAATTACTAAGACTTTTTTTTAAGACCAATTAATAATTTATTCTTAACAACAATAAATCATCAATTTATAACGGACAATTTAGAAAATAAATATAGTGACTGAAATATATATTTGTTTTCTTAAACCAACACATTTTATCATTTAATTTCTAAATAGAATTTATTAATAATTTATTCCATTATCCACGTGTTATTGACAAAATATATGATAAATTTATGATATTTCAACCCTTCTTATCTTTGGAATATGTTCATAGCCGTATAAAACCCCTTTTCGTTAGAAAACGCGTCTTCAGAGAGTAACAAACGTGTTAAACGTAAAAAAATAAATATATATATATATATATAATTAAATTTATAATTAATTTTAAAATATTTTTTAAATAATATTTTTTATTATAATAACTAAAAATAATATTAAATTTATGTTATTTTTTAGTTAATCCGAATAATTTAATTTTCTATTCATATTTTTTATTTATTTTATTTCATGCTCTTATTAGAATTTAGATAAAGAAGATATTTATTCTTTGAAATTAATTCATGTTTGACTGTTTTTTTTTTCACAAGTTAAATAATTTAATTAATACAAATTTATTAAAAATATTTTAATATTTTTAAACTTTTAAAAATACATATTATTAAGTATTATTAGACGATATTATTTTAACAAAAAAATTAAATAAATAATTAATATTTTATTAAAAATTAAAAACAAAAATCAATTTTTTTAAATATTAAAATGTAAATTAATTTAAAATGAAAAAAAATCTAACAAACCAAATATACATAAGTTTAACTATTATAAATTTTTAAATAAAAAATTAAATTAAAAAATTATAATATTTTAAAGATTAAAAATATATTTTTTTATATTAAAAGATCATTAAATTAAAACAATAAAATTAACTAGCGAAAATTTTATTTAGATACTAATAAATGAAGTGTGCGTTATGACGGATTATTCTGACCATGTGAATATATATATATATATATATTATATATTAATTTAGATCTTTTGAGTAATTGTGTTTATAAATAACAAAAATTATAATAAATTCAACTATCTTTTTATCTTAATATTTATAGAAATTTTCTTTAAATAAAATTCCAACTGATAATATATATATATATATATATATATATATATATATATATATATAAATCGATTTTAATTCATGAAAGATGTTTAATCTTAAAAAAATTATTACGATGTTCATTTGCGTTCAAAGAGATACTACTATTATAAATTTCATCGTCTTTAACAGAATATAAATTTCATTTAGTTAAAATATTTTTATTTTTATTTGTTTGAAGTTACAGAAACTGTGTTTTCTTACATATGTTGTGAGCAATTTGTGTTCTTCTTCATCTCCTACCAAATTTGTGTATCCAATAATAGTTTGAAAGCTGATACCTATATAGATACATACCCAGCTTTTAAGGGACATGTCCAGTTGACTCTTTTTTATTTTAAATCCAAAAAAGTACAGGATGATGTTGTGTTTTATAATTTATAAACAATGAGTGAGCTTGGAGTTCATCAAATTTTAAAAAGGTCGGTGAATTTTTTTTTCTAATATTATCTTTACTTTCTTAACAAAAAAATACATGATAATACATTCTTAAAGTTTCAGAAGTTACATGACTGGTCTGTTTGTAAATAATAAATGGTTGTATCATGATTTGTTTGTTACATCATAAATTTGGCAAACCTTAAAATACGGAGGTATATACATACGTACACATACCAGATAAGAGTTGTGATTTGAGTGAATGAAAAGTTATCGTTACCTTGGTTTTCACGAGATCAACGACAGGTCGGTGATAAAGATAACGAGTTGTCTTATGAGACAAACGGTTTGTAACAAACAAAGATACTCCAATATCCAATTTTTCGGAATGACTCTTCAAGCAATTAACTAATTTTCTTTCTTTCTTCTGCTATAAATATATCATAGTGTACGATATCTGCTCTTACCCAGTTGTGCATACCACAACTTCCTCTATTACTCAACAATATGACCCAGCAAGACCACAAACTTGGACGGACAGTACCTGATGATGAAGTTAACGATGAAATAAGGTTATATCGGTGTGCAAGAAAGTATGAAACCATTGTCAAACAGGTATGTCATCTTAAGGTTTGATGTGCAACTCACTCTATAGATGAACATTTTCTTTTACTGTCATGGGTGTTATCTTATAGTGTATAAAGGAACATTATCCTATGATTTCAGTTTGACGAGCTGGTGGAGATAATGAACAATACCACTACAATACCAAAGACAAGGCGAAAGGTATCATCTTTAATATTTCTTTATTTTATTCAAACTTAGTCATGTTTGAGTGTTTTTATAGAACAAGAAAATTTCAACTTGTTAATTAATGATTACAACATCAGATACAGTCAATCTGAGTGTTTTTATTAGCCTGATGCATCCAAATTATGTTACTTATATCTTCATTGGTGTTTCTCACTTGCTCACGCACATTGAAAATAGAGTCGAAGAGGGGGTGCTTCTGGCGGAAAAGCGTCTGGTTCTTCAAACCAGTTAAACAGAAATGAAGTAATAGTGCAGACTGTGACAAGGTTTTTGCATGAACTGAGAACTAATCCTACAGATTCTGACAAGGAAGCACATGAGACATGAGAGTAACAGTACCATATATAATGAGAAGATCAACCTTAATTATTCTAGTCACCAAATATAAGTCTTTTATGTAAAGCATTATTAGCAATTAATACAGCAAGTACTCAAAGCTATCAAACAAGTCATGTGAAAGAACAATTTTCTTCACTTCTTTTTAAATTTTAAATTTTATTTTTTGCTGAAGATCGTAAATCATATGATTATAGTTCATAAATATTACTTTGAATAAGGCATCAATACAAGTAAACGGTTGAAATTAAAAAAAAAAAACTAATGATTAAAACTTAAGAAAAATATATAATTTTATTTCTGTCAAGAATTAAATTATAATTTATTATATAAAGTTTAATTAAAATCAAAACCTTGACCCATTGTTTATATCAAAATCAAACCCTTGACCAATCAGATTATTAAAGTTTTCACCACCAATAAAAAATCTTGCTTTGAATATTGAATTTCAATTATTCATGCATATATGCGTTACAGGATATAAAACTATGATACCTTTTATGTTCATCACATTTTTCTTTCTTGTGTTCATCACATGATAACAAATTGTAATTTAGAAGATAAATAGTTATATGTTTTACTCCAATTTTTCAACCTTTGTAATCCCCATAACATTTTGTTTTGGTTAAGATAAAGATTGAAATATGGATTAGACGTGAGATAAATTTACATAAAATATTTTTGATGAATTTGATATAAATACTAATGTTACTTTAAAAATAATTAAAAAATATAATAAATTACTAAGACTTTTTTATTTTTATTTTCTAAGACCAATTAATAATTCATTCTTAACAATAATGAATCATCAATCTATAACTGAAAATTTCAAAAATAAATAAAGTGACTGAAGTATATATTTGTTTTCTTAAAACAACACATTTTATCATTTAATTTAAAAATAAATAAATTTACGATATTTTAACTCTTCCATATGTTTGAATATGTTCATATCCGTACAACCTCACCTTTAGTTAGAAAACGCGTACTTCAGAAATAACAAACGCCTTTTTTTCTTGAAGTTAAACGTAAAAAAAGAAATAGATGAGAACAAGTATATAATTAATTCTAAAATATTTTTAAATAATATTTTTTATCATAATAACTAAAAACAAT
This sequence comes from Sphenostylis stenocarpa, assembly GCA_963425845.1. Classification (NCBI taxonomy): domain Eukaryota; kingdom Viridiplantae; phylum Streptophyta; class Magnoliopsida; order Fabales; family Fabaceae; genus Sphenostylis; species Sphenostylis stenocarpa. The sequence continues at coordinate 8,748,602 of OY731404.1, read as the reverse complement.
AAAATATAAGATATAAATTTATGTTAGTTTTTAGTTAATCCAAATAATTTATTTTTTTATTCATTTTTTTATTTTTTTTATTTCATGCTCTTATTAGAAATTAGATAAAGAAGATATTTGTCCTTTGAAATTAATTTATGATCTATGATTTATGTTTTTTTTTCACAAATTAAATAATCTAACTAATACAAATTTATTAAAATTATTATAATATTTTGTTAACTTTAAAAAATACATATTAATAAATATTATTAGACGATATTATTTCAATGAAAAAATTTAAATAAATAATTAATATTTCATTAAAAATTGAAAACAAATTTTTTTTTTTAAAATATTAAAATGTAATTTAATTTAAAATGGAAAAATAATATCTAACAAACCAAATATACATAAGTTTAACGATTATAGTTTTTTTTTAAAAGTAAAATTAAGATTTATAATATTTTAAGGATTAAAAATATTTTTTTATATTAAAAGATCTGAAAGCAATAAAATTAAAGATTTTATTTAGACACTAATAATTGACATCTGCGTTATAATGTATTATCCTGTCAAAACATGTGAATAGAATATAAATATTATATATTTTATAACAGGTACTAGTATTATGAAAGATAAATTTCATTTAGTTTTTTTTTTTTTTTTTTACTTTTGAAGCTACGAAACCATGTTTTGTTATATATTGTAAGCAATTTGTGTTCTTCGTCATCTCTTAACAATTTACAACTTATGTATCTAATAATAATTTGAAAGCTGATACATGTATACCCCAGTTTTTAAGGGACATCATGTGACATCTCCAGACTCTTTCTTATTTTAAATCCAAAAAGTATAGGATGATGCTGTGTATTATAATTTATAAACAATGAGTGTGATTGAAGTTTATGAAATTAAAAAAATTGTCGGTTATTTTTTTTTCTAATATTATCTTTACTTTCTTAAAAAAAAAAAAATACATTATAGTATATTAAAGTTTGAGAAGTTACATGAGTGATTCGTTTGTAAATCATAAATAGTTATTACCATGATTTGTTTGTTAGATAACATCAAAATGTGGAGGTATATAGATACTAGATAAGAGTTGTGATTTGAGGGGATGAAAAAATTATGGTTGACACTTTGATTTTCAAGGGATCAACCACAGGTCAGTGACAAAGACAACGTATTGTCTTATGATACAAACTGTTTGTAACAAACATGACCTATCAAGAGCACAAAATTGGAGGGACAGTATCTGATGAAATTAATGATGAAACAAGATTATATCAGTGTGCAAGAAAGTATGACACCATTGTCAAACATTAAGGGTTTGATGTACAACTCACTATGAACATTTTCTTTTACTGTCATGGGTCTTATCTTATAGTGTATAAAAATGAATATAATCCCTATGATTTCAGTTTGACGAGCTGGTGGAGATAATGAACAATACCACTACAATACCAAAGACAAGGCGAAAGGTACCATCTTTAATATTTTGTTATTTTATTCAAGCTTCATGTTTGAGTGTTCCTATAGAACAAGAAAATTTCAACTTGTTAATTAATGATGGTTACAACCTCAGATACAGTCAATTTGAGTGTTTTTATCAGCCTCCTTTACTTATATCTTCATTGTCTTTCTCTTTCTGTCATGCACATTGAAAATAGAGTCGAGAAGGGGTGCACAGGAGCGTCTGGTTCCTCAAAATTCTGACAAGGAAGCACATGAGAGTAACAGTAATAGTACCCATTTATCATGAGAAGATCAACATTAATACCAAACATAAGTCTCTTTATATAAAGCATTATTAGCAATTGATGTAACAAGTGCTCAAAGCTAGCAAGCAAACCATGTGAATGAGTAGCATACTATCATTGGTGAAAGAACAATTTTGTTCACCCCTTTTAAATTTTATATTTGTGCTGAAGGAAGTAACAGTATTAACATGAGGCATCATGCATGTTGACATTTAACAATTGGATCAGAGAGAATTATGATCTGATCTTACAAAATCATGAATGACACTAATTTTAATAACTTCAACTGTGGTCACGTCACCCACATTTTCCACCATATTTTAAAATATTGAAAAATCATAACTGCAATTTAACTTCACCTTTGAGTTCTCACTTATGGATCAATGCAATACTTCCTTTCCCTTCTCTTTTTTTGGTAAACATGCAAGTCATTTGCTTAATAGACTACGTAAATTGAAAATACTTAAAATGCTGCAGCTCTTAATCTTATTATATGGCATCAAAGTAGTGAATCAAGAGTGAATAAATTCACCGAAGACAGACTGGATTAATTAAATACTGGTCCGTAATACATACTCCAGAACATTTGTTCTTTAAAGAAAGTAAAACAATGAAAACTATCAGGTACATCAGAGATTAAAAAAATATATATTTTTGCCCACAATAAAAAGGTAGAAAGGAAAATGTAACCGTCCTCAAAAAGGGAAAAAGGAGAGATGATTAGTGTGACTCGGTACTTCCATATCCCGTGTATGGTCTGTGTCTAAGGTGAAAAGTGAGTACATTATCATGCAAGATTTTTCCAGGGTTGAATACTAGTTTATGCTGCAACATATCTTTGAAACATTGTACTCAATAATAAACAACTATGGACAAAATGACAAAATAGATTTCCGTCAATGTTTTCATGATTACTTCATGTACCGTGAACTGCACTTCAATCTTTCTTCTTCAAGCTCTCTTTTCAATGTTTCCAACCTTTCAAGCAAGACTGCATTATCCTGATAGGTTAGACCTAGTTAGAACACTTGACTTAAATAATGTCATGAAAATCACAAAATTATGCATACCCCCAATAATAACTAAAAATAATTTCATCCAAATTCATGTTAATAAGAAATTGTCCTAGTTGATAGATGAAGCTTTTAACATGAACAAAATCAGATCATTGACAATAAAATTTGAATTTTAAAATTTGGGGAGTGATTAATGAATATAAGTTGGCTCCCCTTGAACCTCTGCACAATTATAAGTTCACAGTGTGATCATATCCTTCAAATATTTTAGTTTCGGTTCCCTAGGATGGAGGACCAAATAGAAAGATTATCACAAGGACATATAGATCGAACGTTCATTGATATTTATATGAAAACATACCTTTTGCAGTATTGCCAGTTTATGGTTATTATCAGAAGCATCCTGCCCCTTCTCAGAGGGCTCCCGAAACTGCCACAAACATGATTACATAGTCATTGCAGGAAAGACAAAGAGCATGCTTGTTACTTCAGTGGTTAGAAAAGTAACTATTGATTATCTTGGTGCACTTAAATCATAACGGAGTTCTTTCCTACTGAAATTAAGAAGGCTAAGGTGTGAAACAATACTTACCAAATAATAACATGTTTGATTTTCATCTCACTTCTTAGTAAAACTGTTTATTAAAATAACTCGGTGCTACTCAACAATCGCTCATCCAAAATCTATTCAAAATTTTGAAAATCATTTTCAAAACAAATGCTTTAAAAATGAACAGTACATAGCTGATAAATGGTCCTCTGTTTGTATACTTTGGTTTTTAAAAATTGAAATCAAACACACACTAAATCTTTCTTTTATTTAATTTACTTTGCAAGGAAGAAAGAAAAAAATTCAAATAAAAGAATACATACTACTTTAAGCTCCTGCAAACACTTCTTTGTCCTATCCACCTCCTCATCATACCTAAGCCTCCACTCAGCAGATTCATCCATTGCCTCCCTGTTAGCAATATCAAACTGTTGCCTGCCAACAGACGATAAACCAAACATCATTATATCAGAAACATGAACAATCATTTTATAAGCCTACCAAAACAGTGAAAAAATGTCACAGAACAAGTCAATTCAAGCCATGAGCATCGCAAAATCTTTCCTAGGAAAGACAGCCCTCAATTGGTATGATCAAAATTCAGAGAAACATTGCAACTGGTTAAGATTATCATGTGCCACATGATTGGTATAACATAACAAGCCTTAAAAGTCCAAAAATGGAAAGCAACAAGGGTATATGTAATTTTCAAAAGGAACAGTGCAGAGAAAATGGAAATGGAAAGAATTTGAAGAAAGAGTAACCTTATGATTTGAGTGTCATCAGAAGAAAGGTTGTAGTGAATGGCCCAGAGTCTAAAATAGACGGCAATGCCCATTAACATTAGAAAAGCGAGAGTGGCTAAGATCGACCTTCTCGTCACTCCCATCATTCTCTGTGTTCTGTTCTTTTTCACTCACTCATTCCATCTGATTCTTCTACCACTAACGTTGTTGGGGTTTTCCAACAACCATCGTTGCCAGTGACTCTCACCTACATTGGACCTTTCGCCTTCAATTCGATCTAACCTCTTTCACTCTTTTTCGCCTTTTGGAATTTATTACATAAATGTTACTTCATTGCTAATTGACTCTGTTTTTGTTTGGGCTTGGGCTAATAATTTGTTCCTATGAGTATCACGATGGGCTTGCCTGAGCAATGAACCCATAAACAATGAGGCCTATTCCATTTGAGGCCCGTATAATGCGGTAGTAAATGAATGGTGAACTGAACAAACCAATGATCATCAAAGAAAAATACATAATTTTGGCCCAGTTTTGATTTGGTATTTTTTAAAAAAAATTTAAGAATAATAATAATAATGTCTTAAATTGTGTATAATAAAAATATTTTTAAAAATTTAAACTAATGTTCTAAAATCTGGATAATAACTAATAATTAAGCGCCAATTCAAGGTTCTACAGTTGTTGAATTAATAACGATAATAATAACATCAATCCATAATATCATAATTTAATAGCGCAAAAATTAAAATTAATACATATATTTTAATATTCAAAATACAAGGAAAAATGTATTATATAATACTTAGACCTAAGTTTCAATAATATATAATAATATTTATTAACCATAGCAAATTTAAATATAGGATAAAAGATGAAATGGTAAATATGTTAATTATTTTTTATTTAAAAAAATAAAAATGACTTTGTATTAAGCTTTTTTTATTTACATGCTGTGAATGAACGTTATATATGTTATTAGTTTATTTTTATTAATTTTTAACTAGATCACCAATTCTTAAATCAATTCTATTGTAAATGAACGAAACACAACCAAATGTTAAAACTTTGAGTAAAAAAGTCAAATTTAGATTTAATTTTTTTTAACGAATATTAAAACTAGATGTAGCAAAGTCTCATCTAACTTGTCCTATTATCCTTGCTAGTTATTAACCTAGATCAAACCTATATTTATTTATAGTTTTATGATATAAAAATGTTGGGATAATTAACAAGGAGAACTCTAAACTTTAATGACATGTTTTTAGCTCCATGAATGGAAGTTCAGAAGAATTTATGCAAAGTTGCTTCCTCTTAATCAATCTTCCTATCTTTAAGAAAAGCTATACTTTGGTTTCTCTGCCTCAACAAGTAACTACACACATGGCTGAAGTGTGTTAGAGTATGAGAATTCAACATTAATCAAATCTCTGTTGTGGGTTTATGCTGCAATTCCAACGGTGATAATTATAATTAATATCAGAGATGGGTTTGGCAATCTTTTGCATGCTTTGGCAAAGGAAATGGAAAAGCAATGAAAGGAGGATCAGATTCAATATATCATTCCTCCACGCCTCCAATAGTTTATTTAGGTTTAGGGAAACGGGAAAAGCAACTTTTCAACACGGATTCATCCTCAACATGTTTAGGTTATCGGATTATTTTTAAATATTCACTTGCACCTTCTTAAAATATCAGACTTAAAATTTAATATGATATTAAAGTAAAAAGTTTAGCTTATTTTGGATTGTTATTTTGAGTTAAGTTATTTTTTCTAATAGTGACAAATCGAGAAACGTATTAGAAGTTTGGATTGTTAATTATGTTAGATTAAAAATTGTCCTCAGTCGAAAACATCCAATGGTGTGATATAATTTAAATAATTGTTAGATTATTGTAGATATTATTAATTGAGTTTCTATTAGAAATTTTATTATCAACTAAATATAATAAGATGAAATTAAAGGAGGTAAGTATTTGTTTATAATAAAGACATGGTTCAAACTGAAAGCTCAGTCATGGACATGGACCACAGGAAAAAGGAGAAAAAACATGTCCCTGGAAGCACCACGTCCATATTATATGCCCAAGTTTTGGTGCTTAATTTCAATAGCCTATAAACAATATTGAAACCAACAACGGTGTACTTTGTTTTTTCAGTTACGACTCTAGACCAAAGGTATATATATATATTCTCTTATCCTGTCCAACGAGTCATGCTTATCCATGACCTTGAGACACTGTACGTGTTGTGTGGTACCCATATAAAATAATCCATGATTTTGGTCACTATAAAGATAAATAATAATGTTAGGAAATTTGGATTTTGATCCTTTCTTTTTCATCCAACTAATAACAAATTTTCTGTGAACAGGACGAATTTTTGAACTAAAATTTTAAAAATCCGTACATGTTTTCGTCATTCTTTGATGATAATGTGTTGAATTTGAGAAGGGTAGTGTGCTACATCATCGTTGATATAACCTATTGACTCCTACATCTACTTCAATGCTTATCTCTATATCTATCTAGAAATTCATATAGTCAAATAAAATATATGGTTTTTAAACTTTTTTTTTTCTTGTTTAGGGCCTCTTAAAAACGATTTTGTGCTCTCTAGAATAAAAGCCTTATTTAAAAGAAATGAGACACATATATTAACAATCTATTGGTAATGTTACATTATATCTTAATTAAAAGTATCAAAATAGGTTAGGTTGATGGGTTTTAATTAAACTTTAAGTTTGAATTTTCACAAAATTTTTAAGACTAATGGAGGTTTAGCCTATAAAATCCACTAAAAATATTAAAAAAAAAACTAGATTTATTTTAAGCTTGGTATTCATTTTAGAAGTTTGGATTAAATGTAGAGTTTTTATTATCTGCTATAATATTTTACATCTAATCTTAATTATAAAGCATTATAAACAGTATATAAAACAGTTTAATTATAAAACAATTACATTAACTGAACAAAAAAGTGTACATCTAATGCATGTATCAAATTAAATAATTTAAAAAGAATTAAATACAAAAAAAATAATATTTGAAAAGTTTTTATTATTAAAGTAAATTTAAATATGAATTACTTAAATTGATATGAGATGTTTTATGAATTATTTATAAACATTTTACATAACGATAATATTAGAAAATTGAAAGAGAATATTTTAAATTGACAGGATTGGAGACCCACTAAAAAAAGTATTATCTACAAAACATTACCTACATATAAAAATCCGTAGGTAAAATGTACATTACATACGGATATTATTTACGAAATTTTATCCGTATATAAATTATCCATTATATATGGAATTACCGTAAGTAATGTCATCGGTGAGTAATTATTTATTACTTACATAATTACTTGTCCAGTAGGTAATGTCATTCAGTAAATATTATCTATTACCTACGGAATTACTATCCAGTAGATAATGTCGATCCTCTATTATCTACTGAATTACCTACGAAATATAAAAATAAATAAATATATAAATAAAAATATAAATATAAATATATCAAAATATAAATATATTTTATATTTATATATTTACACGGATAAATATAAATATAATTTATTTGTAAGTTATTATTAAAATATTCTAATAGACTTAGTGGTTGAAATATCAACTTTCAACTTTAAGGTCTGAGTTTGATTCCTGTAATTGATAATTCTATTAATCTGTATAATAATGCAAACTTTTAAAAAATGTAATAAATAATAAAAATATAATATAAAGGGGTTTAGAGAGGATTCTAAGTAATAATACAAATATTTTATTCACACGAGTGTATTACCTATGAATTTTTGTTATAGATAATAGATTTTTTTTTTAAGTGACGTTTGTAGGTAAATATCCAAATGTAGATAATTGAATAGCCCCTTCTATTGATACAAAATTTGAATAGTTTACATAACATAAAAAATTAAAATCCCAAACCTATCACTTAAAAAAAGGAAAGTGTGGGTGATATATTAAAATACTTTGTTAGGACTTTAGGTATATAAGCTAGGGCTTGAAAGTCCACTGCACTACGCATGAGTTCTGAACGCAGTTTGTGACTTTTATTATTAATCATAACATGACATAATCGTGTGATTAATGAATCTACATATGATACAAGTTTGATTACTAAGTTGGTGGAATAAGAATGAGTTATATTATAGGCCATGCATAAATAGAAAAACAAACCATTGGAACACATGAAATCAGCAAGTGAAACAACTGCGTGCGCCCCTTGAATTTTGATGCCTTGGGAATCATGGGTTTCCCAATATTATCTTTGCTGCCATGTTAGCTTCCTTCCTTTCCAATTATCGAACTCCAATATGGACAAGGAACATAAACCTTCCAATTGTTCCTCTTTTCAACATTATCTTGCAAATGTGCTTTATGCCAACAAAGATAATACACTCCTATAATCAAGTTTTCCTTCAAAACTGATATCATAGATTTAAAGTACATATTTATTTTCTGTTTTAAGTTAAAGTTAAAGAGTTTTTAAAGAGAAAATATGATAAAAGAGAAAATATGATAAATTAGAATTTTAAAATAAATAATATTTTAAATATAATAATGGATCTTAACATTAAAATTAATTTAATCTTATTTAATATGGATATAAAATTTAGTTTGTTTTTCTAAAACTTATTTATATTTTATTTTTTTATGTTCGTTAGCATAAATTGATGTTGATTATCCTGACATATTCAGCATTAACTTGACATAAAAAAATAAAAAATAATATATTAAAAAATTCTATCTACACTAATATTAGCAAAAAAAAAATTGGAAGATATATGAAATATGTTTATTTAGTTTATGGATTTAGATTTATTTTAATATAGGAAGATAATAATAATAATAATAATAATAATAATAATAATATTGAAAAAACAATAATTTGTTGTAAATTTTATATTTTATATTAATATCATCTATTATTTCCTCATAAAAAGATTTGATGAATCATTATATTCCCATATTTTCTTACTTTTCTTTACGTACTTATTTTAATTAGTATTTTGGGTTTAAGCTGTATGTTATTAGTGAATTTTTATTAATTGAGCTTCATTGGATCAATAATTCAGATTTTTATTAACTTGAATCTATTTAATCTAATTTTTGCTCATTATTATTTGTAGGACTATTTAAAGCAATTTTGAGCTTGAAAAATTGAGTCAGATGCCATTAGGATTAAGGTTTTTATTTTATTTGTTTCTGATGTGTTTGTGGGCCAGTGAGCCCAAATCTAGATTAAGATTATGATTTAGGGTTATTTATGTTAGTGATCACGAAGGGTTAAAGGAGACACATCACGCGGAGGGTTAAAGGAGGCACATCACGCAGCTGCATCACCCAAACGTCATTTTCGTCTTCTGCATTTTATATTCACGTTCGTTTACTCTTTTATCATTATTTTTAATACATTCTTCGTTTCGTATAATTATTTTGAATACATTCTTTGTTTCGATTTTAATTATGTCTCTTCTTTTACGTTTTGATTTTTCTATTGATAGCTAAATCTTTGTATTGATTTTCTGAGGAGAATGCAGTATATCTTTGAGGTTTTGTTCTTCTATTTTGTTTATTCTCTTAACTATTCATCTCCTAATCTTAGTGTTAAATTATAATGTGTTTATGCTTAATAAACCGAAACCAATATCACAATTTGTTTAATCTTGTATTAGAGATGAGATTATATGATGTACACAATGTTTAATTGTATAAGGATAATTTAGGTTAATATTTGCTTAGTTGGTTAATTTCATGTTGGAATAAGAGTTAAAACAATCTAATTTCGTAACCTAAGATAAGTGACACTGCATTCGAACAAGAAAATCAATTGTTTTTTCACTATTTTACACAAATTTTATTTTCGTTAATTTCAAATTTAATTACTGCACTATTTTATTTCAAAATAATTCTTGATTCTTACACTTTTAATTAAAAAACACTTTAATTTAATTTTATAAATTTCAATTATTTAAATTCTGTTTCCGTTTAATTTTAATTGTCTTTAATATTCTATAGCAATTTGATTTTAATTTTTATTATTCTGCATCAATTTATTTCTTTTCCACTCTTTCATTCATTTCCCTATTTAGTGTTATTTAATATTTTAGAGAGAATGATATGTGATAATGAGTATGTTCCTATAATTGTATCTTATGAAATTCGACATGGATTAGCTATACTGCATTAGTTTAACAATTTAATATTTTGTAGCTTCCAATTTACTTAAACTTTTATCCGGTATTGTTTTCTTCACATTATATTTTAACTCTAAAACATCATATAAAAATAATGTCAAAATAAAAGAAACTACGCAAATATTAACTTGTGTTCTTCACAGACTCGACTTCTTTTTGTAAGTAATGAATGAGAAACGTAAAAATAAGACCACAATAAGAAGAAAACTTAAATACATGTTAACATTTCGTATTTCATCCACGTGCATCTCGTGTAAAGAAAAAAAAACATATGAAAAATAAATAGAACGGGGAAACCTATTCACATTTTCGGCTTGAAGTTTGGTATTGACTAATTCGCGTTTACTTTTTGTTTCCAACCAAAATAAAATTTATTAAATTTAAAATTCACTTTTTATTTTGTTTAAAGTTAACTTATTTTAATAAATTTTACGTTCAAATTAGCAAAAAAAATTATTTATGTTGAATATAGAAGAAATAGAGTTTGAGATTAATCTCCCTTGTGTATAAATCACACATAGGGTAGTCTATTTATAGTAGAAAGATACAGCTAAAAGAGTAATTGAAAGTAACGAGAATAAACAGAAGATATTGTTTGATATTGTGGTTAACAATATCTAACAATATCTTAACAATATCTTAACAATATTAAATAATATCTAAATAATATCTAACACTCCCCCTCAAACTAGAGCATACAAATCGTATGTGACAAGCTTGTTACAAATATAATCAATTATAGGACCCCGTAAAGATTTAGTAAAAATATCTGTTAACTGATCACTTGAGTTAACAAACTCAGTCTTGATGTCTCCAGACATAATCTTTTCTCGAATGAAATGACAGTCAATCTCAATGTGTTTGGTCCTCTCATGAAAGACAGGATTAGAACTAATATGAAGAGCAGCCTGATTGTCACACACAAGTGACATTTGAGTGACATCTCCAAATTGTAACTCTCTAAGCAATTGCTTGAGCCAAACAAGTTCACAAGCAGCTGAGGCCATAACTCTATATTCTGCTTCTGCACTAGATCTTGCCACAACACTTTGTTTCTTATTTTTCCATGAGACCAAGTTACCACCAATGGAGACACAATATCCAGATGTAGATCTTCTATCCAAAGGAGATCCTGCCCAATCAGCATCTGAGTAGCAAACAACTCTTGTATGGTTATTAGAATCATATAACAATCTTTTTTCCAGGAGATCCTTTAATATACTTTAAGATATGAATAACTGCATTCCAATGATCTTCACATGGGGAATTAAGAAATTGGCTTACCACACTGACTGCAAAGGAAATGTCAGGACGAGTAACTGTAAGATAATTCAATTTTTCAACCAATCTTCTATACTGCTCAGGATCAGGTATAAGCTCCCCCTGATTTGGTAGAAGTTTAGTATTGGGATCCATGGGCGTATCAACAGACTTTGAATTCATCAACCTAGTTTCCTCCAAAATATCCATGGCATACTTCCTATGAGATATAACAATACCATCATTGGACTGTGTCACCTCAATACCCAAGAAATATCTAAGTTTGCCAAGATTTTTGGTCTGAAAATGGTGACAGAGATGTTGTTTCAACTAAGAGATGTCATGGTTGTCACTACCTGTAAGAACGATGTCATCAACATATACTATCAAGTAAGCACATCCAGCACTTGAGTGTCGATAAAAGATAGAGTGATCTGCTTCACACCGAGTCATACCAAATTGTTGAACAACCTTGCTAAACTTTCCAAACCAGGCCCTAGGAGACTGTTTTAGGCCATATAGGGATTTGCGAAGACGACATACCATCCCAGAAGACTCCCCCTAAGCAACAAACCCAAGAGGTTGCTCCATATAGATTTCTTCTTGCAAATCACCATTGAGGAAAGCATTTTTAACATCTAGTTGATAAAGAGGCCATTGTTGAAGAGCGGTCATGGCGATAAATAAACGAACAGAAGTCATCTTTGCCACAGGGGAAGATGTATCTCCATAACCCAACCCAAAAATTTGAGTATAACCTTTGGCCACAAGATGAGCTTTGAGGCGATCAATAGTACCATCAGGTCCAACTTTGATAGCAAACACCCACCTGCAACCAACAATAGATTTCCCAGACGGTAACGAGACCAATTCCCAAGTTCTACTATTATGAAGAGCACTTAGTTCATCTAACATGGTTTGACGCCAACCAGGATGGGCTAAAGCTTCACAGACAGTTTTTGGAATGGTCACAGAAGAAAGAGAGGAAAGACATGTATAAAAAGGTAATGACAGTTGATGATAACTCAAACCAATATAATGGGGAGAGGGATTACGTGTAGAACGGATACCTTTTCGGAGGGCAATGGGAAGGTCAGACTCAGGTGTCACATCCGGAGGAGACAGAGTAATTGACACTTGAGTAGAGCCACATGGTAGTGGTTGTGATTGGTTTTGGCAACTATAAACCTGAAGAGGCAGTGAAGAAGAAGCTGACTGCGGAGTAGAAACTAATGGTGAAGAAGACACAGTTAGAGGGTCACAAACAACAAGAACATTAAATGTACTAGGAATGTTGACAAGATTGGATGGAGAAAGAGGTGAAAATTGACTTTTAAAATAAAAAGTGAACTCATCAAATGTGACATCTACAGACACAAAATAACGGTTAAGAGAAGGATAAAAACATTTGTATCCTTTTTGTGATCTTGTAAACACTAAGAAAACACATTTATGTGATCTAGGAGAAAGTTTGTCAAGACCATAACTAAAATTATGAACAAAACATGTAGACCCGAAAACTTTTAGAGGTAAGGGATGAAGTGGTTCATGAGGGAATAAAATGAAATGAGATATTTTATTATCTAAAACCGAAGATGACATGCGATTAACAAGATAATATGCAGTAAGAAGAGCATCACCCAAAAATGTTGAGGAACCTCTCCATGAATTAAAAGAGTGCGAGTTGTTTCAATAAGATGTTTATTTTTACGTTCAGCTACACCATTTTGTTGAGGTGTATAAGCACAAGAAGTTTGATGCAAAATACCATGAGAAGCCATAAATTGTTTAAAAGAATGAGAAAGATATTCACGACCATTATCACTGCGCAAAACTCTAATAGAAACACCGAACTGAGTTTGAATTTCATTGAAAAAAGTTTGAAAGATATGAAATAATACAGAACGATTTTTCATCAAAAATAACCAAGTGCATCTGGAATAATCATCAATGAAAGTAACAAAGTATTGAAAACCTAAAGTAGACTTAACGCGGCTAGGTCTCCAAATGTCAGAGTGAACCACGACAAAAGGGGATGAAGCACCACGTGTGACACTACGAGGAAAGGAAGTACGACTATGTTTGCCTAATTGACACATGTAAAGGGAGATTCTATAACTGCACCAACATGTGTAAAGGGACGAAGATGATAAAGACCATGAGACTCACTTCCTGTGTCAATCACCTGTTTCGAACTCCGGTCCTGTAAACACACAGAATTGTTGGTAAAAGAAACAGCACAATCAAGAGAACGAGTTAGACGACTGATGGATAACAGGTTAAAAGGAGACCCAGGGACATAAAGAACATTATCAATGGTTAAAGAAGGGAAAAGTTTAACAGTTCCAACACCATGAGATGATACTCTAGAGCCATCAGCCAGTGTAACAAAAGGTAAAGGATCAGGAGAGGATAGAGAGGAGAACAAAGATTTGTTACCAATAATATGATCAGTGGCTCCTGAATCAAAAACCCAAGGACCAGAAGAAGATTGGGTCAAACCAGCAAAAGATGTACCTGTGTGTGCGACAGACACAGTGGAACTAGAAGACTGTTGATCCTTATACCATTTGAGAAATTTGTTGAACATAGCAGGTGTGTCTGATGAAATAGAAGAAGGAGGATCCTTAGCAGATAAAGGTGGGGAAAGATCAGTCTTAGCAACTGCAGCAGATCGAGGAGGACGACCATGTAATTCATAACACTTGTCAATCTTGTGACCTAGCTTGCCACAATGTTCACACTCATGTAATGCATAACACTGGTCAATCTTGTGACCTAGGTTGCCACAATGTTCACACTTAGGACGCCGTTTTCCCTGTTTACGAGGGCGAGTTCGGTCATCACGGTGAGATACCAATGCAAAAGCAGGTGTGTCAGGGTTGGGTTTTGCTGCAAAAGAGTGGAGCAGGTAGATGTCAAGGTGGGGACAACCGAAGAACCCAAAATCTGATCACGAATATGTGAATATTGATCAGTAAGTCCGTGTAATGCCCCTAGCATGAAGAACTTTGATCGTTGTCCTATCTCGGTGGCAGGGTCGGGGGAAGGAGGCAATAACTCATTGAACTCATGAAAAAGAGCATGAATTTTGCCCATATAATCAGTCATAGAATCTTGATGTTTAGAGGCAAAAACATATACAAATTTAGAACAGACATCATAGAGACGTTGAGTATCATTGGTGTATAATAACTTGGCATGTTCCCAGATTTTGGCACATGTTTCTTAGGAACGAAAAATTTGTTTTAACAAAGGATCAAGAGTACCCTTGAGAACCACACATAATTGAGCATCAATGGTGTCCCAATGGTCTTCCTCACCAAGAGTGAGAGTAGGTGCTTTCGGGGCAAGATGATCAAGATACTTCTGACTCTTAAGCCATAATCTGACGTCTGATGACCATGTGGCATAATTAGGGCCAGTTAACTTGTCAATGGATAAGTGCACATTAACATAGTTAGTGTAGATGGAAGGATCAGACGCAGTACTGACAGAATTGGAAGTACTAAAAGGAGTGGATAGCGGCGGTGGTGGCAGCTTCAATAGTGGTCAAAGGCGAAAAAAAATTTCAAAATAACCTTAAGCTCTAGATACCATGTTGAATATAGAAAAAATAGAGTTTGGGATTAATCTCCCTTGTGTATAAATCACACATAGGGTAGTCTATTTATAGTAGAGAGATACACCTAAAAGAGTAATTGAAAGTAACAGAATAAACAAAAGATATTGTTTGATATTGTGGTTAACAATATCTAACAATATCTTAACAATATTAAATAATATCTAAACAATATCTAACAATTTATAAATTAAGAAAATTTAGAAAATTTAAGATTTTTATAATTTAGAAAGTCATCATTTTGATTGGTTAAATTTAAATTATTTCAATTTTTAGGTTAAATCATATCTTATTGATGTTGTCTTTCTTATATGAATCATTGTATTAGAGTCAATAATTGGTGTGGTAACTAGTTTGATTGAGTACCTATGGAATAGGTGAGAGATTATGGATCCTTGTATTGAAAGTTTTCGTGACAAGGGTCGGAAAAACATTTTCTATTATGATGAACAAGTGGTAGAAGGAAGGTTAGTAGTGAGTTCGAAAAAATATACCAATGTGAAAGGACTCACACTTGTTATGATGAACAGTGATAGATGGAATGTGTCTAGTGAGTTCGAAGGAATACACCAATGTAAAATGACTCACACTTGAGGGAGAGATGGTAAAGAAATTCAAGTGTGAGTCTCTTGTATTGTTGTCTCATATCTCATTGTTAATTCATTATATAGTTGTCTCATATCTCATTGTTAAGAATGTTCATGTTGTTAGCTTCCTTCAAAAATACTATCAATTAATAAAGTGGATTTAAGTTTTTGTAATTTTAGTCCTCAAGGGATGTTAATACGGAGAGAATGTTGTGTTGCAAGTGAGTTGAATTTGATTTGAGAATTTTTTTTCTTTTTCTATTTTAGTTTGTTGTTCTTATTAACTCGATGGGATTGTTATAATCTAAGAATACTACGGGAATTGATGATGTTCTATTTAGTATTTAATATGGTTGAATTCCTACTCACATGGTGTGATTAGCTTATTTGTGGAGAGTAATTGCTTTCTAAGTTGATAAGGAAGGTTATTGGAAGTGATTAGTTTACAAAGAGTTGTTTCTCCTAACTTGATATTGAACTTTAAATAGTAGAGACAATGGATGAGATTTTAGGAAATGCAGGAGAACTTGTTGCTTGAATTTCTTATTTGAAAATTATATTTTAGACATATAGCTATATAGTTAGATTTTGAGCTTGAAAGATTATATCTTGCCAATGATCGGTGATTCCTCTACACCCAACATTTACCTCCGTCTAAGAGACACACACATAGGTGTATTTTTTATTAGTTCTTTCAAATGAGGTGGCAAATCCAAATTAACTTAAAATTTAAAAGTTTAAAGAGGACACAAGCGTATTTGAGAGGGAGTTACATATGGTGATAAGGAAAAGTGTCGTTATTCCATTGTGTCTCTTCTCCGTCGTCTCCGGTGCCTTGGGTCAAACCATTGTTGTGCGCCTTCCACCTTATGTTGTGTGCGAATTCTTGGGATTGCCTCCAACTGAAAAAATATATTTGATTGTGGCATGTGTTGGCAAAAGATTACCCTGTCTTGCATATGGCACAATCATATATATATATATATATATATATATATATATATATATATATATATATATATATATATATATATATATATATATATATATATATATATATATATATATCATTTGGTCCTTTCTTATAATATTTTACTTTAATACCAAAATTTTTTTTATACCATATTGCCTATAAAAAGTTATCCATCAATACCATCTTGGAATTTCCCATGTTCTCTGCTTCGCAAATTCTCTTCACATCCAATATGATGACTTCATTATCCACATTAACATGGATTGCATGTTCAACTTCAACAATATCAGTATTCATTTACAACTATCTTAGTGTAAAAGAAAAAAACAAGATAAAACAAACTCAATACATGACATATTAATTGGAAAATTTTAACAAACAAACTATGTACATCCCGAATTAATTTTTTTCCACTAACAATGTTATATGTAAGGCAAAATAAGGAAAACATTGTAAATTATTTTGTAGTCTTCCTACATTCCTAATTCATTCCAGAAAACTATTTTACGGAATTTATAAATTCATGATTTTCACACAATAACATAAATCATAATAAAGGGACTAACCTTGATCCATGAGAGATATCTAATGAGAATGCATTCTTCAATGTCTTTATTCTCCAACCTCTTTTTTCCAATTTATATCTTTACTTTTCTTTCTCCTGTCATATTTTTCGATGGTTTACTGTAAAAAGAACCCTATGGCTAAAGACAAAACCTTGTTGATCTTTTTTGGGAAGCATACCAATAGTCAACTATAGTATAATAATTTTTTAAGTGAAAGTGTCGATCCAATGTGGAATGGATTCAATTAAAACAAACAGTTTCTCTCAAATAGCATATATAAAAGGATATTCATTTGATTCATGATTGATAGTAATAATTTATACTAGATTTGCATAAAAATAATATAATGGTAGTAGATTGATTAGGAAAGATTCAAAGAAAGAAGCGGAGATTGAATTTCATCCATCTCACTCGTCTGTAATCTGGATGAATGTAAGCATACAACGTCCGAATTTACCAATATTGATGCAACACACAAT
This sequence comes from Sphenostylis stenocarpa, assembly GCA_963425845.1. Lineage (NCBI taxonomy): Eukaryota > Viridiplantae > Streptophyta > Magnoliopsida > Fabales > Fabaceae > Sphenostylis > Sphenostylis stenocarpa. The sequence continues at coordinate 8,730,847 of OY731404.1, read as the reverse complement.
AATCATTTATATTGATTCCTTACGTATAAAATTCATAAGACCAGTTCTCTGGACATTGATTCCTCACATATCCAACAAACTGTCCAGCATTCTTTTCAAGTGTTAAGAGCAATTGACATACTGAAATCTACTCCTAGCATCACAATACATCAAGTATTTTTGTTTGGAACAGATTTTTAAAAATACTTTCCAATCATGTCTAAAAATCATATTAACAAATCTATTGCTCATATAGAATCAAGCATTAAGAGCACAACAAAATACCAATATTGAATAGAAACAAAAAATGTATATATAAATATCACCAAATTACATCCAAGTTCGAATTGATTACATTCAACCCCAAGAGAAAAGATTAGTCACTCATGCACTGCTACAGATATGCCTTTCAACGTCGGTTATATAAGGCTTTCAACGTCGGTTATACAACCGACGTTGAAAGTATACACTTTCAACGTCGGGTATAGATAACCGACGTTGAAAGTTTAGGCTTTCAACGTCGGTTATTCATACCCGACGTTGAAAGTGTATACTCGTCGCTCAAGCGAGTACACTCGTCGCTCAAGCGAAATGGAACCTGAGAGTCCCCTTTGTTTGAAGCTTTCGTCGCTTAAGCGAGTACACTCGTCGCTCAAGCGAGATGGAACCCGAGAGTCCCCATTGTTTGAAGCTTTCGTCGCTTAAGCGAGTACACTCGTCGCTCAAGCGAGATGGAACCCGAGAGTCCCCTTTGTTTGAAGCTTTCGTCGCTTAAGCGAGTACACTCGTCGCTCAAGCGAGATGGAACCCGAGAGGCCCCTTTGTTTGAAGCTTTCGTCGCTCAAGCGAGTACAATCATCGCTCAAGCGAGTACGTGTTTACTACGTCGGTTATGGTATGAACCGACGTAGAAAGTCTTTTTTTTTTTTTTAAATGAACGCTTTGTTTATACAGGGTACCCAATGTTTGTATATATACATACCTGCAAATTTGAATACAACCCAGGCAGACAATGTACAAGATATAAACAATTGAATGTGCATCCAAAAATAAAATTGTATCCAAAATTATAGTGTATTCAACTACTTATCTACCAAATACACTAACTACTAATCTAACTAATAAACTAACTAGTAAAGTAACTAAAGTAACTACTAAACTAACTACTAAACTAACTACTAAACTAAGTACTAAATTAATAACTAAACTTGCCTACTTCTAACTTTAACAAACTTATCGGCCCATGTGTTTCTAATATCGTCAATGGTCTCTATGGGCAATGCTTCCCTGTCTGAAAATACCTGTTACAAGAAAAAAGATAATTTAACAGAGTATCCAATGACACAATACTGGGTCTTTTATTGAATACTAAATTTAAGCAAACCTGATTCCATGTATCCTCAATCTTGCTAACAACAATCAGCCACATCCAGTGCATAACATAATATCCGCACTCATAAGATCCTGGTTGCCTATTACACTACAAAAAATAATATATTAATTTGACATATAAAATGAATGATATAATACATAAATATAAAATGACTTACATTAACAAAAATCCAATCTGGAGTCGTGCTTTTGCTTGTGTGTACTCCATCAATTGTATTGCAAACCTTAAATGCACTGTGCAATACAAGATATAATGAAACAATTAAGTAACAAAACAATTAATAATTGTTTAAATTATTATAAGAATGTGTACCTGTTTACAATGTTTTTAAGATCTGCATCAGGTTTCTTGCCCAGTGAGCAGAACCAAGCCACAACATTCTGCTTTGGGCAAACAACCAACAACTGCCAATGATTTCTGCTTACATTACAAAAAGTTAGGATAATACAATACACTATAAAATTTAATGCGAATAATTTCATACGCTTAAATACTTACTGATGGTGATAAGCACCCAAGTAAACTTTCTTCCTTGACTTCATCATCCAATTTTGGATGTATATTTGAACTTCTTCTCTCTTGTTTCCCGATTTTTGTATGGATTGGGGCTCAAAAAATCCATACACATCTTGGGTGCGTTGTTCCTCCGACAATTCATTCATCATCCTAAAGTAGCCAGTTCAATGTACATTAAATATGACGATAACTTCAAATAACATAATTAGTAAATAAAAATAAATACTTACATTGTCCAAAATTGTAACACTGCTATGTTTAGACACTGATTGCCAACTGCTATCTCCACAACATCGGTGTGGTCAATGTAAAGGGGAAAGTTCTTATTGTCTACCCCTAACTTATTAACATCCCACTTCACTTGAAAAGATTGAATATACAACTGTGGGACAACGAGATAGTAGTTGAAAAATTAGATTTTCTCGGGACATCTACTTCCTTACCTTTACTAGTATGGGAAGTAGGAACCAGCTTAGGCAACCTGGGTGGCTTCGAACATCCTACATAAAATAACATTGACTTGAGAAATAATAAAAAATAGTACCAGACTACATATGATAATTAACAGAAAGTATATGCAAACCTTTTTCAAAATAGGCCCGATTAGATGTCTAGGCCATGCAATGAAGGTCTGGAGGGCCTGTCCCACTGTCATCACCTCGTCCGTGGGCACAGGTACAAGAGCATATGCATCTCGAACCTCTTCAATGACCACTTTGGCCAAGTTAGGTGCTAAAGACACACTATGAATTGTAGAGGCCCCCTCTTCAATTGAACCAACCGCCACCAATCGTGGTTCAGATCCATCCTCATCAACATAAAATTCACACTGACCTGATTACACAAAAATAAGACATTAATTATTTAATATGCACATGAATTTTTGTCATTAAGATAACATCCACACATACCCGAGTGGTCGATGTCCGCAACAACAACAACAACAACCTCCTGATTAGTAGCAGGAAGCTCTTGATCGCAGTGATTTGGCTCAAGCACAACTACCCTTAGTGCTAACTCGTGCGGCAGATGGAGGAGGAACATCCATAGGTGGGTGGGTAGGTTGTGTGACACCTATGGATGCTAGACTTGAACCAAATACACGCATCATCTCCTCCCGAACTCGTGCGGTAATGGCCGGTGTCGGCGTCACCGTCGCCTCTTCAACCATCGCTGGTCTCAGCTTCACTGTTAGACTCTCCTCCAATCCGGCCATCTCCTGCCGGCTCAATGATGTGGTGTTGGTATGGTCCGATGATGGAGCTCCAAAATATGCTCGAATACCCACACCAGCTCCAACAGCACGAACACGCCCTGGGTGTTTTGGGCGTCCAATAGCAGTAGTTAATATATCTTCACGACCACGGGAACGAATGTTCCCTGTGTATACTGCTCCTCTAAAGAATCCTACAATTGAGCATTATATATTGTAAAAAAAATTGATGAATGACAAAGCATGGTTAATGAGGTTGAAAGAAACTAATTTGACTTACAATCCGCTCAAGCAATCAAGCGGGCCTCCTCCGATGTCATTTCACCGGAGGCCTTTTGGCCAGCCCTCTTCCATTTTTGATGACGTTTTGGAGGAGATGGTGGGGAAATTTCTTCCTGGCTTACACCAGAAGAGGCTAACTCAGCTTCTCGGAGTTTAGCCTTCTCCTTCATCATGCGTTGCATCAACAAATCATACCCCCCACGAGACAGACAGTGGGGGGCCACATTCAGCCTCTGAATCTCCTTTCCTTTTATTCACTTCTCCTGCAACATAATATCATATTACAATGTGCTAAATTAATAAGACAATATGGAAACATACCAAAGTTTTTAAATAGTAACATACCTCCCATTGTGGACCAGTCCTACTCCTGACAAACTGCTTCCAAGTTTCCTCATCTATGCCATAACGCTGACAATGAGTTAATCCTTTGCTAATGGCTTGGTCATTAAAAATCCATTTTGAAGTCAATGTCGACTTGAATTGCCTCCACATTTTGGCAATAGATGACATGACTTTTCTCCTAAGTTGTTCAGAGTTAACAATATCAAAGTGATTCTGCAAAAACAACAAAATAAATTAGGATAACAAAGTTTAGGATCTAACTTAGCTTAACATAATTTAACGAGTTAACAAAACTCACCAAAATATCTTGCCAAATTAAATTTTTGCAAGTCTCCTCCACATAATCCCAAGATGGATGCAAAATAGATACCTAATTATGAACTTAAAACGTTAGATATCAATCCATTTACATATGCTGACCATATATGCATAACAAGTTAAAAACTCTAAAAAATTACATACCTTTTCTCTAGCAAGAGTACCCAAGTAGGACCTAAATTGAGTGTGATGTGGCCCTGATATTTTGCCAGTCTTTGGATCCACACTCACAACCAACTTATCTCCTGCCATATGATGAACGGTCAACTTTTTCAACCGTGTGGCTTGTCGAGTCCTCTTTAGAGATGGGGGGGGGGGTGGACATGCCGGAGGAGATGCTAGAGGAGATGGTGGAGGAGATGTCATTTGCCTGTTAAAAAAAAAATTTAAGTTAAGTTTTTGCATAAATTGGAATATAAACACAATTTATCACATATTTGAAATATAAACACAATTTATCACATATTTTCAATATAAACACAAATTAGTCATGAACACATAACTTAAATAGTTAAGTTTTCTCATATGCCTTCATCATGATCTTTACGAATAGCATGAACCAAATCTTCTTGCATATCATCAATACTACTAGGCATCCGTGATGGAGTGGGGATGTTAATAATATCATCTAATTCATCATCTTCTTCATGCATAACATCATTCCCTTTTGCTTGGAGTACCACTGACCATCTGTCATTACATGGATCAGTTACATAGAAAACTTGTTTTGCATGGTACGCCATTATGAATGGTTCCTCCTTATGTCCTATCTTCTTAAGGTCTATCAAAGTGAATCCCATTTCATCAGTTTGAACACCAGTATTAATATCAATCCATTTACATTTGAATATAGGAACTCTGAATTGAATGTAGTCAACCTCCCAAATCTCATCAATCACTCCAAAGTAACTCATAGACGCCATAATTGGGTTCTTATCCTTTGAACTAGAAAAGTGCAAGGATGTCGCCTCAATAGAGACTCCACTATTTTGGACTGTACTTTTTTCATCTTGTAACTTTGTGTAGAATGAGTATTTGTTAATGTCATACCCAATCCAAGTCACGACGTTCGTTTAGGACCATGTGCTAGCCATTTCAAAGTATCGATGCATTGTCCTCTGAAAAGATTTTTGTTTTAAACCAGCTAACAGAAGTATTATTATGTTCATTAACCAACCACCGCTCACTCATTTTGGGGTTGAGGGTCTTCAATATTGATTGATGAGCAAATATGTAAGGAAGAACTTCATCTGTGTTGTTTAGAATATACAAGTGTGCCCTGGTCAACTCACTAGCATTTTTTGATTGTATTTTGACCCCACGAGTGCCCTTACCATTTATTCTATGATCATGTCTTTGAGTAGGTACACCCACTGCTAGGGCCTTTCCTAAATATTCAGAACAAAATTCTATAGCTTCTTCCGCAATATACCTTTCAACAATAGAAGCTTCGTGTCTATATGGATTCTTTGTATACCCTTTAAAGATCTTCATACATCGCTCAATTGGGTACATCCACCTCAAATAAATCGGACCACACAGTCTTATCTCTCTTACAAGATGAATTATTAAGTGCACCATAATGTCAAAAAATGATGGAGGAAAATACATCTCCAATCGACATAATATAACCACGACTTCATTTTTCAATTGCTCCAATGATTTTTCATCAACTACTTTGGCACATATAGCATTGAAGAAGAAACAAAGACGCATAATTGCATGTCGTAGATTCTTTGGCAATATGTCACGTATAGCTACTGGTAAGAGTTGTTGCATCAAAACGTGACAATCATGCGACTTTAACCCAACTAGCTTCAGATCTTTCATGGACACAAGACTCTTAATATTTGAAGAGTATCCTTGTGGCACTTTAATACTGTGAAGACACCGACATAAACTAGTCTTCTCCTTCTTTGACAATGTGTGACAAGCTGGTGGTAAATATGTTCTCTTGCCTTCAGGTCTTGGATGTAATTCTGGACGTATTCCCAATTCACATAGATCTTGACGAGCTTTGACTCCATCCTTTGTTTTTCCTTTAATGTTCAATAGTGTGCCAATGAGACTATCAAATACGTTCTTCTCCACATGCATAAAATCAATGCAATGTCTCACATCTAGATGACTCCAATATGGAAGGTTAAAGAAAATTGATCTCTTTTTCCACAACCTTTTATCGACGATCGTTTTTTAGTCTTTCCAAAGACAACATTAATGTTTCTAACCCGTTCATAAACTTGTTCACCAGCTTAAAGGTTGTTTGGCAATTTTATCTTCCTGCCGACCATTAAAAGCTTTCTTCAATCTTCGATATGGGTGGTTATGTGGAAGAAATTTTCTGTGCCTATTATACACAGTCTTTTTTCCATGCTTCAATTGTAGAAAACTTGTATCTTCCTCACAAATAGGACAAGCATGATGACCCTTGACACTATACCCACTCAAGTTTCCATATGTCGGGAAGTCATTGATAGTACAAAATAACATTGCATGTAACTTGAAGCTCTGTCGTTGATATGCATCAAACACATCCACTCATTCCTCCCACAATAGCCTTAAGTCATCTATTAACGGACTTAGACAAACATCTATGTCATTACCCTACTGTCTTGGACCTCGCAATCATGATGGATAACATCACGTACTTGCGCTTGAAAATCAACCATTGTGGAAGGTTGTAAATCACTAAAAGAACTGGCCATGAGTCGTGATTACTGGTTAAGTTACCAAAAGGATTCATGTCGTCTGTGGCTAGTCCAAGTCTAACATTTCTTGCATCACTGCCAAAACCTGGAAATAGGCAGTCAATTTTCTTCCACTGTGGAGAATCGGCCGGATGACGAAGCAATCCATCACATTTTTGTGCAGTTGAATGCCATATCATATTCTTGGCATCTTCTCCATTGGCAAACAATCGCTTCAATCTTGGAATAATTGGAAGATACCATATAACTTTTGCAGGAGGTCTCTTTCTATCAATACATTCGCTATTATCATCCTTGTCTTTCAATTTGTAACGCGATACACCACATCTTGGACACTCATGTAGGCTTTCAAACTCTTTTCTGTATAATACACAATCATTAGGGCAAGCATGTATCTTTTTATACTCGTAAACCCATTGGACAAAGTATTTTTTTGGCTTCATACATACGATCAGTGCAAGGTGTTATCGCTTGGGAGCATATCTTTCAAAACTTCTAGTAACTCAGTGAAACTTTTATCACTCCAACCAAATTTGGCCTTCAAATTCACCAATCTCAATACAACTGACAATCGCGTGAATGTTGTACATCCAGCATACAGAGGTATCTCTGAATCTATCTTCAATTTATCATAGACAGCAGCATGTGCTTGCAGAAAATTCTCTTGACCTACATCACGAATCATGTCTTCTATTCGATCTTCCATTATCATATCCTCCTCTTCCTCGACTTGTGTTACTATTGGTGTATCAATCACTTCACCATGCCATGTCCATAGGATATAATTCTTCATTATCCCATCACATAAAAGATGTTCCCGTATTGTCTCTAGTGTGTGTACTCTCCCATTAACGCAGTTAACGCATGGACAATACAATTTTCCATTAACCTTGGTGCCATTGTGTTCGGCAAATCGCAAAAATTCTTCAACTCCATTCTCATACTCTTGTGAAATACGACTTGCATTTACCCAACTTCGATCCATTTTGGAATTGGAGTCTACAAATGAGAAACCCATAAAACGATTATTACTAATAATCGTTATCTCTAATGAAATCTATACCAAAGTAGATTAATTTGTAACGAAATTTCAACAGAATTTCGTCTATTTTTTGGTCAAAACCAAATTTGTATAAATTGAAATTATAGAGTTTTCATTGTTACTACCATCACTTATATAACTACATTGTTATATGTAGTTTTCAGAATTCACACTTCATGATTAATTTCTAACAAAAATCCGGCAGAGTTTCCTTTGTTTTTTGGCAACAATTTTAAATGACACAGTGAAACCTGACAATAAAAAGCCCCACCGGCATATTCAAGCAGTTCAAGTATAATTGTACACATCATCAATACATTGAAAAAAACTATAATATGACTAAGAATTGAATCAACAGTTAACGGCAAATGACTAACAATCTCTACCTATGAAATGTAGTAAGTAAAATTGTATGACTTTGACCAACAAATATAAGTGCAACAACATCGTACCCGTGGTTTAAGGCAGCGATGAAGGTTCGCACCACGTAGAAACAGAGCAGCACTGCACCGGGGTGGAGGTGGAGGATGCAATGCGGCGTTAGGGTCGAGGCTGTGGTGAGCGGACAATGCAATGTGGGTGGAGACTGCGGTGGGGGTGGAGGGTGGGCGACTAGCGTCGCGGTGGGGTGGAAGCTGCAGTGGGGTGGAGGTGTTGCGGCGGGGGTGTCACGCGGTGCGCGGTGGCGACGTGAGGGAGGGCGTCCGGAGAGTCCAAATGACGGTGGTAGGTGGTGGTCGCGATGCTGGAGAGTAAGGGGAGTGGGCGCGATGCTGGAGAGTAAGGGGAGATACAAAAATGCATATGGTAGCCTATTCAAATGGGAAAACGGGGTTTCGACGTCGGTTATACCCACACCCGACGTTGAAACTCGATTTATCTTCTAGTCATATGTTTTACTCGATTGAAACGAGATTTAATTGATTAAAATAGTTCTGATCGGTCATAACTGGATTCTGATCGATCATCCTGACCCTTTAAGAGATTTTAATCGATTGAAACGTGTTTTTAATCGATTGAAAAAAAAACTTCTGATCGCTCATAATTAAAATCTGATCGATCACATTCGATTCTGATCGGTCATATTTGTATTCTGATCGGTCATAATGAGTTCAGAAGGGTTTTCAACGTCGGGTGAGGGCATAACCGATGTCGAAAGCCTACTTTTCCACGTCGTGCATGCTAAAACGACGTAGAATGTGTCAAAATTCGACTTTCGACGTCGGTTGTTGACCAACCGACATTGTAAGCATGTTCAACGTCGGCTAAGATGTAACCGACGTTAAACAGCGACGTTAAAAGTATATTTTCTAGTAGTGATGGTAGTCATTGACATCCTAAGAGAAGAAGAAGACCCTAAAGATAAAATTGAAGAAGAACTTTTCTAAAGCTTGTCAAAGTTGATGCCCCTCGATTTTTCGTCCCTTCATATTCTAACTCACAAAGTATATATACTGCACAAGTTCTCGCTTAAGCGAGAATGACTTCGAATTTATTGCTCTCTAGACGAATTTTGCTTAAGTGAGATCATGTCCGCTTAGGCGAGAATGACTTGCAAAATTATATTCCTCTTATCAACTCTCACGTAGGTGATACCATTCTAGCTTGAGCGAGCTGTGAAAGAGTTTCATGTCTTTTTCCTCTATTTCTTCATTTCTTCTTCTTCTTCTTCTTTTAAGTCATTTTCTCCTTCTCTCTTAATTTACTTGAAACATATACAAAATGAGGATCAAATGATTTCTTTTTAATTAAAGCTCAGAAACATATGATTATATTTCATCATTCTTAGATTAGGGAAAATTGATACCAAATATATATAATTTGAAACAAAGGTGTCATAATTCCACATGAAAATTTATTACTTTTTTACACTTATCACACCCTAATCCCTTTTTATTAACCAACATCCATCAAGTTAGTTACTGTAAATTTTTTATTTTATTATGACTTTCAATAGGTCTTTATATTTTATTAAATCACATTTGGGCTCATCTTTATATTTGTTTATTTGTCTTTAATACAATCTACACATATATTCATATAAGTAAAATCTAAATATAAAAGGATTTCATTCTTTACTAATCTTTGCATTCTTTCTTTGAAAATATGTCCCAAACGTTTATGCCACAAATAAGCAGATCGTTCATCCATCAAACTACGTTTAGTGTCAACATTGTGATACAAGGTCATAAGAGTTTCAACATATAAATTATCCAAATTTAATTCATATAAACTATCATAAAGTGTGTCAGATCCAATAATACAAGTATAGTTAAACAAACTGAAACAATCATTCCCAAACTTAAAAGAATATCCAACAACATCAAGCTTAGACAAAAAAAAAACTAAATTCTTAATGATAATAGGTACATAAAAAGTATCCATAGGGTCTAAGTGATATTCAGTGTTAAGGATTAAATGATAAGTCCCAACAGCTTCCACTAGAACCTTCACTTTATTTCCCATGAAGACAAACTTCTCATTTGGGTTTATGGTTCAGGCTAAAAGGAATCCCTACATCACATTATAAATATGAGTCATACATCCAGAATTAATCCACCAAGTATTATGGAGTACTTTAGTTAAATTTGATTCAAAACATACGTAAGCACTATATTCACCTATCTTTTTGAACCAAGTTTTACGCTTTAAGCAATCTTTTTGAAAATAACTAAACTTTCCGCATAAATGACATTTGTCATTTTTCTTCTGAATTTTAGTAGAGGAATTGTTAATCTTTAATGATCTTTTACCCTTTCAATGTTTCTTAACAACTTTCTTTTTAGCTCATTAATTTTTCACATAATGAAGTGATTTCCTAGGTTCTTGAGTCTAGTCTCTTCTTGCAATAACATGTTGTTCAACTCATACACATTCCATTTGTTTTTCATGGTGTTATAGTTCATATGGAACGGACCATAGTCAGACGGTAGTGAGTTCAAAATGCACTACTCAAGAAAATTTTCTTCCACTATCATTCCAATAAACTTGAGTCTTGCTACGATATTTGTCATATCGATTACGTGTTCATGTATATTACGAGAACCATCAAATTTGATGTTGGTCAATGTACTCATCAATGTCTTAGCGAGGGATTTGTCAACAGTTTGGGAGCATTCTTCCACAATCTTCATAAACTCTTTCATGTCTTCTGTTTTAGAAAGAAAAGATTTAATATTGTTTGTTATACTCATTTGCATAAACATAAGACTAAGTCTGTTTGACCTTTCTTAAGCACTATAATGAGTTTTCTCTTCATTACTACTAGTCTCAGTGATAGTAACCAGTTTTTCTACTTGGAAAGTCAAATCAAGATCCAACACACCTAAGTGAAATTGGACTTGTTCAATCCAATCAGGAAAATTTAACCCATTAAAGACTGAAATAGACGAAATGAGTGAATATAATGATACAAGAACAGATACTACAATTAACATATGTCTAATATTAACGCTTTGAGTCATAAAAACTAAACATAAATACAAATTCTAACATAAATAACCATTTTATGCATACTAATGTTCTCTTTTGGGAGATTCACTAATACACAAATATAATTATGTTAACCATTTTATAACATTAATCATAATTAAAATATGCATCCACTAAAATCGCGTAACACCTTTGAGAATATAAATAAAATTAGTGACACACAAAATTATCTACCTTCATGCTCATTAATTATAATAACAACTAATCAACCTTTTGGTGATCCTAATATGTCTTATAATAATGAATTTCAATTAACCTATAAATCAATTATTCATAATTTTAGCATTCATACTATGGATAATTGAAATAAAATCATGAATAATTTGAAATCAAATAAGGTTAAAATTTTGTCCATGTAACTAACAAAATTTATCATACTTAATTTCAAATAATAACATATTTAATTGCTATTAACCCTTCATAGCATTTTTCATTAATTTTAATAAATAGGTACACATCTACCATATCTATAAAAATAATTATTATATTAATTTTATAATGATTAAAAAATTAAAAAAAATGAATCATGGTGGCCAAACCAATTCATACAGCGAATTGTATACATGATTTGCCTTTTTCAATTCAATAAAACTCATGTGATTTTTTTTTCCAAAGCAAAATAAAAACAATTGTATAGTGTCATAACCAATAACATCATTCGTCTTTTCATCTGCACATTATAAGGCCACGTTCATTTCACAGTGGCTATAAAAATTGGTTTCAATTAAAATCAATTGCACATGAGTTATTCCATAAGTATTGCAAATGATTTACATGCAAATTTATAATCATTGTGCATGATTCACTTTTCCAATTAAAATCAATTCTGCAGCAGTAGTAATAAACCCAATTTTATAGCAAATCCAATTCAAAATTGACTGCAGTCGAAAACATAAATTAAGTTTTATTCATTTATTCAATTTAGGGATAAATTAAGATTCATTTTAATATGATAGAGAAATTCATAAATTCATAATTAGAATTTATCTTAATTTAGAAAAAAATATCATAAAATATCATAAGAAAAGAAAACTACTTTACAATATCTTTTAGATTTATGATTCTCACATAATAACATAAATCATAATAAGAAGACTAACCTTGATCTATGAAAGATATTTGATGATAATGCATTATAATAAAAAACTTTGTTCTCCAACCTTTTTTTTTTCTTAATTTATATCTTTGTCTTTTTTCTCATATCACATTTTTTTTATGGTTTAATGTAAAAAGAACTTTATGGCCAAAAATCTTTTTTTATTAACCAACGTCCATTAAGTTGGTTATCGTAATTTTTTATTTTATTTTATTATGACTTCCTATAATAACTAATAGATTTTTATATATTATTAATTCACATTTCGATTCATCATTATATTTCACATGATTCAGATAATATAATTAATTTAATTAATTAATTTTAACAAACATAACATTTGTTACTTAAAGATCAATTGTATATAGCAGTAAGGGATTTTTGTCAACAACACATTATTTTTAAATTAGTCAGTCAACCTAAATCACCATCCACTCAACAGATATTCACAAAACACACTTACTTCATATGTCTACCATGTTTTCTACTATTTTATACACATATTGGAAAGGTAAACAAGCTACTATAGTCCATCCCGTAAGATACATATGAAAGCGTCATACATGTTATGCTGTAAATATGGAAACGATGGCAATGTAACAATTAATAACTTACTTATAATGGCAAATGACCCACTTCTCCAACTCCAAATGATACCAATGATGAACATGTTCTTGTGGCCTGTACACGTACCACAAAACATAAAATATGAAGTCTTATGTATTAGATAGTAACACTTGACATGATGCTTATGACGTGTAATAAATGTTCAAGACAAATCCCGTTCAATGTAATATTTTCAAGCTCAACAAAATCCAACAAATTATAATTTATATGTATTAGACATTATTGGTTAAGTCGTATCAGGAATGTTGGGCAAATAAGTACATTGGGAACAATCTTAAACATGTATAGTGGTGGACAATGTGGCTTAGCAAAAACCATCTTGCCACTGTTATTAATCCGCTAAGCGGCACATAGATCGGTTAAGCAAAATTTATTTAGTTCAATCATCCGTGTTTAGCTCAATCAAATACGTGCATCAAACTACCATAAATTTGTCTTTACATCATATTAGATAATGTAATCTTCATGATCAACATATATCTGTCTAAATTTTATATTTAAATTTAAATCATAAAAATTAAATTTTTAAAATATTTATTTTTCTTTCTAATATTATATATAAGGTTATTTTCTATATTTCATTCTTTTTAGTTTTCTTTTATCTACTTTTCACTCTTTTTTTTTAATCTCTTATATCAATAAATTTATTAGATTATTTTATTTCTCGTACCTTTTCCTTCATCACATATCTATAATATCTTCAATTAATTTGTTTTTTCAATCTCTTCAACAAATTTAACAAACACAAAATTAATTTTTACTCTTCTTTTTCTTTTATTAAATATTTTATATATACTAGCTAATCTTATTTTATTTCTAATTTATCTTTATAAAGTTTTATTATATCATATTATTTTTTATTTTTTTATTACTATTTGTCATATATCAAATTTTATCTTAATAAAAATAATTATCTTTTAAAAGATTAAAAATAATTAATAATTAAAACTTTTATTTCTTTAAACTAATTAAATAAGAATTAACTTATTAAATACTTTTTTATAAAATATATATTTTATAATTATACATATTTTAAAATAACAATTTAAAAATAATAATATATATATAATTAAATATTTAAATATAATAATATTATTATTATTATTATAATAATAATAATAATAATGAGTATTATGTATAAAAAAATAAATATTTATTTTATTTACATTTTTTAATATAAATATAACAAATTAAAGTATATATTTAATTAATAATAATTAAAAATTATAAAATTATAAATATTTATTATATATAAAAATATTAAAAATAATTTATTATAAGTATAATTATTTTTTAAAAATAATATAGAAGGGTAATGAATGGTGAAAAAAAATTCAAAATATAATGAAAATGAAATCTTAATTTCTAATCTAAATAAAGATAAAAAATAATAATGGACCGATTTAAAATAATGGGGAGGGAGTAGGTAGAGAAAACTTACCCCACCCTTGTCATGCTTATTAACTTATTAGACTCATTCTTATAATTCCTATTTTTTTTCTTTCCTTTTTTTTTTAAATCATAAATAAAATTTTGATATTATGCCTTTGTATCAATTACGTTTAAATTTTAGTTTTCATTATTAATTTATATAAATACATTCGAAATTTCATCTTTTCTTTTAATTAAAATTAATAAAATATTATAAAAATTATTTTAAATATAATTTATTTTTAATTTAATTATAATAAAATTAATTTTTTTAATGATCATTTTAAATCTATTTTTTTATTTTATTATTATAATATATTTATTTTAAAATATTTAAATTTTTAGAATAAAACATAATAAACAACTTAAAATTTAAAAGGTATTAAACTTTTATGGTAATTACTTTAAAATTACCTCCAATTTAATTATTACTTGGATGTAATTATAATTTAATTATATAACTATAAAAATATTAAACATATATTTCTAATTTGGGTTTTTAAAAGTTTGTTCAAATTAAAATAATTAAATTAAATATATTAAATTTTTTCATTCATAAATATATTTAAAAAAATAACGTAAAGGTGACTTTTTCATTGAGATAGTTGGCGAATAAAAATATATTAAAAAGTATATTATTTTTTATTCTAATAATAATATTTAACGTTAAAAGTGATATATTAGATGTATATTAAAATATTATTTTAGTTAGTCTTAAAGAATAAAATATTTTTTTTACCGATATTTAACTTTTTCAAATTTAATTAATGATATATATGTAAGATTTGGATTTATATATATATAATATTATTTTTAACTTAAAATTTTAATATATTATATTAAAACATTTTAACTTATATTTGTATTCCTAACCATTTTCTCTTTAAATTTTTGTTAAGGAGACTCTTAATACGAATATTCATAAACTAAAATTTATCAATTATTTCATATTATATTAGTGAGTCACCAAATAAATAATTTATTCTGTTAGCCGTGATGAAATATTTTTTAGGAAGACTAACCATTAGAATTTTTTCAACAATAAAACATGAAACAGCTATATATATATAAAAAAATATATAATCCTAAAAATAATATTATAAATTACTTAAATTTTTTATTTTTATGTAATATAATTTATATTGTAATATAGTTTATATGATTATATTTAATAATTTTTAAGGAGTTTGGATTAGATTGAATAGCTCATTTATAACACAATAAAGGATTATTAATATGCATTAAATTTTGAATCCGTAATTGACTGATATGATGAATTAATGATGTGTTAGACAAACGATCACATCACGTCAAATCATAGACACCAAATATTTCTTCTTTTTTTTAAAAGCTATACCCCAAAGTGGTTTTTAGTATATTTTTGGTGAAACTTTTTTGTTAGAATTTAATCCTCGCAAGTTAATTAGCAAACCGAACATAAATTAAGCTTTTACATTATTCCCAACTACATTTATCTATCTATATATCTACATGACGCAAACTTAAATAATATATACATTTTTGGTTTTGATTCAACATTAAAATAACGAGTGATATAAAATACATAAGTGGAGCATAACTTTAATGGCGATAATCAAAATTTAAAATGATCACATTATATAAATTGTGTAAGCCTCCCTACAAGATCATTTAGTGATTTAAAAAGGTGTTACCAGCTACTAATTTATAACATAATCAAGGCTAAAATGAAATTTGACATTTTACCAAACAAATAAGATGCTTCTCGATTAACTTCTCCTTTTTCTGTATTGTTAAATAAATCACTTCCCCTTTAACTTAGATTTTATACATAAAAAGAGATTTTTGATTTTTTTCTTTTCACTAAAACAAGTATTCTTATAGTGGAAAGTTATAAGACTTATCTTCGGAGACGTGCATGCAATTGAAGTGAGTTTTGTCTTTTTGTTAACAAAATTTTGTGCAATTAGAAATTTGTTTAAGAAACTTAATTACCTATCAAATAGAAGCAGTTAGAAGGTTGATGCGGATTCTTGCATGAGTGATGACTCAACTTTACCAAAGGAAAAAGATGTGTCCTTGTGAGTATATATGGAGAAAAGATTGGGAGAATGGTTGGATGAGTGTGGATGATTCTTACATGAACATTACTCAAAGTCATGTTAATTTAGCCAACAAGCACCTTTCTCACCAACTATTACGTTAACGACCAACCTCTCTCTCTTACCCATGGAATGGAATCCACCCACCGACGATTTTCCATTTCTTGCTCCCCCTTCTCAATTTGTTTTCTTCTCATTCAATGCAACCAATCTTATCCACGTTAAATAAATTTACTTCACTTTTCATGTCTTCTCCTCTCCTAACTTTAATTCCACTTTGCTCTTCATTCAAACACATTGGAACAACCAAAAACACACATAGGACCAAAAGAGTACTCCACCATGGAATTAAATCCACGAAACACAAAAGGATCATTCATAAATATATCCATTAAGCAAAACATGATATAGTGGTGGCCCTTCTTCAAAAACAGTAGACACCCCAAAATGAGGCTCATCATCTTCGTCGTCTAATACGAGTCAACATTAAGAAAAAAGAAAAGCCCCTTACTGTAATATAAGATCATGAGATCATTCATCCACACTATCAATATAGCGCATGGATCTTTCCAATCATATCACTAAAGTAAGTTTTGACTATCACCCTTAACCAAAAATTTTCCCAAAAAGAAAAAACACTGTAAATATGGCTTCCATATCTTCTCTCTCTCCCTCTCTCTCTCTCCATATATAATATACTATGATTAGATGAAAGATGAAACAAACCTAGCTCTAATACCCATTATAACACTAACTATAATTAATCTTCGAAGCCCACTTTCTTCCAAATAGCATTTCTGACACTGCGCAAATCCCTGCCTTTGAGAGTCCTTCCAATCCCTTCATGCACAGACAGAGAAGCCCCTCTTGTCCTAGCGAGATATTCATGAGGGGGTACCCTAATCCTAAACCCTTGCCCTTGGTTTTGTTCATCGCCACCAAAGTTTTTTTCTTCTTCATCTTCTTCTTCTTCGTCACTCTCCCACTTGTGGTGGTCCTTGTAGTCCTCCTTCAAGATCTTGGACCAATCGGGTATGTTAACGGGCAATGAGGACGCTGAGGGCGCTCTGTCTCTCCCTCCTCCTCCTTCAACCTTGCTGCTGTTATTCCTCGAAGCTCTCTTCGGAACGGATCGCGAACCCGAAGAGGGTAACCCCTTTTTGCTGTGATCCATGGGGGAAGAGTGGTGGTTCCACAACTCAGCCTCGTCGAACTCAAACATGCCCTCTTGGGTTTCGGAGGTTGTAGGAAAGATGTAACGACTGGGCTTGGAAAGAGAACTCTTCCTTGACGCCATTGATTTTTTCTCTCTCTTGTTTTTGTTTCTTGTTAGGTTGTAGATGCCTTTGTTTTCAATTCCCAAGAGTTGAACACTTCATTTATTTATATTGGTTTGGGAGTAATGGATAAAGTTAACCCCTGTGTCTCCATTCGGTGTAATTGCCCTCACTTCTTTTAACGTGAAGCACCCTTTCCATCTTCTTTATCTTGGATTCAGGAATTATGAACCAACACGTTTTATTTTAATAATAAGTTGAAACAAAGGCTTTTTTTAACCACATATATCATTTCCAATAAACAACTTAACTTATTTACAATAATTACTCTATCCGTTTTCTGAAATTTGTTATTTATATTTTATTTTCAAAGTTTAATAAAACATCAGTAACTCTTTATTTTCTAATTAATTTACAAATATATTTATAAAATTGAGAATGTAGACACTAAGGTAGTGAAAACGACATCATTGTTGGACTGATTTTTTTGTTTGGGTTACAAATGTTTTACGAAGATTTTTGTGAAAAAATAAAATTTAAAAATAAAAAATGACATGTAGGATGAGATGTGTGGTGGGTGAATGAATGGATTTGGAGGAGGCAAACCAGGAAATAACACGTGGTGAGCACAAGTTAGTGTGTGAAGGAGTTCTTCAACTCAACCTGTTCACGTCTTTGATTGAGTGAGTGAGGCAGTGCGGGAAAAGAGTCAGATAAGGGCAAAAGTTATCCACTACACAAAACGCACACGTGGACCAACGCAATGGTGACTCCCTGTTCAAAATACCAAGAGTAAGACAAAACTGCTGCGTTTAATAACAATTTATTATTTATGCTATCATTAATTGTGCTGTCACATCACTTTCTAATGGATAGATATATTATGATCACACCTCACTCAAAAACTTCATAAAAAATAGTTAATTATCATTTAAAATATTATTTTTATAAACTAATGTAATGAGATGTAAAAAAGTTATTTATAGATTATTTTCAATTTTAATTATAAAACATATGAAATTGACGAATATAGATTAGAAATAAAAATAAAATTGAATTTTATCTTTCATCCACATGTCAATATTTTATTTAGAGTGACAATATTTTAATTTATTATAATTTTATTTTTAAAATTATTTTGATAAATTAAAAATATATAAATTATTATTATATTTATTATATTTTTCAAATTTTTTATATAACATGATCATCTTATCAAAATTTTATACATCGTATAATATCGATTAAATTTATTTTTTATTTTGTGTAGTTTTTTTAAGCATCACCTTTCAATGCTTCTACTTTTTAGAAATGTGATAACTGTAATTTATATTTTTTGTAAGAAAATATTACCTTTGAACTCACGTTGATCAAAATAGAGACTACACGTAATGTAACCAGCTCTTATACATGTGAAACTGAAAAAAGAATATTATCTTCAGAAACCGAAACACTGACTTATAATTATTTCCGACAAATTTTCTTATAAACAAAAAATTGTAAAAAATGTTTAATATTATTTTAATAATTAGCAAGAAATTTTTCACATAATATTTTGTAAATTTTTCATTCATCAATAAGGAAATAAAATATAATATTTTTTAAAAGTTATTATTTTGTAAATGAATTAAAAATAATTTATTTATTAAATACTATTTTATTAAATTATTTGTGAATATTTGTTTATTTATTAATCTCTTATTTTAAGCTAATATTTGACTTATTTATTATTTTATTTTTGTATTTTGTATATTTAAGAGGAATACATTTAGAATATTTAGAATATTGATAGAAGAAAGATGTTACAATAAAAAAAAGTTTAAACGAAAATATATTTTTATGTTGTTCTTTTTTGGTTAATGAGAAATTAGGACCTTGTATTTATTATGATTATATGTTAACTTTTATTATCATGGTTAAGATATTATTTCTATTAAAATTTTAATTCATTACAATTTTATTATTAAAAAGTATATTAATAAATTGTGTAAATAGAGTGTATATAAATTATTTTGATTTTGATTTCTAAATTAGTTGATACTCATGAGTACATTAAATGCATAATCCTCAAATTAGAGGTTTCAAAATAAATTTAGTTTAATAGATTATCTCAAAAGTATGTGAAATAAATCAAGTTAGGTAAAAAAATTGTGATTTAAATTAAATTATGCTTCTTTTGATCTATTTAAGTTAAAGTCTATATCAATTTAGATCGTAATAACTCATAAGTTTATGAATCGACTTATTTTATATAATAATAATAAATTTTTAAATAAAAGTAATATTATTTTATTAATATATATATATATATATATATTATAAATTAATTTTAGAAGGATTGATTTATGTCAAGAATAAACATTGTAATAAATTTTTAATAATAAATTATTTTAAGATCTAATAATAAAAATTAATTATTATTTCGAATTAATAAATTACTAAAAATAAATAATGATAATAAACACAAAGTTTTTAATTATTATTTTGAGATTGAATTATAATTTTATTAATAAAATTTAATTTAAAACAAAATAAATATATTTTTAATTAATTGATTTTGTATAAATATGTTAATATATTTTTTAAAAATTTAATCGAGTCAAAATTGGTCGGTACTTACTGCCTCTAATATAAGATTAGACTAAAATGTTTGATCGATTTTAAAATATAAACTAGTTTGGACCACACATTTTTTTACTTGATCCGTAGGACAAGCTAGGGATTACAAAATGGGTCAAGTTCCGATGGGCGGCCCGCCATAATATGACGGGGCGGGTTGGTGTTTCCGGCCGCTGACCCACTCGGTCGAGTCTCACCAAGCCCACTAACTCGTCGTGTCATCCCGCGGTCCGCCTAATTAATAAAAAAAATAACTTTTTATTGTAATAAAATTAATTATAAAAATAATATATAAAGTTAAAAAATTTAAAAAAAGAATTAAAAAAGTTTCACTCTCACAAAAAATATTCTCCTTACCGTAACACAACATTATCTCTCATGTTCTCCTTGTTCATCCTAAGCATCTGGTTATTTGTATCCTTATAACTTGAATTAAAGGTGTAAAAATTACTCAAGCGAGAATAATGTGAAGTTTTATCAAATAAAAAAGATATAGATATTTAAATTTTTTAATATAAAAAATATAAATTTTATAAGTTTTAACGTTATATATATATATATATATATATATATATATATATTTGTTATTATTTATTATTATGTGAATTTTATTATTGTTCTAATTTATAATTTCTTAAAATAATATATTGATTTATATTATTAAATTGAAATTATATATATATATATATTGAATTATTGACAAACAAATAATAATCTTATTATTAAATTTATTAAAAATTTTGATTTTAAATAATAAATTATTTTTTTCTAAATTATTGTGGGTCAGTCAGCCCCTTGGTTGGGCGGGTCAAAGTCTATAGTCCGTCATGACTATAGTGAATTGACTCATTTTGTCATCCCTAGGTCAGGTTGGACTGAGTCTGAGTTGTCCATTTTGACAACTCTACCCCCAATTGATGACTAAGGATCAATAGAAAACTTGAGACTCTGATTTCTCTCAACCTCATAATAGACACTAATGTTTCGTCTAAAATCGAATTTGTCTCACCTCATTTTCATTATGATAACATTGTAATATCAATGATCATATACGAGGTATTGTGTGCTTGAACATAAGGTCATGATACTCTCGTTTTCTCTTAATTCCTAATTCTTAATTGGGAATTACAATCGAGTATGTTCATTGGTTTTACATTGTTTATAAATTAATGTCACATGTAATTTATATCCATATTCTTAACCTGCCCGAATCCTTTTTAATAATAACATTGACAGATTAAAATTTTAAAACATTTTAGTATGTTAAGAATCTCGTATTATTTAAGAGTTAAGACAAATAATAATTTATATGTATTTTTTTTAACCTATTGAAACACTTTTAAAATAAAATCATAACAAACTAGAGTTTTAAAATAAATAATACATCGTTCAAAATAATTCATCATAATAATATTATCATATATATATATATATATATATATATTTCTATATAAAATATTATCTTATAAATAATATTATGTAAAATTTTTAGGCCATGTGATTTTCAAAAAGGGAGTGTTAGTGACCCAACTAAGGTGGAAGCAATTCTACAATGGGATCCACCAAAAACAGTGACTAAGATTCATAGTTTCCTGAGTCTAGCAGGATATTATAGGAGATTCATTGAAGGATTTTCTAAAATGGCTATGTCTTTAACCAGACTCACCAAGAAAGGTCAAGCTTTTGAATGGACAGAAAAATGCGAAAATAGTTTTCAAGAACTTAAGAAAAGATTAATTACTTCTTCTGTACTAGCATTACCTAACCCAACTGAATATTTTGTGATATTTTGTGATGCTTCCAAAATGGGATTAGGATGTGTTCTTATGCAAGATAGAAGAGTAGTTGCATATGCTTCAAGACAATTAAGAACACATGAGAAAAATTATCCAACTAATTATCTAGAACTAGCCGCCATCGTTTTTGCACTCAAATATATGGAAACATTATGTGTATGGTGGTAAGTTTGAGGTTTTTAGTGATCATAAAAGTCTTAAATACTTGTTTAACAAAAAAGAATTAAATATGAGACAGAGAAGATTAGTGAAATTTTTGAAAGATTGTGATTTTGAATTTGTTAGTAAAAAATCGATACAAGGATCGAAAAACAGAAGAAAGAAAATCGAACACTATACGATTGGTTAAAAAAGTCGATAAATCGGAAAGATGGTTGAAGGACGCCCGGTGACTATGAGATAGTAAGAACATATAAATCGAGAACGGAAATCAAAAATAAGAAAAGAGAGAAACAAATTGATGAAAGTAATGATGAAGTCAAGGTCAAGGGAAATCGAACTCGATAATTGGAATCGAGATCGAGGGAAACGGTTATCATACAGATAGAACACGAAGAGTGGTCTTTCACATCGCGGCTGAAGTTAGAAATCGAGAGACGGTTATAATGCATATTTGAACGTGGAAGCGGTTTTCTAAACCGTAAACTAAGGTAAAAAATCAAGGAACGTGCACATGGAACGTGGTGACAGTTTTTAAACTGCTCTTGGGAGGTTATATTGAAGGATACCTATAAATAGAACGAAGCTTGAAGAAGAAAGGGAAATTGGCAGAGACAACAGACACACAAGTGAAAAGTCTACCGGAGAACGACGAATCATGAAGTTTCTGGCGATCTGGATTTCCATTCTTATTGACTGTTTTTACCGCTTTCTTTACTTTCCCTGGTAACTTATGTTCATACAATTTACTTTCATGCAATTTACGTTTATCAACTTTAAGTTTCTGTCTTTTTAATCTCAATTCTTTATCATTTTTATCTTTATGCAAGTTAAGATTCTGCGTTTAAGTTCCTTGTCATTTACATTTCTGTAATTTCGATTCCTTGTCGTTTACACTTAATGCAAACTTGAGGTTTCCGCATCTTACATTTCTCTGCAATTTAATATTTTGCGTTGCTTTTCATTTCCATACCTTTTGCTGCTTTCTTTATTTCGCGTTTCTTAATAAAAAATACAAAAAATAGTACTTTCGATTGTCAATCTGCTCATTAGGTCGTGTTGTTAGCGTTTTTCGATACTTTGGGATTTTCGATCCTCATGCATGTTTCGATTGAAAACTGTTTGCTAGCCTAAGTAAAAAGAATCTACGTGGTTGAAATTTGATTAGAACCTAGGTCCCCTAGAAATTGAAATCGATCAAATTTTCACCAGAAACATAATTACATCACCATCCAGGAAAGACAAATGTAGTAGCAGATGCCTTAAATAGAAAATCTTTACATGTCTCTTTCTTTATGATTCATGAGATGAGTCTGCTAGAAGAGTTCAGAAACATGAATTTATCAATTACCATGAACCTTGATATAATAAAATTAAACTTAACTCAAATTACTAGTGAATTACAAAGACAAATCCAAGAGGCTCAAGTAAGTGATGAATTTATTCAAAAGAAAAAGAAGTTGATATGACAAAAGAATGGAGAAAATTTTGACATAGATAAAACCAGAATTTTGAGATTTAGTGGTAGGATATGTGTTCCTAATAATGTAGAGATTAGGAAGTTGATTTTAGACGAAGCACATAAGAGTAAATTAAGCATAAATCCAGGCACAACAAAAATGTATCAAAATCTTAAGAAAATATTTTAGTGCCCTAAAATGAAGAAGCAAGTGGCACAATATGTAACATCATGTTTAGTTTGTCAAAAAGCTAAGATAGAACATCAAAGACCTGCATGAATGCTATAATCTTTAGACATACCTGAGTGGAAATGGGATAGTATTGCAATGGACTTTATAGTTGGCTTACCACGAACAATTCAAAAATTTGATTCCATATGAGTTATCGTGGATAGATTGACAAAGTCTGCTCATTTTCTATCCATTAACATTAAGTATTCATTGGAAATACTGACTAAATTGTACATAAAAGAAATTGTGAGGTTACATGAAGTTCCATCTAGTATTATTTCTGACAGGGATCCTAGGTTTACTTCTAAATTCTGGGGAAGCCTACATCAAGCCTTAAAGACTAAGCTTCATCTGAGCTCAGCTTATCATCCTCAAACTGATGGACAATCAGAAAGAACCATCTAGTCCTTGGAAGATTTGTTAAATTCCAAGAAGGTGAACACATATTCTTAAAAGTAACACCGATAACTGGAGTTGGTAGAATAATGAAAGCGAAGAAACTCACTCCTCGATTTATTGGTCCCTGTCAAATTCTTAGAAAAATAGGTATTGTTGCTTACCAAATTCCCTTACCTCATTTTCTTTCTAATCTTCATAATGTGTTTCATGTGTCTCAGTTAAGAAAATATATTTTTGACCCTTCTCATGTAATAGTGCCAGATATAGTACAATTAAAAGATAATGTTACATCTGAAACAATGTCTGTACAAATTACATATATAAAGATCAAACAATTGAGGAAAAGACAAATTCCATTAGTAAAGATTGTTTGGAATGAGAGTACTCGGGGATGCTACGTGGGAATTAGAAAAGAGAATCAAAAAAAGTTACTCTCATCTCGTTTTAGTCGCTAAAAATTTTGAGGACGAAATTTTTGGAAGTATGGGAGAAATGTAACATCCCAAATTAATTTATGTGAAATTTTTATAATATTTTAGGTATTTAAAAAAAACTAATTTATGGAAATAAATAAATGAAAATATAATATATATATATATATATATATATATATGTATATATATTTGTATTATTAAACTATTAAAAAAAGAAGATAAACATGACCTTATCTCTTTAAGATATAATGATTAAAATAATAAATAATAAGTAATAATCTAATCTTATCTCTTGCATTAAATGCAAGTAAAAAAATTAATTATTTATTTATGATTATAAATAAGGGTTACGGGAGGGAGAAAGGGAGAAGAGAGAGGGAGAGAAAGACGAGAGAGAAGAGAGAGGGAGAGAAAGAAAAAGAGAGAGGGAGAGAAGAGGAGAAAGAAAAAGAGAGAGGGAGAGAAGAGGAGAAAGAAAGAAAGGGAGAGGAAGATAAGTCACCTCTGTAAAATTTTGGTACACCATTTGCAGTTCTTAAGGTAGGGGAGTAGAATATTATCATTAAATCTATTTTATTTTAATTATAGTTGTGGAAAGAGGTATCCCTAACCTTATTTTATTTATTTAGTTACTTGTTTATTTATCTCTAACTACGTACTGGTCCTACCTTATGTTTATTTATTTTTCTCCAGTCTTGCACTGATCCTATTTTAATTATCTCCAGTTATGTCTTGGTTGTATTATAATTATCTCCGGTTATATACTCGTTCCTCGTTTGTTTATTTTATTTTATCTCTACTTATGCACCAATTCTATTTATTAATTTATATTTATATTATTTAATTATTTTTAAATAATAATATCTATTTATGAATATTTGATAATATTGTAGACGGATGTTGGACCTTGAGGATTTAAATGAGTAAATATCACCGAGAGTGATTAAAATTGAGTTTATTTATCCTGACTAGTCACTACAAATTTAATTTAAATCTTCATAAAATAGAATGTGTTGAGGAAGTTGAAATATATATATATATATATACAAGATTGTATTATTATAAATGATAAATGTTCTCACTCCCTATTGTGATCTTTTGTGCATGTTTTATTTAAACACTAGTGGAAAAATAGCATTCTATGACGACCGACATAGTAAGTGGAAAGTTCACTTTCTATGTCGGTTAAAATTTACCCGACATAGAAAGTGAACTTTCTATGTCGGTTAAGTTTTACCCGACATAGAAAGTGAACTTTTTATGTCAGTTAAATTTTAACCGACATAGAAAGTGTATATTAAATAAAAAAAATTAAATATATAAGTATATAAATATTTATATATCAAAATATATAAATATATTTGTATTTATATATTTTGTATATAAATATAATTTATTTGTAAGTTATGTATCGAAATTCATAGTAGTTTAGTGGTTGGAGTATCAGTCTCCAACTCTAAGGTACTCGGGTTTGAATCTTGTTAGACACAAATCTCTTAAACAGATAATAAATCCTACCGAGTGACAATTTTTGTAAAAAGTCCATTACTTTCTATGACGGTTCATCACAACCGACGTAAAAAGTCATACTTTCTATGACCCCTGTATCTTTGTCGCCTCTTTAACTGACATAAAAAGCCTTTTTTGCACTAGTGAACTATTTAGAACACGAACGTTATAGACAACTCGGTTACTTTTAAAGGGACATGATTATCAATAATAACATTTGTATCTGATATGAGAAATCTCATTATGTTAGATGAACCATTAATGGTTACCTTTTGGATGTCTCATACCTTTTACCAAAATCCCTTAATCAGTTTGTTTTGACCGAATGTAGATATTTATATAATTATAGTAAAATAAAATAAATAAAAAATAAAATTTCTTTTTTTTTATATCTTAAATATATATATATATATATATATATATATATATATATATATATATATATATATATATATTGATGTAAATTATTTTTACATATATGTAATATCTTTAATTGATCGACTACTTTTATATAAATAATAATAAGAAAACAAAAATGTCACACTAATTAAATTAATGTAAAAATCATTTCATATGATGAATTTGAATCATCAAAGTAAATAGTCATTAATATAATTATTTTGTTAATGATGTGCTTTATTTAATCAAACAAAAATTAAATGCATCATTATTTATATTTATTTATCTTTCCATGGTCTTTATTTTGCTTCCATCATATCCTTACTCGTTTCAAGTAAAGATTGAAAGAAAGTTGCTTGTGAATATATTTTTTCAAACTTTCGAGTCATTCGGGCAACAAAGGAGTCTAGTGTAATGTGTCGATCCTAATAATGCATAAATGTTTGTTGGTATTTTCCATGGAGTATACTAATACTAGAATATATTAAACACCACGTAAAACATGTGTTTTGGAAAAGTATGTACCTATGGCTAGGTATGGAATAGATCTGTAGACTATATCTTATTAAAATATGCACGAGAGAAATTGTTTTCATTGATTGAAAAATATTATATAATTTACATATTAACAAAATAAGAAGAAAATACGAATCGTATGATAAAATGGTTGACACTTCGAAGAAAAACACAAGGTATAGTATTATAAATATGGTATATAAGTAATATAAGTCTATAATATATAAAATTAAAGGAAATGTTTCATAACACACTCGAAACCCTGGATATATACATGTTGATTAATGAATTGGGTAGAGAGATTAAAAAAAAGGGGAAAACGAAAAACGAAAAGATTTGTAGATAATTTAAAATTGAGGGGGAAAGCCTGTAAAATTATCGTGAGTTCATTGAATTCCTAATTATTACGTAGTTTTGTTTATAATAAGTTTATTATTATTATTTAAAATGGAGATATTATTTTGTACACATTACGAATATTGATTTTGATAAGGTAATTTTATTGAGTTGAGTAAATAATTATAGGATTATTTTTTTTTTATTCTTCGTCAAACTTAATTTTCATTTCTATATATAAAAATCGATTAATCAGTCTTTAAAATTTAAAAATGATACAAATTTACTCATTTATAAACAACTTATTTTAAAATAAAAAATATAGACTTATTTTTTCAGATTTTTTAAAGTAAATAATTATCTTTTTATAAAAATACTATTAAATATTAAAATAGATTTAAAAAATATTTAATTTTTTATGACCTCTATTAAGTTAAAAATATATATTTAATTTAAATATAAAAATAAAAATAAAATATTTCAGATTTTAAAGATCATATTAATCAACTTTAAAAGTATAAAAAATCAATAACAATATTTTACAAAAATATAAAAATAAAAGACATAGTTTTTCTGACAGTTCTCATCCGACAAATATAACAGTTCCATTTTGATGTTAAAAATACAAATTTAGCTGAAACATATCCATTAACTCACATGTTACATGTTTCTATACAAATCTTACACACTTTTTTTTTCTTTGACAGAATGAGACATCTTTTTAACCTTGTAAGACTTTTGGGTTTCGACAAAAGAATTCAAATCCACTCATTGAAGTTTTCACATGTAACATGTTTATAATACATAATCGTGATAAATGTCTATAATACATATTAACGATTATTTTATTTTATTGGACATAGATGAAATATCTTAAATAATTTTAACTATATCAAATAGAATTGAGATACAGGTCCGATTATTTTCAAAGAAACATTTTTTTCATATATTTCAAACAGTAAGGACTGAATGAAATATGCAAGGACATCACGTAATGAGTATCCGTATAAATGAAAAAAAAAAAACTTCCATTATGTTTTATACAATAGATATATTTACAATAAAAATATAAAAAAATGGAGTTTACTTCATAAATTTGATGGTGTAAAAAAGAGAAGGGCTTCAGCAATTTTTTCTTCATCCGAAAGAAACACTTGTTTCAAAAATAAATGTAAAAAATAATTTACAATAGATAATATCTTTTATATGAAAAAATAATTATTAAATAGAATTGTATTCCAAGATATTTAAAAAATAATAAAAAAGAATAAATTAATGGAAGATTATGCTTTTATTTTATAAAAAGTTTTGTATCTTTTTCATGATTTCTTAACCTAATCATTTATTTTTATTAAAAACGATGAGATATTGTTTCGGTGGAAATTTGGCCGATTTCGATTTCTTGAAGACTTAGGTTCTAACCAACTTTTAACCACGTAAATTCTTTTTACTTAGACTAGCAAACAGATTTCAATCGAAATATGTATGAAAATCGAAAATACCACAATATCAAAAAAGCGCTAACGACGTAATATGGCATACAGATGGACAATCGAAAGTACTCTATTTGGTATTTTTTTATTAAGAAACTCGAAGTAAAGAAAATAGTAAAAGTGTCGAATCGAAAAACAGTGCAGAATATTAAATTGAAAAGAAATGAAAAATGCGGAAACCTCAAATTTGCATTAAGTGTAAATGACAAGGAATCGAAATTGCAGAAATGTAAATGACAGGAAATCGAAATTGCAGAAATGTAAATAACAGGAAATTAAAATCGCAAAAGTATAAATGGCAAAGAACTTAAAAGCAGAATCTTAACTTGCATTGAAGTAGATGACAAGAAATTAAAATGACAGAAACTTAAAGTTGATAAACGTAAATTGCATGAAAGTAAATTACCAGGGAAAGTAAAGAAAGTGATAAAGACAATCAATGAAAATGAAAATCCAGAGCATTAGAAACTTCATGATGCGTCGTTCTCCTGTAGACTATTCACTTGCGCTTCTGTTGCCTCTGCCAATTTCCCCCTCTTCTTCAAGCTTCGTTCTATTTACAGGCATCATTCAATGTAACCTCCCAAAAGCAGTTTGGAAACCGCTCCCACGTTCCATGTGCATGTCTCTCGATTTTTATCTTAGCCTACGATTTAGAATAACCGCTTATATGTTCTATGTGTGCCTTAACCGTTCCTCGACTTCTAACTTAGCCATGATTTGAAAAACCGCTTCCTACGTTCCATGTGCATAGTAACCATTTCCCTCGATCTCGATTCCATATATCAAGTATTTTGAATTACTTCTGATTTCTCTTAATCTTAACTTTATACTCAAATGCTTTTGATCGATTTTTACCTCCCTATGATCATCCTGTTTTCTTCTTATTCTCAATTTTCTTTAGCAATAGTCATTGAATCCTCTTCTTTCAATTCTTGATTCTCATTCTTGATTGATGTTTTCATACTAATACATGGTCATCGACTATCTTCCAACCATCTTTTTGATTTTTCAATTTTTAATTAACATACGATCCTCATTTTCCTTCCATCCACTTCTTGATCCATATATCGATTTTTTTTCCCACCAACAGATATATAATTCAATTCTATAAAACTAGTTTAGTAAAGTGAGAATTGTACTCACCTATATATTATAATATTATTGTATTTCTAAATTATGTGAGATTTTTCAATACATTCCCTCGTGTAAAGATGAGTAGTCCAATATTTCGAATGATTTAGTTTATTACTCTTATCGGTTAATATCCCAATATCTATAGAATCAAGTAGCGAATAGGGGATCAAATAATATATTAATAATAAATAAATTAAAAAGAGTGAGAGGTCAAATTCATATATATATATATATATATATATAATAATTATTAAGTTTTGGGAGATCAAAATCATAAATGTTAATATAAGTTACAAAACTTTGGATAATAACCATTAAATTTGGGGGGTCAAAATTATAAATGCTAATATAAGTTATAAAATTTGGGAGGAGGGCATCATGCTTTTTATTTTCCAAAAAGATATGTCACTGTATAGAATTGACTATGATATCATCTTAAAAATGGTGAGATACCTAATTCAACAATGTAAAATCGTCTTAGTAATGTGATGATTATACTCATTATATATTATAATATATTTAGTTGACATGAGATTTCTTAACACACCCCTCACATCAAGAAATCTTTTTTCATCAGACTCCCTCATATTGAAGATGAGTGGTTCAATAACAAGAGTTTAGTCCACTACTCTTAATGCTTAATATGCAACATCTTTAGAGTTTATTATGATACCATATTAGAAATAGTGAAATATCTAACTCAATTTTACAAAATCAACTTAATAAGACAAAGATTATATTCACATATATAGTAGAATATGATTGTATATGTAGTCAATGTGAGATGTCTCGGTACTTTTATATTGATTTAAGCATGAAAATGTTTTACAAATATTTATCCCTTGTTCTCGATGTATAACTCAATAGTATCATAAAATTCAATTATCAACAATATTGAGAGAAAAATAAAGGATAATATTGGGAGAATGAAAATTATTTTAATTTAATTGGAGATGAAAGAACTTGATTTTAATTAATTTTTTGTGTGATATTGGAAGCATTGCTGAAGGATTGGAAGAGTGGAAGCATAAAAGGATATGGGGTAAGACTGCAAAGAAAAAGCCGTGTAGATAGTAAAACCGGGGAGTCTAGGCAGAAGGAGTACAAAGAAACCCATTGGGATCAAAAAAGGCCGAAAGCCCAAACAAAAACAAAACCCTATAGTCAGCAACCTTATATTCCTACACCGTCCCCGAATCCTAGTCCTCAAAACCCTAATCCACACAACTCCAGTGAAGAAACCAGCGGTCCAATGCCACCGAAGTTCGATCCCTCGCAGGTGGTGGACGTGTTCGTCCGCGTCACGGGCGGCGAGGTCGGTGCGGCGAGTTCCCTCGCCCCGAAGATCGGTCCGTTGGGACTCTCTCCGAAGAAGATCGGTGAAGACATCGCCAAGGAGACCGCAAAGGACTGGAAGGGCCTCCGTGTGACGGTGAAGCTCACCGTTCAGAACCGCCAGGCCAAGGTGACGGTGGTGCCCTCCGCCGCCGCGCTTGTCATCAAAGCGCTCAAAGAACCCGAGAGAGACAGGAAAAAGACTAAGAACATAAAGCACAACGGAAACATCTCCCTCGACGACGTTATTGAGATCGCGAGGGTGATGAGTCCGCGCTCCATGGCGAAGGATCTGAGCGGAACCATTAAAGAGATCCTTGGCACTTGTGTGTCGGTTGGGTGTACCGTCGACGGGAAAGACCCCAAGGATCTGCAGCAAGAGATTACCGATGGCGACGTTGAGGTTCCTCTTGAATGATGTTGATGAGTTTTCAGTGTTTCTTTTGTTTTCATTGCTTCTGTTTTATCAATTTTGTTATAATATTGAGTTTTGATTAAATGATAGAGTAATTGTTTTGGTTGGGAATGGTCGTTACTTGTGTTGGTTGTTAAAGGCTAACACATTTTTTAGGATTTGAGTAAAAGTTTGATTGGAGCAATAATTTTGTTACCTACTTTTTTCATATTTTTGTATATTTTTAGAGTTGTCTGTGTATAAACAACAATTAAATGACACACCCTTGGCCTATTCAAACGATGTTTGAAAACCCAAAATTACATTATGTTTGGGTTGTCAAACAATGTTTTTATGAATACATTAACAACCCTTGTCTACCAGCACATGCACCTTGGCCTTGCCAGGGTCTCGAGTTTTATCTAAGTTTTGTTATTTTGAAATCCTTCTAAAGCAATAGTCTAAAGCAATTTGAACAAAATTAGCCCGAGCAACCCATAACAAATTCAAGTAAAAAATGTTATGTAGAGGAACTTACAGTAAGCAACAAATCCGAGTAAGTACCTCTAATGTTTGGGTACAGGATGTTGTTACAATGACAGTAGTCAGAGGTGGTCGATGATGGTGGGGGTGAATTTACAGGATTGAAAGAAAGGAGGGGTAGTGGACGTGTTGGAAATTGACTTAAAATCTCTTTCCATGGAGGTGAAGGTCTCTTGCTGGAAATTGGTTGTGGGCCTCACACCCAATTTCATATCACAAGTGTCTTTGGCAACGTGTTTGAGTCTTTGATCATGTAGAAAATACTACAATATTGCTGGCCTCTCCCATCTGGCATGATCTTTGATGATAAACGTATTACTAACAGTTGGTTGCCACTTACCTCTCACTTTCCCACATATGTAGAGCATCACTTTTTTTCATATGCTTTCTTTACTTCATAACTAGTTGTGTTTTATTTATGTATTGACTGGGGATTATTTATGTATTGATCAGCTCTGCACACCTCACCAGATGTCAACTTCCAAATTTGTTTTAAGTCAATGCCACATGAATGCGAGAATAACACAAGTGATTAATGATTAATTTTAAAGCTATTTTTTTCAAAGAAACTAGAATAACTTAATTTAAAAAGTATCTTTGAGAAGAAGACAAGAATTTATAAATTGTATTAAGTGATAGTTTTATAATAAAAATTTATATGAAATTAGTTTTAAGATATTTGTTTTCACTGATAAAATATTTTAAATATAATATAATTTAATAAAATGTATTATTAAAAGTTAAGAAATTCAAAATGAAGAGTGCTTATTTGTACAACCTGTAAGCGTTATTTATGATTAAGTAAGATAAAAAATGTCAAATCTTGTATTTTATAATTATTCAAATAAACATTAAATGAAATGTTTTCTGAATATTCAACATTTGACTATGTATAGGTTAAGTTGAGAATAGATTATATCATTCATATTTAGTCTAAATAAAGTTAAATTTGTTTATGATTATGAAATTTTATTTAATATTATCTTTCTATTTCAACATTTATTAAGAAATAGTCTATTTGTAAAAATTAAGACATGCTGCCTAACGACAATAAAAAGACATTCTTGAAAAGCATGAAGAAAAAGGCAGATGTCTATTATATCCCTCTCCCTTAGTGTCTTTCCACTTCCCTCGTTCAGGAACAAACCCTTCGCCTAAATCTTTTGAATCCCGGCCTGATTTTTCCCCACTAACCAATTAAGTTACGACCACTAAACAAACTTGGTTGACGAACATGGTTTATGCGCCGCTAATGTAGCGGCTTCCCGGTTTTTTAATTTTCTTTTTATATAGTACAGCTTTCAACTCATCCTGTTCTGTCTTGGGATTCCGAGACTTCCAGAAACCTTAGGTAGACCCATTTCTTTTTTGTTGAGATTAAGACTAAGTAAGGTCCGATAGACGCAGAAAAGTAAATAGTACATTTGTCATAAGTGAGAAATGATGCAAAGTTGGAGAATCATCCGACGGAAGATCCTTTTCCCCTCGCATTCTGCTGCCCACTAGTCTTATTTTCGTTAAATCTTCGATTCTAGCTCCTAAACATTAAATCTTAATATCTAAAAATCTTAATATCTAAAGAACGTCATTAATGTCTATCTTTTGAAATCTTCTTATATAAGCATTTCATAGACAATAATTTTTTATCTATAAACCCCCTTCTTTGAAATCAAGTGTTACGATATTTATCATGACTCTTTTTTAAGTTTTGACTATGGGTTAAAAATTTTAATTATATATTTAAATATTCTTTTAACAATAATTTACAAATTAAACTCTACCATTCTATCCCCCATACCCTTATTCCTTCATTGAAAAAAAAAATTTGAAAATGGAAGGGATTTATCATGACTTAATTGATTTTTTTTTTATTTTTTTTTATCAATTCTTTTGAAGTTTGGATGGAGGATATTTTTTGTTTCACTTAACAAAAAGCATGCTTGATCTTGCAAAGTGTTTTGTCCACCCCTCTCTCTCTCTCTCTTTTTTTTGTTCATAGCGTCCAAGATATATGGTTGGATGCAATAGTATTTTCTTAATTGTAAGATAATATTCTCTTGAACTCTTTCAAAAGCTCTCTCTTTGGATAACTATCTCATGTATTTGTTTGATTTGTAACCCAGAAGTTTTTTTTTTTTTTTCATGCTCATTTTAGTTCTTTATTTTCTTTAATTTTAATTAGTGGTAAATTTGTTCAATTTTCATACATCTCTTACTATCTTCACAGTGAAGGGAGGGAGATGGACCCTAGCCTTGGTAGGAGGGTGTAAAACCACATGTTTGTATCCATAGAGCCTTAGGTTCCACAATTTTCCTGCGGTAAACCATAGTTGTTGCCAATCTCAATGAATAAATAAATAAATTTACTTTTTAATATTAAAATAAAAATGCAACAATTTATAAATATAAAATTACTGTTTTTCACACACTAACAATGTTCATGAAAAGAACGAACAAAAATAATTTTAAAATTGAGAAACTAAAAATAAATTGAAATTTAGAAATGAAAAAAAATATATTTTTAAGTTTATTTATTTTATAATAGGTTAGAAAAAAATCAGTTAGTCTATAGCTAAGTTAATGACTATACGAGGAAACATCTAGAATTTGCAATTGTTGATCTTTATATGTTCGCCTACAGTACAAAATCATGACACCTGTTAAAGAGTGACAACTACTAAGAATGTCGGTATTTGATTTGTACTAATTCTTATTTGATTCTAAAGTTATTTTTGCGATACATGTATAAATAATGCTTTAATTTCGCAGTCTTGCAATTGTAGAGACAAAAAAATAATTATTTAGGCAATTGATTAATTAATTTAGACTTTTTGGATGGAAGGCCTAGAAATTCTCATTACACACGTATGTGGTTCCATAATTAGACATCGCCGTTTTTGTTGGAAGCTACCTACGAATCTGTCAACAAAATCACTCTTGATTTTATTCTCACGTGTACACCAATATGTGTGGTGGTCTCAATCCTAAGATATATCTCCTCCTTAAAACTAGTGATTTTACCTCCTTATTTTTGGGTTCCACTAATATATAAATACACACAAGGGTCTTTGTTCATTCAAGCTGAACCAAGACCTTTTCAAATCTACAGCATATCTCTAACTCTCTTCTTTCTAGAGTTAGGAGGAGGAGGAGAGAAGTTGTTTGTGTTCCAATTCCAAAGATTCAGGAAATCAGGGAAAGAAGCCGCAGGGATTTTCTCAAATTCATCAATGGCCAAGGGAATAAAAAACTTGAGTTTGTGGATGGAGGTTGCTCCGCCGCCAATAATTTTCCCAACCAAGCCTTCCAATTCGCCTGCTTTGGAGACCATCATGGAAGAAGTTGCAGAGGAATACAGCGACAAACCTTCAATCAATTCCCTCCTCAAGAAGCAATTGACGCAAGATTTTGAAGCTTACGAAGACAATTTAGTTGTCAAAATAAGTTCTTCACAACAACTTTGTACAGTTAATTGATTTTGTGAAATATGTAGTTCCCTTTTTTCTTCTTTCGTGATGAGTTAATGTATGCATCCCTGCCTTTGATTTGGCAGGAGTTGATTTAAGAATTATGCCAAACTGCAGTTTTTTTCTGCTTTAGACAATTCTCATCTTCATTTTCTTCTGTGCATGATTCACGTTAGTATCACCCAACCTTATTCAAAATCAATGAATAAATGCCATCGATATTTAATTAAAATAAAACGGCTTTAGTTTATTTCTGTTCTGTTTCTTGTTTCTATTCTGTAGACAAACTTTACTCATCTTTTTTGCTTCAAGTACCTTTCTGATTGATGACAGTGAAATTTTATTTTCTTTACGCTGCTTTTCTCCTCCTTGTATCTTCTTCTTTATCATATTCTAATAATATGGTAGATTTAAAACATTATGATTTTCATGGCTTGTTATTTGATGTATTTGAAAATCTAGATTAATTAAAAACGCAAGAAAAACAAAAATAAGAGATACCTTGTTTTATATATTTGACACCATTACTTTGTGAAATTTGTATGCTTGCTCCACTCAATATATTTAATTGCGTGGGTGGAATTGCTACTACAGAAATCTTGGATTCATGTGGAAGCACTATTTTGTCTTGTTTTTTTTTTTCACATTTTTTTTTCTCATTCATGGTCGTAAATTCTTTGGATTTTTTTATGGTAATTATGGTATTGATATTTCGTATTTATTGGTAAAAGTTTTATCGGATAACTAATTCTACTGAAAAGTTTACATGATTATTTTAAAGTTTAAATTTGAGCATTTGTTTAAGGTATCCTTTTAATATATTTGCATCTTGTTTCAATTTCCATCACACATTTGCTTATTAATTCCACCTACCACAAGAAGCACGTTTTGCATTTGGAAAAATTTAAGTTACATAACGACAACATCGTATACGCTAAATTTGTGATCTAGGATCTTCCTTTGGGTGTCGGTAACTGATTGTCCTGACTCGTCGCCATCATTTCCAACATTTTCAAAATTGTTGTATTAATTTAAGGTTATTTTTAAGACATTGATATGCATATGATTTATAGAAAAACAAAAGGGTTACCACAGCTCTTAGTCTTAATATAGAATTGTTGAATAATGACACTTGGAAAAGAAGAAAAGAGTGGTATGGTTTTTGGGTCGTGAATATTTAACTTGATTGAAACTGATTTGATTATTTTGAAAATATAATGGTGGTGTGACCTTCCCTGTGTCCTAAGCAATGGTTGCTATGAAACAAGAACCATATTTTCCCCGTGCATTATTTCTTCGCCGTTGAGACTGGTGGTGGGTCATACTCATCATACACCACAACGTTACCACTTTAAAACCCTTATAAAGAGCAACCTCAGTGGCATCCTTCTCAGAGCACACCTTTGTAGTGGAGAGAACTCCAGTTTTAGCCACTCACACACACAAACACTTTCATCATTAAAATCAAAGAGCCCAACAACGTTTGAAAGTGTTGGTGGCATGGGAAAGGAAATGAAGTTGTTGGCATCCTTCACTGAGTTTGCACCCGCTCCAGTGATTCTCGTGAGAAAGGTTTCACATGCTCCTGTGTTAGAAACCATTGTCGAAGAGGCTGAAGAATGTGACCAAGAGTTTAGTCCCCACTAGCTATTAATTGCGTGTCAACATATATACGTAGTTGTTCTTCAATTCAATTTGTTGTGTAGAGTCCGTCAAGTTTCACAATCGATTGAAAGTTTTTGTTGTCGATTTGTGGTAATAAAGTTTTTGAACCTTCATTTTCCTAACTATCTTCGGTTTGATCATTGCAGTTCTTGCCAAAAACAACTATATCGTTAATTCAAAGCGTTAACTCCAGATTAATTAATTAATTAATTAAAGTTTAAAAAGTGTATCCTTTTTTGTCAACAGTAAAAGGACGCATGCTCAAAAGGCCCAAGGGTGTAAATTACAAAACAATTTCACACTAATTTTTTATTAATTTATAATAAGTAAAAAATCAATTTATTATTGATAATTTTAATTTTTAGAAAGTTAATCAACCATGTGTAATCTATTTTTATTGTTTCTTTCTTACTTATGGTGACCTTTTTTTCAATGTAAAAGTGACTTGAGAATGACCTCTTTAAGCAAATCCTAACAAAACTCAATGGGTTATGGTCGTTTGTTCCGCGCCAACGCATTAGTTTCACAACACATTCTTTTTGCACCTCCATATTTATTTTCTGCAATTCTATAATTCATGTTAAATAATAAAAATATCTTCTATATTTCTATAAGGTTATTGATAGTGTTGTGTGTGTGTGTGTGTGTGTGATTAATGGACCATTGTTGTTGGACCAATTCATCAACTTGTTTTGCCATGCTGGCCCGAAATCTCCATAGAGGAGGTCAAAACATACACCTTTGTTACTTAATAATAATTCATATGTAGATGCCTAAATTTATTCTTCAAAAAATAATTATTTTATCAAATAAAACTTCGCTAAGGATTGATTTTTGTTTACCAAAATAATTAGTGTTATTCTAAAATAAATCGACTCGACTAATCACTGAACTGTAAGCAAAACAATTATTAGTATGATGTATTGTATCAGGGGAATATTTATTTCCTGTTATAGAATGATGCTAAAAAATATTAAAAAAGTTAAAATTGTTTAATTTGCAGTAAAAGTGAAAAAAATGGGTAGTGGAAAAAATAAGTGGGGAGAGTGTATTGGGTTAATAAGCAAACCATTTGGCAATCGCTGGGACAGTTTTTGTTTGACAGGAGGCACAGGACTCGGAAATTTCAGGCGATCTCTGCGTCTCTCCTATTTTTTCTGAAGCTGTTAACAAACACCTCACAGTCACAGGTACGCTTCTCTCTTCTTCCCTTTCAGATCTACGCGATTCCATTGCTTTCACGGTTCAATTCCATGCCGTTTCTTGCGCCTCTTTTCACCTCTTTCTCTCTCGTTGTCCTTTCTCTTCGTTAGCCTGCAAAATATAAATTAAATTAAATTAAATTCAAACGGTGAACTGCTCCTTAACTAGATTCGAATCTTTGCTTCTTATTTCTCTTTTTATCGCGGCTGCAGATAAATTATTGTATCAACTGAATTTCGATGTGCTATGCTGGTTAGCTTTTCTAGGTTTTTGATCTAAAAACAAAACAATACTAATAACGATTCGGGTGGAGTTTTAAGGAAGTAATCAATCTTACTGATTAAATAAGCAAATTAATGGTTAATAAGTTGACGTTCCATCACATCTATATCTGTAAGTAATTTCACGTTTGTGATTACTTATTTTACTCTTGAATGTGGAATTTTCGCTTTAGAGGACTTGGATCCAAAGTTGACTATTTAAAATTAGTGAGTCTGTGATTGGACGATTCTTGCTCGACGTTAATTTCATTTTTATGTTTTACTGTCCCTTTTTTCTTGTTTTTAGTTGCAATTTTTTTTTTCTTTTGCAAGATCGTGAATCGCGACCGAATCTTAACCACAACTACGGTTTAAAATTGACTCCTGTGACTACAATGTAAAAAACTTGACACATTAAAAACCTCAATGTATATGGTTGCAGATGTAGTTTGACGGTGTTTTGGTCTTTGCAAATCAAGCTAACTACGATCTATATATATATATATATATATATATATATATATATATATATATATATATATATATATATATATATATATATATATATATATATATATATATATATATATATATATATATATATATATATATATATATATATATATATATATATATATATATATATATATATATATATATATATATATATATATATATATATATATATATATATATATTGTTTCATACTTCCTTCCTGTATGATTTTGCTTTAAGTAAGTCGTCTAATGATTTTTCTCACACTGTTTGGAGGGAGAAGAGTATTTGGTTGGTTATATAATTTCTTTAGTTCAAAATTTAAATATTAGATGATAAAATCAGTTCTGTTTTGTTACTGTTGCACTCCTTGCTCTTTTCCGAATTCCTAGAGAGAATCAAGGCGGTTTGTTTGCCTAATTATTGATATATGTTGCCGGAGGAGTTGCTTTGTGTTTGCTTTATTGTAGGTTCAATTTAACTAATTAACCATTTATAAATTGTTTTTGATTGTGTTCATCACAGAATGGCATCCAACAGGGGTCAAGGTGGAATTCAACAGTTGTTGGCTGCTGAACAAGAGGCACAACGGATTGTGAATGCTGCAAAAAATGGTATTTTCTATCTTTATTATCTTTCATATCATCCCATTTTTTCCCACAATTTTGCTATATTTTGGTCTGATTAGGCATTTTCCCTAAAAAAAATTATGTCTTACTCAATTATATATGTCCAAAGAGACCTGTTCTACTCAATTTCTTTTATTATAAATGTCATTTCTTTTTTACCAGGAAGGATGGATTCTTGGTTTTATGATGGCCATCATGAGTTTGTTTGCCTCTTCATATATATGATAAAATAATGAGTTTGATTGTATAAATATTTTTACATGGTTTATTAATTAGAAATCACTTTAGATTTTACTTTTAAAAAAATTAGTTTAAGATTCATGCTTGGTCAGGATAAAGATTTTTAGACTAATTAGAAGTCACTTGAAGTTTTACTTTTTTAAATTATTAGCTTAATTTTCATGCTTGGTCAGGATTTATAAGTGTAATTTTAAAGTTGTTATAGTGAAAGTAGCAAACTTATATACCGATATTATGTAATTGGACGACATGACAA
This sequence comes from Sphenostylis stenocarpa, assembly GCA_963425845.1. Lineage (NCBI taxonomy): Eukaryota > Viridiplantae > Streptophyta > Magnoliopsida > Fabales > Fabaceae > Sphenostylis > Sphenostylis stenocarpa. Next base: position 8,690,072 of record OY731404.1, on the reverse strand, counting down.
CGTAAAAATATTTATACCTACATTTACATTCTAATTATATTCTAGAACGAATCCTCTCGTTGAAAATTATTTGCTATGACATGCGACTGTGTCGAACAGCCAACTTTCAGCCACCCCCTCTATTTTTTTGGTATTATGTTACTTATGTATTTTATCACAACTATCCCTTTTTGTAACCTTATCAATGCTGTCCGCCGCATGTCTACTGTTAGAAAAATTGGCTAGGTTGAAACAAGCCAAGGAAGAGGCTGAAAAAGAGATTGCCGAATACCGAGCTCAACTGGAGCGTGAGTTTCAAAAAAAAGTTTCAGACGTAAGTCTGTATGATTATATTTGATGATGTTAGACTAGCCCATTACATTATTCTAACTTGTGATGTATTGATCTACTCCATTATATTATTAATTCAGAGTACTGGTGATTCTGGAGCTAATGTCAAGCGGCTTGAGCAAGAGACTGAAGCAAAAATTGAGAACCTGAAAACGGAGGCTGCAAAAATTTCGGATGATGTTGTCGCCATGCTTCTCAAGTATGTCACAAGTGTGAAAAATTAGGGACCCTTTGATATTCATTGGTGCTGAAGATTCCTAAATTATGATGATTATTATCCTGAGTTTATTTTTTGCTCTAGATATTGTGTTGAGGATAAGATTCTTGTTCTGGTTATAATGCTTTGTACCTTGCTACGTTGTGTTCAAAGAAATAACTTCAGATTTGTTAGAATAAACAGTTCAAGAGTAAAAGACGTGTATATTTGTGTTCCTTATGACGTCTAGTTCCGCCCCTGCTTATCAATGTAAAGTAAAACTGTATGGCAAATTTTCAATCATCAAATGCATTACATATAATACAGTGGCACGTCTATCAAAAGGTTTGGGCCTTTGTGAAAAATGGATCATGGATGAGAGGATGTTTGTTTCTAGTTATGCCTCTATTCTTGTAAATGATAGTCTTACCAAGGAATTTAAGCTGCATACTACTAACTCCACGGCAATCTACTAACTCTATTTCTCTTTACGGTGGTAGTGAAGGCTTAATTGAAATGATGAGGGAGGTTTTTGCCAATATGTTTTTGGGATATCTTATTGGAGAAGATAAGGTTGAAGTCAACCTTCTATATATTTGTGGGAAAGATGTGTTTAAAAAATGTGATGGTCGTAAGATATTTTAAAATATTTTGAATTGGTATTAGATTTCAAAGTGATCTTTTAAAGGATTCAGGACAATTGGTGTGGATGGGAGTACAATACAGATGTATGCAACCTTTCTTAACTGCAAGATGATGAATTCTCCTTTGTGTACAAGGGGATTCCCATCGAAGCAAATCCAAGGAAAGAGAGTATGTGGGATCCCATTCTTGAAAAGTTTTACAAGAAGCTGACATTATGGACACCCAAGTCGTCATTTGTAAGAAGGGTGTGTATAATCAAATCAACGCTTGCATCTTTGTCATTATTCTTTACGTCGTTCTACAAGATGACTAGAGGGATTGGTGGTAAAATCATTCATATACAAAGGAAATTTTGTGGGAAGTGGTAGTGGAGAGGATAACCATAAAATTGTATGGATGGGGTGGGATAAATTGTGTTGTAACAGAACCATGGCGAATTAGGAATATAAGTGGCATGGATAACTAAGTGGAGATGGGATGTTTTCCACCAGAGTTGGTCATTATGCGTTGATGTGTTAGACTAAGTAGGGTGATTAGAGAGGTTTGGATGGGGAGAAGTGCAAGGTAAACTTGTCAATGTGGTGAGGTGACATGTTTATCATTTGCAGCATTTGAAGACAGAGAAATGTACGTGAATTTAAAGGAAAGTAATTTGACACTGATGGGTCAATGCACGAAATTATATTTTTCACAATATGGAAAAATCTAAAGTATAAGAGTGAAAGTTTTGATTACTTCAATTCAGCGGTGGAGATATGATCAAAGATTATGCATTTTGGTAACGACGTACGAGGAAAATATTTTGGCCGATATAGAATGGACACTAACGTTGTGGGAGTTGGGGGATAGATATAATAAGTATAGGAATTCAGTATATGAATGCTATTTTTTTGAAGTGAGTTAGAGGATAGACGTTATTCTATATAATTTAAACTGGCTTTTAATTTGTAAGGGTAGGTACTCCTTCTTAGTTCCGTTTAAATGTCCTATGCTCACTGTTATACTTTTCTATTTTCGTTGACCAGCAATCTCCCAATTTTTTGTTCCTTCTTCCTCAGAAATCCTTCATTTTTTTATTCACTTTATTCCCTCTGAAATCCAACCTCAACAATATTTGTTTATGCTGTATTAGGGTTCCTAAACAAAGGTTCTGATCCATCCCTATGTCCTCAACCAATTTTTTTATTGCAATCTCTTTGCAAGTTCCCAGCAGACAGTGGTCTTTGATCAAGGCAAAAACCAACGGAAGAAACATGTAACAAAGGGGCTTTAGATGGGCCACTGCTCAACAGATGAACAAAAACAATAACTGATCTTGCGCCTGTTGGCTCAGTTCCAAAACCAAAATAATGGAATTATAATGTCAACTATTATTTTAGTTTGTGTAAACACAAGATGCATATTTAAAAAAAAAATTATAATAAAAAAGTATTTTCAAGCATATAGAGATTATATAATAATTAAGCATAGTAATAAATAGGCATTTTAGAAATTATAAATTGAATTTTAGATTTATGATGAATAAATTATATAGTGGTACAAACTTATTTTATCTTAAAAATATTAAAATCTACTTTAAATATAAAAGTAAAAAACATATGGAAAAATGTACAAATAAAGATAAAAGGATAAAGAAAACTTAGATAGATGTTGATAGAAAAAACATGGATAACATTTTCTGCCTATACCAACAAAATCTTTATAAGAAACAACTCTTATCTAAATTGGTGAAAAAATTATCTAAATAATTTTAATTAAAAAACAATTCATATCTTAAATGATTGAAAAATAATTTCACTTGTATCAATTAAAAAATCTTAGGTGACAATAGTCTTATCATCCCAACTAGGATCAAGTCAATAATATCTTGATTAAAACTTACTCGATAGGAAAAGTATGTCAAGAACATCCATAAATGAGAGAGAGCAAATTTTAAATCTTACTTTATAAGTAAAATTTAAAATTTCATAGTATTAAGTAATAAATTATTTTAATAAATTTTTATAATTTTAATTTATTTCAAATCAGTTTTTTCAAATAACATATTTTGTCGTTTTTATTTTTTAAATACACACTCTTTAAATATTCTCTATCCAAATACAAAAACAAGAGTGTATAAATACATTAAATGAATTCAACTATAATAAAATTGAATTGAAATAAAAAAGTGGTTTAACCAAACAAAACAATACTGAACTATAATAAAGTTGAATTGAAATCTAAATGTGGTTTAATCATACAAAACTAAAACTGAAGATTGAGAATAACCAAACTTAATCACTTTGAATTACTTTTAAATTGCTTAAACTACTTAAATTGTTTATTACCCATAGACATCTTATTTTAAAGCATATTTTCCAACCTCATAAGTTATTCAACTTAGTCAAACAGTTCTGTTTATGAGCAATTCAGTTTTTAAAATTAAAATCAAAATACAATTCTTTTAAGCATCAATATGGTGAAAGACAATTTGAATTCTAACACTTCCAACTTTTAATTATAAGTTTTACAAATTACAACCAATTTTTATTTTTTTTATTAAAAATAAATTATTGACTAATTTTGTAAAGAAGAAAAATTCATCACAAACTTTCACAAAAGTTGTAGCGACATCGTAAATTTTGTGATAAGTTAAAAATATATAAATTTTGTGCAGATTATATATAGTCTAAAAATATCATCACAAAAATTGTCATAAATATATTATTATTTTTCTTAGTTTTAAAATTTTATAATAAAATAGTGCACAACTAATTATTTCATTACATGTGTCATCACAAACTAAAAAATATTTAATTTTGTGAGTAATTACTGTAATATAAATAAAATTTTTTCCTAGTTTAAACGACAATTGTGTGAGTTTTTATAATTTAACCAAATCATAATTGCTTAAGAAAAAATTTGATTGATTTAAGTAAGTTTTGTCTGGTTTAAACGAGAGAATAATCTAATGAATTTTTAAAACTTTACTGAGCCATAGTCGGTCAAACATGAGTTATGAATGTTTACGCAAAGGCTATTGCATGTAATACATGTATTAAAAATAACATTTTGATAATGATGCTAGCTTAAGCGGGTTCACCATCACTTAAGCGAGAGTGCAATCCATGTCTTATCTGCTTAAGCGTGATGCAACAATTGTTTAATGGGTGTGTGATCGATGTGTCATCCACTTAAATCAAATATATTGTACGTTCAAGTGATCATGTTTTTCTTTTTCATACTGCATAGGTGTAAAAAACGTAAAGAAAAAAAATTAAATGAAGTACAAACGAAGTGAATATTGCTTAAGCGTCCAAATTTGTTCGCTTAAATGGGAGTCATTTAAGTTGTTGTTAACCCATGCTTAAGCGACTCTCGCTTAAGTTGTTGTTAACCCAAACTTAAGTCACTCACGCTTAAAAGGTTATTGGTTGATGCTTAAGCACATTTTCTTTACTAATCCAATTTTCCTCACAAGTTCAAGAAGAAGATAAAACAATGGAAAATAATTATTTATTGATTATATGATATTTGTGTATATTTGAAATATTAATATCTTTGTGTATAATATATTTCTTTAAATTTAAAAAGGAAACAATAATATCCTCTTTACGAAATGAAAGAATATAACTACTATGAAATGCATTAATAAGAAATAGAAGAAAGTGATTTGGGGTGATTTACAAGTAAATATTATACTCCTTTTATAACTAGAAAAGTGAATAATATATAGTTTCTTCGATGTAAGACTTCTCTTTTCACATTTCTAAAGATTTTGATTAAATTAATCAAATCTTCATCGTATATTATTATTATATTTTATGTTGCTATTTTTACAATAGACCTTCAATAGATTGATAAAAAATATTCACAAACGAAAAATGTAAATCAAATCAATTCAAAGTTAAAGAAAAGATGGTATGAAGGTCAGTATGATGGAAACATTTGAAACTTGACCATTTTATTATAGATCTATGTAAGTACAAATCAACATGATCAATATAATTATATATTGGCATAATATAAGCATTTGGAGCTTGACCATCTCATTTGGGTCGATATAGTTACAGATAGATGTAATTACATATTGACATGATGGAAACATTTGAAACTTAACCATCTCTTCTAGATCGATGTAATTATAGATAGACATGATGGAAACATTTGAAACTTGATCATCTCTTCTGGATCAATATAATTACATATCGGTCGGCATGATCCATGTAATTACATATCGACATGATGGATACACTCAAAGCTTAACCATCTTTTATAGATCGATGTTATTACATATCAACATGATCAATGTAATTACAAATCAACATAATGGAAGCATTTGAAACTTGACTATCTTATAATAGAATTTGTTTTTTCTACTTTTTGTTGCACAACTTGTCGTCTTTTTTCACGGAGTTTTCTTTTCTTTTGAGCAATAAGTTTTGCATTCAATGAAATAACAATCTTGTGACACAAAATTAGGGTTTGGTTGATCACTTCTAATTTCCTGTTAAGTGTCTACTTCCATCTCTTGAATATGTAAAATAAATTCTTTATGAGTGGATTTTGTCTTAGCAAATTCTTCTATTCTTTTTTTCATGAAATAGGATGAGATTTAAGGCTCAAAGCATAACACTCTCTAGCCTTCGTTCTCTTAAAAACCTCTTTTCTTTTTAATTTTAATGTCTTTATCCAATTGTATAAATCAGGAAACTTGGGTTCTTAATTCTTCCATACATTCTGGATAATCTATATTTATACTATCCAAAAATTGTCCTTCACTTAATCTGTTTATTAAGACATGGATTACTAAATCTAAGGATAGATTTTCAACTGAAAGACGTACCTAATTAAATCTTTCCCATGAATTTCTACAATGATTAACCTTTTTCTTCTCCAATCCTTACAAGGTTAATGTAATTGGTTCATGTGGTCTTACAGCGGCAAAACTAGCTCAAGATTTTTGGGTTAATGCTTCAAATGATCTCATGGACCCTTTTGAAAGATCATAAAATCATTTAAGTGTTGGTCTTTTCAAATTCATGGGAAAGACTCTACAAAGAAAGATGTCACTCTCCTCCCAAATCAGTGATTTTAGTTAAATAAGAGCAAATATGTTCACATGGATCTGAACTTTTTCCAAACTTAAAAGGAGTCTTCCATACTATTGATAAAGTTTCTGCTTGTATTTTTAGGATAAAAGAATTTCCTATATTCAATTTGGACTGTCCTGAAATATGAGTGTCTGTTTTCTTGATTTCTGGTTCATTTTCCACCATCTTGTTTGACTCTCCATCTTTTCTGTTATCTTGATAATTGGATTCATCTTCCTTCGTGTTGAACTGAACGATATCATGATTATGATTGATGGTACCTTGGAGGGGATCGAGTTAGAAGGCGAATTTGTCTTTTTAACTCTGCATTTTGCTTTTTGAAATTTTTCATTTCTTCTTTGTATCTCTCTACTTCATTATATATGTTGAACTTTTCATAATAATTTTTTCTCTGTTTCTCCTCTATATGAACTTTTAAGTTATTGGTAGTGATGATAAATTTATTTAGTTTGTGACTTGGTACCATAAGGTCCCATGGTATCATCGGGTCCCACGAGTAGGGGTCAAAATATTTTTGTCAAAAATCAATTACAAATAAAATAAAAAATGATTAAATTAATAACTTAGATTTAGTTGACTTTGACCAGATCAACAACTTAACTTTGACCACAAACAACTCTAAACTAAATACTTGTTCTTGATCAAAATAAACTAAATACAAACTATTAATTTAATCATTTTTCATTTTATTTATAACTTTTTTTAAACAAAAATATAAGACATTCTTAATGTTATAAAGATTCTAATACAAAGAAGACCAAATCCAAGAGATCATGTATGAACTTCAATTAAAAAAAATCTAGACCATTATATTATTATTATTTATTATTTTAAGTTATAATTTTAAAATAAAATAGGAGAGTTGACAACAATAATAAATTATACATAAATGATAATTGGAAGATTATATTTGTATATATTTTAAAAAATATATATTAGGTACATGTACACAAATGAAGCAATAAATCATTTTAAATTTTAAAATTGACATAATTTAAATGAAAAAATAACTTTCAAATCAATACAAGTTTTTTAATATATATATATATATATATATATATTTTATAAAATATAATTGCATAATGCAATGATTTATGTAAGGTAAGTTAATATTATTTTGATCTCCCTTTCAATAATTGGATTAATAAAACTTATATTTTATATAAAATTATTAATATAATTGGATCCTTTCCAATAAAAATATACCATGATTATTGTTAGATATTGTTTAGATATTATTTGATATTTTTAAGATATTGTTAACCACAATATCAAACAATATCTTCTGCTTATTCTGTTACGTTCAGTTACTCTTTTAGTTGTATCTCTCTACTATAAATAGACTACCCTATGTGTGATTTATACACAAGGGAGATTAATCCCAAACTCTATTTTTTCTATATTCAACATGGTATCAGAGACAAAGCCTAACATCTTTCCGGTTATTGTCATGGGCCAAAAGTTGCCCTTTAGTTGGGTCAAAAGTACCCTTTGTCTGGTCTGACAAACTTCGTTGGAGAGGGCGTGTTGAAAGTCCCACATCGCCTATCTCATGTTATTTGGTATGGTTTAAATACATATTACTCCACATATTGTCAATTGGTTTTATGTTGGAACCTTAACATAGAAGATTGGTTGGAAAATTGAATTATCTTACAGTTACTCGTCCTGACATTTCCTTTGTAGTCAGTATGGTAAGTCAATTTTTTAATTCCCATGTGAAGATCATTGGAATGCAATTATTCGTATCTTAAAGTATATTAAAGGATCTCCTGGAAAAAGATTATTATATGATTCTAATAACCATACAAGAGTTGTTTGCTACTCAGATGCTGATTGGGCAGGATCTCCTTCGGATAGAAGATCTACATCTAGATATTGTGTCTTTATTGGTTGTGAACTTGTTTGGCTCAAGCAATTGCTTAGAGAGTTACAATTTGGAGATGTGACTCAAATGTCACTTGTGTGTGACAATCAGACTGCTCTTCATATTAGTTCTAATCCTGTCTTTCATGAAAGGACCAAACACATTGAGATTGACTGTCATTTCATTCGAGAAAAGATTATGTCTGGAGACATCAAAACTGAATTTGTTAACTCAAGTGATCTGTTAACAGATATTTTTACTAAATCTTTAAGATATTGTTAACCACAATATCAAACAATATCTTCTGTTTATTTTGTTACTTTCAGTTACTCTTTTAGTTGTATCTCTCTACTATAAATAGACTATCCTATGTGTGATTTATACACAAGGAAAATTAATCTCAAACTCTATTTCTTCTATATTCAACACTTATCAAAATTATTAACAAAATGCAATATACTTTCTTTTTTAAATAATGAAATGACAACATATGAAAAAGTGAAGGAAAACAAATTAATCTGTGAAGACTTATTAGTAGTACTATACCTACAGAGTTTGGTGTCCTTAGTGATGATACTGATGCAATGGCTAGGGGAATTTTCCTTAGGGTTTTAATGAAAGAAGTGTGATTTTATTTCTGATGAGACACTCTCTTTTGCAGGTCATTCATGTCCTACATGTCCCCAACACTTGCTTACTCTCCCTGCCACACCCTTAAAGAACAATAGAATGACAGATAAAGAGAAAACTTGAGAGGCAAATATAAGGTAACTTCAACTTACCCTCTTACCCCATAGACAACTCATGTGCTAGCTGACTTTCTAACTTTGCAATCCTACATCATTTCCTATAATATTAACAAATACCAAATGTGGACCCTCCTTTCTCCTCACCAACTCAACCTTCCTCCACTCCTCTCCTTACTTGAATCAGATTATACACCCCTCATTATATATTCATTAGATTCGTTGTTCAAATTCATCATCAGGTTATCAGAATAAGATATCAAATAATTTTATAGATTCACCTAATGTGAATGAGAAACAAGTGTGATTAGTACGAGATTTCTTTATGACAGATTAATTATCCATTACAATGACAAAAGAAAAAAGTCATTTCTCATAAAGTGTTTTTAGTTTCCCCTCCAATGTGAGTTTTTTTATTGGTGAATAATCTATCTTTTAAGTGTCTATGGAGCTTCAAAGTCTATTATATTATGATCCACCAACTCACTTAAACTTTTCTTCATAAGAAAACAAAAAAAAGAAAGGAGTAGTTGAAGGGTGACTCATAGCATGATATGAATGAGAAACAGGTCGGTGGCAGTGCATGCATGATGATCTCATTTCACCATGGCTATAAGCTAGAGACAAGAACAAAAAGCGATGGGATGATGAATCTCATATATGAAATACCCTTATCCCAATCACCACCTCTATCAAATTTTGTGAACTTTATCCGGACACTAACTGCAAGATAAAACCTCAAACTTTCTTCCACAGATTAAATGCACAAAGATCTATCAATAGCATGATAATGTGAGACCAAACAAAAGAACATTAAGTTGCACCTCATTTCATAACATAAAAACAATTTTACCACGCATGAATCTTTCAAATCTGTTATTCACTGAAAAATATAAATAAATCTTAATCATGCAAAGCAAATGAGGTTTGTATTGTAGACCATATTATTGCTAATCGTGCTGGCTGACTGCTGTTGAGGATCTTGGAAGGGGTCCCACAAAAAATATGAAGCATTGGAACCAATTGGACTGGTGTGTAGCTACACAAGGGACAGGGACCCTTCTTATTTGGGTTTGACCAAGATGAAGATGGAGCACAAAAGTGCACATGCAGTTGCAGTTGTTGCAGGCCAGCACCCCAATTGGGGAGGGTGGGTGTACCCCACAGGCATCAAGGGACCATTCAAGTTTCAAGTTAAAACATGTCTATTTGACCTCATGCTATTATTATATTTTTCTTCGTTCATACAATTTTTTATAGTTCAACCAACAATCAAAGGAGGTCAGACAGCTCAGATTTGACGTCCACGTGATAATCAGCTGTTTAGAAGTTCTAGGTCATTCTAACAGCTGCACCACCACCTTAGTTACCCTCAAATCTCTTCCTCTAGATCTGTAAATGAAATTATTTCTTGTTTATATTAGATCCATATTGCATAAATTCAAACATATATATGCAGATATAATGATAGTTATTATATAGGCATGATAATTATTTTCATATAAGACCGTTTCTTAAGCATGTAGATGAAAGGGTTATTTTGTCTGATATATATGTATAAAAAAGACTTTTTTTAAGACTGTTTTATAAGAATTTATTTCTATATTTTAAAATTCATATATTATTAAAATATTATTTAACAATTAGAGTTTTTCATTAAGATACTAGGTTTGATTTTAGATTCTACTATACATACACTTCTGTCATGTAAAGCAGTAATAATTTTATACTGTTAAGTGATTGGCATGTTTGTTTAGTAATCTTGATCTTTGGGTGTAGAAAGGTTGAGTTTCATGTAAAGCAAAGGATGATTCTTTGATGAGACAAATTTGATAAAATAATTGTTTCCCCAACTAAGTTCGTACAAGACAAAATACTTTAAAACTTCACATGAGAAAGTAAAAAAGAGAGGAAGAAAGAAGCCAAAATTGGGAAGGCTAGGGATATGATGCATATGCTGCTTTTCCTCTGATCATAGCTTGCTAAAACCAAATAAAATGAGCTTGCAGGATGCCACGACTTTAACTTTACACGCAGGTTCTGTAAAGGAGGGATAAACATTAAGAATCTCCCTTTTATATTTTACATAATTTAACAATATAACATATAAAAAAAATAAAAGAATGAATTATAATTAATAATTTATTTTGCTTTAATGTTATTAATTTGTTTCAATGGGGATGAGTTTTATTATTGATTAATTTTGTCAATTTATTTATTATTTTATTTTATGTCTGATATTAGTTTCTCTTCTTTCATTTCTTCTTAAAACTATTCTAAAAATTGAAAAACACATTATTAAGATATTTTTTTCTTAACAAAAAATATGTATTTCTAAATTTTTGGACATATATAAAATATTTTTTACATCAATATAAAAAATTCCATATACTACATTTATTAAAACAATAATAATTGTAGTACCTGTATTTTTTTAGATAATTATATATAACAGTATTTATGTATTCTACTATTTGTGTGACAACACACAATATACTATGTGCATTAATAATAACATAGTATATCTTTTTCTTATATTTAGTGGACAACAAGGTAAAATATTTCACACTTTTATTAAATAATCAATGTAAAAAAAATTATTTTTTAGCGATTTCAACTAAGAATCTGGTTCATAAATGAGATTTGATAATCTAAATCACCATAGCTACAAAATTGTTTGAAATCCTGAAAACGAAAACAGATATCTTTTTAATGTATTTGAATTTATTTTAATACATTTTTAATTAAACTAAATATTTATCTAAAATACTTAATTTAATTAATTTTTACAATAATTCCATTAAATTAATTAATAAATTATATTGTAATAATTATTAGTTGAAATAAAAATTATTATTATTATATATTATTAATTTTATAAATATTTTTTAATTTTATTTAAAATAATAAGAATTTAATTTTTATAAATACAGATAAATTAATTATTATATTAAAATAATGAATTTAATAAAAATGTTGTTAATTAAAATAAAATTTTAAAATTAATTACGTTGTTGTTATTATTATTATTATTATTATTATTATTATTTAAAAACAATTGTAGTGTAAGAAATAAAATGTCAAATTTGGTTTGTTATTATTAATTTACTAATATAACCTAGTATTACCTATTAATTATATAAATTTATTATTACTAATTAAATAAATTTTTGTTATTTACCATAATTTTGAATATAAAGTTATTATAATAGATTGCATATAGAGAAAATGTTTAAAATATATTATAATTTTAAAATATATCAGTAATATTTTATTATCATCAATGATTATTAATAATTTAAATTGATGTTAATATTTAATAAATAATATATTAACAATGTAAAGTATCGTATGATATTTATGACTGTGAATAAAATTATAGTCAAATACTTACGATTAACTTTACAAATAATTGTATCGTATAATTATTAATAAATCAAATTATGTTATCAATAATGACTTGTTATATTTATAATAAAAAGTAAATGTTTACTGATGAAAGTTTTAAACTAAGAACAATTTAATTTTGCAATAATTCAATTAAATTATATATAACTTATAATATAAACAAGAATAATTAATATTAAACAGAAATATATTGAAAATAGAACATTTAAATGATATAATAAATTATAACTCAATACCTTTACTGATACATTAATATAAGCTAAAGAATAAAACTTAAATTATAAAAAAATTTCTGCTAAACTATACATGATAGATACAAGTGCAAACAAAGAAGGACTTAACTTTAAGTATTTTATTAAAAAAAGTAGTACTTGACACATTAATATATTCAACCTTTCAAGTGGGTGATAATATCTTTTAAAGTTGATTGTCCTAAACGCATTGAAGTGCACAATTACGTTAAAAAGTTGAAAATAATTGCGTTAAGTTACATTTTATATATATATAAAGTTTTGTTTTATAATAATTTGTTTTGGCTAAAAAAATTATTAAAATAATATTTTTTAGAATAAATAAAATTAAAATTAAATCTTGAAGATTAACATAAAAAAAAAAAAAAAAAAAACTGTTTGTCTTTTTACTATGAAAAGTGGACCCCACGGCACCTTGGATCTGTAATGAGCAATGCATGGTGATGGATTTGGAAGGTGGGTGTTGTGTTTTGTTGATTTTGTAGTGTACATGCGAACCCACTTCATTAGGAGAAAATTCATATTTTATGGTTCACCTTTTCTGGGAAGCCAATGTTTGTAAACACAAGCTACCAACATGATTAGCCATAATTACTACATTATTTAGTTTATAAGTATAATAATAAGTCTCACTCTTAAATGCTTCCGGTACTTTTTTATTTAGTGTGTATGTTTGTTTAAAATGCAGGGCTTATTTTAATGATTTGTCCTTATTAACTATTTAAAATAAAAAATTAGTCATTTATAAAACATTATATTTTAAAATGATTTTCTTCATAAGATTCTATTTCGAACAAAATGATTACTTCAATTGATAATTTTTTTTTTAAATTCATATTTCTTGAAGTTACAATTGTCTTTAATGTTTCTCTTTCTTTTTTAAATACTTATCAATACAATTTCTTATTAAAATTTAATTGAAAGTATTTTAGTGTAAATCTCATTAATACAAAATATATTATGGAATGTATAGAAAAGAAAGTAAATAAAAACTAAATAACATTTTACATTATGATACTTTTTTTTGTCCATTTCTATCAATCTTGCTATTTATTATATTTATTTGTTTTTTTCTCTTTTTAGTATTATGTTGTAATTTTATTAACTAATTTAGTCATAATGATTAGTTAAAACTGTTTCAGTCAACTAAAATTCAAACAATTAAAGTAATTATTAAAAGTAATTTTGAATAAAAATAAAATTAAATCTAAGTCAACATAAAGTTTATACATTTTCCAAGTCAAACGTACTTTTTAAGAATAACCTTAATATTCATTTTTGGAATCAACAAAAAAATTGAAAAAAAAAAAACAAGTCTGAATTGTAAGTGGTGGGTTACTTGTTCTCGTAACATGGTGGTTAATATCAGAATAAAAAAAACAGTTTTTAATTTGATAGGAAAAACAGGAGTAATGACAGTGAAAGAAAAGATGAAAGTAACTAAACTATGTTTGACACATTGAGAATGTAACGGTCAGAATGGGAGCTGTAAAAAATGGCTGACACCCGACCTGTTTCATGGTCATCACACTATCACTCACAGGGTTCTTACTTCACTTAGAATAGTAAACACAAAATACATCACCATCTTCCTCATCATGATCCCAAGCTACAACACATTGCAGAGTCCATGACACTCTTCCCAACTCAATCCAACCATGCAAACTCTCCCTCTCTTCCTCTTTCTCTTGTTCTTCTGTGGAACTGCACATGGGTTTGGTGCCATGGGTCCAATCACTGCGTCATTAGGAGAGGAGGAGGTTTTCTGCGCCATTGATGCTAGTGGGAAGCAAGAGGTCATTTGCTGGGGGAACAACGCCACATCACCGTCTCTCTCCTCTGTTATAAATGCCGTTCCTGCCATGTCAGCACTCTCCGGCGGGGAAGGCTTCATCTGCGGCATTTTAGCCAACACCTCGCAAGCGTTCTGCTGGGCCGCTGTCACAAAACCCAGCATAGATCTCAACCTCGTGCCGCCGGAGTATCGGAACACCGCATATGCCCACATCGCGGCCGGCAAGAGTCACGTGTGCGCCATCAGGGGATCCTACTACGCCGATCGCGATTCTGGTACCGTGGATTGCTGGGAGATAACGAGGACCGCAAACAAAACGTTGACAGCGAAACAGACTGAATTGTTTCTTGACCTATCCGTGATGAATCTGGAGATGAAGAGGGTTGTTTCCGGGGAAGGGTTCACCTGTGGCGAGGTCAGAGACGGTGGACTTATATGTTGGGGACCAAACGCTGGAGGGATAAGAGTTTCCAATGTTTCCGAGAGTTTCGCGGTTTTGGCTGCGGGTCGGAGTGCCGTGTGCGGCGTTTTCAACTTTTCAGGCGAGTTGAAATGCTGGGGCGACCCGGGTTCGTTTTCGGATCCTCCGGTGGATTCCGTTCGGCTGGTGTCTCTATCCGCTGGGTCTAACCATTTCTGTGGCGTTAGAATGGATAACCATGAAGTGGAGTGTTGGGGTGATTTGAATTCTTCGGTTATTCCTCGAGGGAGCGGTTTCATGGCTATTGCTTCTTCGGATTTCACCACGTGCGGGATCAGGGAAGATGATCTTCTTCTGGATTGTTGGATGGTGAATGCTTCGAAACCCGAGTTTGATCCTCCTTTGGAGCTTTCGAGTCCTGGACTATGCAAGGCTAGTTCTTGTGGGGTTGGTGCGTTTGCCTTCAATGCGAGTATGCTTAACGAGCTAGCTTTGACAAGCCTTTGTGTTAGAGAGGATTTGAGGATTTGTTCGCCTTGTGGGTCAAATTGTTCTAAAGGCTTCTTCTTGTCAAGTTCATGTACTAAAAATGCTGATAGAGTTTGCACTGCTTGTTCTCTTTGTCAGAACAGCTCTTGTTTTGGTGTTTGTGGACTTCACTCCTCAACGGGGCTGCATGTGCATTGGCACTGGCATCATTTGCGTAAATGGATGGTTATACTTGGGTGCTCCGTGTTGGGGGTTTTGACCATTTTGCTTTGTGGGTGTCTTTTTTCTGTGAGAAAGAGAACAAAGAAACAATCCAAGTCTTGCATGGGGAAACCGGAGCAAGAGGATGATCATGTCAATGTTGCTCTCCAATCAACACCTTCTGTTAATTCTTGTCCCGGGGCGCCTCAGGTTTTCAGGCTCTCTGAACTGAAGGATGCTACCAATGGGTTTAAGGAGTTTAATGAACTTGGGAGAGGAAGTTATGGGTTTGTGTACAAAGCCTTGTTGGGTGATGGGAGAGTGGTTGCTGTTAAAAGAGCAAATGCTGCTACCATAATCCACACCAATAATCGTGATTTTGAAATGGAACTAGAAATTCTTTGCAAAATTCGCCATTGTAATATTGTTAATTTGTTAGGGTATTGCGCGGAGATGGGGGAGAGGTTGCTTGTTTACGAGTATATGCCTCATGGAACGCTTTATGATCACCTCCATGGTGGTCTTTCTCCGCTTAATTGGAGCCTTAGGTTGAAGATAGCGATGCAAGCTGCTAAGGGGCTTGAGTATCTTCACAAGGAACTTGTGCCTCCAATTGTGCATAAGGATCTAAAAAGTTCCAACATTCTTTTGGATTCGGAGTGGGGGGCAAGGATTTCTGACTTTGGACTCCTTGCTTCGAGTGACAAAGATCTCAATGGGGATTTAGAAAGCGATGTTTACAATTTTGGGATGGTGTTGCTGGAGATTCTGAGTGGAAGAAAGGCTTATGATAGGGAGTACAATCCACCCAACATGGTTGAGTGGGCAGTGCCTTTGATCAAACAAGGGAAGGCCGCTGCTACAATTGATAGGGACGCGGCTCTTCCAAGAAATGTTGAGCCTTTGCTTAAGCTTGCTGACATAGCCGAACTTGCTGTGAGAGAGAATCCAAGTGAACGTCCACCTATGTCAGATATAGCATCTTGGTTGGAGCAAACTGTGAAGGACGGATTGATCTTATAGCATTCTTGTTTTGAATTTTGATCCATCCACAATATCTTTCATAAAATTATGTGAGTAAATGCCCTTCTGCGAATGTAAATTGTTTTTGATTTTGTTGTAGATTGCCTATTTCCTTTGTAGTTCTTTCAGCTTACTTTTCCTGAACTTCACGAAGTGAAGGAGATGGCATTATTTCAACATACACAACTGTTTTTATCTGTAAATGCTGATGTGATTGTTTTTTTCTTTCCTATCATATAAGCCTAAGACCATCTCAAGCATATAGATATTACATGTACAACAGTGACAAAATGTTAGTTGTATTTTGGTCAGACATTAGTGATTCAATAAATGGGCAAAGCAACGACTGTACTATGCCCATTTAGCAACAAGGAATTGTGATTTCGTTACACTTCCATCCAGCAGTATTATGTGTATTATTATTGGCTTGTTATATTTTGTTGGTGAACAAAAAACTTAAATGACGCTTATCGGGCTCTATACCAATTGAAGACTGCTTGACTAGTAAGGGCTATGCTTAGCAGCAACACTTGCAAATCCACCAAATTTTGGTACACTATCTGTTACAATGCTGCGACTCATCCAATTTTGTAGAGCCCAGTTTCAATGTGATCACAAATGAAATATATAACAGCACCCATTATAACCTATGAGCCAACCCGCTCTAACCCCCTGAGAGGCGTATTCCATTTTTTTCATTTTTATTAATAATAGATTAAAAATGAACCCGATTCACTTAACTCACGTATTAAATAGATTTAAGTTGGGTTATGGTAGGTTCGTTTGCAACCTAAAATTCATTTTAAATTTAAAAATAATTATAATAATTTAGTAATTATAATTTATGTTATTTTATCTCTCTACCTCTATTTCATGTCATCATTACAAGGTCAACTCTCAAGTTTATCATTAATTGTCTGTCGCACTACTGCCACTGCACCTAGGCAGCTTTACCATGCATTCACCGTACCATTGCACTACCATGTTCATTATGTTTGTCGTATCATTACGTTTCAATCACATCACAATATTTGTCACATTTTAGTCCCGCGTTTCAGTCATCACATTTGTTACACTACTGCATTTATTGTGCATCGTACTTCAATTGCACCATATTGTTTATCGCATTTTAATCGTGTCATAGCTTTTGTCGTATCACCGCGTCATTACGTTTTACTCTCGCGAATAGTATTTATTAGAAAAAAATAAATATAGATTAGTGAACTAACACACCAACTCATAATGAGTTTAGCCAGGTTGTGAAGATTCAGACATACCATAAAGTAAGTCGGGTTGAACTTATCTATTTTTAGCTCAACCGTAATATTGATTTACTTTGATACCATATATATATATATATATATATAATTTGACTAAATTAAATGCCTTCACCAGTAATTAAGTGAGCTCATTGGTTAAATTTACAATTTTTTTTTATTATGAAGCCATTGCATACTAAGGTTCCAAATGATCAATGCATGAAAATGTTGAATTTTTCAAAGATTAGTTTATGTTTTTAGCAGAGAATATATTTTGTTTGTTTGTATTAAATTGTAATGTTTCTTGTTTTATTAGTATCTAATATTTGAGATTTATGTTTTTTTTACAAGAGGTGTGTGGTCGTAATTACATAATAAGACTCTTCATTCTAGCTTTAGAATAAATTTGTTTAGTTGGAATTTGTAAATTTTCAAACTTGAAAGGCAAGGAAAACATGACCATTACATGTGAAAAAAATAATTAGATAACTTTTATTTTCTTCAAAAGTGACAACTTCCTTTGTTAATAAAATAATAATTTTTAATTTATTTTATTTTAATCATTTTATAATTATAATATTAATAAAATAAGTTGTAGATTAGATTTATTACTCTTATTTATATATATATATATATATATATATATATATATATATATATATATATATATAAAATAAAGCATGATAAGGGTTTAAGTTCCAATGACCGATAAATTTTAAATCTCCTTCGTTTAAAATTAAAAATAAGAGACAATTATATGAAAATTATACATCATTTAATGTTTAGTATTTTTGGATATTTATTAGTCCATTAAAGAAATCTTTGTTTCAAAACTTTTAATGAATTAAAGTTTTCTTTGAGAATTGTGATAATTCAACTTGTGAGTTATGATGAGAGTGTGATACTCTTTATTAAGAAGTGAAGTTTTATTTTGAGTTATTAGATGTTCAAAAGTGGTGATTCTCTTCTTCCTTTTGAAGCGACATAATTATACATATCTCTTCTACTCTATTTTCTTCTTTCATTTTACTTATTCTTGTAAATTTTGTAGTCTATATTTATTCTTGAGTCCATGTTCAATGCTAAAATGAAAATAAATTCCATACTCATATTTGAACTTATTTTATAACTTGAATAAAATAAATACATACTCATCTATGATTCATATTATTACTTATGTTTGATTCTAATTGAATTAAAAATTCTTTTGAAATGTGTGAGATACTTGAGAGTCCCAGAGACTGAGAATGCTTTCTTATGAAGCCTTATCTTAAATTTTTAAGAGATAAAATTAGTATTCCTCCACTCACTTATCTTTTGAAAGAATTATTGTTGAGAAAGTGTGAATTTGAAGTCTCACATTGGATAGAGATGGGAAAATTGAGTAATTTATAAGTGAAAAAAGTCCATGACTTAATGCCTTAAAGTTTTGAGTTGGGAGTGATGTCATATTCTCTTATATGGTTGATTCATGACTCATTTGTGAGAATTTATCTGTTGTTAGTTCCCTCGAAAAGATCAAACAATTATAAATTCTTTTGATAATTGTTAAAAATGTGTGGTTCTCTTAAAAGTGTGATACTCTCTTACGAATTTTTATTTTAAGTTCCAAAGAGTTAAATAAGATCATTCTTTTCTACTCTATTTAGTTCTTTTTTTCATTTAACTTCTTGTAATTTATTTGTCTATACTTTGTTTTGAGTTCATGATTCGAAATTCAAATAGAAATGAGTGTCATATTCATATTTGAACTTAGTTCATAACTTGAATTTAGCATAAACTCGTATATAATTCATATTCTTATTTATATTTGATTCTAATTGAATTCACATTCATAATTACATTGGATTTAATAGTTTTTACTCATATGTGATTTTAATTGAATTTGCAATCATAGTCACCTTAACTTTAATATATTGTAAGAGAAGTGTCAATATTTCACTTTCATACACACTTTTAAATTCCATAAAAAGATGTATCAATTTTGAGATGAAAGTATAGTCATAAAATATTTGAACAAACTTTTTCATAAGGAAAAAATAAGACAAAATAAAATATTTCCCTAAAAGTAAAATTTGTTTATACACAAGCTAAATTACATAAGCTCTTTCTTAAGCTAATGTGTATATAAGATCATTTTAACTAATGGAGAAAGTCATTTCATTTTTTGTCTTATTTTTCTATCCTAGAAGTCTTGATGAAAAATAGAACTTTTTATAAACATTCATAAAAATTTGTTCTAGAACATGATATAACCAAGTTTAGGAAAACATGAATAGTGAATAGATATTGAAATTTGATGTTGTTTGATATTTTCTATAGACTTATATTTAATGACAGTGGATAATATATAAGCACATAGATAATAAGATATTTATCTATCAAACATTCACATCTCAATAAAGATTATTAAAAATATTATTTTAAATTTGAGTTCATTTAATATTAATATTGTAGGTAAAAAACAAAGTTTTATTGAATTGTGTGTTCTTTTTATTTATAATTATGGAATTAAACTTATTTTAGTAAAACTAATTTTATTTAAATTTGTATTTGGTCCTATATTTTTTTTAGAGAAACTAATTTTATTTGTATTAATATGATGTAATTTAGTTCAAATTATACTTTAGGAAAATAAGAAATTATTTAAATTAATATTTTGAATAATAATTTTATTTAAAATTTAAGAGATACTAAATAGATACTTATGGATGTAAAAAAATATCCAAGTAATTGGTAAACATGTATTCAATAAATAATGAAGCATACTTATTTTATAAGAGGTAAAAAAACATCTTTGAATGCTTGAGTGAAGAATTATTTAGTTTCTTAATAAAGTTCAAATTAACTTTCATATAGAATAAATAAATCACTACTGCAGAAAAGACTTTTTACATCGGTTAAAATGGGCTTTCGACGTCGGTTAAAGCGGCGATATAGATACGGGGTCATAGAAAGTAAGGCTTTCTACGTCGGTTCCTAATAACCGACGTAGAAAGTAAGACTTTCTACGTCGGTTAATAGGAACCGACGTAGAAAACCCTACTTTCTTTGAGCTATTATGATCAGTCAAACTGGTTATGATCGGTCATAGAGCTATTCTGATCGATCATAACTGGTTCTGATCGGTCACGGAAAGACTTTCTATGTCGGTTAGTCGGAAATCGACGTAGAAAGTCTTATTTTGTATGAGCTATTCTGATCGGTCATAACTGGTTTCGATCGGTCATGAAGCTAATCTGATCGATCATAGCTGATTATGACTGTCGTAATACTTTCTATGTCGGTTAACACATATAACCGACATAGAAAGTCTTATCTGTCTATGTCGGTTAAAATTATAACCGACATAGAAAGTACTTTCTACGTCGGGTAATGACATAACCGACGTAGAAAGTGTTATTTTTTTAAATACCTGCATTTTATTTACGAGATGCTACCTTTCTTCGAGTAGACACTGCCTATTCATCACGGTTCCGGACAAATAACCACAGATCCAGTACGAGATAGATATGCACAGTTCATATATAAATTTGCTACAGATATATATCCAAGTACAGACAGATTCGATTCAGGCATGAGATATGTACATATGAAACACATTGAAATGAATATATGTACAGACAGATCCAGTTCCAGACAGTTCATTTACTTAAACGAATGTAAATTTCCTAACTTAAATCAATTCTATCTAAATTGTTACAAGTTAAATTTCCTATGAAGATTGAATGCTTAAATTTCCTATCAAGTTGGAGCATTCTCCCAAAATCCTTCCATATGGTCATAACGGATGGCATGCACATCATCTATTTCTACATTAACACTCAAGTTTGGCATATTTGAAGAGAAACATGGTGTCTCGGGTATATCAAGTACTAATTCATCATTCTCATCAGAAGTATACATGGGTTTTCCTTGTAGAACCACTGACCATCCTTTGTTAGCGGGATCAGTGACATAAAACACTTGTTTTGCCTGAGATGCCATGATAAATGGTTCTTCGGTATAACGAGTATTTTCAAGGTTAACCAAGGTAAATCCAAGATCATCGGTGAAGATGCCAGTATTAAAATCAACCCACTTACATTTAAAAATAGGTACTCTGAATATCGTGTAATCTATTACCCAAATCTCTTCAATTACACCAAAGTAGCCCATTGACGCCCTTATCGGATATTTATCCTTTGAACTCGAGAAATGCATTGATTCAGCCACCACCATGACTCCACTATTTTGCATTGTGCTTATTTCATCTTCTCCCTTTGTATAAAATGAATAGTTATTTATATCATACCCACCCCAACATATCACATCAAAGTTTGCACCTCGAGTTCCTCTACCAAGACCTATTCCATGGTAACGAGTCTTAGGTAACCCTATAGGTTCAACTTCTGATAAGTAGTTTGTGCAAAACTCAATAGCTTCCTCTGCAATATATCTTTGAACAATTGATGCTTCAGGACGATATTGGTTCTTCACATACCCTTTTAATATTTTCATGTATCGCTCAAAAGGGTACATCCATCGTAAGAAAACTGGACCACAGATTCTAACTTCCCTGGCTAGATGAACAATCAAGTGAACCATAATATCAAAAAATGATGGAGGAAAGTACATCTCAAATTGACATAATATTACTGCAGCCTCATTCTCTAACTGATCCAAAACATCCGGGTCCATAACTTTACTACATATGGCATTAAAAAAAAAGCATAATCGAGTTAAGGAATATCTAACATTGTCTGGTAAGATACCTCGAATAGCCACAGGTAGAAGTTGTTGCATCAATACATGACAATCATGAGATTTTAACCCAAGCAATTTGAGATCTTTCATAGATACAAGTCTCTTCACATTGGAAGAGTAACCAAATGGAACCTTCACACCTCGTAAAAACTCACAAAAACTTTTTTCTCTTTTTTAGACAAGTGTGTGACATGCTTGGAGGCAAGTATGTTCGGTTACCATGAGGTTGAGGAGCTAATTGTTCTCTTATACCCATTTCAACCATGTCCAAACGAGCATTGACACCATCTTTTGTTTTTCCTTGAATGTTAAGGAGCGTTCGATGATACTTGTCACACACATTTTTCTCTACATGCATGACATCTATACAATGCCTCACATCAAGAACCCTCCAATATGGAAGAACAAAAAGGATTGACATTTTCTTCCATATACCTGTGGCTTTCTTTTGCGTCTTTCCAAACTCACACGAAATTGCACTTACTCGTTGATATACTTCTTCCCCACTTAAAGGTGTTGAGGCTGCATCATTTTCTTGACACCCGTTAAATGATTTTTTTAATTTACGATATGAATGGTTTGAAGGAAGAAATCTTCGGTGTCCAAGGTACACTTGTTTTCCTTCCATGTTGTAGTTGATAGTGACATGTGTCTTCTTCACATATCGGGCAAGCTTTATGTCCCTTTGTGCTCGTAGCCACTCAAATTACCATATGCTTGGAAAGTCATTAATTGTACAAAATAACATTGCACGCAACTTGAATAAGTCACCTGTGTACCCATCAAACACATCAACACCTTCCTCCCACAACATCTTCAACTCTTCAACCAATGGGCTTAAAAAAACATCAATGTCATTTCCAGGTTGTCTGGGACCCGAGATCATCAAAGATAGCATCAAGTACTTACGTTTCATACACAACCACGGAGGTAAGTTGTAAATAACTAACACCACAGGCCATGAACTATGTTTACTCGCTTAAATTTCCATATGGATTCATTCCATCTCGTAGCAAGTCCAAACCTAATGTTTCTTGCATCATTACCAAAATTCCGGAAGATGGAATCAATTTTTTCCATTGCAATCCATCTGCCGGATGCCTCAACTGACCATCTTTAATACGACTATCCGCATGCCATCTAGTGAGCTTTGCATCATTTCCATTAGTGAATAATCGTTTCAACCTTGGAACAATGGGAAGATACCATAACACTTTTGCCAGGGTACCCTTCATAACATCATTGTCAGAATCACCATCCTTCTTCTTGTATCGTGATTCCCCGCATTGTGGACATTCGTGACAGCTTCTCAAATTCTTTCCTGTACAACACACAATCATTCTGGACATGCATGAATTTTTTGGTACTCCATACCCATTGGACACAATATCTTCTTAGCATCATAATTGCGGGTTGGCAATGTGTTACCTTCGGGGAGCATGTCACTCAACAACTCAAGCAATTTTGTGAAACTTTTATCGAGTCCACCCATTCTTTGCCTTCACATTGAACAATTTTAGTACCGGTCGACAATCGTGTGAACTTAGTACAATTTGTATACAAAGGATCTTTTGCATCATTGGACAACTTCTCGTACACATGTGTGTGTTGGAAGGCATCTTGTCCAAGCTCACGAATCATTTCCTCCAGTCGATCATCCATCTATAGATCAACTTCTTCTTTGTCTTCTACACTTGGCATGTTTAATAATTCACCATGCCATGTCCACTTTATGTAACTCTTTAGGAAACCATCACAAAGAACATGTTCCCGAATAACTTCAATCGGTAATCTTCGCTCATTCAAGCAGTTAACACAAGGGCAATAGAATCTTCCATCATTATCCAGAACATTCATCCTTGCAAATTCAAAGAATTGTTCTACTCCACTCTCATATTCATTTGTTGTTCGTCGATAATTGATCCAACTCCGATCCATTGTTACAAATCTAATTTTCAAAATCAAATTAGCTACGTAAACACGAAATAACTACATTATAATGCCTACACGAAATCCAACTCCACTCTCAAAATAACTACATTATAATACAAATCTAATGTTCAAAATCAAAATCACGAAAGAATGCCTACGTAAACACATTCAAATGACTAAACTACTTACAATACATCTCTAAATTAGCTAAAGGCACCCGTGATGTTTCCCTCTCTTGACAACATTATTACTTACTAGATTCAATACCGTAAACCTACATTGGCTAAAGCAAGCACGAAAACTTACCTCTTGAAGACCTACAGAGGTGGCAGGTGGCGTGACGTGCGGAGCCGGGTGGGGAGAAACGTATCCCGGGCGACGGACACCGGTAGCGGCAGGCGGCACGAAGCGTTGACAGGTGGCGTGACGAGCAAATGTGGGTGCGGAGAAACGTATACAAGCGAACTGGGAGCTCGGTATGGGTGAACTGATGAAAGGAAATGGAGCGTAGGGAGAAACGTACGGGGAGCTCTGCTATGGGGGAAGTGATGAAATGAAATGGAGCGCGGGAGGAGGGTAAAACAGAAGATACTATGTCGGTTGCCCTAACACCCGTCATCAAAGACACTTTCTACGTCGGTTAAAATTTACCCGACATAGAAAGTTCACTTTCTACGTCGGGTAAATGTTACCCGACATAGAAAGTTAACTTTCTATGTCGGTTAAATGTTACCCGACATAGAAAATTAACTTTCTATGTCGGGTAAATTTTAACCGACGTAGAAAGTGAACTTTCTATGTCGGTTAAATTTTACCCGACATAGAAAGTGACCTTTCCACTTACTATGTCGGTTAAAACTTACCCGACATAGAAAGTTTATGATTTTATTACAAAATTGCCACCGCGCCACATACTATGACGGGTGGATTACGACCGTGATAAAAACCCGTCATAGAAAACTATTTTTCCACTAGTGAATAAGATATGATGAAAATTTTATCCACTTTCAAACTTATCATTACTCATGCATATTAATTGAAGTTCTAAAAAAGGTTAAGTTAGACAATCAACTTATAAATAAACATTTTGAAATTATTTATGTATAAATATTTAATTAAAAATTAATTGTTAAATTGCTTAATATTATTTATAAATTATATTTAAGACTTGTTTGAACAAGATTTATAGTAAACTCTTATAGAAAAAAATCATAAGTTAAAATTAAATTTAGTACAAACTAAATATAAAAATTTATAAATGTCATATGGAAGAAATTCTAAAAATTAACTTATGGATAAATTAATTTTACCTTAAAAAGAAGGTAATTTCATTTTTTTCTCTCCTAAAAATGGTTTAGGAGACATTCATCCAAATAAGTCTACTCAATAATGATTTATTTAGGGGTTATTCCTTTATAAAAAAAAAAGTGGAGAATATAGAATGAGAAAAAATATATTTTTTATTTAATAATAAAAAAGTGATAAAGAAAATATCTCTTTCCATCATGATTTACATATCATCATAAAAAAATAAAAAAAAGTATAAAATAAATATTATTTTACAAGTTTATTCTTTTTTATGATTATTCATTATTATGTTTATAATTATATATATACAAATAAATAATACGAAAGAAATTATAAATATTAAATAAATAATTTAAAATATTTTATATGTTTTAATATTATTTTATTTTATTAACTTAAACTCAAATATTAAAAAAAATCTTAATTTTAAAAAGGTTAATCTAAAAAAAATATTTTATTCATGACAAAATCAGTTAGTAATTATATAAATAATTTGATAATTATTTACATATCCAATTTTAATGTATTTAGTTATTTTTTTAATAAACACATTTCACGTAAATAAATACACATTTTATTTCTTCTTTTTTATTTTTTTTATCGAATGAATCTTTAAGATTTTAAATTATGATAATAATCACATTTGTATTTTTGTATTACAAATATTACAAAATAGTTGTCATATTAAAATGTGATATATTAATAACAGTTTCATCAATCACGCATTCATTTAATAAATTTAAACTCTATACCAATTTCAATTTTTAAAAAATTAGGAAAGATGGAGAATTAGAAATCAAATACATGTAGAGTAATTTTATTAAATTGTTTAAAAATAATAATAATAAAATTTAACTTAAATGATTTACAACAAAATTAATATTTTTTGTACAGTATTACTAATAAAAATAATAAAAAATAATATATTTTATTATCCTAAATTTTATAATCTAATAGTTCAATTAAATATTAAATAATTTATTAAAAAATACGAAAATTTGAGACTTTATACAATTGGATCTAAAAGAAAAAATCTCATTCACATACAACTAAACATTTCTTATGTTTTTTAATGGACAGTTAATTTAGTTAAAATGAGTCAGCTTTTTTACCTGCCTCTGCCGCTAACTTGAATAAAATTTATGTAGAGCGTATTGGTTGTCTTGTCACAGTCAAATAGTACAGTCCTATTATAGATTTCAACTGGTGAATATTTATTTTATATATAAATTCTATGTGCTTTTTTAAAAATATATTTGCGTGAATAACTTTAAAGTTTTTATTTATTAAATTGATATTTTTATTAGATAAATTAAAAATATTATTATATTTGTGTATTATAATTAATAATTAATAATTTAAATTTAATTTATTAATATTTATAATTTAATTTATAATATTTATTATAATATATTTATATATTTTTATAATGTGATAAAAAATATATAATATTTTTAATTATAATTATATTATTATTATATAAGTATTTTTTTTAAGTTGGTCAATGAATTTTGTTATTGGTCTACGATTAATGGATAAGGTGAGGCACGCAAAATAAATTGTTTTTGTTGTCATTTTGTTATTCCTAATCATTCTTACTTTTGTCCCTAAGAGGTGTCAAAATAGGCTTAGTCGAATGGACTAATCTGAAAGACCCTAATGAATCCTTAGTTGCCCCAAAGACAAAAGATGTCATACCTTCCTTGATTTTATGCTTTTATTGCTTGTCTTAGACTTCCTTAAAAATTTTGTCTTTTATAGTTGTCATTATTGAAACTCTTAAGTGTTCTTGATTGACATACATATTTCCACTTAATTGTCATTTTTTAAGAAAAAAAAAATTAAGGCCTTAAAGAGAGTTTTTTGGACATTTAGAAAAAAATTACTTGAAGAGTGGAGTAATGTTAACTTTGAACTTGTGTGAGAGGCCAAACACTTGAGGGAATTCAATTATTTTGTTATCTAACTTCAGTTTGAAGTTGTTTTTGTCTTAATTTAATTGTTTTGTAGAAATATCAAACTCTTCTTCTAAAAAGACAAGTAACATGGGTGGGTCTAATGAAGGACAAATGAAAGGCCCAACAGAGCAAGCTCTAGTGGAATTGATCAGGGAGATGGAATTGTCCTGAAAGGAAAGTGAAAAACATTTGAGGGAGACAATCCAAAGACTAGAAGTAGAGAAGTCCCAAAGAGATAGAAGACATTTATACTCACCAAGTTCCCAAAAAGAAGATAGGAAATACCATGGAAGGAGACATTCTAGGTGCACTAACACTCCAAGAAAAAACAACATCAAGATTCCAAAGTTTCATGGAGACAACGATCCAGAAGTATACTTGGACTGGGAAGCTAAAGTAGACCAAATTTTCAATATAAACCCAATAGGGGACCAAGAACAAGTAAACTTAGTGGTAGTTGAATTTAAAGGATATACCATGACATGGTGGCATAAGGTTTGTAACGATAATTACCAAGGGTCACCCATGACTTCTTGAATGGACATTAAAAATTTAATGCGCACTAGATTCGTTCCTTCCTACTATAGGAGGGAACTCCTGTTGAAGCTCCAACGACTTCATCAGGGAAACATGTGTGTGAATAATTACTTTAAGATGCTAGAATCTTTACTGCTTAGGACCGATATGCATGATGAAACCAATGAGTCTAAGGTAGCTAGGTTTGTTATAGTTTGAGGAGAGACATCCAAGACTTAGTAGAATTGTATGAATACTTCTTTATTGAATATGTTTTATACCTTGCCTAAAAATTGAAGATTAATTGAAAAGAAAGGATGAGGCAAGGAGGATTTATTCAAATAGTGACTACTATAATTATTTTTGGAAGGACAAGAGTATAGAAAAATATAATAAGAACCCTTTCAAGTCACTCCAAGAGCCACCCCCTAAGGACAACACGTCTAGGAACCCCACTCCTAACGTTGTCGCTCCTCAAAGGTCTAGTTCAATTAAATGTTTTAAATGCTTAGGGTATGTATACATTGTTTCTAATTACCCTACCAAAAGAACTATAATTTTGAGGACAAGCGAAGACGTTGAGAGTGCGCATTCTTCTCCCCCCCCCGTCCCCATCTAGAGAGAATTCCTTTGAGCACTCTTCCTCTAGTAATGAAGAGATCAAGCCTTATGAATGCGGTTTGTTAATAGTGAGGCGAATGTTGTGTCAAGTCCAAAAGGACCTTGAAAATTCCCAAAGAGAAAACATTTTTTATACTTGTTATCTCATTATTAACAAGTTGTGTTCACTAATCATTGATGGAAGAAGTTGTGTGAAAGTGGCTAGCACGAGGGTTGTAGTCAAGCTTGGTCTACCTACTACTCCTCATGTGAAGCCTTACAAGTTTTCTTGACTTATTGAGGAAGGTGTCATTGAGGTAAATAAACAAGTCCTCGTTAGCTTTACGATAGGAAAATACAAGGATGAAATTCTTTGTGATGTTGTACCTATGGAAGTTTTACATATTTTACTACGTAGACCATGACAATTTGATAAACAAACTTTTTATGATGGTTATACCAACACTTTTTCTTTTAACTTCCAAGGAAATAAGATTACATTGAAACCTCTATTCCCACAAGAGGTTAGTGAGGACCAATAAAAAATGCAAAAAAAAAAAGAGAAAAGAAGAAAAAGAAAAGGATAAAAAGTCAAAGGACATCATGATCTCCCATAAGCGAATTAAGAAGGTATTAATAACACATAAACCCTTTATTCTTAGCTTACCTTCATCTAGGGTCATCTTCTACATTTCATGAACAACCCTCGAATTCTTCTAAAAGTCTAATGTTAATTTTGGATGAATTTTAGGATATTTTCCATGAACCTCCTAAAGGGTTTCCACCTCTAAGTAGAATTGAACATCAAATTAACTTTATACCTGGTTCATCCATATCTAATCATCCGACTTGTAGAACAAACTCAGAGGAATCTAAAGAGATTTAAAGGCAAGTAAAGGGATTGATAGAAAAATGGTGGGTGTAAAACTGTCGGTCTATCAACAACGTAAAGTATGGACAACCCATCCCTAGACTTGATGACTTGCTTGGTGAGATAAAAGGTGCTACCATATTTTCAAGATTGATTTGAAGAGCGGTCATACTCAGATAAGGATTAAAGAAGGAGATGAATGGAAAAGAAAAAAGTGCAAAAAAAAAAAGAGAGAGAGGAACGAAAAGAAAGACAAGGGGATTAAAAAAGTTTTGAAATTCGTGGACAAATTCTCTCCAAGATAGGGAGGATGATGAGTCCCTAGTTGCCTCAGAGACGAAAGAGGTTATCCCTAGAAGGATAACTAGGAGCATGACTAAAAAGGAGACTTCCTCCTCACCTTTCATTTTTAATTTACTTAGTATTTTTTTTTCTTATGTTTTTGACTTATTTTCGCTTTTCTTTTGTAGGCTCACTTTTTACACATGTTTTTTTAATAATACCACCTATTTCTGTTGGAAAAGAGGACTTGGATATATAGGATACATGTATGGGCAGCCCAAAGGTGTAGGACACTCATTTTTCATGTCTTACACCCCTTTTTGAAGAGGAAAAGGCTTGACTTGTGGGTTTGATTGACTTTGGACAACCCATAAAGGATCTCACCTCCTTTTTCATATTCTCCACACTCTTAGAGGTATTTTTGGTGGGTTAGGACGAATTTAATATATATGAACCATGGGGACTCTAGTATTTAGGTTTATGTTAAATTTATGTCTCCTTTTGTAATTTCATCTGGGTCCCTCCCCCAAAAGCTTATAAATAGAAGATTTCCCCTCATGTAATTAGGTTGAACATTTATGATAAGTTTGTGAGGTTTCTTAGAGTATTTCATTTCTTTAAGTATCTTATCTTGAACCTTGGTTCAAGTAGCGACAATCACCACTTATTTAGGGTGGTTCATCCCCTAGTGGTGTGCCAACACTCCACCACATCTTTTCTTCACTCCATTTATTTATCCAAAGGGTTAGTCCATTTTTCTAGTCCTTGTCTTTAGTTTTTCCTAGTTTCATTCAATCTCCTCCTCCCTCCATAATCCTTAGAAAGGAACATTCACATCTAGATTGACAACTATCTTAATGTCTAGTGATAAATTTTCTTGGGTTTGCTTATTTTATTGCTTAAAATTTTGTACCTTATTTTTTTTAAAATTTGGCACCTTACTTTATTTTATATCAGAACCAAAGTAAGCTTAGTCCGATGGATTGACCTGAAAGATCCAAGAAATAGGGTTAAGCTAGAGCAAAAAATTTGTGACCTAAATTGAATTGAGTATATTTTGGTTTGATCCATTTAAATCATGACCTACATGAGTTTAGGTCAGGCTAACTCATAAGCTTATGAGTCAATTTTATAAAATAATAATTATTTTGTAAATAAAATAATATATATATATATATATATATATATATATATTATTTTGTTTAAAAATATAGATCAGAGCTAGACTATCAATTTTTTTTACTTAGTTTATAGTATCAAACTAGATTAGATTGGACTATCCGTTTTAATACTCTTATCTACCCCTCATTGACTTTTAATATATATATATATATATATATATATATATATATATATATATATATATATATATATATATTGAACACATTAATAATTGTAAAATATTTAAATTATAAAAAATATTTAATAAAATAATTTTTATTTAATTAGTATAAATTAATAAAAATCAATTCTGAATATAATTATTTAATTTAGATAAATTTTGATGTATTACGAGGAATAATATTATATATTACTAAGATTGATACACAATATTTAGAGAAATAATAGAGATTGAAAAATATAAAATAGTGAAAAGTATAGCATAAAAAAAATGACCATATAGTGTAAGAAAAAAATACTCTAAAAATATTAAAATTTTATGATATAAGTTTAAATAATAAAATTGGAATAAAGATAGGGGATTACGTTTTTTATCTTTGTACTTGCCCATAACTTCTTAAAGTACAAAAATTTTGTGCTAGCATCTTATTAACTTAATCTTTCTCACTTAAACTTGGCACAGAGAGTCAGATGGATCCTTTAGATACAAGTTCAATTGTTATACCTAAATAAAATAATAAGATAACTAGAGTTTAAATATATATATATATATATATATATATATATATATATATATATATATATATATATATATATATATATATATAATACCTAAACTATTTTACCATAGATTTAACAACTTATTACAATGATTTAATAGGTTAATTATTCGTAACTAATTTCATACCAACTCATACATAATATAGTTGGGATATAACATAACATGCAGTTTTTGTGGTAGTTGCTTCTGCCCTTCTTTTGGTTTTTTCTTTATTATCAATGTCCACCATATTACATCAACTTTCATAAAAAATAATGATTAAAAGCACAAAATATGGGCCTATTAATCCAACATTCGATTGGGCTAGATTGGAAAAGGAAGGAACTTTTCGGCTATTTCTTTCGGCCTCTCCATAATTAAAATAAATTTTATTTTATCCTTTATAAAAATATGTTCACATCTCATTTATGAATAGATACCTGGAATACATTTTAAATTAGTTATTTTATAATGTATTTTTGGATTGATTATTTTATAAATGTAGATCGGATCGAGGATGGTAAAATATAATTTTAGAATAGTCAATCTAAATATACGTTAACATTTAATATGTAATACATTTTCAGAATACTCAATCTGAAAATACATTCCAAAACACTCAAATTAAAATATATTTTTGGATTAATTAGTCTAAAAATATATTTTAAATTAAATTTTTTGGGACTCACTTTTAAGTTTAAAAATATATCAATTTCAGGTTTTAAAATATATCTCGAATTGAGCAATTTTAATTCTTATACTCACTTTTAGTTCAATTTTCAGGTAATAGAAACAAAATATTAACAATGGTTGAAAATAATTTTCAATGGAGATGAAATCTCATCAAAATAAAATTATAGAAATTATGAATTTAAAAAAAATAAGGTGACGAGGAAGAAAAAAAAACCCTCTTAGATTTCAAACAAAAATTAATAAAAAGATATTTCCATTATTTTAGATGGATTATGGGATACAAGTGTAGGAAAGAGATAACCTTTTTTCTCCATTTAACTGCCCGTGAACCTGTGAACCGTTTTTTTCTTAATGAGTATATTCATAAATGATATATTTAATTGTTAAATGATTTTAAGATTAATATATATATATATATATATATATATATATATATATATATATATATATATATATTTACCGAGCTACTTGTTTATCGTTAATATTTATATTCACCTTATTTTATCTAAGTGTATGAAGATTAATTAACCTGAAATTAAAAAAGAATTGTTATATTATTTTTTAATTTTATGGCTTAGGAAAAATCTGTTCATGAACTGATAGGCCTGCAGTCCATGAAGAACTGGGTTGGACAAGACATATTTCAGTTTTCGGTGCCAATCTAATTATATTACACATTTCTCCCAGGATTCTCAAGACAAAAATGTTTTATGTATTTTTAATTTCTATACGTATCTCTACAGTTTTATATCTCCTTTTTTTTTCTTTCGTGCTTCAGGAACATCATCGCCACTCACGTATATGATCACTTTTATGTATATTATTATTTTGAATATACTAAAAAAATTTTAGAATAAGATTTTCGGAAAATTTTCTGATTAAACTTTTTAGAAGTTTTTTTAAAATGTTCAATTCTAAAGATGTGAATCTAAAATTTTTTTAAAATAAATTTTCTAGAAACTTTCTACGTTAAGGGTAATATTGTCATTTTAAATTAATATAATATGTAAGAAAAAAAGTACGGGTGCAGAACTAAATACTTGATATTAGATTACAATGGGTCAGCCCCAAATATATGAGACTTGTTAAATAGTAACAAAGCTTGTAACGATCTTCACCATTTGATAATATAAATATCTTATATTCAATTCTTGTTAGAAATGAGAAAATACCGTCTCTTGTTTTCTCTATCTCATTATTCATCTAGTATGAAAAACTACACTTTCTATATTTGATAGTTTATGTGTGAGACAAGTGCTGTTGTGAGTGGCAGAAGAAAGAGGACTGCTGCTACAGGTGTATTGTCCTTGGGGAAGGGGGGTGGGGGTGAAAGGTAGTACGACGGAAGATTCAAAGAAGTGTTCTCATGGCTGTTACAAAAATATCGGGAAGTCTCCCTATTTTTATGATGACTGGTGTGTCAAGATGGATGTGATTCTTGGATATCAAGATGTTAATGAGATCGTAAAAAATGGGTTTAAAGAGCCTATCAAGAACGTAAATGATGAACAGAAAGCGACGTTCAGAGAGAACAAGTGTAACATCCTGATTCTCAATATCCCTGGTTTGTTAAATTTTGACAAAATCTTTCTCAAAATTTTCATAATTAAATTAT
This sequence comes from Sphenostylis stenocarpa, assembly GCA_963425845.1. Taxonomy (NCBI): domain Eukaryota; kingdom Viridiplantae; phylum Streptophyta; class Magnoliopsida; order Fabales; family Fabaceae; genus Sphenostylis; species Sphenostylis stenocarpa. The sequence goes on along the minus strand of OY731404.1, from coordinate 8,655,945 downwards.
TAGGAATGGGGTAAAGAAACTGTAGAGTTTGATGTTTGTTAGATTATTTGTGTTTTTCTAGAATTTTTCTGGAACTTTTAGAAAATACTTAAAATTAATCCATTTCGCAGGCAACTGGACGTCTGATAGTAATTATATGATTTAGGGTTGAAATTGAAAGTGTATGGACTTAACAATTTTAATTGTCACATTTAGAAATTAATGTTTTCTTTTATGCATTGAGTGTGGGTACATTAAAAGTTTATTATGTGTATAAGTTGACAAGAAATATATGATGGTTAATATGGTTTGGAGTGATATTTGAGTCTTAGGGGTTGTGTGTTTAAATCCTGGCTAGAGTAAAAAGGAAAAAATAAAGATAATTTTTTTTAATGTAATCCGCTGGGCGCACGAAAAATCCGCTGAGCGGATTGTGAGTCGAAATCTTATACTTGCGGTCTCATATCCGCTGAGCGCACGAGAAATCCGCTGAGCGGAATATTAGGTGAAATAGGACTCAACCATTTGACTTTTAAATGAAACATTATGCAAGTTTTTCGTAGGTTCCTCGTTTCTCTCTTTCTCTTAAAACTTTTCTTACCTTCAAGCGTCATTTTGAGGGAGAAATCTTGGTTTTCTTGATAAGCTCCAAGAGGTAAGTTGATTTATCTCAATCTCCTCTACATTTCTACCGTTTTATTTTTCAAAACGGTGCATTTTCTATTTTTATCCTCACTTGAATGAGCTTGAATGGAAGTAGGAAGAGTGTTATTGTAGGTTTACACCTAGGATACTAGAATAATGTTTAAAATTGAGGATTAGAAGTGGTTAAGTTAAAAACTTTAAGAGTCCTAATTCGTAGGTACTATTCATTGAATTTTTGGGACTTGTGTGAACAGAATTAGGAATTAGTATCTTCATGAAAGTTGTAGCCCTAAGTTGTCGAAATTTAGAAACTGGTTTCATATTAAACAGATATTTCTAGCTCAAGTTATACTCATTTTACTATCAAGTGTTCTAGCCGTGACGTTAAGAGGTAGCCCTGTTTCAACAGCCTAGTTTTTTGAATTACTGAGATTGATACGTGTGAAATTAGGACTTGATTCCTTCATAAAAGTTGTAGGAAATTATATCCCCGAAATTTAGAAATTTATTTCATGTTAATATCTTATGTGTAGCAAGATTTATAATCCAATTACCAAGACATGTTCAGAGTGTTATTGTAGTTGAGCCTAGTTGGAAACAACCACTGAAAACTGAAAACTGCATCTATTCTATAGGGTATTTGAATTTATTTCCTTCATCAATATTGTAGGTAATTAAGTTATTGAAATTTTGGCTCAAATCTCATGCCAAAACAGCTTATATAACTCTAGAAAATTTCGAAATACTGAACCTTGTCCATGGTTGTTATTAGGATTCTTTCTACTCTAAGTGCCTACAAAATAGGATAATTTTCTAAGTTAATTGTAAGCTGAATGTGAGCTTAAAATATTATTAGAAATGGATTAGCAATACAAAGTGAATTTAAATTCTCATGAGATAGAATCATAGAAATATAAGATTCTAACTAACATTTTATTACGTATATAGATTTTGCTGAAACACAACATCAAGCTTTGAAAGGAATAAGTGTGAACGTATCAAGTAAGGGGTGGACTATATAGTAAGGATTACATCATAAACTTGTTTGACCTTATTTGTTGAATTTGTCTAAATTTGTTATGATTGATAATTGTGATTTCATTATATGCTTGGTTGTGAAAGTGATAATGAATTGCTTACGTGTATGATGGTGTAAAATACATGCTTGGTACTCTATTATGATATATATTGTCTTTGAGTGAGCATTTATATGCATGGTGGTTTTTCATGAGAAAATTCATTGAAAATTAAATTGAAAGAATTGAATGATGGGTTGTGAACCCTTTTTGAACTGTATTAGAAGTTTTCTGCTTATAACAGGTGATTTGAAATTTTTGGGATGTCCGTATTACAGGGGAAACTCTGTCAAAATTTTTGGAAAAATGTGAATTTCTAAGAAAAACCACTTAGGGAGTCATACATTACTCATCTGAAAATGGTGATTTGTGAAATCTGGGGAATCAGAGATTATGGACTCTGAGAATACGATAGGGAGGCCCTGAGGGAGGACTTGAGGATAGGAAGGGTAGTGGTTGGAGGCCCCAAAAGACCCAGGCTCGCTACCTGTTGTCGGGGATCCCACTGTACAAACTCTCCTGTACCTGACTGTGCTCTTACCGTATATCAATGGTCAGTGAGCTACTGGGTTTATATTTGAGCATGGGTCTCAACAATCCCGTGGGTGGATTTTCCATGCCTAGTAGTGTCAACTCCTGGCTACCCCAGTACTGATTTGAGAAATGATTCGGGTCCGCATGCATAAACATTTTAGAAGACATATTAGGATCATGCATCATTAACATCAATCATTTGGAATTTGATTGACTTGTGAATGTTTATGATGTTAATTTTAAAATGATGTATGAACTGTTGCTCACCCTCTTGTCTTTCTGTTTTCTTTATTTCCTTTGTGCTTGCGGTACTCATTGGACCTGATCAGTCATTGTTTGAAGAGAGGGGAGATGACACAGATTCCACACCCGATGAATATGTTACTCATACTCATTAGCTGGGAGCCACAATGATGGCAACATGTATTGGGATAAACATATCTAAACTTTTATAGGAAGTCTTTTGTAGTATATGGACCTACCACTACTAGAAAAATGTCAAATAGTAACCGAAATCAGTAACTGAAAAAGTTAGTTACTATTAGTGACTGAATCAGTAACCAAATTATTATTTTTTAATTTAGTAACTGAAATAGTAACTAAATTTTCGGTCACAATAAATCGGTTACTATTTCAGCCACTTTATTATTTAATTTACTTTTTTATTATTTAATTTAATTTTTTAATTTTTTTAATTATTCTAATTAGTATCTAATTTTCACTCCCTCTCTGTTACCCTCCCAACTTTCATCTTCTTCGCACCGATAATCCTCCAAAATTTTGTGTTCTTCATGTCGACAGACCCTCCCAAATTCACCTTCCCGCTCACAATTTCACTCCCTCTTTGTGACCTTGTACTAGTGACTATCCACCATTGTTCGAGCTTAATCACCTTCGTCTCTCCAACCCCAATCCTCCACCCTTCTATTCAGCTTCGAAGATCTTTAACCCAGCATGCATGACCTGACCTCAAGCTTGAAATCCAACCCAGTGACCTTGAATCTCAAATCTGAGTGACCAAAACACCCAATCAAAACCCAAGCAACTTCGAATCTCAACCCCAGCCTCAACCTCGACGAACTCGAGGTCGAACCCCAACTCTGGCGACATCGAACCCCAATGTCAAGCCAAACCCAATTGTCATGCTGTGAAACCCAACGCAAACCCAGCGGAGCTCGAACCCTAACGCATACCCTAGTGACGTCGAACTCTAACCTCGAGCCAACCCCCACTTTAATTCGGTCGCAATTAGCGATTGATTGATTGCTCAAGGATGTGTAAAAGATGATATATTCAATGTATGTTAAAAAAGTTCAAGCCAAACTGTTTTTATAGAAGATTTTCAAAACTGCTGGTTTAATTAATCTGTTAAAAGATTCTTTTAATCTGTTAAAAGTGCAGTTTTAATCTGTTAAAACTTCATTTAATCCATTAATACGTTCTTGATTCTTTAACAGATTTGTTTTAACTGATACGACAACGTTTATATCAATTAAAATAATTTACAAAAAATCTTCTAAGTTGATTTAATCGATTGTTTCGCGATTCAATCGATTGAAATACTGCAAAACTTTCTCGTAAAACTTTTCAAGTTATTTTAACTGATAAAAATAAGTTTTAATCGATTAAAATGTTGTGCAGAAATTGTTTTAATCGATTGAAACGAGATTTAATCGATTAAAATAGTTCTGATCGGTCATAACTGCATTCTGATGGATCATAATTGAAACAATATAATAGCGGTTCCAGGTTAACCGCTATCTAAGTGAGCTTTTAAGAGCGGTTCCTGTGTAACCGCTATCTAAAATGTATGTCGCTTGAGCGACACTCTTCTCGCTCGAGCGAAACGCCCCCTGCACAAAATTGGCATTCTCGGGTTGTATTTCGCTTGAGCGACTCTACTCTCGCTCGAGCGATATTTGATTCTGATCGATTAGATTTTCGAAATGATCGATCATATTTGATAATTTTTTCAAATAATTAATTATAATCGATTAGTTTTCTAAATTATTGATTAGAATTGATTTGTTTTTCAAATAATAGATTAGAATTGATTAATTTCTAAAATATATACTAAAAAATTATAATTAAAAATATAAATTAGTAAAGAATATTGACTATTGTAAAGATAAAGTAGAACATGGGAGGAGATGAGGATGATAATATAATGATAGAACTTACAAAAATGTAGAATTGAGAAGTTTGAAACAAATAAAATTAAGAAAATAGATATTTAATTACACTTTTAATAAATTTAAGATAATACTAGTTTTGATTTTTATTTTTAAATATTTATTTTAATTATTTAAAACAGAGAAACTATAATTTTAGTTTCTAGCTACTGAATTTAAAGAATTAAATTTATTATTATTTAATCTTTTAATTTTAGTATTAAAATTTTAAATTATATTTTATTAAATTAAAATAATTACAATATATTTTTCTACTTTGAGAATGAACAATATAATTAAACTCAAAATTGACAATATTATAATACATTTTTGAACTCTTTTGGATTAATTTTTTTTCCTAATTTTTGATAAAGTTAATTTTAATATTTAAAAGTATTTAACATTTTGAATTCTGAAAGGTTTTCTCTAATAGAAAATTTAAAAACATAATATAAAAAAAGAGTTAATGTAAGTTTTCATTATGATCGGTCATAATTGCATTCCGATCGATCATAATTGAAACCATATAATAGCGGTTCCAGGTTAACCGATATCTAAGTGAGATTTTAAGAGCGGTTCCTGTGTAACCGCTATCTAAACTATATCTCGCTTGAGCGACAACATTCTCGCGCGAGCGAAACGCCCCCTGCACAAAATTGGTATTCTCGGGTTGTATTTCGCTTGAGCGACTCTAGTCTCGCTCGAGCGACTCTAGTCTCGCTCGAGCGATATTTGATTCTGATCGATTAGATTTTTGAAATGATCGATCATATTTGATAATTTTTTCAAATAATTAATTATAATCGATTAGTTTTCTAAATTATTGATTAGAATTGATTAGTTTTTCAAATAATAGATTAGAATTGATTAATTTCTGAAATATATACTAAAAAATTATAATTAAAACTATAAATTAGTTAAGAATATTGACTATTGTAAAGATAAAGTAGAACATGGGAGGAGATGAGGATGATAATATAATGATAGAACTTACAAAAATGTAGAATTGAGAAGTTTGAAACAAATAAAGTTAAGAAAATAGATATTTAATTACACTTTTAATAAATTTAAGATAATACTAGTTTTGATTTTTATTTTTAAATATTTATTTTAATTATTTAAAACAGAGAAACTATAATTTTAGTTTCTAACTACTGAATTTAAAGAATTAAATTTATTATTATTTAATCTTTTAATTTTAGTATTAAAATTTTAAATTATATTTTATTAAATTAAAATAATTACAATATATTTTTCTACTTTGAGAATGAACAATATAATTAAACTCAAAATTGACAATAATATAATACATTTTTGAACTCTTTTGGATTAAATTTTTTTTCCTAATTTTTGATAAAGTTAATTTTAATATTTAAAAGTATTTAACATTTTGAATTCTGACAGGTTTTCTCTAATAGAAAATTTAAAAACATAATATAAAAAAAGAGTTAATGTAAGTTTTCATTATGATCGGTCATAATTGCATTCTGATCGATCATAATTGAAATCATATAATAGCGGTTCCAGGTTAACCGCTATCTAAGTGAGATTTTAAGAGCGGTTCCTGTGTAACCGCTATCTAAACTGTATCTCGCTTGAGCGACAACATTCTCGTGCGAGCGAAATGCCCCCTGTACAAAATTGGTATTCTCGGGTTGTATTTCGCTTGAGCGACTCTAGTCTCGCTCGAGCGATATTTGATTCTGATCGATTAGATTTTTGAAATGATCGATCATATTTGATAATTTTTTCAAATAATTAATTATAATCGATTAGTTTTCTAAATTATTGATTAGAATTGATTAGTTTTTCAAATAATAGATTAGAATTGATTAATTTCTGAAATATATACTAAAAAATTATAATTAAAACTATAAATTAGTTAAGAATATTGACTATTGTAAAGATAAAGTAGAACATGGGAGGAGATGAGGATGATAATATAATGATAGAACTTACAAAAATGTAGAATTGAGAAGTTTGAAACAAATAAAATTAAGAAAATAGATATTTAATTACACTTTTAATAAATTTAAGATAATACTAGTTTTGATTTTTATTTTTAAATATTTATTTTAATTATTTAAAAGAGAGAAACTATAATTTTAGTTTCTAGCTACTGAATTTAAAAGAATTAAATTTATTATTATTTAATCTTTTAATTTTAGTATTAAAATTTTAAATTATATTTTATTAAATTAAAATAATTACAATATATTTTTCTACTTTGAGAATGAACAATATAATTAAACTCAAAATTGACAATATTATAATACATTTTTGAACTCTTTTGGATTAATTTTTTTTCCTAATTTTTGATAAAGTTAATTTTAATATTTAAAAGTATTTAACATTTTGAATTCTGAAAGGTTTTCTCTAATAGAAAATTTAAAAACATAATATAAAAAAAGAGTTAATGTAAGTTTTCATTATGATCGGTCATAATTGCATTCTGATCGATCATAATTGAAACCATATAATAGCGGTTCCAGGTTAACCGCTATCTAAGTGAGATTTTAAGAGTGGTTCCTGTGTAACCGCTATCTAAATCTGTATCTCGCTTGAGCGACAACATTCTCGCGCGAGCGAAACGCTCCCTGCACAAAATTGGTATTCTCGGGTTGTATTTCGTTTGAGCGACTCTAGTCTCGCTCGAGCGATATTTGATTTTGATCGATTATATTTTTGAAATGATCGATCATATTTGATAATTTTTTCAAATAATTAATTATAATCGATTAGTTTTCTAAATTATTGATTAGAATTGATTAGTTTTTCAAATAATAGATTAGAATTGATTAATTTCTGAAATATATACTAAAAAATTATAATTAAAACTATAAATTAGTTAAGAATATTGACTATTGTAAAGATAAAGTAGAACATGGGAGGAGATGAGGATGATAATATAATGATAGAACTTACAAAAATGTAGAATTGAGAAGTTTGAAACAAATAAAATTAAGAAAATAGATATTTAATTACACTTTTAATAAATTTAAGATAATACTAGTTTTGATTTTTATTTTTAAATATTTATTTTAATTATTTAAAACAGAGAAACTATAATTTTAGTTTCTAACTACTGAATTTAAAGAATTAAATTTATTATTATTTAATCTTTTAATTTTAGTATTAAAATTTTAAATTATATTTTATTAAATTAAAATAATTACAATATATTTTTCTACTTTGAGAATGAACAATATAATTAAACTCAAAATTGACAATATTATAATATATTTTTGAACTCTTTTGGATTAATTTTTTTTCCTAATTTTTGATAAAGTTAATTTTAATATTTAAAAGTATTTAACATTTTGATATAATGAGTATGATAATATAATGATAGAATTTACAAAAATGTAGAATTGAGAAGTTAAAAAAAAAATTTAAGAAAATAGAGATTTAATTATACTTTTAATAAATTTAAGATAATACTAGTTTTTAAACCTTTTTCTAATATTTTTTTTTAAAATATAATATCATTTTTAATATTTTATAGATTTTATATTTATATATTTATATATTTATAAAAGTAATTGGATTAAATTTATTATCCTCTCATATATTATTATACATTTAGCGTAATTTTAGTTTATTTAAAAATTAGAATACAAATATACTATACCAATATACCATTATATTATTTTCATTGTATAGAAATTACAAAATTAATAATTTGTATACTATACTATACTATCATATTATTTGTATATTATACTAATAGTATAATATACTATATTATAATATTATTTGTATACAAAACTAATATCTTTATATATAAATATATAAATATGGAAAGATATAAATATATGTAAAAATATAAACATATAAATATATATAAATATGTAAAGATATAAAAATATATCTTTAATATTTTGTAAATGTAAATATAATTTATATATATTTTTAAATCTTTTTCTAATATTTATTTTTAAAAATATAATATTATTTTTAAAATTTCATATTTTTTTTTCAAATATATAAATATATAAAGATATAAATGTATAAGGATATAAATAAATATATAAATATATCAAAATATAAATATATAAAAATATAAATATATAAATATATAAATATATCAATATATAAATATATAAATATATATAAATATATATATATATATATATATATATATATATATATATATACAAATATATCAATATATCAATGTTATCCCCTCATATATTAATATACATTATTAGCATAATTTTAATTTAATTAAAAATTAGAATACAAATATACTATACTATACTAATATACCATTATATTATTTTCATTGTATATAAATTACAAAATTAATAATTTGTATACTATACTAATATATTATTTGTATACTATACTAATAGTATAATATACTATATTATAATATTATTTGTATAGAAAACTAATATCTTTATATATAAATATGAAAAGATATAAATATATAAAAATATAAATATATGTAAAAATATAAAGATATAAATATATCAATATTTAAATATATATTAAAATATATAAATATATTTTTATTTATAGATTTTATATTTATATATTTATACGGATATACATTTATTTGTATATAAATATAATTTATTTGTAAGTTATTATTAAAAGATCCTAGTAGCTTAGTGGTTGGAGTTTCAGACCTCCAACTCTAATGTACTGGGTTCGAATCCCGACAATGACAATAAACCACCTAATAATAAGATAAACTTCTAAAAAATATAATATAATTAAGATATAGGGGGTCACTATTTTAATTAGTAACCGATTTTGCACATTTAGTGACCGAATTTTCGGTCACTATTTGGTGTTTTTCTTGTAGTGTACATAGTATTGAGTAGTAGTTACTGTTTTGTGTAGTTAGCTGCTCTGTAGGAAGTATCCCCAATGTTGCCCTTAGTATTTTGGAGGACTGTACTAGTATTTTATCTATATGTAATTATGATTGTTTACTTTTAGTACTTTTTAAAATGATGAAATGCAGGAATGGATTATTGAAAATTTATATATTGATATTATGTACGAGGGAAAGATTATTATCGGTAAAAAAAAAAAATTCTGCTAAAAATTATTAATTCTTCTGATTGAGGGTTTATAAGGTAGGGTGTTACAACAAGAGACTGGGCTGTAAAGCAAGGGTTCTGCTGCATCAATGTGTATCACCCAACATATTTCAGAAAATTTCAAAAGCTGTCACATCAAAGGAGATATGGGATATATTAAGCAATGGATATGGTAATTCGAGAAAAAATAAAAAGGTGAAGCTTCAGTCGCTAAGAAGACAATATGAATTGCTTTCAATGACAGAGCAAGAATATGTGGCAGAGTATTTTAACAAGTTGCAAGTGGTGACTAATGCTATGTGAGCTTGTGATGAGAAGATAGAAGATTCAAAGATTGAAGAGAAGGTGTTGCGGACGTTAAACCCTCGCTTTGATCACATTGTGGTTGCTATTGAAGAGTCTAAAAATCTTGAAGATATGACGGTAGAGGAACTGCAAAATTCCTTGAAAGCACATGAACAACGAATTGTTAAAAGAAGAAATGTTGAAAGAACCATTGATCAAGCCCTTCAAGCCAGAGCCAATCAATAGCGAAATAGAGGACATGGTGGAAGGTATTCACGTGGAAGATATAAGGAGGGAAGAAGTAGAGGCAGATACACAGATTGGTCTGAAAACTCTAATGACAGCAACTGTGAACAGAAGAATAATTAGGCACAAAGAGGTGGAAGACAATCTAGGGGAAGAGGTAGAAGAAATCTTGACAAAAGAAAAGTTCAATGTTACAATTATGACAAGTTTGGTCACTATGCAGTAGTGTTGGTATAACAATGGTGCTACGAACAAGAAAGATAAGAAAAGTGATGAAGCGCACTTGACCCAAGATGAGGACAATTCTGATTCGGATCAAGTATTATTAATGGATACTACAAACGGTGATAGTGATATGTCTTTGTGGTATCTTGACACTGGTTGTTCGAACCATATGACAGGAAATAGAGATTGACTAATTGATCTTGATTCAACGGTGAAAAGCAGTGTTAGATTTGCAGATAATAATACTATCACAGCGGAGGGAATTGACAAGGTTGTGATCACACGAAAGGATGGTAAGACAACATACATGCATGATGTGTTGTACGTTCCCTCAATGCAGCACAATTTGCTGAGTCTAGGGCAGTTACTTGAAAAGGGTTATTCCATGATTATGTAGCAGAATCACATTGAAGTTTATAAATCTAGCGAAAGGTTATTACTGAAAGCGCTCCTATCAAGAAATAGAACATTCAAAATTAATCTTGACGCTACTGCAATTCAATGCTTGTCTTCTGTGAATGTTGAAGAAAAGAGTTGGCTTTGAAATTTTAGATTTGAGCACTTAAACTTTAAGAGCCTAAACTTGTTGAGTAGTGAAAAAATGGTAAAAGGATTGTCATTGGTACATCACCCCGCAAAAGACATGTGAATGTTCTTTGATTGGGAAACAACCAAGGAAGAAATTTAAAGTCACTGCATTAAAAAGAGCAAAACATCCTCTTAATGTAGTCCATTCAGATGTTTGTGGCCCGTTTGAAACACCTTCTCTAGGAGATAATAAATACTTCCTAACTTTTGTTGATGAATACACTAGGAAAGTATGGCTATATATGATAAAAGAGAAGAAAGAGGTATTTTCTATGTTTGTTAAATGGCTTGCTAAAGTTGAGAGGCAATATGGTTGGAGTTTGGAGATTTTCAGAACCAATGGTGGAGGAGAGTTTAATTCCAATGAGATGAATGAGTTTTGCGAATCAAGAGGGGTTGAGCATGAAATTACAGCCCCCTATACACCCTAACATAATGGCCTGACATAAAGGAGAAACAGAACTTTACTTGATATGACGAGATGCATGATGAAAGGTAAAGGATTACCTAACTATTTTTGGGGAGAAGCTATAACCACAGCTGCCTTTATACTAAACATGAGTCCAACAAAGAAGATGAAGAATGTTACACCTGAAGAGACATGGTCTGGACACAAACCTATGGTGCACCACTTTCGGATATTTGGTTCTATCTGTCACAGACACATACCAGATGAAAAGAGGAAGAAACTAGATGATAAGAGTGAAACCTTGATTTTGGTGGGATATCATCCAACTAGTGCATACAAATTATTCAATCCTGCTTTGAATCAAGTGATCATAAGCAGAGATGTAATGATGGATGAAGCTGCAAAATGGAATTGGGAGAGTCAATCAAGCTCACAGAAAATACCGTGTTTTCTGGAAGAGAAAGAAAGAACTTCTAGTGGCGCTGATGTAGTTAAATTGCCTCCTTCTAGAAAATATCAAAGGGTCATATTTCCTTCTACCCGATTAACTGATCATGAATCACTTGGTGATAATGAAATCAACAATGATGGAGAGTTGGTGCACTTTTCCTTTTTCATTGATTTAGAACCAATGAGTTGGAAAGAAGCAATTGATGTCAAAGAGTGGAAAAATGCTATGATTGAAGAGCTTGAAGCCATAGAAAGAAACAGAACATGGAAGCTGGTAGATCTTCCGAGAGACAAACATCCTATTGATGTGAAATGGGTGTTTAAACTAAAGCTTAAATTTGATGGAACAATGGCCAAGCACAAAGCCAGGCTGGTAGCCAAAGGCTTTCTACAAAAACAAGGCGTTGACTTCACGGATGTATTTGCTCCTGCCGCAAGGCTTGAAATTGTGAGACTTGTTGTGGTTGTTGCTAGCTGGAGAGGTTGGACTATATGTCAACTTGATGTTAAATCTGTTTTTCTTAATGGACCATTGGAAGAAGAAGTGTATGTGAGGCAACCACCAGGATTTGAAAAGGTTGGAAGTGAACATCAAGTCTACAGACTCAATAAGGCCTTATACGGTCTTAAACAAGCTCCTAGAGCTTGGAACAAGGTGATTGATGCATTCCTACATAAACAAGGTTTTGTGAAGAGTTTAGTTGAGTATGACATGTATATAAAAGAATCAAAGGGTGAAGGTGTGCTACTGATTTGTCTTTATGTAGATGACTTACTTGTAATAGAAGACAAACAACAAGAAATTGAGAAGTTCAAATAAGAAGAAGTATGCAAATGAGGTTTTAAAGAAGTTCAACATGTCAGAATGTAACCCAATACCTATACTAGTCATGGTGTATTTGAGGCTGACTGAAGAAATTGAAGAAGAAGAAGTTGATGCAGTGTTGTATAGACAAATCACTGGATCATTGAGATACTTATGCAACAACAGGTCAGATATATGTTACGGTGTTGGGTTAATTAGCAAGTTCATGAACAGTCCAAGATTATCACACATGGCAGCAACAAAATATATACTAAGGTATAAAAAAGGCACAACTGGCCTTGGGTTGTTCTTTCTGAAAAGGTCTACAGAACACAGTGAAGATGGAAACATGTTGGAAGCTTGGTCAGATTCTGACTGGTGTGGTGATAAGGTAGAAAGGAAGAGCACCTACGACTATTTGTTCAAACTTATGGATGTACCAGTTTCTTGGTGTTCAAAGAAACAAAATGTTGTATGTCAATTTTGTGCAAGGAGATTCGAAGAATATGGTTTGCAAATTGACAAAATCAATTTATGAACTAAAACAAGCATCTCGTCAATGATACTATAAATTTCATCAAGTAATTCTCTCATTTGGATTTGAGATGAATATTGTTGATGATTGTGTATATCACAAGTTTAAGGGGAGTAAGTATATTTTCTTGATCTTGTATGTTGATGACATTCTACTTGCCACTAATGATATAGACATATTGCACGAAACCAAGAAATTTTTATCAAAGAATTTCGAAATGAAAGATCTTGGTGATGCGTCTTTTGTATTAGGAATTCAGATACACCGAGATCGATGTCGGGGTATTTTAAGATTATCACAAAGGAGCTATATCGAATTTTTTTTTAAAAGGTTTGGCATGCATGAATATAAATCCAGGGATACTCTAGTTGCTAGGGGAGACAAGTTTAGTCTCAATCAGTGCCCAAAGGGGAATTTGGAAATTGAGAAAATGCAAAAGATTCTCTATGCATCAGCTGTAGGGAGTTTGATGTATTCCCAAATATGTATGCGTCTAGACATAGCATACATAGTTGGGGTTCTAAGCAGATATTTAAGCAATCCAGGAATAGACCATTGGAAAACAGCAAAAATGGTCATAAGATATTTAAAGAGAACAAAAGATTATATGTTCACATACAGGAGGTCAGACCAGTTGGAGATCGTTGGGTTTACTGACTCAGATTTTGCAGGATGTCAAGAATTTGTAGCATGCTATGAGGCATTAAATCATGGAATATGACTGAGAAATTTTGTCACAGGGCTGCAAATTGTGAAAGACATTGAAAGACCACTTAAGTTATATTGTGACAACAAATCAACTGTATTGTTAAGAAAAGAATACAAAGTGGACAGATTTTCATAGAACACTTAAAGACAAACTTCATGATAGCAGATCCTCTAACTAAAGGACTTCCGCCCAAGATCTTTCATGAGCATGTTGTTCACATGGGTGTTTTACAATTTGAGGAATTTGTGGTTTAGTAGGAGTTAGTCACTTTCATATATTTTATGTTCTATGTTTAATTTCATATATGTATATATTGATTTTTTGGACATATTTGGTTATCTATAGATATGCAGTTTTTTCGTTCATTCATTACACTTTGTACATTAAGGATATTATATCGATCTCGATAAGTTAAAGTTTGGACCAATTGAAAATAGACGTGTACAGATCACCTTCACGTAATTTTTCATGCTACACATTTCATGATGAATCCATGTCATTTGGTTATGTTAGGATGAGTAATCATTGTTGGTTTTAGTTGCGATGATGCAATGAAAAATTGGTTTGGTTCTATATTCTTATATGATTAATGGACAGAACTTTTGGAGTATGTTAAAGGAATATAATGACAATTTTGAGCTCATAAAGTCTAACACATTTGTAAGGTTGTAAGGACATATATATTTGTGATCAGTGGGAGATTGTTGGCAAAATTTGGGTCATATATATATGATACATAATTTAAATGTGTTAGGGTCATTATTTATTAAACCAAATAATAAAGTGATCTGACTAAATTAAAGTTTTGGCTAAAGTCATATGTCATGGAAATAAAATTGTGTAAAAATCATTAAGCAATTTCTAATTTGATGAGGGACCAAATTGGAAATACTAAAACTTAAGTAATTAACCGAATTCTGGTTATTTAAAGGGTCATGGTCCCCTTTCTGGGAGTACACACACAGAACGTAAGTCTCAGTTCCCGTTTCTTTCTTTCTATCCCTATCAAGAGAGAAAATCAAGAGAGAAATACATGTGCTTTTTAGGTGGAAGACCATAAGATCAATATAGTGCTCTACAAAATATCATCATTATGGCTAATTCAGGTACGATTTCGTATTCAATTTACAACATGTTTATCAATATGGGATTACGTTTATGTTTGATCGTTAGAATCAAAATCAAGATTATTATTATTATAATTAATAGTTTTCCAAAGTGTACCTAATAGATAACAAAAGTCATTTTAAACAATCACGGGTAAAGGGAATATCTGGTCTAGAGGGAAATGATTGTTTTAAGAAAAACTTCATTTTGATGTGTCAATATGTGTATATATAGCATATAAACGTACGACATAAATTTGAAATGGGGTGCAGAAGTTTGTTCAAATTACAAGAGAGAAGGGTGAAGGAAGACAAAGAAAGAAGAGGAACAAGTACCTAAGTTCTCTGTAATGGACCTCCCTTGATGTTTAAGACAATAATGTATTCATGCATCACGTGTACCAAAATGAGAAAGAGAAAAAGAAAAAACAGAAGCAAAACAAAGTATAAATGGAAAAGGACAAGGGGAGGGAAAGATCTCGTTCTTTGAAGATGTTCCGTTGTGGGAGTGATAGGAATCTAAGGTGATCCAAGCACTTGCAGACAAAGCTTTGCAGAAGATGAAAAAGAAATCGCACTTTTTATGTGGAATGGAAAAAGAAATTGCATCCCCTAGAGTCATCATAGCGTCCAGCAAACAGGAAAAGGCACTGGTTGTTATCCACCTTCATCCCCCTCTTACCCTCTTTATTAAAGTCCATATATGTGACCCCTAATCTCTCCAAAGTCATATCCTAACCTTAAGAGACTTTAAAAAGGTTGGAAAAAGACATGGTCTTCCACCTAGAGTATTTTCAAAGCTACCTACACTTCATGCCAAATTGCCATCTTTAAAGCTGCTTGGTTGGTTTCCAAGTAGAAAACAGTAGCCTATGCAACTAAGAGGGGCCCTTTTTGTCCTTTTGGTTGTGAACTTTAGATTTTGGAGCACACTTTTCTTCCCTATGCTCCTCATTTAATTCCTCCTACCTAGCTTGGATCGCTTTCAGATAACATCCTGCAGAAACTTCATTCAAGATGAACGGTACCATTTGGTTAATCACCTCTTACATTTCTTACCATGTATGTCTATGTAGATATCTCATCGTCACCATCATCTTCCATGTTGTGCATGTTGCTCAAGGAAGTAACCCTTGTAACATTTTTGGTTAATTTTTGTGGATGTATCAGCATACTTTGTGTGCCTGGCTCCCTGTATGCCATTTGTAGAGCACATCATAATGGTGATGGTCTTACCAAATGGCGTATGAGGAGTCATGCATGCTGTGTATTGCTTCCCAAAGGAGTCAAAGCTAAAGGGTTGGATTTGGAATTGGTATTTCAGTCTTCTACAAAATCAAGTTCATCATGTTTTCTTGATTAAGTTTCAATCTGTCTCTATTATTATTGCTTATTTCTGAGAAGAGATGGGGTGCTGGGTTGTCAACAGGTCTCCTCTGGATCGGATCTTGTTCATCTTTTGGTGCGCAATTAATTAATAATCCGTTAATTATGTTCCATTGAATTAGTTTCTCCGATTTAGGTTCCTGGTCCAAAGTGGCATTGACTTGGTTCTTAGAAAGGTTGGTTTATTAGGTACACGAGGCAAAGAAACTTAGAAGAGTTGGTAAGAAATTAAAAGGGTTTTCTCTCTTTTTTTAATCTGTATTTATTATCAGTTATTTTCAAATTATACTTTACTTTTTAATTTCAACAAATTAGCAAACTATCAAAATATTAATGTTCTTTCTGCGTCTTAGAAAGTATTGTTTATACCTTATTCTGAACTAGTCGTTAAAGATAAGACATGAATTATAAAGAAAAAAGAGTGACATATTTTGATATATTTGTTTATAAACTCATATCAAATGATAGATAATAAAATGGATTATTAGAAAGCAGAAACAAATATTTCGCTTTTATGTTTTAATATTCCTTCATTTCTTATCTGTTTAGTGGTTAATTTAACTTATGCAGTCCTCCTCCATGGAGCAAGGGTCATTATTAGGTTGGAGTGGACGTAGTCACCGATCATTTTCGTTGTTGTGTTGTCATTTTTGTTCTAACTGAGTTGTTAACATCTTTGGCGTCACTCCCATTTATTTATATTCACCACAAATCAATTCAAAATCGCCGCCATGCTTTTTATTATACACTGTTTGATTCATTGAAAAGAGTAAGAAATGTTACAAACTTCAGCCAACAACGAGCTTTTATTATACTCTTTCTTTTCTGACGTTGCTCAGATATATTTAACACTTATTTACGGATCTTTAATATTGAATTGAGATTAAATAATATATTATTAATAAATATAAAATAATAAAAGAAGATAAAACGATAAAAAAATAAAATTGTAAATATATAAATAAATAAATTAAGTAATTATAAAAGTTGAAGGGACAAAAATCATACATTATATAAAAATAAGGAAGACTAAAAGAACAAAATTATAAATATATAAGTAAGTATAATAAATGTTTATTAAATTTAATCAGTCAAAATTATAAATTATATAAAAATTATAAAATTTTGAGAAACACGACTCTCTCCATTCCCAATTAAACTTAATTAGTAAAAATCATAAATTATATAAAAGTTATAAATTTTTGAGAAACACGATCCGTTCCCGACCCCTTAATTCCCAAGAAGAGAGAGTCATGACTCCTTAATTCCCAAGAATAATTTGTTTTTTTAAAACGGTAATTTTACACACTATATATTTTAAATATAAAATAAATGAAAGTAAGTTAAACTTAGTACTGCTTAAATAGTAATTTTTTGAACTAAATTATTATCTAGTAGTAGATTATTAGCTTGGTTGTCACCCTAGTCAATGTTCTTTTGATATTCAAAGTTTTAAATATTAAAAATATATACAAATCATAATAAATATTGATCTTGTTACTGGGTTGACTAAATTTCCACATTTCAAGCAACTTTCAAGGAATATGGAATTAGATAATAATAATTTCTAGCTAAAACAATGTTGTAATCACCACTAGTTTCAAACCATCCTACCAATAGTCCATCTGCATACTAAATCTCATCAACTTGCCTAAAGATTTCCATGGCAAGGTATCAATTTTAGGACTTAAAAAGACTTTATTTAGATTTCTGAACTCTTTTTTTTTTTTTTTCAAATGAATTACTGCAAAAGCACTTATACGATATAAGTAAAGAAATGGCTATTGCTTTAACTTGTTGTCATGTGTTTCATTTTTTTACTATGTCTATTTGAGAAGATTTTAGTTGGAGGAGACCAAATCTATTATAATAATCTCATTTTGAAAAACAAAAAGTAGTTTTTGACTATCAAATTCAATTAAGATATATATTTTAAAAAATGCAAGTACTTGAACCTAAAGGCATATGCATAGAAACATACTATGAATCTCAAAATACATAGAACTAAATAATGATGGATCAAAGGACTTCATTGGCAACATGCATTTGAGCTCCCATATATTCTTCTTAGCTTGCATTCTTTAGCGATCTAAAATTGGAAAAGAGACAAAATAGTGAGATATTTTCTATCATTTTCATGGACTCATGAAGAATTTTCAAGCTTTTTTCATATAGGACCATCAAATGAGACTTATATAGAGGACTTTCATTCTTCTGAGATTGGGCGATTGAGGAGGAGTATCAATATTTTCATGTGTATTACTATCATCAAATTCTCCAAGCATAGGAAACATAACACTTTAGGCATTGCTGGAGACATTCTAATTGCTGAAGTTTTCTTTATCAAAATCAACACTTCCATTTATTAAAATCTTCTCAATGTTAAGATTATAATCCGCTTATAGCGGTAAGAAACTGATATATATGAATACATACTTTTCAATTTTGTCAATCTAACTGTGATTTCGTCTCTTTAGAAACACGAGCATATCTGTTTAGAAGCACGAGCATATACAAATGAGAAACACTTTGGTTCTCCTTGGCTATATTATTGCTTTTTAGCATCCTCTTATTATGTTGAGAATGGATATTAATTTCAGAAAAGAATGTTTAACTCTGTTCCAATGGAGTCTCATCCTCTAGAACTGTCAGTCTTCAAAGTTTTTATGAAAAGTTCACTTTGTTGTTCAATTTAGGCTTTGAACTTTACAAACTTTACACAGTAGTTGATGAAATTACTCTCTATTTAACTGCAATGTTAAAAGCTCTCGGAGGGAAACATTTATTTATTTATTTATGTAAATGGGCTTCAACAGTTCAATGCAGCGAGTGATATAAGTAACACCTTGACATCGTTAAGCTGATATGAAAACTATAATCAGTAACGTGACTTGCACTAGAACATGGGTAAGATCTTTGCTAGTGTTAGAATAGAGAAGATATATAATTACATATCATTTGGAAGTTGAACCAGTCGGTTACATGTGTATCTTACATAGATTAAAAATGGTTAATGTTCTAAACTTTATATGCTTGTCTCATTCAGCATTCATGGTTTCTGGTTTTGATTTGAAGTCTCAGTTTATTAGAAGTGTCATTTGACTTTTCTTGAAATAGACATTGCTAATGTAATATAAATCAGGATAATTTAATTTCACGCAAAAAAAAGTAATAAGAGTCATATGTGATTACGTAGAGTTGTTTTTTCGTATAACTGATTTTCAAATTCACTTAGCGTTGTGTAATGAATTCAATATGTACTTTTCATATATAATTTATACCAAAAAAACATATAAAAGTTTGTTTTTGTTCGATTTGAACATTATTATACGTAAAATTTTAATTATCATGTGATGTAATCATTTATTTACATAATTTTTAGAATGTATTATTTAAAATTTTAGTTTATATATGCTCAAAATTTAATTTTATTACTTCCTCGTAAAATAAGAAAACTCAAGTTGGATTTGACTTGATTTATATGTCAGTCGTGATTATATTAATAATGTTATAGTTAATTAATGTTTTATTTGTTATAAAAGATATGTCTTTAACCATCATAAAACAATTATTATTAGACATCCTTATATTTTATGGATTTTAAAAAAATTTATAAAAAAATTGAAAAAAAATGTTTATAATTTATGATTTACAAGTAATTCTTTCATGAATAATAAAATATAAAATTTGTAAGAACTTTGGTATAAATATCCTAGAAACACAAAATTTACAAGAAACGTTTATGAAAAAAAAAAAAAATTGCTCGGAGGAAATATTCATCGAAAACATACTAACAAGAAACATGCAATAAAATGATAAAGAAAACTTCTCAACACTGCCAAATAAAAGATAGGACGTTATAATGACACGATAGAAATGTTTGCAGAAATTGATACGAAGGATTGTTATGAATTTGAATTTTCAACCCATTACAACTATTATTAAGTTCTACGTATACCAAAGAAATGGTTTAGTTATACATATGATTCATGTTATTGACATAGTCATTCCTTTCCTTTTAAACTGACTGGAAAATAGATTTATTATGATCGGTTCAAAAGGTATGAAAATTAGGTTAAGAAAAAAAATTTATGATATAAATTAAATTATACCTATTTTGATTCGGTGAATTTAAATTATGATTTATATATATTTAAGTTTGGTTAGTATATATATTTATGAACTAATTTATTTTATAATATAATAATTATTTTTAAAAATAATATTATTTTATTAAAAAATAATATATAAATATATATATATATATTATAAATTAATTTGATAAAAGATTTATTTATTTTAAGAATAAATATTAAAATAAATCTTTAATAATTATTTATTTTAAAATTTAATAATTAAGATTAATTATTATTTTAAATTAATAAATTACTACAAAAACAATAATAAAAAATAAATTTGTAACTCTTTCATAAAAATTAAATAAATATATTTTCTTATAATTTATATATTAAATAATTATATCTTAAATAAAATTAATATATTAATATATATTTTTTTAAATTATTAACCTATTCACCTATCATAAAATCCAACTAAATTAAAACTTTTGATTCATTTTTAAAATATAATCAGGTTATATCCGTCTCCCAGATTTTTGTATCAGTAGACTTTCAATACTCAACAAAAGGTAAATTAATTTGGATCTTGTATTGAATTGCAATTTGTGTTTTCCATGTGTTGTTACAAGATTCTTGTGCTACATCATGTTTAAACGTTTTCAGCAGCGAAACAATTTCATTAACAATAAGTGTACATTATAGATAATGTCATCATGAAAGGGACAAACCTGATTTTGAGTGGTGTGCATGTAAATAATACATAATGGTTCATTCAGCAACTCACTGTAAAATCTTGTGAAACACGTATATCTTCAATCACTCCACATTGACCACACAAAATCTTAACGGGAGAGATGACAGAAAAACTAATTCCAATGGTTGTTCAATCTGAAGATGTCTTCAACGTAGATATCATCCTAAATGAATCCAATTATGACGTATGATCATAACTAATGGAGATGCACATTGCAGAGAGGAAAAAATTGTCCTATATCCGTGAGAAGGTGAACCCTCTAACAAAGAACAATGAGGGATATAAAAAATTGTATGCTAAAAACCAGAAAGTGAAAAGATGGCTATTGACGTCCATGAAGCCAGAAATTATGAAAAGGTATATTCGCTTACTCACTGCCCTCGATATTTGGAATGTTTTATCAAAGACATTTTATGATGGAAGTGATGAGCTACATGTGTTTGCCTTGAATCAAAGGTCATTCACTACAAAACAAAAAAAAAATAGAACCTTAACTGAATATTATGGGGAGTTGGTTGAGATTTTTAGGGAATTGGACCATCGTGACAAAGTAGTCACGAAGGAACCTGATGATGTGAAGTCATATCAGAAGTCCATTGAAAGATTAAGGGTGCATATATTCTTTGCTGGACTAGATGATGATTTTGAGCAAGTTCGTGGAGAAATCTTGCGCAAAGAAGTGACACCTGATTTAGAAGAATGCTATGCATTGATCCGGAAAGAGACAGTCCGACGAACAACGTTGAAAACAGAAGATATGATTTTTTATTCCACAACTATGATGACAAAGAAGCAGCCAGCAAATCACCACAGCAAATCGAAGTAATCAAAAGATTTTGACAAAAGATAACTACAAGTGTACTCAATGTAATAAGGATGGACACACCAAGGAACGATGCTATGAAATTATAGGATACCCCGAGTGGTAGGATCATAGTCGAGCATCGAAGAATTCAAAAATAAATCCAACTATTGCTGCTGTAACTGCCATTAACAAAGAGGACGACAAAGGCATGATGCTTGCTACAATCGCAGGTAGTGATGATTCTAATGGTAAGGTTTTAATAAGCACATCTACCGTTCTGAATAATGCATGGATAATTGACTCTGCATGTTCTGATCATGTGACTTTTGATGTTAGACAAATTAAAAATCTTAAACCTTCCTCACAAAAAAGTATATCCACAGTCAATGGTAGTAAATCCACTATTATTGGAGAAAGAACTGTCTCTATTTCAAACAATTTGAATCTTGATACTGTCCTTGTTGTTCTTTCTCTTAAATATAACATATTGTCAGTCTCGCAAATAACCAAAGCTCTTTTATGTGTTGTAATTTTTTGGCCTGACTCTTGTGTTTTTAAGCATATTCAAACGAGGAAGACGATTGGTTGTGGTATTAGGCAAGGAAGGTTGTATTACCTAGACCTGACAGAAAAATATTCAAAGAGACTTGGTCAAGTGCTAGCAACAAAAGGGTCTCAAGAAGTAAGAAAAGGCGAGGATATCTGGTTATGGCATAAGCGTCTAAGACATACATCTTTTGGTTACATAAAGAAATTATTTCCAAATGTATTTGACCAAGTAGACACTTCAACTTTTTATTGTGATGTTTGTGAGCTTGCAAAGAGTCATAGAACACATTTTCCTTCAATTTTAAATAAAAGTTCTCTTCCTTTTATGATCATTCACTCTGATGTATGGGGTCCATCTAAGGTTACAACGTTGGGTGGCTCAACATGGTTTGTAACGTTTATTGATGATTGTACTCGAATGACTTGGTTATGTTTGATGAAGTCTAAAAGTGAAGTTAGAGGATTATTTTAGAAATTCTGCAAAATGATTGAGACCCAGTACAAAGCACAAATTTAGGTACTGCGCAGTGACAACGGAGAAGAATATATGCAATCAGAACTTCAACATTTTTTAGTAGTCAAAGGAATTGTTCATCAAAGATCTTGTCCAAATACTCCACAACAGAATGGGGTGGCAGAACGAAAGAACCGTCATCTATTGGAGGTGGTCCGAGCTGCACTAATTGGAGCTCACATGCCAGCAATATATTGGGGAGAAGCTCTCACATATGCAGTATACACTATCAACCGAATACCGTCCATGTCTCTTGAGTATAAAACACATCTTCAATCACTTACAGATGCAGTAGTAAGTCCTAAAATTGTTGAACTAACACATAGAGTTTTTGGTTGTGTTACTTACGTTCACTTACACAAGCATTAGAGAAGTAAGTTGTCTCCTAGAGCTGAAAGGTGTGTGTTCCTTGGCTATGCGGATCACCAGAAAGGATATTGATGCTACAATCCACAAACCAAGCAAATGTTTAATACTATAGATGTAGTTTTTCATGAAACCTTGATATATTTTTCCCCCGAGTCTGAAATTCAGGGGGATAATTATGATGAAGTTCAGACTTTTGTTCCTCAAGATATTGATATTGAGATCAGATTGGAGAAAGAAAGTTACAAAGTTGTATCAAGAGATGATGAAAGTATGCAACAATGTTATGATCAACAATCACATAATGAGGAATATTTTGAGCATGTTGAGATCCTGAATACACATAGCAAGAAGGTATGCAAGTTGAAGAAGTCATTGTATGGACTAAAACAATCGCCACGAGCATGGTTTGGCAGATTCACCAAGTCAATGCTTGCTTTTGGATACCAACAGAGCAACCAAGATCATACCTTGTTTCTAAAGAAAAAGGAAGAAAAATTTACAATTTTTATTGTCTATGTTGATGACATGATAGTTACGGGAAACGATCTAGAAGAACGCAAGGCATTGAAAGAGTACTTGGTAAAGAAATTTGAGATGAAGGATCTTGATCCTTTGAAATATTTTCTTGGAATCGAGGTCTCAAGATCAAAGTCAGGTATTTTTCTCTCACAATGAAAGTATGCATTGGATTTACTAAAAGAAATTGGAATGACAGCATGCAAACCAACAAATTCTCCAATTGAAGAGGTATTGAAGCTGTGCATTGAAGAAGATCAAACTCCAACTAACAAGGGAAGATATCAGAGACTTGTAGGGAGATTGATGTATCTCTCACACACTAGGCCAGATTTAGCTTATGCTCTTAGTGTGGTTAGCCAGTTCATGCACAATCCAGGTGAAAAACACATGGATGCTGTTATACGGATTTTAAGGTATATAAAAGCTGCTCTTGGAAAAGGAGTTATGTTCAAGAAGAACTCCAATTACAAGGATGTGATAGTTTATACTGATGCAGATTGGGCAGGTGCTCTTGATGATAGAAGATCAACCTCTTGATACTTTACATTTGTAGGAGGTAATCTTGTCACATGGAAAAGCAAGAAGCATAAAGTTGTAGCTAGTTCCAGTGCAGAAGCTGAACTTAGAGGAATGGTTCTTGGACTTTGTGAAGGTTTGTGGCTCAGACTACTTCTCCAGGATTTAGGGTATGCACATACACGTCCCATTCAGTTGTATTGTGATAATAAAGCTGCGTGCGACATTGCTCACAACCCTATCCAACATGATCGGATGAAGCATGTGGAGGTTGATAGATTTTTCATCAAGGAAAAGCTTGATAAAAATATTTTGCAATTGCCAAATATTCGATCTGAAGATTAGTTGGCAGACATTCTTACCAAAGCTGTGACAAGTCAGATTTTTAGGAGATTATTGGACAAGTTGGGAATGTATGACATCCATTTACCAACTTGAGGGGGAGTGTTGGGATAAAGATATTTGATTAGCTAAATTATAGGTTTGTATAGCGGTACAAAATATTGTATAATCAAAACTTCCTATATTTAGTTCTGATTTGTTAGAGTAAAATACTATAAGATCATAGTATATGTGTACAAAAATAATATGAATAAAAATTATAGAATGATTTCTATGTTTTTCAATTATATCAATAGAATATAAGTAATTCAAATTCCAAAATAGTTTCTCCATGTGATACAATCATCACTAGAGCTTTAATTTTATTTTATTTTTCTTGAAAGAAAGGTATCCATAATTAGAAACCATGAAACCACCAATGCCAAAGAGAGTAGTGTACAAATTAAGAAGCAACTACTCTTCTTCTAAATGGGTGGCTATTTGATGAGTCATTATATTTTTATATTTTTTTATCTTTCTTTATTTATTAATTAGTGTTTTGGGTTTAACGGTCTCTTATTAGTGAATTTTTATTAATTGGACTTCATTTGGTCAGTAATTCAGATTTTAATTAATTTGAATCTATTTGATATAATTTTTTCTCATTATTATTTTCAAGACAGTTTAAAGCAATTTTGGAATTGGAAGATTGGGTCGGATATCATGTCAGTTGTCCATTAGGATTAAGGTTTTTGTTTTATTTATCATTTTTTCTACAGAGCTTCTAAAATCATGATTCTTGAAGCATTATAAACTAGACACATTTAGCTTTCTGGAACCATTCAATTCGAAGCTAAATTGGATTTTAAATAAATTATCAAAAAGGGGTTAAGCACACCAGGCCGGTTCAATGGACATGCATTAGTAATTTAAGTCTCCTAAATTCACTAGACCTCCTAAAATAGTAGAAAGGGAAGCATTTTAAAGCTAACTAAAAAATCTTTCAAAGGAGACCAAAATCGTTAAATTGGGATACGTATTAAAAATATTATACGTGTTTGAAGTTCACAGAACTGCACTGAAACCAAGTTATGATGTGTTTTGTGGGTCAGTTGGGCCCAAACCTAAAAGAGACACTGCCCATTAGGGTTAGGGTTATTTATGTTAGTGATCAAGGAGCCGCATCCTCGGGACGTCAATTTCGTCTTCTGCATTTTGTATTCAAGTTTATTTACTCTTCTGTCATTATTTTTAATTCTTGTTTTGATTTTAATTATGTCTCTTCTTCTGCATTTTTTATTTTTCATGGATAACTAAATTTTTGTATTAATTTTCTGAGGAGAATGTAGATTTTGAGGTTTTGTTCTTCTATTTCGTTTGTTCTCTTAACTCTTCATCTCTTAATCCCAGTGTTGAATTATAATCTGTTTATACTTAATAAACCGAAACCAATATCACGGTTTGCTTAGTCATGTGTTAGAGATGAGATTATGTGATGTATGTAATGCTTAATTGTATAAGGATAATTTGGGTTAATCTTCGCTTAGTTGGTTAATTTCGAATTGGAATAAGAGTTAAAACAATTTAATTGTGTAACCTAGGATAAGTGACACTGCATTCAAATCAAGAAATCAATTATTTTCTCGTTGTTTTATTTAAATTCTATTTTCGTTAATTTACTATTTATTATTACGTAAACCCTTTTTCTTTTCAAATTTAATTACTACACTATTTTATTTTAAAGCAATTATTGATTCTTGCAATTTTAATTAAAAGAACTTTATTTTAATTTTTTAAATTTCAGTTATTTAAATTCTACATCAATTTATTTCTCTTTCTCACCTTCATTTTTACTTCATTTTTACTTTATTTACTCTCTCTTAAAGAAAATGATATAGGGTAATAAGTAACTATGTTGCATTCTTTTTGCATAAAAAATGTTAAAAGTCACAGTCAATTACGTTCTAATTCTTGAAATTTTGAGCATTCAATTATTTAAATCACATAACATTATTTTAATGTCCAAAATTATTAAATATTATTTTTATTTATTTAAAAACTGAAATGACCGCTATTTAAATATGTTAAAAGTCAAACATAATATTTCATTTAAAGATTAAATTATGTTATGTTCATAGTGTCCTATTTCTTAATCAAAAGAGACTTTGATTGGGCTTATACTCTTTGCATAGGAAAATTTGAATATGTGGATCAATAGTCGATGTTCAGACCCCACCAACAAATTTACTTAGGTTGTTCTTAATATTTTGTTTTGCAGAAAATTATAATGACTTTTTTTTTTGGATTAAATTTCTACAATAGAATAAAAGGGTGAACAATATGTTTTATTTTATATTCTTATTTTGTGTATATTCTTATTTTGGTCAAATTTGGCAGTGTTGAATTGGAATTGAGGAATTTTGTCAAAACCGCTGGCTCAGGCGCAACTACTTAAACTCTGTCATTTCGTGGGGTCCTTCATGAACGTGGATCATAAAGTATAACTTGAATCGTTTTAACTTGATCTTCTTCTATAAGATAACCAAGTTCTAGCATAAATCCACGACCCACTCACTCTAGTCAATTTTAAAATAAAAATGTAATAATTTTACATGTACTTTTCTTGATATTGAAAAGTGTATTGTACATTGATTAAATGATAGCATTAGTGAGATTCAGTATTTGATTAAAATATAAATTCATGTTTATTTTTTTTTATAAGCAAATAAAATCAATTAAACTAAATAAAAAAGGTACTCAAAACCCAAAAACATAATACAATATAAAGTAGGGAAATGTTATTAAAAAACACGAAATATATAAGAAACACGCTATACAAAACAGATTCAAAGATTATTATGTCAGTCTACCAGCCTAAAAGACATTCTCATATCGATCAAAAGATTCACTTCTAAGAATATAGATGAATAGAGTCAAACAACTCCAACTGATCTACAACGACTTGATTAAAGACCACATAGTTACAGTACAACCAAATGGATCAGATGACCGCAACCCAAATAATAACAAAGTACTTGAGATCGCTTATTACTCCTCTCTTGATCACACCAAACAAGAAAAAAGGACATCAAAGAAGAAGTCATAACAAAATTAACATCAAGCAAGCAAAAAAATTCATCAACGTATTATATGTCAACGGACAAAAAACAAAAAGATGTACCGAATCTTCTACAAATAAACGGTACATAGAACACAAAGTAGAATTCATCTACACATCACGTACTTGCAGAAGCAACCTACTATCTAAAGTTCGGACTTTCTAAATTTTTTTTTTTTTTTTTTAATGTTACTAGTTTCATCATATAGTTGTGTACGAAGAGGGTTTAAGAAATAACTAATTTAAAATTTAGAATAATTGAGAATAGAACTATAATCTCACATTATTCTAGTAACCAATTAAAATAGTTAATGATTAAATCTAATTCATATTTTAAAATGAAATATCATTTTTTATTTTATATGACCTTAGATTAAGTCAACTAATCAATAGAATAATTTTTATTTAATTAAAAAAAAGATATTTAAACTTTTAAGTTATATCAATAAAAATAATTTTTATATAGGTATAATAATTTAATATATAATTTATAAGAAAAATAATTTATTCATTTTAAAAGAAAATTTAAAAATTTATTATTTATTATCATTAGTTTTTTAATTTAATAATATAAAATAATAATTTATTTTAACTTTTATATATGAAATAAGTGGATAAAAAATATTTATTTTTATATTTATTAAAATAAGTGAATTTTTTTAAAGTTAATTTATAATATATAATTTTTAATAAAATACTAATTTTTTATTTAAAAAAAATTATTATTTTATAAAACGAAATACGATGAATTAATAAAAACTAAATTAATTTAGTCAAATAAAAATTAACTTGATTTAATTTAATGTAATTTAGACTATTTTTTTTAATCTTAGATTAAACTTATTTTGAGACGTAATTGAGAATACGGAAAAGAAATATTAGGAGTTTCAATTAACGCGAAAATATTCCAATTTTATATAGTTGTTTCTTTTATTTGTATTCCAATGTTATTTTTTTAATTAATTAATTAATTATATATATATATATATATATATATAATTTGATTTTAATCATTGAAATTTCTAACATATGAAATTTTACTTTAGGGTATAAATAAAAGGTAGTAATAGATTGAAAATGACATATATTTTAAAAAGTTGAATTAATTATAATAACTAGAGATTTATTTTTTATTTCCATCACTTGAAAATAAATAATAAGAATAAATTAAAAATCTGTAACTAATTAAGGATAACTAAAAAGTTGAAAAAGTATATATTATTATTATTTATGGGGTTTATATGGGAAAAGTATGAACTCTAACTCTAGATTCAAACTAGATGGGGTGCATATTATAGTAACCTTTTCAATAACTGGCAACAGTTGACAATTGCTTATGGTTAATAGAGATGATGTAGATACATTTAAGAAAAGTTT
This sequence comes from Sphenostylis stenocarpa, assembly GCA_963425845.1. Lineage (NCBI taxonomy): Eukaryota > Viridiplantae > Streptophyta > Magnoliopsida > Fabales > Fabaceae > Sphenostylis > Sphenostylis stenocarpa. Next base: position 8,626,821 of record OY731404.1, on the reverse strand, counting down.
GACATCTAAATCAATGTATAAAAAGGTTGAATTTGAGGTTTGTATAATTCAAATAACCATTTGTCAAAAATTGTGATACAAATGCAATTGCAATGCCATCATCAATCATTCTTCCAGTGATCATGAGGTTGTTAGCAAGCTAAAAGTTTATTCAATACAATGAATTATTGACTGTTACCAAGCTTGGTGGTACACTAAACATTTTTCCAAACAATAAATATATATTGTTCTAAAATTTATATACCGTTAGGATGAAGTTTTTAAAAAAAAAATGGTTTATAAAAATATTGAGTGAGTTAAAGAATACCTGATTCATATGAATTGAAGGTATTACTTGAAATAAAGTTTGTTTATTCAATGAATGAGATAGTTTAGAGGTATGTGTATTATTTGGAGTTTATATCTCAACGAATTTGAAAATCATAGTGTTTGTGAAAGTCAAAAGATGTAACAGATACGACAAAATTAGAGGTTGAACTTACTACCTACCATATTCAAAGCAAATTATAAGATAAGAAGATGAAAAGGACATTGTCGGTAAAACATTGGCGGCTTCAAAAACTTGGTGAAATATTTTAGTTATAATTGTCTCATTAATATCTATATCTCTCTTTTTTTTTACACTCGAGAAAATAAATTATATTAAAATAATTATGTCATTATTCAGAAAAATTATAATAATAAAATATATCGAAAAAGTCATTAAATAATATTTTTAATTATTTTACATTCTCACTAAATATAAATCTTTTTTTGTTTTTCTTTCCTGTAAAGCATGTAACTGATTGCCTTATGGAAAGTCAACTATTATTATATTATACTTATCTTAATGACTGCACAACAATTTTTCTCCTTATGACGTTATTACGATGTGATGAATTTGTATTTCAATAAAACCTAACCCTTGCCTTTTTCTCTAACTAAAATAGCTCAGCTTGTGAAAATATATGAATATCACATCAGCTCATAAAAGAGTAATTTATGCCAATTTTTCATTTATCAATAAAAATTTAATTTTTATTTATCAACAAATATTAGAATAAATATCAACAAATATATATTTAGAGCATTAAAATAAATAATATGAATTTGTTTCATATCATTTTCATTATATCACGTATATTTATTTTCAGAATTTTCTTCTTGTCCCTTGTCCAAAGAATGTATACACACCTTTTTCTTTTCTTTTTCAGTGTGAAAAGATTTTTTTTTCTCCAAACAACTGGCTTGACATGACACATGTATATGAAAAATAAACAGCCGCTGCGCCGCCACCATACTTAGATAATGTCCAGCACACAAATATTTATCAATTCGTGCATAATATTGTTTTTCTTCTAACAAACCATTATTAGCCAATGAAATAAGTGAAATTAATCTATAGTGGAACCGAGAGTGAAGTAATAAGGAAAGGAGAGGGAATTTTCAAAGAGATTTCAGTACCATTTATAGCATTTTCTCTGATCAATTTGGTTCTTTCTTCGTAATAAATTAATTAACATCATTTGAATGTTGATGAAAAAACTATCGAGGATCTGCACTTGTACTAGCTCTAGGCAATAAGCAAGCCCTATGTGACTAGCTTAGTCAGAAAACAATTCTCCTCGGAAGCAGCTGAACAACATGACAACTAAAAAAAAAACAAAATCAAACAAAGCAATGCATCCAAGAACAAAAAATGAGTATAAACACTTGATCAATCCTTGTGATTGCTATACAGGGTGACCAATTAGTCCTGATCCTACTATCCTAATCACATGCTCAACAATCTAACTCATTAACGAGCAAGATTGGCTAAACTCCAAATGGAGCTTGCGAAGGTTGCTCCTGCTGAACCTGTTTCCTGGGGCGAGTTTTGGTTCTTGATTCTGATGTTCCTGAGATCAGCAACGAACCCTGGTTTCGAAATGATGACATCTTTTATATTAGTTTTGTTGGTCAACTTCTCCACAACCTCTGCCATTCGTGGCCGAAGCTTCGCGGTTTCTTGCACGCAAAGTAGCCCCACCTTGAGGAATTTCAGGGCCTCTTCCTCGGGAAAATTCATGTTGAGCATGGGATCCACCAGTTTTATTAAATTGTTAGATTGATACGCTGCCCACGCCTGCAATTGTAAAAATGTTCATCTTCAAAGTTCACACACACACACAAAATCACACTTTTCTTCAATTTGACCAGATCAAGACAACTAAAAAAGCTATTTTAATTAGTCCCCCATTTGGATTAAACCCTTTAATTCACGGCTTTTAATTCTATCCCACCATCTGTGGCTGAATCTACTACGCTAGCAAGCTACAAGCAATTATGAGTTCTGACTTCAATTCATACCTTCTCCACTATGAAACGTTCAATGTCTTCATAAGCATCCACCACTGCTAGGCCACTGACAATTTGTATAAGCAACACTCCAAAGCTATAAACATCTGATTTTCGCGAAACCTGTCCAGAATTGGCATATTCTGGAGCTAGATAACCCCTGTTGAGTTATGAAAAGAATCCTCATTAGTCATGGAATAAAAAGGAATCAAACTATTGAACCAAGGTAGTTTATTCTTTCTTCTTAATGTTCTAACTTACAATGTCCCTGCAACCCGAGTGCTGATGTGAGAAGCTTCGTCTCTCAGTAACTTTGCCAAACCGAAATCTGAAACCTTTGGTGTGAAATTCCAATCAAGGAGAATATTTTTGGCTTTGATGTCTCTGTGTACAATATGAGGCTTAAGCTCCTCGTGGAGAAAGTCAAGTCCCCGAGCCACCCCTATGGATATGTCCCTCCTTGTTTCCCAATTGAATCTCATCCTTCTCTCTTCCGAACCTTTCAATCAAAAGCAAGAAAAACAGAATCATCAACTTCTGCCCCCATTTGCAACCACTGAATTGGAAATTCAGAAACACATAATAGAAACTAATTATCCTAAAACTAATTACCTAGGAAAGTGCTATAGAGGCTATTGTTTTCCATGTAATTATAGACCAAATATCTGTGAACACCTTCCACACAACACCCTTTCAGGCTTACAAGATTTTGGTGCTTGATGTTCGCAAGTGTAGCCAATTCTGCCACAAATTCCCTCTCTCCTCGCATGGATTCCACCTCAACAGAAAGCACCTTCACCGCCACAAAAGAACCATCCACAAGCCTCCCCTGTACAAGTCAAAACCCAAATCAGTCTCTCACAACAAAACCCCCTTGGTTAATTTTCGTTACAGCACGAAACCGCATTGCATGTCAATGCCAATTAATCGAAAAACAAAACCCATTAAGAGAGTGAGAAGAAAAAAATGTGTAATTAACCTTATAGACAGAGCCAAAGCCACCTTCTCCAACCTTCTCCGAGGAATGGAAATTACGCGTAGCCAGTTTCAATTGGTTGTAAGTGAACAAACGAAAGCTCCCATTGTGGATCTGTCCCTCTGGGTAGTCTGCAATGGAATTAAAGATATCAAAGATAATAAACAAGAACCAAAGTGTTGAAATTGATGTGTGTATTAGGTGTGTTGTGTACCGTTATTGTTGTTTTTTTCTTTGGTGAATGAAGAAAAACAAGAAAAAAAAGGAATCTTCATGTCTTGTCTTGTAACAGTCCGTTGGATATTGGGGTTTCGGGCTATATATGAAGGTTTTGGAGAGGGAGAAGAGCGTGTGGAGAAAATGAGAAAGACCATGTTTGAGTAAATAGAGAATACACGGTTAATCTAGGCATGCATTAATTCATTATTGCTTTTGACACTTTCTTCTTCTTTGTTTCCCCATTTTGGAATTTTGTTTTTTCTCACTGTTCTCGAGTGACGACGACCCATTCTTCTTTCACCTTCGAACTTTGTGAGACTATTGAGTGACCCAACTAGTCATTATATGAACAGTGGAATGAAATTACTGAACTACTGAAATGTGTTTTTCTTATCTGTGTCATGAAGTAACTATGTTTTTCAATCCACTGCCACGCAAAAATAACTTCCAATCTTATACATGGTAAATATTGTATGTTTTAAACATAAATTCAGCTAGATTTTAAATATAAATTAAAAAACATTTATTAAATTTAGGTTGTAAGTTATGTGGATTTTAGATAGATTTTAGAAATAAAATCCAAAACACTCCAAAGTATGGTATTTTAGGTTCTAACTCTACCCGGTAAATCTAGATAGATTTTAGAAATGTGTATTTTTGAGGACAAATTTAAAAGTATAAATAGTAGACTTAGAATAGTTTTATTTTTTTTATGTAAAACAATTTAAAAAAATAAAAATAAATTATATTATATTTTTAACTATTTTTTTACAATAACATCATTTATGAAAAAAAAACTAAAAACAAAAATACATTTTATCAGATTTAATTTTTAAAAACTACAAAATAAAAATAGTTTTTAAAATGTGTTTTAATGTTATTAACCCTAAAAATTAAAATACTGAACATTATTTTCACCTAATAACTTTAGTTTATGAATAGGAGTGGAGCAGTTGATACTTCAGGAAAAAGGAGCAACGTAACGAAACAGGAATAAATTAAAAAAGAAAAATTGAAAGTATGAAACGTTAATATTTGAGAACAGAGTTAGCGAAATTTTATTTAAAAATATAATCATTAATTTCATAACTTTAAATTATACAGGTAAATAAAATGCTATCAAGTCACGAGTCTTGAAAAGAGAACTAACTAATATCTTAAAAACAAACTAATATAATAAAAAAGATTCCTTCATTCTTAATGTGGATTGAGCTATCTAGTTCTTAATTTAGCAAAATTTATGTTCTGGATATTCCTATTATAAAATTCATTAAATTGGCCAAAGTTTTGTGATTCTTATCTCCATTCGTGAGTAAACATTTATGCATATGCATGGTATATATACAAATTATAACTTAATCCCTATGTAATAAAAAAATTGTTTATTAATTTTAGAATATTTAAGATCTATTAACATTCTTTTTATATTCACTAATGATTATGAATCAAAATCAATAATAATTTATATATATATATATATATATATATATATATATTTAAATGTTTATTAAAGATAAAATTTTAACGAATAAAAATAATAAAGTTAACAATATTTTAGATGTAATAATAAATCTTAATGATATTATAAAGACAAATATAATGTCGAAATATTCTCTCGTTCTTACATAAAACATTAATACTTCATAAATAGATTATAGTAAATCTTAAAAATTTAATAATAATAATAATAAGTAAAAAGATGAACTTATGTAATGAGATTAAAAATAGAATAAGACAACTAAATTTAAATAAATATAGATGAGTGTTATATAAGAAAGAGATGATAAATAAATAACATAATATTTTTTAAGTTAAATATCTCATAATACATGCATTAAAAGATTAAACATGCCAAAATATTTGATGATGAAAGAAAAATAATATATAAAGCTTTTTCAAGACAAGGGCAAAACTAAGAGATCCAGAGAAAGTATTTAATATAATATGAAAATCTCATTTCTGAAAACAGAAGTTTTTTTCATTTTAAAATTTATTGGAATCAATAATATTTAATTAAATATATTATGTTATATAAGAATAAGAGAATATTCGGATTAAATTCATTACAATTGTTAAAGTTCATTATCACGTTTAAAATATTATTTACTAAGGTTTAAAAGATATTATATATAAATTTTTTTAATCTCAATTTTATAATTTATTAATATTCTGTCAAAAAAATGTGTTTTATTATCATATTTATTATAATATGGTGAAGATTTATTGTTACGTTTGAAGTATTTTTTAATTTAAAATTAATTTATTATAATTTTTTCTTTAATAAACCCCTTGATAAATTAAAAGTAAAGAAAGGTACGTAAATCATGTATAGATTTCAAATCACGAAAAAAAAAAAGAATGTTATACTAAGCCGTAATGCTATAAATATAAGATTTTGGGAAGGGAAGGATGATGAAATTTGAAAAATAATGTTTTAACACGTTAATCATAGATAATAGAATTTGTCAAGTCCTTTTCCTCGTACAGAATTTATCCATATTTTGAACACGTACTTCATATTTTATTTCATCCTCAATCTGACCAACTGTGTTCTAATTTTGACCATCTTGTAACAATTTTTTATGTTATTTTTCCCATGTTGTCCACAAGGATGGCTTAAAGTGGGATCAATTTTGATTCTTAGTTCTCACTACATGAGATTGTTGCAATTTTGGATTTTTAGATTAAATACCTTATTCTAGAATAAGAATAAATTATTTGGTCTCAATTGTTTTTTTATGTTCTTATTATACCACTACTGTTTAAAAAGTCACATTAACAGAAGGAGTTATTTTTGTTCTATTTATATGTAAATTGAATTAGTTATTTTCGTTTGACAACTAATCATAATAATTAAACTGCCACATGTATTTGTATAAAGACATTCCTCGTCAATTTTGGCATGCAAATTCTATTTTGCTTCTCCGGTAATCATGTTTCCTGGAATTTTTTTGTTTGGAAATATGTTTCCATTAATATAAATATACATATGTTCCTTAAAAAGGAAATATAAATAGGATCTTGTTAATTAAAATTTTTCTTTAAACTTAATGTAATTTTTTTAATTATTGGAATTAGATGTTGACTTTTGTAACCCAAAACTGTATTAAGAAACTGTTGAGACTAACAGATTTCTTGTAACAGAACCAAGCTTTAAATACTATTCATTTTTCATGTAAATGTAGAGCGTATAATAAAGTTGTGATTGTGAATACTTATCTTTGTAGAATCCTCTCTTCTCTTGTTGTGTGGTTGACACGATCCCTGCAAAATAAGAGAAACGTGATTAGTGAAGCAGATAGGAGAATTAATCGGTGGAGAAAGGAAAAGAGGCTGATCGGTGAAGGAGAAATACCTAGGTTCGAGAGTGTTGTACTGCAGGAAAGAGAGAGACGAGAAAGGGGAGAGGCAGAGTGGTAGGTGAGAGTAGTGATAAGAAGAAATAGATATTTCTTCTGCAATTGGGCTGGTGAATAGTAAAAGGCCCAACAGATTGGTATCAAGAGCAAGGTTCAAGAAAGAGAATCTTGGGAGTCTTGGGAGTATTGTTGTGTGTTCTACTCATGGTTAGTGGTGGTTTGATCCCGGGAAGCTTACACATATTTGATGGAAAGGGTTATGATGATTGGTGCGTAAAAATGGAGGCCATTCTTGGATTTCAAGAAATTGATGAGATTGTGAAAGTGGGTTTCAAAGAACCACCCAAGAATGCGGATGAAGGAGCCAAGAAGACATACAAGGAGATGAAGAAGCTGGATTGTAAGGCCCGTGTATTGTTGCATCAATGTGTTGCAACTCCTATTTTTCAGAAGATCTCAAAAGTTGTCACAGCAAAGGAGGTTTGGGAGATTTTGCAAAATGGGTATGGAAATTTTGGGGAAAATGAAGAAGGTGAAACTGCAATCCTTGAGAAGGCAGTATGAACTTCTCTCTATGACAGAAAAGGAGACTGTGGCAAAGTATTTTGACAGATTGCAGGTGATTACTAATGCCATGAGAGCATGTGATGAGAATATAAGAGACTGCAGAATTGTAGAGAAAGTTTTGAGAACTTTAACCCCAAGGTTTGACCACATTGTGGTGGCCATAGAAGAGTCAAGAGATTTTGATGTTATGACACTAGAAGAACTGCAAAACTCTCTTGAAGCACATGAACAGAGAGTGAATGAAAGGAAGAATGATGAGAAGGTGACTCGAACAGGCTCTACGAGGCCAAGATGAGTTATGGAAGCAGAGGCGTAAATGGTCGGAGAGGCGAGATGTAGAGGAAGGTCCAGAGGCAGATTCGGAGGCAGAAATGGTGGTAGGAATAATGGCAAAAACAATGAAATAGTGGCCCAGGAAAAATCAGAGAATAGTGGATATGATGGTAGAGGTGGATATCAGAACAGAGGAAGAGGAAAAGGTGGCAGGAGACCATATGATAAAAGAAGAATTCAGTGCTATAATTGTGAAAAATATGGACATTATTCTTATGAGTGTTGGCAGGAGGACACGACAAAGATGGATCAAAAAGAAGAAGAAGCAAATATGGCACAAGAAGAAGGAAATGGGTCTGATTCAGACCAAGTATTATTGATGGCAACAACAGGCAGTGAAGAGGATAGAATGTCTTGGTACTTGGATACGGGGTGCTCCAATCATATGACTGGAAACAGGAATTGGTTGATTGACCTCAATCCATGTGTGAGAAACAATGTTAAATTTGCAGACAATAGCTCCATTGTGGCAGAAGGAATTGGAAAGGTAATGATTACAAGGAAGGATGGCAAGGTGGCCTACATGAATGATGTTCTATACGTCCCAAGCATGAAGAATAATTTACTCGACTCGGGACAACTTTTAGAGAAGGGTTACACCATGAATATGCAGCAGAATTTGATTGAGATTTATGACTCACGAGAGAGGCTCATAATTAAGGCACCATTGTCCAAGAACGGGACGTTTAAAGTGAATTTAGACACTACTGAAATACGATGTCTAGCGGCTGATAATGTGGAGGATGAAAGTTGGTTGTGGCACTACAGATACGGTCACCTAAATTTTAAAAGTTTGAACCAGCTTAGCAGCAAGCATATGGTAAAAGGGCTACCGCAGATCCAACTACCAGCCAAAATCTGTGAAGGATGTGTGATTGGAAAACAGCCCAGGAAGGCATTTACAGACTCTGCACCAAAGAGAGCTAAACAAGTACTGGAAGTGGTGCATTCTGATGTGTGTGGTCCTCTAGACACACCATCACTAGGAGGAAATAAATACTTCCTCACATTTGTTGATGAGTTTTCAAGAAAAATATGGGTGTACTTGATAAAGGAGAAAGGAGAGGTGTTTTCTGTTTTTAACAAATTTTGTGCTCATGTTGAAAGACAGTCGACAATGAGCTAAAAATCTTAAGGATCGATGGAGGTGGTGAGTACAAGTCTAGTGAGTTCAATAAGTTTTGTGAAGAGAAGGGAATAGTGCATGAGGTGACTTCCCCTTATACACCACAACACAATGGGCTGGCTGAAAGGAGAAACAGGATGTTGGTTGATATGACAAGGTGCATGTTGAAAGGAAAATGTCTACCACATGACTTTTGGGGAGAGGCAGTAACTACTGCTGCCTACATTCTTAACAGGTGCCCAACTAAAAGATTGAAGTTTGTGACACCGGAAGAGGCCTGGTCTGGTGTCAAGCCACAAGTGCAACACTTGAAGATTTTTGGGTCAATATGTTATAGACATATTCCAGATGAGAAGAGAAGGAAACTAAATGACAAAAGTGAGCCCCTGATCTTGATTGGGTACCATCCAACGGGTGCATACAAGTTGTATAACCCAGAAAAACAGATAGTGGTGATTAGTAGGGATGTGATAGTAGATGAGAAAGCCAACTGGAACTGGAAAGAAAAGGAGGAGGTTGTAACACAAATCCCGTGTGTTTTAGAAGATAAAGCCGAGTCATCAACTCGTCGTTTCAACCAATAGAAGGACTCGGAGAACGAAGTTCCCTTCCACTAGGCTTGCAGGACATGAAGTTTATGGAGATGGTATAATTACAAGAGATGGTGATATAGTTCATCAAGCTTTGATGGCGGACACGAGAACCCATAACCCGGAAGGAAGCCTTAAAGGTGAGAGAATGGAAGGATGCTATGAAAGAGGAGATGGAGGCGATTGAGAAAAATAGAACATGGGAATTAGTCAAACCGCCACAAGGTAAATCGCCTATTGATGTGAAGTGGGTTTTCAAGCTAAAATTAAAACCCGATGGAAGTGTGGCCAAACATAAGGCCAGATTGGTAGCAAAGGGCTTCCTACGACGAGGAAGGAATTGACTACACAGAGGTATTTGCTCCTGTAGCTAGGATGGAGACCGTAAGACTAGTTACGACGAGTAGCAAGTTATAAAGGCTGGAAGATGGTTCAAATGGATGTGAAGTCGGCCTTCCTTAATGGCCCATTGGATGAGGAGGTGTACATTGTACAACCACCTGGTTTTGAGAAAGAAGGGAGAAAGCACCTTGTGTACAGATTAAGAAAGGCCTTGTATGGGCTCAAGCAAGCCCCTAGAGCATGGAACAGGTTGATTGATGCAGTTCTAGCCAAACTAGGATTTGTGAAATGCACAGTTGAATTTGGTGTGTATGTGAAAAACACAAGTCATACAAACACACTCATTGTGTGCTTGTATGTTGACGATTTAATTATTACAGGAAATGAAGATGCAGAGATTGGAGAATTTAAAGAAAAGATGAAGGCTGAGTTTGAGATGACAGATTTAGGAACACTGAGTTATTTCCTTGGGCTGGAGTTTGTACACACTCACAGTGGAGTGTTTCTACATCAGAAGAAATATGCACAGGAGATTTTAAAGAGATTCAAGATGGAAGAGTGCAATGAGGTTGTAATTCCAGTACTGCCTGGAGTAAAACTAACTGAAGAATATGAGGCTGAAGTGGTAGATGGAACTTTATATAAGCAGATAGTAGGGTCACTCAGGTTTTTGTGTAATAGCAGGCCAGATTTGAGCTATGGAGTAGGCTTAATCAGCAGATTCATGCATGACCCCAGAACACCCCACCTGACAGCTGCTAAACACATCCTGAGATATCTAAAAGGCACTACGGATTGGGGAATTTTCTTTCCAAAAGGTGATGAGCAGAATGGAGCACTGTTGGAGGCATTTTCTGATTCAGATTAGTGTGGAGATAGAGTTGAGAGAAGAAGTACCTATGGTTACTTATTCAGATATTTGAACGCACAAATTTCTTGGTGCTCAAAGAAGCAAAATGTTGTGGCTCTATCATCATGTGAAGCAGAGTACATAGCTGCCTCAGAAGCAGCTTGTCAGAGTGTATGGCTGGAAGAAGTTTTAAAGGAGCTGAAGCTGGAATACACGAAACCAGTTCAGCTCAATGTAGACAACAAATCTGCAATCAACCTATCGAAGAATCCTACACTACATGGGAGGAGCAAACACATTGACACGAAGTTTCATTTTCTTCGTGATCAAGTGAGTAAAGGGAAGCTGACACTGACTTATTGTCACACAGAAGAGCAAACAGCAGGCATTTTCACTAAGCCACTGAAGCAAACAAGATTCAACAAGCTCAGGAAGAAGATTGAAATGACTAATCTAGGGTTTTGGATTAAGGGGGGTTGTTGACTTTTTGTAACCCAAAACGGTATTAAGAAACTGTTGAGACTAACAGATTTCTTGTAACAGAACCAAGCTTTAAATACTATTCATTTTTCATGTAAATGTAGAGCGTATAATAAAGTTGTGATTGTGAATACTTATCTTTGTAGAATCCTCTCTTCTCTTGTTGTGTGGTTGACACGATCCCTGCAAAATAAGAGAAACGTGATTAGTGAAGCAGATAGGAGAATTAATCGGTGGAGAAAGGAAAAGAGGCTGATCGGTGAAGGAGAAATACCTAGGTTCGAGAGTGTTGTACTGCAGGAGAGAGAGAGACGAGAAAGGGGAGAGGCAGAGTGGTAGGTGAGAGTAGTGATAAGAAGAAATAAATATTATTGGGCTCGGTGAATAGTAAAAGGCCCAACATTAGATAAATTAAGTTTATTTTCATTCTTATTTTGAACGAAACAGAAAAACCAAATGTTTCCGTAAATATGATAGAAAAATAATAAGTTATTAAATTTTTATAATAATAATAAAAAAAGTCTCAAAAATATTAATTATTATTTAAATATATTTATTAGATTAGGTGACCTTACTAACTGAGTAAATTTAATAATTTTATTTTTTTATTGAATCAAATATGACTAAATAATTTTCGGTAAGAAATTTATATATTCAACTTAATTAATATTTAATTTAATTATTCATCAAAATTATTAAATAATATTATTAATAATATAATTATTATTTAATTATATATTAATTGAATAATATTATTGAAATATTAAATAATATAATTATTTTAACAAAAATTTAAAAATAAATTAAAAACTTTAATGAAAAATAATATTTTTGAAAAATTATGACCTAATTTCTTCGTTTTCATTCAATAAAAAATGAGAGTAAGATAAATTGAATATAAAAAAAAAAAACTGAGAAATTTAACTCGATCCAACCCCAAAATTTATTATTAGGTTAGATCATGTCCCACCGAATATTTTTTTTTTTTCATGTTGTTTATACTTTTTTGTTTAAATTATATTTATCTTTCATGTGGTTTTTAAATACTTTAATCTCTTTTGTATTTACATGATGTCCCACGTCAATGTTTGCGTTACTATAAAGCCTCAACTAATTAAAGTTTGTTTATTGCTAAATAAACTAAATTAAATTATTTTTCTGTCCTTTAACCCTGTCTATCCCTTCTTTCTATGGTTACGTTAATGTCTATCCCCAATTCTGGGTTTTGAGATCAAGCATTTCAAGTTTTGTTTTTGGGTAAAACATTTTGTTAAAAAATAAATAATTTGAAAAGTACATTTTTAAATGTAAAATAAAAAGTATTCTTATAATAGTTTTTAAAATGTATTTTTTTTATTAATATTCGAGAAAGTTAGACAAATAAAATTATTTTTCTTAAAATATGTATTTTAAAATGTAAAAAGAGAGAAAGTATAAATATTTCTGAACTTTATTTTTGAAAAAAAAAACATCTGCAATACGCTTTTTAATTTTATGTTTTGAACCACAATGTTGAGAAAACAAAAAATATATTTTAAAAACTATATCTACAATTATATACAATGGAGATTTACTGTCGGAGAAAAACAATATAAAATTAGTAATAACTATTATAATTTATATATTTAAAAAATAAAAAATATATGATATATAATTAATAGAAATAAAATAAAATATAATTTAAAAAGAATTATAAAAAAATTTATTATATAGAAAATGTAAATATACGTTCTAACATTTGTATTCCATTTGTGGAATATAAATAGATTTAAAAATGTTTCGAAACTTTTTAAACATATTTCTATTTTTATAGTATTTTAAGAATAACTTTTTAATTTTTCACGTTTTGAAAAGTTCATTTTTAATATGAAAAGAAAAAAATGTTAAAAAAATATATAATTTTTGGGAAGAATTCTTTTGCATTTTGAAAGATATTTTTTAGAATACATGTTTTTTTTAACATTTTTAGAAAATACTTTACGAAACTCTATTGTTATTTTCATATTCTACAAAGTATTTTTCAAAATGACGACAAAAATAAAATATGTTTTGAAATGTAAAAATTGGAAAAAAAATATTTTGAAAAATAATTTCGAAAATATTAAAAATATAAGACTGCGTTTTAGAATAAAACTTTTTAGAATAATATATACATATTTGTGGTCTATAGTTTTTTAATTGAAAAAAGAAAAAAAAGTATCTTATTCTTTTTAGATTATTAGTGTTTTATTCAACAATAAAATTGAATCTTAAAATTTAATATCTCAATATAAAATAATATTTTAATATTTATTTTTAAAGAACAATAAAAGTACATAAGGTGTTTTAGATAGAAAGAGAATTATGATAATAAAATTAAAACACAATGGAAGTGCATATAGTAAACATCGAAGTGTAAATAGAAGAAGCCTAAATTTGAACCTCCGTTACGACGAGGCCTCAATCAAAGTATAAGTATTGTTTTGGATTAAACAATTAAACATATAACTTAATTAAACAAGTATAAAATCTAAATACTTTTTTTTAATGTTTTAAAGATTAAACTGTCAAAATGGCTGGTTTAATCTGTTTGTCTTGAGTAAAAAAATATTGATAGTCTACCTTAAATGTACTATAATTTTTTCTCTAAATGATCCTATATTAAATAAATAAATAATTATCAATTTTTGTCTAATTAAAGAAAAATATTAATATGTTTATATTAAAATAATTAATTAAAACTTATTAAATAAAAAATTAAAATAAAAAATATTTTTAAAATTTTAATTATATTAAATAAATCATTTTTTTATTTTAAATATAATTATTTAATATATAAATTATAAGATAAAAGTTCAATTTAATTCTAAAATAAGATTTTAAAATTTATTTTTGTTATTTTTTAATAATTTAATAATTCATCTTAATCTTTATTTAAATTGATATTAGAAATTTAATCACTTATCAAATTTATAAATATATATATATATATATATATATATATATATATATCAATAAAATTAAATCAATTTTAATATCCTAATTAATGACTTTGTTTTGGACTAATTTAAAAAATCCAAACAAAATATCAATTCTAATTATTTCTTTATATAATTTTTTATTATTATTGATTGAAAATAATTGGAAAAGTTTTGTTGAAATTATATAAAAAAATCCACGTTAAAAAATCACTTTAAAATTATACCTGCTAAAACAAACATATTACCTTGATTTTTAAAAATTTGGAGTTGTTATAAAACCCTAGAAATATTTCCTTTTAACTACTTTTTATTATGATTTAAGACTAAAAGTGTTAAATGTTAGTTATTTCGTGAACTTGCAAATTCGGCATTTCTAAAATAGAAGTTATTAATAATAGACAACATAATAGTATAAATTTGACCTACACCAACTTGTGTAACTAGATACAGTCTAAAAAATTTCACTATATATAACTGATATATAGTATTTTTAAAATTTTAATTTTAATTATATTGTTTATTTTAGTTTCATTTAATCAGCATAGACTTTTAAATATATATACTTTTCCAAAAAATACTAAAAATTTAAAATAACTTTATAAATACTTTGTATGCTTTAAAAAATATCAATTTCATAATGAATATTAAATTTTCTGATGAAAAAATCTATCAAAACATGTAAGTATCAATAATTAAAGCTTTAAGACAATAAATAAATTTTCTCTATCACTACTTCTTTTATTCTTTATGTATTTTATTAGTATTTTTTTTAGCCATAGTACAACGATGTTTTCAGTTCATGAGTATAACCATGTATTACCATCACTTCGAAAATAAATATTTTAAATAAGAGTCATACTTCGATGATTTTTTTTAATTAAGTTAAAATAACATATTGTACATTAGAACATCAATTTAAAAAAAAACGTTTTAATCATTTTATTCAACTTAATATGTTAATATTGTATAATTTGTGTTGTGTGATGAAACCTACTTCAATAACTCTGATTTGGAAGGAAAGTATATGCTGAAGAAAGGAAAAAGAAAGCCACTATAATTACTCGGTCGGCATAATTAATGGTCGATTTTTCAAATGATTATAGTTCCCATTCGATTTAAGTCGTGTTTTGAAATATGAGGTAATTGCGAAAAAATTATGTTTCAACATATGACTTTTTTTTATATGTAGACGTATATTGATACATGATTTTATATTTTTTTTAATTATTTTTTAGGTTGAAATCGTGCACAAATTAATGACTTCTATGTAAGAGTTTTTTTATTTTATTTTTATTTTTTACTTATGAGTTTATACTTAACTTTAGTTAGATTTTTTTAATAACCAATTAATGGATGACTTTAGTTAATTTTTTAAGAATTTTAATTATTAAAAGTTTTTTAATATTTATAATTAATAAAATAAATTATTATTAGATATTTAAACATTAATAATGTTAAGTAATTTTTAAATAAATTAAATTGTTAAAAGGAAAATATATAAATAATGATGAATAAAATTAAGTATAAAAAAGGTAAAATATACATTAAAAAAATATAGTATATATTAAAGAGTTAAAAAAAATAAGAAGAAGTAGAAGATAGTTAAAAAAATAAATTAGTCACTATAACTTGTTCTAATATATATTTTTTATTCTTTTGATTTAACGTCTTAAACTTTTTTTTGTTATTAAATGAGTATTTGTTGTATTGATAAAATGTTTCTTTCTTCTAAAATGTCTTTTTCCTCTTCTTTTTATTTATTTATTTATTATTATTATTATTATTATCTTTATTATTATTTTTTTCGTTTTCCAACACTGTAGGATGTTTATGTAAATAAAATAGGACGATAACAATCTAATAAAGGTATTTAAAACTATATGTTAGCGATGAGGATATTGGAGAGGTGATAAGGAAATACATTATATATGTAAAAGACTTGTCCAAATTGAAATTGATTTAATATATTTTAAACTTAGTCCATATATCTATAGAGTGAAGATGGTTGAAAACTAGACAAACTAACATATTTATAAATAAGTTGTTATGTAAATTTTTGATAAATTTGTTATTGTGTGACTTATATATAAAATTTTAATATTTTTTAATCATCTAAGAGTATTTTTATGATAAGAAGTTAAGAGAATCTACAAAAAGAAATAATGAAATTAACAATATTTGATGTAATAAAAAAACATTTAGTTTGAATAACAATTTACCTTCTTTGGATGCACACGATCAAATATGACATGTAGTATGTATAAATTATGCGTGACACCAATGAATCTCTATGTTGGTCGAGATCATTTATTATATACAGTAATAATAATATAAAAAATATGCATGTGAAAAATACTTTTTCACTTGTGGAAACTTGAGTCTTATAATAATCTCATTATTGGTTAAATCTGGTACTGAGGGACAAATGCCAGTAATTTGAACACACACTCATGATTGGAGGAATAACATATAACCATCCACAAATACTATCTTATTTATAATCCACATCATAATCTAAGGCTCGATAAAGACACACTAAAATAACTTACCTCCAACTCTAATTTTGCATAATAAATAAGTCTTACAAAATTAAAAAAAGACTTAAGGTGGACTCTTTCTCCTTATGTATTTGACATCAACAAGCTACCTAAGAAGGTCAAAATATGTGCTCTTGCATGTTGACCTATACATTTTTGTCGGCATCACCAATGAATTGTTGGAAGACATGTTTAACTAAGAAAGTTTTACAAAATTTTCTTTCACAACACTAGTAAGTGGAGACATAACTAATAAAAATTCATAAAAAAAGTGTCAAATTATAAGGGTTGTCAAAATGGGCGATGACTTAGATTTGGCAGGCCTATGGACAATGTAAAAAAATTGATGAGTCAATCAAGACTATACTTTAAAACATATCATGATTTTTAACCTAGCCTGACCCTATGGTGGACTAACGAGTTAACGTGCCTAGTTTCGACTTATTAAAAATTTTAAAAATAAAAATATATTTTTAAAATTTAAATTATATTAATAAAATTAATTTTTACTTTAAATATAATAATTTAATATATAAATCACAAGAAAAATTATTCATTCAATCCAAAAAAAGAGCTAAAAATTTATTCTTGTCATTATTAATTTTTTTAGTAATTTAATGATTTAAAAATAATAATTAATTTTAATCATTAGATCTTGGAATAAGTGGATATTAGATATTTACTCTTATATTTATTTGTAGAATGAGTAATTTTTTATCATCATTCATTTTTTTTCAATAATTTAATGATCTGAAATAGTAATTAAACAGGTCATTGACTAAACAAGTCAGACCAAAATAAGTTTGACTTAATTTAGGTCACAACTTTTAGGCCTAAATTGTTTTTTTTTTCTTAGACCTTTTTGGGTCATCTCATTGACTTAAACCTATTTTGATACTGTTACAAATCACCACTAGTGACACAATTACAAGATCTCTATTAATTGAAAGACTTAACTATAAAGTCATATATTTTAATGTGATAGTCGTTTTTCTAACTGGAACATGAAAGGTGTGTGTTTCTATTCTTCACCTTCTTGCTAGTGTTGTGATTAACATGTGATTGACATTATTAATACTTGGTCAAATCCATCCTATGCAATATAGTTTCTGACTCGTGAATCTAGCATATCTGAATGCTTAATAACTCGCATTTCATGTCCTCTAGGATAATAGATTCATTCATTTTATTCGCACAATATTTTGGTAACATGTTTATCTTGAAAGTGTAATAAAGATATATAAAATGGAAGATGATTGTTGAATGTCATTTTGAAAAGTGTTTGAAGATGAAAGATTAAGAATGATAAGAAATTTGATGCAATGTAATGACGTGAGGTAGCAAGGAAGTCATGTTTCCTTCCTCCATATATGTAGCCAAATTAGAGAGGTAACCCGAGAACAAATAATGTGAGAAAATAATGGTGAGTAGCTGAGAAAATAATTGTGAGCAGATAGGTAGGTATCTTGTAGGCTCCACATTGAGCACACTTGGTTGGCAAGTCAACACATTGCCTTTGTGAAGTACGACATCAAATAACGTAAAAGTCGTGGTTCAAGGCACACAACTTTGTTGTAGTTGGCATAGTGGAGCAGAGCCAAAGTCATACTCCAATTTCTGACTACAATAAAGAGAAAGTTGTGCACTAGTTGATGACTTTAATGTTGGTAACACAAGCCTAAAATCATTTTTTAATTAAAAATTTTAATACAATGAGGATAGAGAGAAAGTTGTGCACTAGAGCATGACTTTGGTACAAGAACATGGTGTTAAATTCACGCATCCACTAAACGTTATTACTAACTTTAGTAAAGACATCATGTGCACCCATTCTATATGACTTCAATGTTTTTGCTTCAAATTGGAATTAAAATTTTTATATTGGTGCATGTTTCAACTTTAAATTGGAATAAAAGAGTTTGAATAAACCATTGAAATGACAATATATTTAAGATATGTTTTAAACATATATTTATATTATATATACTATGTATGACACCATATCTAAAGACACATTTCTATAAGAGTTGTTGTGTTATACATGTATAAAGACACATTTCAATGAAGGTGTAACAACTTTAGATAACACATTTCACTTCAAGTGTTCCTATAATAATATTTTTATGACTTATGTTGTTTTATTTTGATCACTTAAGTGTTGTATTATCTTTTTTGTTTCACTATAGATTAACAAATTTGAGGTGAGTGACCGTTCAATAAAAAATGAGAATGAATCTTTAATGTAAGATTTTATATGACTTTAGTGATGAAGAAGAATAAGACATGGATGACAATATAAAGATGACAAATATGTCTCCTTTCATCAAATTTACTATCTAAAAAGAGAACCAAAATAATATCAGCGAAGGATTGTGCTTTTAATCTAAAGATATAACTATAAATGCTTAAAAAGTTTCATATTCAATACAACTACAAATTTTGTGTCGTAAATAATAAATATTTTGTGCATTGTATTTAGTCAAATTAGACAACAATGGAAGATTAGAAAAAATGAAGTTTCATGTGCATGTTTTTCAATGAAATTATATATTGATCATAAAAATTTAGACTCAACTCAAATTCATATCATTTTTGAACTTGTCAAAACAAATTCTTCTATTCTTGTCAAAATGTTAGTTAAATAAAAAAAATGTTAATATAGTTATTCAGTAACCTATACAAAGCACAGATAAAAAAAAATTAAAAAGAATTAGCCATGACTTTTTGATACTAGTAAGAATCTTACAACGATCTTCCTAAGTGGATGTAAATTGTTTAAGAAAGTTTTCTTGGTATAATTATTCAATGTGTAGCTAACCCATATATTGTTGACGATGCCCAAGATGAATTATGTTAGATATGTGTAAACGTCTCCAGTCACCCTACAGCCTCCCAGCCAGCCACCTCCCTACATACATAGAAATAGAGCTCTATATAAATTGAGAGAAAGAAAGAAAGAAGGCGGAGGAGACGATCACGAAAAAAAGAAACAAAAGGATCCACCATCATCACACACCCACCATCACAAACAAATTCTTAGTCAAAACAACAACTAAAAACTTAGAACAACAATCAACATATCAACAGAGCAATACAACAACTAAAAACTCAAAACAACAATTAACATATTCTACACAATCAACATGACATAATCAATAGGTTCCTAAATCTATTGTTCCTAAATCACTTTGTAAGTAGTATTTGTAGTTGAAGAATTTGTATTGTACATATTAAAAATTATTATAAACACGTAAAACAAAATTCATTTATCACAATCTCTGTCATAGCCACTACAAGCAAACCCTAGCCACCGTGTGGTCATCGCATCCGCGCGGCGCACCTTCCTGGCCTCGCACCTCCACCAGTACTCCTAAATCTCCACTGCGCGTTGCCTCCCCCCAACGGAAACCACTGTAGCACCCCCATCTCCCTCACTTGAACCCTAGCCGTGCGTGATTCTCTGTCGCGCCTCACCCGACAACCCTAGCCCCTCCGCGACTATGATCTCCTGCGGCTCTCATCTTCTGCGCTTCCATTAGGTTTAGGTCAAGAGGAAATGGGTCGAGAGACGGAAAAGTGGGCTCAAAATAAAAACGCATGACCCAAATTGGAAGGGGGTGAAACTAATATAAAAGGTTTCAAATAGTAATATGAAAATTTTTTATGAGTTATTAGGCATAATATTTTTTTGTCCTATTTTAAACTGAATAACATAATAAAATAAGTTAAAAATACAAAAAATATTATTATTATTATTATTTATTTTCTCCTTTATTTAAAAATCAATAAATAAGTATAGGGATAATATTTTGCATTAGTTACAATTAAAATATCTTGGTGTTATTATATAACAACCCCTTTTTGCAATTAAAACTAATAAATTCTAAATATTATTACAATTTTGATTTAATTATTGTAAGATTAAAATTTTATGATTACTTCAAATGTATTTTAATTTGATCATTATCAAAATTATTTTAAAATGTTAAATTTTTAGTACAATGAATTTCAAATGGGTTTAATTAAGGTGATAACTATTTAGGGCATATTTTAAACTAATTATTACTTAAAATTATATAAAAAAATTAATCACTTTGAATGTACTTCCAATTTGATTATCATGAATTTATAATAATTACTTCAAATGTACTTTTGATTTGATTATAATAAATACTGATTTTTAAAGTATCTTAAATTCACGTAAAAAAAATGATAATTATAATAATTAAAAATATTTGAATATTAATAATTACTTTGGATGTACTTCCAATTTAATTATTACTTAAATTATAAAAACAATAATCACTTTAGATACACTTCTAATTTGTTTATTTCATAATTATTCTAAGTATACTTTTAATTTAGCAATACTAATAAATAAGTTTAAATAAATTACTCACAAATACATTTAAAGAAAAAAGAAAAACTACGTTAGTCTGATTCTCCATTGCATCTAGGGATACGTAGGAGCGAGGAGATGATCTCTGTCGAACTAAAAATATATAGTCTTTTATTTTTAGTAACAATATTTAATCAATATAAGTTTGATGGATAAAATAGATAATTTTAAGATATTTAAATTTTTTTATGTCTAATTAAAGGTAACCGTTTTTAGAATGGATGTTGTAAGGTGTTAATACCTTCTTTACATATAATCGACTCTCGAACCCAATCTTTATTTCGTAGACCACTTTTTTTTCTTTTTGAAGGTTTTTCTGATATTTTTCCTTAAAATAAATATTGGTGGCGACTCTATTATTTTTCTTTCATTTAGAAGCATAATTTAGTCGTTCAGTCGCGATTTTGATTGCGACAGATGACGAATCCACTGGGGATTATCGAGTCAAGCCTATCATAATTAGATGTAAAAAAAAAGACTAAATTTTTTTTACTATTTGTTGCATCCCTCTTTCTTTAGTTTTATATGTACATGTTTATTTTATCATCACTAATTCATTGTAAATATCTCTACTTCAATAAAATCCTAGGATAGAAGACATGTTTCTATTGTGGACTTCTTTTTTGTTTTGCAGGCTAGTTTTGGACTAGCCCCTTCACACACTACACTCACATCTGTTCACACTTATGAGTAAGGTCTTATACCTGGGCCTGAGTGTAGGGAGTGAAAGATAATTAGTGGTGTCATTTTGGATGTACTTCCAATCTGATAATCATGAAAGTCTTATCTAGAGCGTGACTCTTTCGTAAGTTCCTATACCTTGGACGTACTTCTAATTTGTAGTCACAAACTAAGATGAGTATTAAGCTCTAGAAACCAATAAAGTTTTAGATGTTTTATTACCTTTGATAAGACTCACTTGCTAGAGAAAATCATTAGACTTGTAAGATACATACTATTACCTCTTAAGACATTATAGGGCATCTTTATCCATATCCATCACTCTTTCTTTTTCATTACTTTACCATGTTATATATTTTACATCAAGAACATAATAATTTCTTAACAATTCTTTTCAATATCATATTTGCATACATCATTTTATACTCATTCATTTTTATTTTTGTATTAAATAGGAGTATTGGAGAATAATAAACATTAAAGATTGATTTAGGGTACTTGAAAAAACAAGACATGGGATCAAGTTGTGAGACAAAATGGACAATTTCTGTGAAAGTTAAGATGCCTATTGTTCAATTTTTACAACCTTATAGTAATTTGGTGAAAGGGGTTAAGCGTGTAGCTTTCACGAAGAAATATGAAAATATCTTGGATTTACTAGAGGTCAATGTGCAAGTGAAGGTTATATCAACATTGACACAATTTTATGATCATCGCTTGAGGTGTTTTACATTTCATGATTTCCAATTGGCACCCACGTTGGAAGAATATGAGCGGATTTTAGGGATATCGTTGAAAGATAGCAAACCTTACAATTATTAGGGGCATCAGGGGCAAACCTTACAATGACATATTTGTTAAGAGTTCAAGAGCAAGAGTTGGAAAAGAGAAAATTAAACAGAAATGACATATATGGGTTTCCAAGAAGTTATTTAGTGGAAAGGATGAAAATCTTATTCGAAGAGAATGATTGGATTGGTTTTACTAGAGTTTTGACCTTCACTATCTATGGACTTGTTCTTTTTCCACATCTTGAAGATTACATAGATTTTTCTGCTATAGATGTGTTTTTGGCTCTCCAAAATAGTGGAGAAAATCCAATATCGATTATCCTAGTAGATACATATTGTGCTCTCAATTTTTGTTATGAAAAGGGTAGGAAGAAGTTAGTTTGTTGTTTACCACTACTCTATGTGTGGCTCACTATCCATGTAGTCTCCAACAAATGACCATCCCCTATTGCAGATGTCAAATGGAGTTGTGTAATAGATAAAATCGGTAAAGAGTGAGCATAATTTTTAGCAAGTCTTAGTGAAAATTCCATATGTTGGTATCCAAGTTGTAACAAAGTGGATGAAATCATTTACCAGTGTGGAAGTTTTCCTAATGTGCCACTTGTCGCTGTCGTCCGTTCCAACGTCTAGGGACATCTCAAACGTTTATGCGAGCGGTTGCGAAAAGATGGTTTAGACTCGCATTTATTTAAAAATGTGATCATTGCTTCCGATGTGCTCAACAACTGAATTATCCTCTAATAAAAGCAATGTTTTCGCAAAAAGGTTCTTATGGAGTCGCCACCAATGTTTTGACCATAAACATTGGAAAAGGATAAAAATGCGTTGATTTTAAGAAAAACCAAACTTGGTCATTATAACCAGAGTTAGGTAAGGGAGTTAGTTACGCGTGGGGAAGGTGTTAACACCCCCACGACGCCCCTTCTGGGTTCCCTATGATGGATTAATTCATAAAGTAAAGATTAAGAGAAATTATGTTATTACCCTATTTTATTATACAATACTAAAAAATGGCTATCTACATGATTCTATTTTCTATTGCATACATAAAACAGTAAATAAAGCAATAAAAGAGAAGAGAAGTGAAAAGAACCTCTTTAGCAAGCTTTTTATTACAAATCTTCAACTGTGAGGATGCGTTTTGGCAATCCCCCGCACTACAAAGACTCTCCTCCCCGAATACAGGACCGACACTACACAAATTCTAAGAAGAATCGAATGCCGGAAGAAACTTCCTTAACCGATTGTTACCTTATAGGCAATCAGAGAGATCATTCGAAAGAGGGAGAGAAGAGAGGAGTGAGGTGTGTGTAGAAGTTGCAAATGAGACCCCTATTTATAGTTTTTTCGCTATCAGGACCTCAGGACGACCATCTGGGACATTCGGCACGGCCGTCTGGGATTTGGGATGGCCGTCTGGGACATTCGGGACAACCGTCTGGGATTTGGGATGGCCGTCCCAAACCCCCTGACAGCATTTTCTTACCTTTTTCTTATTTTTTGAGTCCAGAAAGCTCTCCTATCCTCACATGGATCCTAGTGAACATTACTAGGGGCCCAATGATGCCTTGTTCATCTTCGAACGAAGGATCTCTGACCTTTATTGAGAGGCTGGGCAAGATTTGAGGTCTACACCACTTATGGGGACTAAAGGGTGCATCAATTATAATCTGTCCTTGGTTTTGAGACAATTAGGTTATCCCATATTGAAACCTCCAACAGGAGAATCAATTACATCATTTGTATGTGAGATGAATCAATTGAGTCCAGAAATGCTCAAAAAAGTGAATCATACTTGGGGAAAGATCGTCAGGAAAGGAAAAGAATTGGGAAAAAGAAGTTGTGATTCTAGTGAGAGTTACCGTCTTTAGCTTGAAGAGAGAGTTCAACAAGTCAAATTTCCCTTTCGTAGTTCTACTCCAATCATTAAGGAAACCCAAGTGCAAACTCAAATAGACATAGAAGAGTTTGAAGAGTTAAAAGTAGCATTCACAAAGTCCGAAGAAGAAAGGAAAAGATTGGAAAAAGGACTAATAGAGTCTCACCACAAGTTGAAGATAGCGCAAGATGAAAATTCTTGAAGGAAAAGATCATTAGAAGAGGCAAATGATAAAGTCAAAGCTGAAGAAAAATGCAAGCTAAAAATCCAAGATTGTTTTGGTGCAGCAAACAGAGAGTTAGGCTTAAGGAGGCAGGAGAGGAATGAAGCATTTGCAGATAAAGAACATCTAAAAGAAAAACTGAAGAATGTTAAGATTGATGAAAAGAAGATGAGGAAGTTATTTGAAGATCTCCAACAACAAATGAAAGGAGTAGTGGCTGAATATGAAAAACGGTTAGAGATTGAAAGATGGCATAAACAGCAAGCAGAACGTACAACAATAACTCATGAGAATGAATGGAGAGAGGAAAAGCAAAAGATACAAGAATTGGTCGAATGCATTGAAGGAAAGGAAATCTTCATCAAAGAACTCATGACAGAAATTTCATTTTGGAAAGATGAACTTGTCAAATCTACAAATAAGGATCATATCAAAGAGCTAGAGAATGACATCATGTTTTATAAGGATTGTTATCTAAAGTTAGCATGGATGACTAACCAAGCAATCATGGAGATCCCAAGAAATCTTAGGGAAGCTGACAGAGTGACAAATCCACTCTCTACTCCTATTGAAGTATGTAATTTTCTTGAATATTGTAAGGAGTTGTTAGAAAGGTTGAAACATATGGCTGTAGTCGATGAAGATATGAAAATTTGGATACAATGTACTTCTCATTGAATAGTAATGAAATTGTTTTGTCTACTTCTTGATCCTAAATCATGAATTTCCAATACTCATGATCAATTTTAAATGTTTATGATTCTCCAACAATATCATTACTAAAATAAAAATAATAATAAACAACTACATTTGAACATTCTCATTTCATGCAATGCTCATATAATTCTTTTAACAAATCCAAAAAAATAATTAATCAAGCAAAAAAAGCACTCCTACGACACCCTTATGGGACACATGCTTAAACTAAGATAATAGAGGGAGTTGTAGATAACTTAGAACAACAACATGAGGAACTAAAAGGAGAAGTTATGCAAATAAAAGAGCAAATGAATTAGATCTTGGAGATGTTGCGATCACTAAAGGAGGCTAATGGGAATTCCTCAGAAAGACCTCAAAATACCCTCCTCATCCTCCTGGATTTACTCCACCAGCTCAAGCCAATGTCAATATTCCATTTCCTCCATATGGTCTTCCATCAGGCTATACACCACCCCTAGCCACTAATATTCTAGAAGTTAACAATCATGCTTCTGATTTAAACCCTTCCTATGGTCCTACTGTTGGTCATACACCTCCTGCTATCAACAATGGTCTTACATCAGCCCAATCACAAACTCAAGATCCTAACCTTGCCACTCACAACACACAAACCTCACATCAGTACTCTATTCATGTACCTCACTTTGAAGGTTGTTCAAATCGCTAAAAATCTGACCTAACACCAACCATTGTGATTCATCCCAAACAACCTGATGACAACTAATCCAAAGACAAGTTTTAGTTCCTAGAAGAAAGATTAAGGGATATTGAAGGATTTGATTGTTATAGATTTGATGTCATTGAGTTGTGTTTGGTTTCAGACGTTGTGATTCCGCCTAAATTCAAAATTCCCGAATTTGATAAGTATAAGGGAAACACTTGCCCGAAGAGTCATCTCACAATGTATTGTAGGAAGATGGCTTCATGTGCACATGATGACAAACTTTTGATTCATTTCTTTCAAGAGATCCTAATGGGAGTCGCCTTAAACTGGTACATGAATCTAGAACGAGGATAGATACATACATGGAAAGATTTAACAGAAGCCTTTTTGAAACAGTACAAGTATAATATGGATATGACACTTGATAGGACTCAGTTACAAAATATGGTGAAAAAATAAGGTGAAACATTTAAAGAGTATGCACAACATTGGAGAGGGATGGTTGCTCAGGTTCAACCTCCTTTGCCTAAAAAGGAAATGGTTACAATGTTTATTGATACGCTCCAATCACCCTTCTATGATAGGATAATTGGAAACGTATCATCAAATTTCTCTGACTCGGTCGTCATTGGAGAAAGAGTTGAAATAGGAGTAAGAAGCGAAAAATTTGTTCACACAACAACTGGATCAACAAGTGTGAAGAAACCCTTAACTCCTACTGACAGGAAAAAGGGAGGAGAAACCAATGTCATCATGTCAACACCATTAATGTCTAATATAGCTCTTTTCATGCCAAATTATCGATCCCATTATATGTACAATCCTCAAGTGTCAACAATTTCTCACTCACCCTATCAGCAACCCTTCCAACCTAGAATGACCTATCGACCACCCCCACCACGAATCCCGCCACCTTCAATCCCTCAAACAGGCCAACTAGCCTCCCCTTTCCAGAATGCGAGTAATGCCCAAAAGCAGACAAATAGTCAATGAAGAACACTCGCTGCCATCCCTATGACTTATACTGAACTCCTCCCACATTTGGTTATCAATTCCTTAATTGTTCCTTTTCCTTTGAAACCGGTTGAGCCACCGTATCCAAAGGGTTATGATCCAAATGCCAAATGTGATTACCACACTGGTAGTATTGGACACTCAACAAAGAGATGTTGGGGATTGAAACATAAAGTACAAGATTTAATCGATGAAGGATTATTAAGTTTTAAGGAGGAAAGTCCAATGTTGCTAATAATCCATTTACAAGTCATAGAGGTGCAACAGTAAATGTCATTGATGAAGAACCTAATCAACTTATCAGGAAGGTGGAAGAAGTCAAAACTCCCTTAAACATCATCTTTTCATAATTATGCAATTTGAAGTTGATTGAAAGTCAAACCTTTAAAGGAGGAGAAGGTGGTTCTTATCCTGAAGGCAAATATTCAGTTCATGAGTTCAAATAGTTGTTACAAGAATTAATGGACTCAAAGTTGGTGCAAATAAGTTGTTACTCTAGAGAAGATGTTGTGTTGATGAGTCATCCAGAAGAAAGACGAGGTGTTAATCCCCTTAAACCATTGATAATTCATTTTTCTAAGAATGTGTCACATTATCCATCTCTAGCACCCAAGCCTATTGTTGTGCAAGTTTTGACTATTTTCCCTTATAAAGATAGCAAAGTAGTACCATGGAAGTATGATGTGAAGATTCATACTAATGGAGGAGGGGAAGAAGAGACTCTCATGTTGAAAATATTGTAGGAATAGGTGGGATAACACGCAGTGGAAAAATATATACTCTTGAGGACTTAAGAAAAGAAGAAGTAAAAAGAATTCATTGTAGACCCCAAATCTTGCCCGATCTTATAATAAAGACCAGAAGACCTCCTTTTTGAAGATGGATGAAGCCTAAGAAGCCATTAGGAGAGACTATTAGGCCTCATATTAGAATACGAGAGATTTTCTGCATGTAAATAAGGATTTTCGCCTTTTAGGGTCGAGACCGCCGTCTCGCCATTTCTGCAAGGCGAGACAGCCGTCTCGACCTTGTCAGATGAGACGATCGTCTCGACTTGACAGGCGCGAATCCCTATAAATAGCCACGTCATTCCCCTCATTTCACACAGTTCTTCCATTCTCTCTCTTGTCACTTCATAAAATTCTCTTCCGAAGCATTTCTAGAGTTTTCTGAGAGTCTTTAAGAGTTTTTATAGCGTTTTTGAGAGTTTGACGGTGCTGTAAAGAGCGAAGGGCTGCCAAAAAGCACCCTAATTCTCAAGAAGTTAATAGAAAGCTTGCCTTAGAGGTTTCTACATTTTCTCTCTTCTTTACTGCTTTATCTTTCAATTACGCAATAGATATTAGGGTCATGTAGTCGTAACTTTAAATTCCACAAATAAAGGGTAAAAGCATATTTTCACCGGTTTACTTATTTAAAATAGATGGCCTGTCATACGGAACCCAAAAGGGGCGTCGTAAGGGAACTAACACTTCCCTTACACGTAACTAACTCCCTTACCCAACTTTGGTTCTAATGACCAAAGTTGGTTTTTCAAAAACCAACGCCTTTTCACTCATTTTCCGATGTTTCCGGTAAAAACATCGGTGGCGACTCCAGAAGAACCCTTCAAAATTAGTTCTTGGGTTAGCCCGATTATCAGACAATCCAAGAGCGCCTTTTCGAAAATATCGCCCCTAAGTTCAGCCCGGTTATCGGACAACCTAAAGACGTTGTAACCACACCAATAAAAACGCGCAAATTGGAAAGTCAGAACCATCGCGTCGCTCCGACTGCCTCGTTTTGATGGCGGCGACAGATGGCGACTCCACTGGGGAAGCCTAGAGAGTTGATCTCATTTAGTGATGGGCCAGCTTAAAGTAAATAAACCAAGAAAATTACGCTTTTACCCTACCTTGTATTATAACATGCTTTAATGCTTGACTTTAATAACTGTTGCTTGTTTATACTTACGCAATTGTTTGAAATACAAACTGTACACAAACCCTTGCACACTACAGTTCCCTCTATACCTGGGGGCAAGTGAGAAATCCATAGGGAGTGGGTGGCAGGTACGGTTCGCTGTAATGATGGCCTTGTGCCCACCAGTGTGATCGGAAACTACCACTCAAGGTGATAACCTTCCTCTTTTGGCACAAAGACTGACTATGGCCTTAGTGCTAAGCATGGTCGGAAGGCTGGAGAGTGGGGACCCTATAATGGGGGCACCTTGGGGGCCTTAGCCTTGGTGAGGACAATTAGAACCTACCTTCGCCAAAGCACTTTTGTGTAGGAAAACCCTACCTCGTGATTAAAACGACTTCTTGCCTGTTCGTGGATGATCGAATTGTGTGTGCATCTTTTTGTTGCATTTATCTGTCGCATAGCATAACCAAACAACAGAAAAATCACAAAAACATTTTTGCAATAAACACCCTTATCTCGGACAGTCTGCCTTTTAGCTAGCCTGGTTTCAGGTTCTTTGTAAGCTAAGTAGCCACGCAGTCCGACAGAAGAGATAAGGGACGCTAACTATTCTTTCGCATAAAGCCATTTTTTTATCTCGGACAGTCAGCCTTTTAGCTAGCCTGGTTTCAGGTTCTTTGTAAGCTAAGTAGCCACGCAGTCCGACAGAAGAGATAAAAGGCTATAAAATAAAAATAAAATAAAAATTCAGTTTAAAGCAATAAATGGGACCTTGTTAAAAAATATTACACTCATAAATCATTCACATAGGTAGTTTATTTTTCAAAAAATACGCAAATATCATACAAAACATGATAAATAGAAAAATAAACACTCACATTCATTCAATAAGCATCATTTTCATAAAACATGCATTTTGGTTTTAGAAAATGGAGGGGACTAGTAGACAATTGAAGAAGGTGGACATTCCCCGATACCATACTGAGAAATTGGAACGGATTTGCGCGGTAATGCCACCAGAGGTCCGCTCTGACTTTGAAAAATCCTATGGACGGATTCTCAACCTGCTGAAAATCTGTGTCGATCAAGTGTTCATCAGGGTACTAATTCACTTTTGGAACTCTAGTTTGCGCTGTTTTGAATTTCCTCAATTCGACATGGTGCCCACCTTGGAGGAGTACGAAATTATGTTGAAATGGCCCAAATCAGCCGGGGTCCATATCCGCCACGGAGCATATACTCCTGCAGTACAAGTCGCTGCCATCATCCAACTACCATTCCGGTAGACTACCCTGATAGGAAAAGGGAACATCCAGGGTTGGAAAGTCTCAATGTTAGAAGACCATCTGTTTGACTTGGCTGAAAGAACAGAATGGGTCGATTTTAACAAAACCCTGGCCTTAATCATATTCGGAACAATTTTGTTTCCCTTCCACCTCGACACAGTGGATCAAGCCGTCATGGACGCCTTCTTCGCCTAGGACGTGAACTCGAAGAGTCCCTTGCCTGCAATTCTTGCCGACACCTTGCTCTCGGTGGAATTCTGCCACCAGAAGCAAGGAAAAACACTTCGCTGCTGCTCTTCACTACTCTTTGTGTGGGGCATTACACATTTTTACGCCTCTAGTCACATGGGGATGTTCCCCGATCCTTTAAGGAGCTTCTCCAAAATCCCTCTCCAACAATGTTTAACCTCGGACTGGAAGGACGAGTTGGAACAATGGGACGCCAACAATTTATCCTGGGTCTGCCCTTGGTTCCGACCCGGTCCAGTCCTCATTAGATGTGGAGACTATCCGAACGTACCCTTGATAGGACTCAGGGGTTACATAGCCTACTCACCTAGAGTAGCTATGAGACAACTCATGAGGACTCAAACTACAATTTCTCGAGGGGAACTCGGAGGACTGTGTTTTTTCGGAGACCCATGCACAATTGCCAACTCACTAGCCATGAGAAAAGCATGGGAGAAACCAGTCTTTATGGGAGAGAGAGAGCTAGGAAAAGCTCGAGTGGCTGTCTCCGGTGACTATGAGGTGTGGAGAAAAAGAAGAGGGATGTCTCAACCATCCACCTCACTCGTTACAAGCGCCAATAGTGAAGAGCTGCAAGCTCAAGTCGATGCCTTGACCCAGAGGATAGAAATTATGGGAGCCCAGATGAGGGCCCTTGAAGAGAGAGAGCAAGAATTTATCCTCACCATTGATGGTCTGCAAAGGCAATGCAAGAAAAAGGATCATGAAATAGAGTGCCTCAAGGATCAGTGTGCTGACTCTAATGAGCAAGCTATCCGAGCATCCAAAGCTGCCAGAATTAGCTCGGATAGCCAACTTCAAGAAATAACCGTCAAATCAGCACGCCTTAAGGCCGAATTAGCAAAACAGGCTCAGACGATCAAGGAGTTGTTGCAAGAACTAACCAAGACTCGGTCAGAAATACGCCAAGAGCGGGAGGCCAATCGGAGACTCAACAAAAGTCTCGCTGAGCTACGCTGCAAAGAGAGAGACGGGCTAGCTCAGTACGGCCAAATACTACAAGAAAAGGACCGAGCCCTTGCAAAACTCGATGAATTGCAAGCTTTGGTCGTCCATCAAGAGGTGAAGATCAAAGAGGCTCAAAAGTACAGTGAAGATATGAGCCAGGCGGTCCAGAAGCAAAGCGAAGCACTTGCTCGTCACGTTCGGGAAGCCGAAAGGGAATTACATAGAGATCAAGACCCACCTGTGGGTTTCTTTAGGCTTTTCCGTTTCTGCCAAAAGTTGTTTCGTAGTATGGAATAGGGGAATGTACACCTTCCAACGGATAAATGAAATTTTTCTTTATTCAACAATTGTCTACTTGCATACATGTCATTCATTTGCATATTTAATTTCCCCTCCTCCATTCTTAATAAATAAGATAATAAAAAGGAAGGATTAACTGACACGTCTTCCAAATCAGAAGAATGGAAAGAAGGTCACTCCTAATCAAACTTTCCCCAACGGTTGACTCGTCACAACAGGAAAATCAGCCTCGACTGTTGGTCCTCAAAAATAAGGAGGAGGGGGCAAGGACACCAGTGTGACTATTTATGCCACGTCTTTTCCCCTATGAATCAAATAAAGTTGTACTGTGGAGATATGGAGAATCTTCACCAATAAAAGAGGATATCACGAATATAGCCGGCATTGGGGGCATGACTAGAAGTGGAAGAATCTACTCCCCCAATGACTCATAAGAAGACGTCCCAAAAAATAAAGGAAAAAAATAAAAATACCGAAGAAAAAGAAAATAAAGAATCCAAGGAGGAGACAGAGGAATTACTCTAGTTTATAAGGCAAAGCGAGTATTCCATTATAGACCAGCTCAATCATACTCCTACAAAGATAACCTTATCATCCCTAATGATGAGCTCGGAACCGCACAGAAACACCCTAATGAAGGTCTTGAGCGAAGCACATGTACCTCACACCATATCCCAAGAAAAAGTTGAGAGGATCATCGGTTACATTATGGCAAGCAATCACCTCACCTTCACAGAGGAAGAACTTCCCCTCGAGGGGTCAAACCATAACAAGCCCTTGCACATCTCAATCAAGTGCAAGGAGTACCTCATCGCCAAAGTTCTTGTGGATAACGGGTCATCCTTGAACGTGATGCCCAAGTGCACACTGGACAAGTTGACTATCCAAGGAACCCGTCTGCGCCCAAGCAGCACTATCGTTCGAGCCTTCGACGGGTCAAAGCGAGAAGTAGTGAGAGAAGTTAATTTGCCAATCCAAGTTGGACCCACTACCTTCAACGTTGATTTCCAAGTAATGGATATTACTCCAGCATACAGTTGTCTCCTCGGCAGGCCTTGGATTCATAACGCTAAGGTAGTACCTTCGACGCTCCACCAGAAAGTCAAGTTCATTGTGGATGACAAACTGGTCACGGTCCAAGCAGAAGATGATATCCTGATCAGTGGACCGTCTACCCAACCTTATGTGGACGCAGCTGAAGAGGCCCTTGAAACATCTTTTCAAGCGCTCGAAATTGTCAGCGTAGAAAGACTTCCCAAAAACACAAAGGTAGCTCGCATGATGTTGAAGCATGGTTACCATCCTAGCTAAGGACTGGGGGCAGATTCCCAAGGCATGAGGAAACCCCCAGAATTCAAAGACAATCCTTTCAAGCATGGCCTAGGATATGACCCTACTAAGGGCCGAACAGAAAGAGGAAAAGGGAAGTCTCCCCTCTACACACTCAAGCAAATTTTCCGAAGCGAAGGGGTGCAAGCGTCAAGAGCTACCCTAGTCATTAGGAGATCTTTTTCTGCATTTAAGGGATGTAAACCCCATGATTGTTAGAGATTATTCCCCGGGGCTAGCCCGACCCCTGGGCATTTTAGGGCACATATTCCCTTATTAATTAATAAAGAATACTTCTTACTATCTACTTCTCTTTTTGCTATTTCATGAGTAGACCTCACAATAACTTTGTCTAAGTAAGCAAACAAAAGAAAAGAAGAATAAAAAGCGCGTCCAAATAATCAAAATTTGTCATTGCCATTACAATCAAGCTAGTTGATTAGAAGCACCAAATAAGGCTTTACCTCACCATAAAGAAAGTCATGCTTCGCCAATATTGTGAACAAAAAATAAATACACAAAAAAGAAAAAGCCCATAGAAGCCAAAGGCCAAAGAAAAGGGCAAAATACCCGGTAGGAAACCCACTAAGGGGGCTACGCAAAAGTTAGGGTTACAAAATAAGGTCCGCTAGGATTCCCTAAAAATACCAAAAGAAGGAACCTAGACAAAAGATAGGGCAAAAACACAATATCCTAGTTCAAAAACCCGAAGGGCGATCTAGGGAAATCAACTAGCCATAAAAAGCAATGGAAATAAAACTAAAGCGCAAGTACAAAAAGGGGAAAACGCTTGCTTAGACAAAAAACTTAAACACCTAAGCCTAACCCTAGCCAACCGTTCTTACAAAACCTTTTTCTAAATAAAAATTAACCTTCTAAAACACAAGCCATTGAATTTACCTCTTTACTTCTTTTCTCTTGACCCTCACAACAATATTCTAATAATTAATTTGGGAATATGGAGGCGTATAGTCAACAAGAGGATTGAAACCCCTAGAGTGGAGAAAAAGGAACACTACATGGCAAAGAGTGCTCTACAAAAAGAAATAAAAAGAAAAAAAATAAGAAAAAAGAAAAAACAAGTTATCCTTCGGTCACAAGAAGTCCGGCATGGTACAGCCAAATACGAGAACGCAGATCAGAGGGCACTTGACGCTACAAGACACGTTAGTTAAATCCTTGTGAAAAACTAATTAAAATAGGCATTATAGGACATCAAACATTGCATGCATAAAATGGTTTTGAATCAGGTCATATTTCCTTTAAAAAAAAAAACCCCTTAAAATCGAGACGGCCGTCTCGCATTACCAGACCGCCGTCTCGATCTCCATAAAATCGGGACCGCCGTCTCGACTTGGCTAAAAACGAGACCGTCGTCCCGCTTGGCGAGACGGCAGTCTCGCTTAAGGCCAAAGTCGAGACCGCTGTCT
Organism: Sphenostylis stenocarpa; assembly: GCA_963425845.1. NCBI lineage: Eukaryota > Viridiplantae > Streptophyta > Magnoliopsida > Fabales > Fabaceae > Sphenostylis > Sphenostylis stenocarpa. Next base: position 8,592,345 of record OY731404.1, on the reverse strand, counting down.
TGAGGTCCCAAACGGTCGTCTTGACTTGCGCAAAATCGAGACCGCCGTCTCGACTTCCCAGACGGCGGTCCCGATTTCAGTTTTTCCCCTATAAATAGAGGAGGGGTCTTGGGGGGTCTTCACACCTCCTCTGCACCCCAACTCTCTATTCTCTCACTCTCGAGCACTTTACCGTGAAAATGCATCGTGGAAGCCAATCCCGGAAGAGAAGAGGTTCTGCTGGCCCTAGCAGTTCCTCAGCACCTGTCCCCCAGGACCCCACTCAGCTCTCTCCACTACACCAGGCCCGTCTTGAGCATATCAGGGGGTACACATGGCACCCCATGCTCAAATTAGACTTCGGCATTCTCGCCGAATTTGGGTGGGAGGACGACGTCCGGGCCCACATTGATAGCATTGGGTGGGGTTTCCTCCTACAGTCTCCACCTACCCACGTGTACCCCCAAGCAGTACTGGAGTTTCTTGCCTCCATCTCCTACGTCGAGACTCCCGCCATGGTCCCAGGCCTGTCACTAACAAAAATGGTGACATACTTTATGGGTGGGATGTATCGGACCACCACCCTCGACGAATTCAATATGAACATTGGGTTCATCCAACCCGGGGACGTGCTGACCCGGGACTACTAGGAGGCCATCTGCGCGCGCCTCACCAACCTCACCGCCAACGAGATGTGGGAGGAGCTCACCAGGGCGCCCACTTTGCCCACGCTGATGAAGGGCTCAGCACTCCCCCCAGCCCTCCATATCTGCCACAAGCTGCTGGCGGGGACCATCCACAGGTAGAAAGAGAGTCAGGGAAAGGTAACCCTTCCGGACCTCTTCGTCCTTTATTGCATGAGCAATAGACGCCGGTGTAACTCTGGCTATTTCTTCCTGAAGGCCTTCAAGGACTTCGGGAGCTGACCAGTGGGAGCCATCCTCATGGCTCCCATCATTACCCCCTTGGCAAAGAAATGGGGGTGCAGTGGCCGGGAAGAACTGGCCTCCGGCCTCCGACCAGAATCCATCAACGGGTCGGTACTAGTCAGCATGGGGATGTTGCTGCGTCACGGGACCCAGCTGATCCTCCACCCCTCCCTAAATATCACTTTGGATCTCCGGGATCTCGTGGCAATGCACGATCTCCCAACACCTCCCGAGTTCCAGCAACAATAACAACAACAACAACAGCAACAGTACACAGATGGCTTTGCTGGCATGAACCGTAACATGAACGATCTACGCCAGCAATTCGATCAGATGTTTGTGAGGCAAGAACAGATGTCCCTGAGGCAGGAGGCCTTCGACACAAGACTGGAGACAATATACCAGTACCAAGAGGGGATGAGGCAAGACTGGGCGGTCTTCCAACAGGAGTATCGCGATGAAGTCCGGGACCAGGCAGAGTTCCAGAGACATATGTACCGGCAGTTCCCCTCTTATGGATCGTCTCCAGATGAGAGCCCACCTTCTTAGGGATAGTGCTTATAGAATAAGTTGTTGTAATAAATATTTTCCTTATAAATAAAAATTTTTATTTCATGCACTTTTTGTCATCCTTTTCAAAAGTCAGCGTAACAAAAGAAGCTTAAAGTAAAAAGACTCGCGCTCAAAAAAAGCCAAAATCCAAAATCGCGAGAAAAAAGAGATAAAACCGCGAAAAAAGGCAGGATTAAAAAATCACCTTGACCAACAATTTTTGACAACTAAACAGAAGTCGAACAAGAAAACAAGACTACCCGACCAACCAGCAAGAATCGAGTGACCACCATCAAAAGATAAAAAACAAAGAATCCCCAGCAACCAACAAGGCTGGATGAACACGAACAAAATCCCTAACATAGACCGGACGACCAAATCTCAGAAAAGACAAAGACGAGAGAACACATCTCAACGCTGGCGCATGAGCTAGAGCAGTAAGCCGCCACCATAGCTAAAGAATCAGCTATCGCAAGAAGGAACATCCGGAGGTATAACACCAAATGGGGGTGTATACTCATCAAGCCTTACAAAAAGGGACTTACCGGACGAGGGTTCATACTCGTCAAACACCAGATGGGGGTATATACTCATCAAGCCTTACAAAAGGGGGCTTACCGGGCGAGGGTTCATACTCGTCAAACCAGATGGGGGTTCATACTCATCAGCCGAAAGGATCAGCTACCGCCAGAAGGAGCATCCTGGAAGCACACTTTTTCCCAGAAGATCAACCGCCACAAAGACGGAACATCTGCAGGGCAACCGGGCAGGAGGGTCAACTCCTTTACCCTCCAGTCGATCTCCTTGGCACAATAGGCTAGCAGTCGACTAGTCGGGTAAAGGGGGGGCAGCTGTAGACCCCAAATCTTGCCCGGTCTTATAATAAAGACCAGAAGACCTCCTTTTTGAAGATGGATGAAGCCTAAGAAGCCATTAGGAGAGACTATTAGGCCCCATATTAGAATATGAGGGATTTTCTGCATGTAAATAAGGATTTTCGTCTTTTAGAGTCGAGACCACCGTCTCGTATTCGGGACCGCCGTCTCGACTTGCGAAAGTGGCGAGACGGTCGTCTTGTTTGGCGAGACGTCTCGACCTTGTCAGACGAGACGGTCGTCTCAACCTGACAGGCGCGAATCCCTATAAATAGTCGCGTCATTCCCCTCATTTCACACAGTTCTTCCATTCTCTCTCTTGTCACTTCATAAAATTCTCTTCCTAGAACCTCTCCGAAGCATTTCCGGAGTTTTCTGAGAGTCTTTAAGAGTTTTTATAGCGTTTTTGAGAGTTTGTTGGTGCTGTAAAGAGCGAAGGGCTGCCAAAAAGCACCATAATTTTCAAGAAGTTAATAGAAAGCTTGCCTCGGAGGTTTCTACATTTTCTCTCTCCTTTACTACTTTATCTTTCAATTACGCAATAGATATTAGGGTCATGTAGTCGTAACTTTAAATTCTGCAAATAAAGGGCAAAAACATATTTTCACCGGTTTACTTATTTAAAATAAGTGGCCTATCATAGGGAACCCGAAAGGGGCGTCGTAAGGGAACTAACACTTCCCTTATACGTAACTAACTCCCTTACCCAACTCTGGTTCTAATGACCAAAGTTGGTTTTTCGAAAACCAACGCCTTTTCACTCCTTTTCCGATGTTTCCGGTAAAAATATCAGTGGCGACTCTAGAAGAACCCTTCAAAATTAGTTCTTGGGTTAGCCCGGTTATCGGACAATCCAAGAGCGCCTTTTCGAAAACCTCGCCCCTAGGTTCAGCCCGGTTATCGGACAACCTAAAGGCGTTGTAACCACACCAATACAAACGTGAAAATTGAAAAGTCGGAACCATCGCGTCGCTCCGACCGCCTCGTTTTGACGGCGGCGACATTCATCAACAAAGAAGAAAAAAGCTGAGAAGGAGTTTGAAAGGGAAAAGGAGTTTACTGACTATAAGGTTTCTCATGGGAAAGAAGAGGCAAAATTGAACGATGAAGCCACTGAGTTTCTCAAGTTCATTCAACAGAGCGAGTACAAACTTATTAACCAATTGAGTCATACTCCGACAAGGATATATCTTATAACTCTATTAATGAATTCTGAAAGTTATTGAAAATTATTAATGAAGATCTTGAATCAATCACATGTGGCCCATGACATCACACTGGACAAGTTTGAGAGTATCATTGGTAACATCGCTGCTAATAATTACCTTACCTTTACTGATGATGAAGTTCCTATGGACGGGAGAGGACATAATAAAGCTTTGCACATCTCAGTAAAATGTATGAATCACATTATAGCTAGAGTTTTGATTGATAATGGATCTTCGTTGAATGTGATGCCCAAATCTACGTTAGACCAATTGCCTTATGATGGAACTCATGAAACCAAGCTCTATGATTGTGAGAGCTTTTGACAGTTCCTACAGAGAGGTTATGAGAGAAATTGATATTCCCATTCAGATTGGTCCTTTCACTTTTGAGGTAACTTTTCAAGTTATGAATATCAAGCCAACATATAATTATTTGTTAGGGAGACCATGGATCCACTCAGCTGGAGTGGTGACTTCAACTTTACACAAAAAGTTGAAGTTTGTGGTAGATGACAAACTTGTGATAATTTCTGGTGAGGAAGACGTGTTAGTGAGTTGTCCTACATCGACTCGTTATATTGAAGCAACAGAGGAAGCTCTTGAAACCTCTTTTTAGTCCCTAAAAATAATCGGTACTGCCTATGTGGAATCATTAGCTAGAAACCCACACTTGTCAAGGACAGAGATGATGATAGCCAAAATGATGATGAAAGAGGGATGTACACCAGGAAGGGGACTAGGAAAACACTTAACTAGAATTACAAAGCCGTTAGAATTACCAGAAAACAAAAATAGGTGTGGTTTGGGCTATAAACCCACCGTGGCTGACAAAGAAGGTTGGCAAAAGAGAAGATGAAGAAAAGGTTAGCTCGGTTGGACAATCGAGAGCCAAAAACTGAGAGAATTCCAATTTGCGACCTTTATCAGAGTTTTCGACATGAAGAGCTAGAACATACAGATGAAGTGGCCATGACTAGTGAAGATCAAAATGTTGATAATTTTGTAAGTTTGATGTATCCTTGTGACTCACCTAATGAGCTTTGCAATTGGAAGATCGTCGAATGTCTCGTGGTTTTTAATTCAAAGTAATTGTAATGCAGATTTTAACATTATGCCTAATATTTTGTACTACCCTTCAGAAAGGGTTTGCATGTAACATTTTTTTGGTATATGAAAAATGAATGAAATGTGTTTTTAACTACCCGTCTTTCTTATAATTAATCTCTTTCCTTTCCAATATTCCCTTATTTTTCCTCTTCATTTATTTCATGTTAATACCAATTGCAAATATGAAAATAACCACATTGAAAATGACAATGTTACTACCTCATGCTACAATTTTGATTATCCCATTTATGAGGCTGATGAAAATTATGATGATTTGGAAACTCCCCTAGAGATAAAGAGATTGGTGGAACAAGAGAATAAAATAATGCAACCTCATGGAGAAGAAGTTGAAACAATTAATCTGGGAAATGAAAATGATAAAAAAGATGTCAAAGTTGGCACTGCAATAAAGGGAGAAAAGAAAGATCAACTACTGAAACTTTTATTTGATCATGTTGATGTGTTTGCATGGTCATGCCAAGATATGCCTGGTCTGGATTCCGACATAGTTGACCATAAATTACCATTAAAGTCAGAATGTCCACCAGTAAAACAAAAGTTGTGGTCAATGAAACCATAAGTATAATTGAAGATTAAGGAAGAAGTCAAGAAACAACTCAATGTTGGATTCCTCATAGTAGCCAAGTACCCTCAATGGGTTACCAAGTACTTGTCCCAAAGAAAGATGGAAAAGTGAGGATGTGTATTGACTATCGAGACTTGATTAGGGCAAGTCCTAAAGATGATTTTTCGTTACCTTACATAGACATGTTGGTTGACAATACTGTGAAATACTCATTCTTCTCCTTTATGGATGATTTCTCTAGATATAATCAAATTAAAATGTTACCTAAAGATATTGAGAAAACTACATTCATCACATCATGGGGGACATTTTGTTATAAAGTAATGTCATTTAGATTGAAAAATGTTGGGGCAACATATCAAAGGGCAATGGTTACTTTATTTCATGACATGATGCACAAAGAAATTGAGGTATATGTTGATGATATGATATCAAAGTAAAGAACAGAGGAAGAGCACATTAATGATTTACAAAAGTTGTTTAATTATTTGAGGAAGTGTAAACTTCGTTTGAATCCGGCTAAGTGTACCTTTTGTTTAAAGTCAAGAAATTTATTGGGATTTGTGGTGAGTGAAAAGGGCATATAGGTTGATACTAATAAAGTGCAAGCAATTGTTGATATGTCAGCTCCTAGTACAGAAAAAGAGGTTTGTGGTTTCCTAAGAAGATTAAATTACATTGTTAGATTTATATCTCAGTTGACCGTTACCAGTAGTCTCATCTTCAAATTATTACGAAAGAATCAAATAGTGCAATGGAATAAGGATTGTCAAAAGGCTTTTGAGGAAATCAAACAGTACCTACAAAAACCTCTTATCTTGGTGCCTCCGATGCAAGGGAGACCTCTTATTTTGTACTTAATAGTACTTGATGAGTCTATGGGGTGTATGTTAGGGCAACATGATGAGTTCAGTAAGAAAGAACACACCATCTACTATTTGAGCAAGAAATTCACAGATTGTGAAATGGGATATTCTTTATTGGAGCGAACATGTTATGCTTTGGCATGGGCTACTCGTAGACTGAGACAATACATGTTGTATCACACTACCTAGCTAGTTTCCAAAATGGATCCAATCAAATATGTCTTTGAGAAACCCGCCCTCACAGGTTGAATTGCTTGATGGCAAGTGTTACTGTCATAGTATGATATTACTTATGTAACACAAAAGGCAATTAAAGGTAGCGTTATAGAAGAGCTCTTGGTCCATAATCCCATAAAACATTATCAATCGATGCAACATGAATTTTCAGACGAGAACATATTGTCATTGTTTGACGAAAGAGGAACAGTAAACGAAGAAAAATGGACTATTATTTGATGGAGCATCTAATGCATTTAGGGATGACAAAACGGGCTAGGCCCGGCGGGCCGACCCGCCAGCCCGCCATAATATGGCAGGGCAAGTTGGTGTTTTCAGCCCACCAGCCTGCTTTGGCCCGCCTCGTCAAGCCGTCGGTCAACCAGCGGATCGGGCCAACCCGCGACCCGCCTAATTAATAAAAAATACTTTTTTATTGTAATAAAATTAATTATAAAGATAATATATAAAGTTAAAAATTTTAAAATGAGAATTAAAAAAGTTTCATTCTCATAGAAAATATTCTCCTTCCTGAAATATAACATTCTCTCATGTTCTCCTTGTTTACCCTAAGTACTCGATTATTTTTATCCTTATTACTTGAATTAAAAGTGTAAGAATTACTCAACCAAGAATAATATGAAGTTTTATCAAATAAAAAAGATATATGTATTTGAATTTTTCAATATAAAAAATATAAATTTTATAAGTTTAACGTTATTTATATATATATATATATATATATATATATATATATATATACATATATATATATATATATATATATATTTGTTATTATTTATTATTATGTAAATTTTATTATTGTTCTAAATTATAATTTCTTAAAATAATGTATTGATTTATATTATTAAATTGAAATAATATATATATATATATATATATATTAAATTATTAACAAACAAATAATAATCTTATTATTAAATTTATTAAAAAAAGTTATTTAGAAAAATTATTTTTTTCTAAATTATGGCGGGCCAGCTCGTCAACCCGCCCCTTGTCGGGCGGGCCAAGGTCTACATCCCGTCATGACTATATCGGGTCAGCCCGTTTTGCCATCCCTAAATGCATTAGGGCACGAAATTGGTGCAATATTGATTTCTCCTGAAAGTCAAATTATCATGTTTACTACAAAACTAGATTTTGATTGCACAAATAATATGGCAGAATATGAAGCATGTGCAATGGGAGTACTAGCAGCTCTTTAATTCAAGGTCAAGGTACTAGAAGTCTTTGGAGATTCAGCCTTAGTCATCCACCAGCTTAAAGGAGAATGGGAAACTCGAGATTCAAAGTTAGTATCATATCACTCCTATATTAAGGGATTGTTGGAATAGTTTAATGAAGTAACCTTTCATCATATCCCTCATGAGGAAAAGCAGTTAGCTTATGCTTTAGTTACTTTATCTTCAATGTTCAAAATAAGCCAAGAAGAAGATATGTCCCTGATAAAAATGTATCGTCAAGAGCAACCAACATATTGTCAAACCATACATGAAGAGTCAGATGGAAAACCATGGTTCTATGACATCAAAGGCTACTTGAAAGATAGAAAATATCCTCCTAATACTTCAGAAAATGACAAGAAAACATTGAGAAAACTGGAAATGAGATTTTTTTTTTTAATGGTGATGTGCTATATGAAAAAAATCATGACATGATATTGCTGAGGTGTATTGACATAGTTGAAGCTAAGAAAATAATGGAAGAAGTTCATGAGGGTTCATTTGGAACACATACAAATTAGGCATGGCAACAGGGTGGGTTTTGCTTCCCCGATCCCCACTTTCGACTTTTTTAACTGCCCCCATCCCCGCCCCGATCCATGTTAGGGTTAGAAATTAAGTCATCATCCCAGTCCCGCCGGGTTTCGGGTTCCCCACCCCGCCTCGTCTCCAATCTATATTATTTTTAAAAATATAATTATATATAATAAATTAATTTTACTATGTATCATTTATATAAAAATAAATATTTATAATTTTACAGTTTGTAATTATTATTAATTAAATATATATTTTAATTTATTATATCTATATTAAAACATTATGTAAAAGAAATATTTAATCATTATATATATATATATATATATATATATATATATATATAATATTTATAACATTATTATTATTATTATATTATATTCAAACATTTGATCATATATATTAATTTATTTTTAAGTGTCATTTAAAAATATGAAATATATAGTTTAAAAGAAAATATTTAATAATTTAATTCTTATTTAGTTAGTTCAAAGTAATAAAAGTTTAAATTAACAATTTTTTTAATCCTTTAAAATATAATTATTTTATTAAGATAAAATTTGATATATTACAAATAAGAATAATAAGATAAAAAAATATGATATAATAAAACTTAATAAATATAAATTATGAATAAAATAATATTAGTTACTACTAAGATTTATGTAAAATATTTAGAAAAAGATAAAGAAGAAAAAAATTAACTTTGTATTCATCAAATTAGTTGAAAAGATAAAAAAAAACAAATTGATTGGAGAGATTAAGGAAATGTAAAAAACTGAAAGGTAAGAGAAAGTGAATAATGTAATAAACTAATTAATATAAAATAATAAAAAAGACAAAAAAAATTAAAAGGTGGGTAGAAGAAAAATAAAAATGGTAAAATATAAAAAAATGATCTTATATATAATAGAAAAAGAAAAGAAAATACTTTTAAAATATTAATATTTTAAAATTTAAATTTAAATATAAAGTTGGGGCGGGGACGGATCGGGGTGGGGATTGTATTACCCATCCCCGTCCCCCACCCCTGGTCAACTCGATTTTTCTCCATCAAACTCGGGGCGGGGATTGGTTGATTCTCACGGGTACGAGTTTAATTGTCATCCCTAATACAAATGGACATGCAATGGCAAAGAAAATCCTAAGCGCTGGCTATTATTGGTCAACCATGGAAAGCGATTGTTGTAACTATGTAAGAAAATGTCACAAATGTCAAACATATGCTGATAATGTCCATGCACCAGCGTCATCTTTAAATGTTTTGGTTGCACCATGACCATTTGCAATGTGGGGTATGGATGTAATCAAGTTAATCGAATCTAAAGCATTAAATGGAAATCATTTCATCTTAGTGGCAATGAATTACTTCACCAAATGGGTCGAAACAACATCATATGTGACAAGGAATGTGGTGATTAAGTTCATCAATAAGGACTATCGTTACGGTTTGTCAAACAAGATCATTACGGACAATGAGACTAATTTGAATAACAAGATGATGAAAGAATTGTGTGATAAGTTTAAGATTCAACATCATAATTCATCACCATATCGTCCAAAGATGAATGGGGCAGTAGAAGCAGCAAATAAAAACATAAAGAAGATTGTCCAAAATATGGTAGTTATATACAATGATTGAAACGAAATATTGCCTTTCACACTACACGGATATCACACCTCTGTTCGAACTTCTACAGGGGCAACTTCATATCCTTTGGTGTATGGGATGGAGGCAGTGCTTCCAGTTGATGTAGAAATTCCCTCTCCAAGGGTTTTGACTGAAACAAAACTTGAAGAGGCTGAATGGATCCAGACTCGTGTTGACCAATTGAATCTTATTGAAGAAAAAATGTTGATCGCCCTATGTCATGAACAGTTGTATCAAAAAAGGTTGAAAAGGTCCACCCCCGACAATTTCATGAAGGAGAAAGATCAAAGAGGAAAGTAGACACCAAATTATGAAGGACCATATGTGGTAAAGAAAGTTTTTCGGGAGGTGTCATTGTCTTTTCAAACATGGATGATAAAGATTTATCACTCCCAATCAATTCTGATGCAGTTAAAAAATACTATGCATAAAAAAAAGATAAAGAAAAAGGGTTAGCTAGGCTGAAAACTTGAAAATACGGTTAAAGCAACTTACAACGCCAAAAGTTCAACATATGAGGGGGCAAGTTAGAAGATTGATATACACAAAGCTACTCAAGGGATGAAACCACAAATTGTCGTATGGTTGACGAATGAGCTTTTCAAAATTGTAAACATGAGTATTAACGTTGCTACCCAAAACCCTTCAAATTGTCACTTATGTTTTTATTATTATGTATTCCTTAAACAAAATTGTTCTTGTATGTACTCTTTCCATTCCTAGCAATAAAGATAAATTGTCTCAACCACCACCTCTTTGTGTCATTTCATCATGAATATACCAATAAAGGAACATGTCATAATGTTAATAATGCATTATAATGAAAATGTAAGGATTTGAAAAAAAAATGAAAATGAAGTGACGTGGGCAAGAACGACCAAGTGTTGACAATTCAGAAAAGCATAATCATGATCCAATTGAAGAAAACGAATTCAACATGCTTTAGAACGAAAATACATTTCAAAGACTGTTTTCCTCCATGAATCTTGATACACTTGAAATCCTAAGGGGTCAAGGCATAGGAAAATGTGCATAAAAAATTAATAAATATAAATAATATAAAATAATAATGATAATAATAATAAAACAAAAATCATTAGTAAAAAATACATGCATCATGCATCCATCATGAATTTGCATATCATATACCACACATTATGTATTACATATCATACTTTATTTGTGAATCACATGTCATGCACGTTATTTGTGAATTAAGTATCATGCATTACTTGTTTAAGTTAAGAATAAATAACTATTTAACCTTTGTTCCATCCAATATACATCTATCTAAAGAGATTTAATATCGGGTCTATGTGCCCAAAGTAAGTTTTAATACTAGGTCTTTGTGCCCAAAGTAATCAGACTTGTGCCAATAGCTGAAGGGTGCAAAAATATTCATGTTAGCTTCTCATGCCCCTTACAAGGTTTCTCATGCCTCTTATAAGGTTTAAATTATATGCATTACTTTTAATGTTAAAATACCTCTTTGAGCACCTTACTTTTAAGGGTTTAAATTATATGCATTACTTTCAAAGCTTTCAACACCTGAAATCATAGCTTTGTGTTTGGTCCCCGAGGCCCAGGTCTACGAACCCACTTCTAAATTTTCAATCGCCATATTTCAGTCGCAATATTGGACCCCGAGTCCATTTCTAAGTTTTCAACTCTTTCAAATCACAATTTTACATTTGCATATTTCAATCACAATATTGGATCTCCGGGTCCACTTGTAAGTTTTAAACTTTTTCAAATTACAATTTTATATTTGCATATTTTAATCACAATATTGGATCCCCGAATCCATTTCTAAGTTTTCAACTCTTTTAAATCACAATTTTACATTTGCATATTTCAATCACAATATTGGATCCCCGAGTCCACTTCTAAGTTTTCAACTTTTTCAAATTATAATTTTATATTTGCATATTTCAATCACAATATTGGATCCCCGAGTCTATTTCTAAGTTTTTAACTCTTTTAAATCATAATTTTACATTTGCATATTTCAAGCACAATATTGGATCACCAAGTCCACTTCTAAGTTTTCAACTTTTTCAAATTACAATTTTATATTTTCATATTTCAATCACAATATTGGATCCCCGAGTCCATTTCTAAGTTTTCAACTTTTTCAAATCACAATTTTACATTTGCATATTTCAATTACAATATTGGATTCCAAAGTTCATTCCTAAGTTTTCAATTTTTCAAATCACAATTTTATTCGCAGTATTTTGGCGTTCACATATTTAATTATGTTTTATTATGATAATATAAATTCACATTCAAATTATCCAACAAAACTTAATTAGAAAGGGGCAACGGTAAACGCCTCTAGCCACCTTACAACCTCCCAACCAGCCACCCCAGCCTCCTAGCCACCTCCCTACATACATAGAAATGGAGCTCTATATAAATTGAGAGAAAGAAAGAAAAAAGGCAGAGGAGACGATCACGAAAAAAGAAACAAAAGGATTCACCATCATCACGCACCCACCATCACAAACAAACCCTTAGTCAAAACAGCAATCAACAGAGCAATACAACAATTAAAAACTCAAAACAATAATCAACAGGACATAATCAACAGTTTCCTAAATCCATTGTTCCTAATTCACTTTGTAAGTAGTATTTGTAATTGAAGAATTTGTATTGAACATATTAAAAATTATTATAAACACATAAAACAAAATTCATTTACCACAATATCCGTCGTAGTCACCGCAAGCGAACCCTAGCCACCGTGTGGTCATCGCATCCACACGGCACACCTTCTCGGCCCCGCGCCTCCACTAGTACCCCTAAATCTCCATCGCGGGTTGTCTCCCCCCACCGGAAACCACTGTAGCACCCCATCTCCCTCACTTGAACCCTAGTCGTACGTGATTCTCTGTCGCGCCTCACCCGGCAGCCCTAACCCTCTCTGCGACTCTGATCTCCTGCAGCTCTCATATCCTACGCTTCCATTAGGTTTAGGTTAGGAGGAAATGAGTCAAGAGACGGAAAAGTGGGCTAAAAAACAAAAATGCGTGGCTCAAATTGGAAGGGGGTGAAAATAACATAAAAGGTTTCAAATAGTAATATGAAAATATTGTATGAGTTATTGGGCCTAATATTTTTTTTGTTCTATTTGAAACTCGAATAACATAATAAAATAAGTTACAAATACAAAAAATTTATTATTATTATTATTTCCTTTCTCCTTTATTTAAAAATCAATAACTAAGTAGAGGAATAATATTTTGTATTAGTTACAATTAAAATTATTTGGTGTTATTATATTACAACCCCTTTTTGCAATTAAAACTAATAAATTTCAAATATAATTACAATTTTGATTTAATTATTGTAAGATTAAAATTTTATGATTACTTCAAACGTATTTTAATTTGATCATTATGAAAATTATTTTAAAATGTTAAATTTTTAGTACAATGAATTTCAAAAGGATTTAATTATGACGATAACTATTTAGGACACATTTTAAACTAATTATTACTTAAAATTATATAAAAAAATTGATCACTTCGGATATACTTCCAATTTGATTATCATGAATTTATAATAATCTAATCACTTCAAATATACTTTTGATTTGATTATAATAAATACTGATTTTTAAAGTATCTTAAATCCATGTAAAAAGATGATAAATATAATAATTAAAAATATTTGAATATTAATAAATAATTTGGATGCACTTCCAATTTAATTATTACTTAAATTATAAAAACAATAATCACTTTCGATACACTTCTAATTTTTTTATTTCATAATTATTCCAAATATACTTTTAATTTAGCAACACTAATAAATAAGTTTAAATAAATTACTCACAAATACATTTTTATATATAAAAAAAGAACTACATTATTGTGATTATCCATTGCACCTAGAGATACGTAGGAGCAAGAAGATAATCTCTATTGAGCAAAAAATATATAATTTTTTATTTTTAGTAACAATATTTAATCAATATAAGTTTGAGGGATAAAATAGATAATTTTAATATATTTAAATTTTTTATGTCTAATTAAAGGTAACCGTTTTTAGAATGAATGTTGTAAGGTGTTAATACTTTCCTTACACATAATCGACTCTCGAACCCAATTGTTATTTCGTAGACCACTGTTTTTTTCATTTTGAAGGTTTTTCCGATATTTTTCCTTAAAATAAATATTGGTGGCGACTCCATTGTTTTTCTTTTATTTAGAAGCATAATTTAGTCGTCCAGTTGCGCTTTTGATTGCGACAATATGGAATATATTTTTTGGTGTTTCAAACCATGCATTAAAGGATTCAACTATTGCAAGTTGATTATTCGAGTTAACGACACATTCCTAACATGTAAATATCGTGTAACTTTGTTGATCACAATAATGGGAGTCAAATATATCTTTCCTTTAGCTAGTATTTGCAATAATTGAATGAGAGACAAATGATACTTTGATATGATTTTTCAACTTTTGAGAAGATATGTAACATCTTAGTTGAACTTATGTTTGATAACAAATAAAGGAACAACAATGTTGTTTGCCTTATCATCTAAAGGTGTTGGTTGGGATATAACCGATCTTCAATTAGTGTGCTACATTTGGCATATTATCTATAACTTTATTACTAACGAATTCACAAATATATCCAAAGAATGGTTAGAGAAAGATGTTGGAGTTTGAGACAAGACTCGATCATTGAGATGGTAAGGTACTACTTCGAAATGATGAAGATTGAAGAAGGTTTAGAGAAAAAAGGGGTTAAAAAAAATCGAAGGGTTAATCAAATGGTTTTGATAAAATAAATTTATGAATTCATAATAGTTGAAGAGACAATAAATTAAAGAACCGAAAAATACATATTATCAAAAGGTAAAATCGAGACCAAGAAATAGGTGTTAATCAAAGGCTTAGGATTGAAGACATAAGAGTGTCGAGTAAAGGGTTATGCAATCGAGAAAAACAAAATATCAAGAAATGGTTATGCAAACAAAAAGGACAAAGGATTAAGAAGGAGTTTTGTAAATTGAGAGATACATGGAAGCAGTTATAACTTCATTACATTACATGAATGTTGCAAGTGTCACATGGCAAAGATAAGACTCAAGAAAATAGAAGATTGGTTATAGAGAAAGTAATTGTGTTTATTTTATTTTATTGTATTGTTCCTAGCAGTGACACGAAGTAGAATATAAATAAAATGAAATAAGTATAATAGTGGTGATTGTCAAATTGTCCGAAGACTTACATCTGAAGAATGCTAAGAACACAGGATAAACACTTTTAATGAAATTCTTTGTAATTTAGATCACCATTATCGTTGATTTTCTTTACAAATTTCTATTTTATCCTTGGTAATGAGTTAGATTTATCTTTCTATAATTTACTTTCCTCGCACATTTAATTTCCTACGATTTATTTTTCTTATACTTTTATCTTTCTTGCACTTTACCTTAAATGTTACAACTTATATTAAAAGTTCAAGTTCTATACAAAAGATCAATAATATAGATTCAAATTATATTGATTATTGAGTGATTAGTAGATGATCAAGTAATCTAATTCTCTGAATTGAAAAAGTGTTCACACTTACTAATCAAATTTAAAAGAATCTACGTAATGATTGAAGTGATTCATCACGAAACACTTGAACAAAAGAATAGAAAATAATTAATCAAATAGCGGACCATTTTACACTAAAAACAAACTTTAACTAAAAATTCAAGATCACTAAATTGAAAGAACAAGTTATTAGCATGGATAATATACTTTAATATTACTACTATATTTTCACCTTTAATTACATTTGGTAATTATATTTGCTAACTTATAAATTTTTACTATTACATAGTATATGAGATGAAACAATCTAAACTAATAGCTAAATTGAATGTTATGAGGTTTGAGTTTCGTCAAACCATTTATTGATTATATGAGATTTCTTTGAAAAAGTGAACTTGGACATATTAGGAGGGCAAAAGGTATAAACACACGACAATTAATCTTATTGAGTGCATGAAATAAGTTTTAAAAGGAATATATATCTTACCCATATGTACTCTCATGAAAACTACATTTAAAAGAACTAATCATGATTTATTAAAGGAGACACCAAAACATAATACATGTTACGAGGAACACATGCCTAAGTAAGATTGTTATTTAATAAGAGAAAACATATGACATGCAGAAATTGTAATGTTAAAAATTATAAAAAAATTATGAGTTTGATGTCTAATAAATATCAAATCCCTAATGTGGGAGATGCTTGATAAGCTATACAATAAATAATATTTACAATAAGATGGATGAACATATTCTAAATAAACTAAAAATATTTATTTTATCTTAATAAAATTCATTATCATTATAATTAATTTATATTGACAATGAAAATTTTCATTTTCTTATAATATATTAATATTTTCTTCTTCATCATTTATATATTTTTTACCAATTTAATCTATTAAAAATATTTAATATTATTAATATCTAAATATCTAATAACTATTTATTTTATTAATTGTAAACATTAAAATAAAACTTTTAATAATAATAAAAAAACAATCCTAAAAAAATTAAAATTATACACGTATAAGGGAAAATTATGTTATGAAAGACAATTTTTTCATAATAAAAGTCATATTTCAAAATTTCAAAATATAACTTACTCCTATTATAATGATTTGTTAAAAATCTACCGAATCGGCCCTATTTGTTTCTTATAACTTACGCGTCTTTTTTTGCTAGTGGAAGACACGTGTAAGCCACTGCGTCCTATTTTCATTTTCATAATAAGCAAACAAAAAGTAATGCAAAATTCCACCATAACACCACATTCTCGTTAACACAATCTTTCACCAAAATAATTGAAAGCACTACAAAATATAATTAAGATGGTAAAACACTGTGATATCTTTCATTAAGATTTGTAAAAAAAATACGTAAATTTGTATAAAAATATTGTATCAAATTTTGATTCTTACGCTACCACCTAAATTATAATAATATTTTTTACTGTAAGAGACGTGTGTGCACGATGTACGAGTTTTGAGGAAACAAAAAGTGGAGAGAGCCATCTCCATCGTCAACTCAATGTAATAAATAAAGAAGTTTGGTGTTATATTCCAAATTATCTTCAATATTTTCATAATATTTTAACCAAACAACTGAAACATAATTTATTTGTCCCATCGTTTGTTAAAATTTGAAATTATACAATATTTAATTTCTTGTTCTTATACTTTATATCTAGTTTATCTAATTTTTATTTATACTTTAAAAAAATTGTTTTTAAGGAGAAAATTCTCAGATGAAGACACACTTATTCTCTTATGCGATTTGTTTCCTTTATCCAAAAAAAGATGAAAAATCTTACCCGAAAAGAAATTACAAGGAAATCTTGCGTTATAGAACCGGTTTTTTTATAAAATTAAATTAGTATCTTATATTTTTAAGATTCGAGATCAGAAGATATAATAAAAAATCATACTTAATAAAAAATATAATAAAATCATTCATCAATTACCTATGCAATAATATTTTAATTTAAAAAAAAAAGATAAAATGAAAACCTAATAATATAAATATATTACTCTATTCTGTTTTTGTTTGTTTCTTACGTAATGAAAAAAGTCTAAAACGTTTGTTGGTCGGACCCGCAGAGATGGCAAATGATTCTACACCATTCAAACTCGTTTTTCTTTCCTAATTTCATCTTTCTCGTGAACCCCTTTAAATGTCAACTAATTCTACACCCAATCTATGCATCATAAACTTATAAATTTAACCTAATCGATATAAAATCCATAAATCTTTAATATTATAAACTAAAGTGAAGCATTCAAGTTTTTAAAAGAAATTCATCATAATTCTAAAAAATTATTTGATGAGGTATATATATATATATATATATATATATATATATATATATATATATATATATATATATATATATCTTTGTCTTTGTAAATAGGACAATGTCCATTTTTATTATTAAAATAATTATTTCTTATTAAAAAAATGCATATATATATATATATATATATATATATATATATATATATATATATATATATATATAACATATTTCCATGAACTCATTTAATAACACTCCTTCCCTTCTAAATTATGTCACATTAATATAAATCTTAATTTTATAACTATTTTTGTATTTATTTCCAAGTGGTTATACACTAATTAAACTTAATTATGTTTAGAAATATTGTTAGAAAAATAGTTTAAAGAGAGTAA
Source organism: Sphenostylis stenocarpa (assembly GCA_963425845.1). NCBI lineage: Eukaryota > Viridiplantae > Streptophyta > Magnoliopsida > Fabales > Fabaceae > Sphenostylis > Sphenostylis stenocarpa. The sequence goes on along the minus strand of OY731404.1, from coordinate 8,574,346 downwards.
AAAATAGTTTAAAGAGATTAAAAAATAAAAAATGGAGGAAACGTTCATGTCCTCCTATAATGATTTAGTTAGGCCGTAGAACTACTAATGGACTAATGGCGTGTCTAAAATGGCAATGCAATTCTGGAATCTTGAACATCATTACTGTTAAAGCCGAACAGATCAATTCTTAAATTTATATAAAAAAATTCTGAAAACTCCTCCACCATTCCCTCCCATTATATTATTATATTAGAAAAATGACAAACCAAACAAAAGCAGAAAAAAAAAAAAAAAGAGGAAAAAAGTGGGTCACTTTAGCAACAAAACCTTCTCGTCCCATCCCTTGATCAATGGTGTTCCTCTTGCTGGGTGGAGCTTTACGCAATCCCATTACACCCTCTTTCTTTCCATTTTCTTCTATTCTCTGTTAATTCTTTCCTTCTTCTTTTTTTTTCATTGCATTCCCTAATCACTTCCCATTCATCCCCGGTTTCTCTGTCACTGTCTCGTAACACTCTTTGAACCACCGCAACCAAAATAACAACCCCATGTCCTCAACCCGACTTTTCTTCTTGCCAAAGCTTCCAAGTTTCGATTTTTCAGAAAAATATTAGCACCTCAGTAAATATAATAGAAAAATATAACAAATCCTCTTCTGGGTTAATCTAGTAACTTTATTTTTTTCATGGGTAACATAGGAAGTAGCGGCACCAACAGCCGCCGGAGACACGGTGGAGGCGGCAGCGGGAGGCGGATTCACCCGCCGCCTCCTCCTCCGCCGGTGATGCATCCACCCGAAGTCACGGCGAATCAATTCGTGTACCCTCCCGCCGCGACTCCGTATCACAACTATCCCGGGTACTACCCGCCGCCGACCACCATGCCGGCGCCGTTGCCGGCTCCTTATGACCATCACCACCGTCAGGCGGTGGACCCGATGTGGGGGAGGTACCCGGCCGTGCCGGCACCGGCGCCGTATGTGGAGCACCAGAAGGCTGTTACTATAAAAAACGATGTTAACATCAAGAAGGAGACGCTTAGGATTGAGCCTGATGACGAAAATCCTGGCCGTTTCCTCGTGACGTTTACGTTTGATGCCACCGTTTCCGGGAGGTAACGCCGTTTTCCCTTTCATTGAATGATTGTGGTGTAATTAGGGGATTGTGTTTTGTGGTTATTTAATTAGTGTGTGGGGTATGTGAATGGTGATTGTGTGTCAGATGCAAGGTTCTGGAGAGGTTGTTGTTGTGATGCTGTGCTTGCTTTTTTTTCTTGATGGGGTGTTAATAAGCTTGTTGCTGAGTGCATGCAGGGTTTAATTGCTTTTCTCAATTTTCTTATTTGGATTCTGATAGTAAAGGGGCGGAGCATGCTATTCTAGCTAGCTTAGAACGGTGTTAAAGGGGTGCATGGCTTAAGGGTGTGCAAAGCTGCAGATAAATAATTGTGCGCAGATGAGAATTATGGGTATTAGCAGATGTATATGCGAAATAAGTTCATACTTTGGAGTTTAGATGGCTCATTGGCTGTACCGGTGGCAGAGTAACTATAGGTTTTGTTCTGTGTGTATTTTGTGAATCACTGAATAAGCATATCGATGTGTTGCTACGGTTAAATTTCCTTAACAATCTGGGGATCCTGATTGAAAGAAAATTCAGTTGCTACTAAAGATTTCCAGCTTGTCAGATTATCTTCATTTGCCATTTGATAATCAAGATGATTTTTTCCCCATTTGATATATTCTGGATTTTGATCTGGTCACACACTAGATAGTATGCCACCTGCATTATTTGGGAATGTCTATTGAGGTTTTCAAGAATGCCTTTTTTATCGTATTCCTTTTCTAGAGAAGTGGAAGAAATTGCTTATTCTATTTTGCTGGGGTCTTGTTACCTTTTAGCAAGCGAAAGTGATGTTTCTCAATACACATTAATGGTAAAGGAGGTAGTTCGCTCAGTACACATCAGTCTGAAAGCTGATGTTATTTGTTCCTGAACAAAGCCTTATAGATCATTTTTAGTTTCCTGATGTACTTGTGCTAATAGCTGTTATTGCTTTCCATATGTGTCAGTTTAACTGTAGTTTTATTTACAGTAACTGGTTGGCTATGAATAGAAGAAAGTGGTAACTCTATAATAGTTTGACAGTTTACTGTATTATCACTAGTTATTCTCCTTCTGTGCATGATCCTCTCATATAGGAAAGTCAAGGTCTTTTTAAGTAGAACTAATCTATTTTATCTTGATTATTAGATAACCAACCTTATATTTGGGAAAGAGGGTAGTTTAGGTGCTATTTCCGTCTATCATTGTCAAGCTAGTATCAATTAAAAAAATGAAAAATATATCTATAGCAAGATACAAAACGATACATAATACATGGATATTTCCGTCTATCATTGTCTATCATTGTCAAGCTAGTATCAATTAAAAAAATGAAAAATATATCTATAGCAAGATACATGGATATTACACCTACTCTTTTACTACCAAGGGTCTGAATGGTTGGTTCAATGCATGTTTTACTAGTGCAAATTGCAATTGTGCCAAACATACTTAACAAAATTATTTTTTTAGCAATTTTGAAGGCAATAAATTATCAGTTTTATAAGTACTTGTTGCTTACCCTTATTATGTATCGTTTTGTAAGCAATACCAGTACATGACATGTGATTGACTCTGTGTAGTCAAGGTGGACCTAGCCGCAAGGAAAATGGTCAATGCCTGCTTTGGAGTTTTGGAGTGCCGTTTTAAATGTAAAATAATCTTTGAAATACCACAATGATGCTAAGCCGTATAATTTAGTCAGAATGTTAAAGAATAACTGGTTGTTGAACTTTTGGACTCTTAGCAGCAAACAGCTTAAGGATTTGGATATTGAGTGATAATCTTTTACTTTTACTGAAATTAATGCTTAAGTAGCTTATTCATTCGGAGAAACAATGCAAAATAGTCCATATTTTACTATTTTCTTTCCAATATTAATGTCTTTGGTAAGTCAGACGTGTGCTTTTTGGTGTTTCTTGCCTCTAAGGCATTAAATCAAAGGTGCCTCTCACCTTCAAGTGCCTTGGGTTGACTTAATGTACATGCAATTCAATTATGCATTTAATAGTTAATGTTGTTTAAGATTAAATTATCATTTGTATATGTGTGTGTGTGTGTGTGTCAGTTGAATATGAATATTTGTAGGATAGTTCTTTTATTTGTTTGATCTAAATGTTTTGTTTCCTTTTATCTGTATAACAGCATTACCATACTTTTCTTTGCAAAAGAAGGGGAAGGTTGCACCCTAACCCCGATGAAGGAAAATGTTCTTCTACCGGTGACTGTAAATTTCCAGCAAGGTCTTGGCCAGAAGTTTAAACAGCCAGCTGGAACTGGTATTGATTTTTCTATATTTGAGGAGTCGGAGTTATTGAATGTGGGGGACATGGATGTGTATCCTGTAGCAATTAGAGCAGATGCATCATCCTCTGGCGACCATGATGAATTGAAATCAAATGAAACGCCATCATCTGGTAACACAAACTCCCAGATTACTCAAGCAGTGTTTGAGAAGGAGAAAGGAGAGTTCCAGGTGAAGGTTGTTAAGCAGATCTTATGGGTAAATGAAATGAGGTATGAACTGCAGGAGATATATGGTATTGGAAATTCAGTGGAGAGTGACTTGGACGGGAATGACCCAGGAAAAGAGTGTGTTATATGTTTGTCAGAGCCTCGAGACACGACCGTCCTTCCATGTCGCCACATGGTATTTGTTGTTTTCCCTTTTTCTTAAAATTTATTTTTAATTGGTTGACTGAATGATCCTCCGATGGTAACCATTAACACCGTGAGTATTAATGTACCAGAAGGTGATTAATTATATATGCTGGCTTTCATTGATGATCAGATTCTTTTGTCATTATATTTCATTTCATGTGTAGTTTTTGAAGAAAGATAGCTTAGTTTTGTCAGCTTTATGTAAAAACTACTATAAAATAAATGATTAAAAACTAATGTACTTTGGTGTCAAAATGCATGCAAAGGATAGAGAAGGGTGCTGTATGCAGTCTTATCCTTGCATATGCAAGGAGGTTGTTTCCACATTCGTATCCATGGCCAATTTGGTCACCAACATAAATCATTATTTCCTCAAAAATAATTTATCTAAACATGTTACTCTGTCACTAATAAGTTATCATTATTATTTTTACTCGACTTCAACTGTTGATTGGTTTAGGATTTGTTTCCTTCTTCTAGTGTATGTGTAGCGGATGTGCTAAGGTTTTGAGGTTCCAAACAAATAGATGTCCAATCTGCAGACAACCAGTTGAGAGGCTTTTGGAGATCAAAGTGGGGCCTGAGCCTGAGGAGTGAAGATACAATGTTATTGCACAAGCTTCCTGTACTGTCCAAATGTTATAGTCAATAGTTTCACTTATTTTATCAGGTTTTTCCAATAATCCCAAAAAGAAAAAAAAATAGAAATTGGAATTAATGCATCATATTATGTTTGACATGTACTACAGGCTGGCATTGCTCCTGACTTGTATTATTATATAAGACAATGCCTCCACCATGCATGTTTGGTTTTGCTTTTAATTCTAAGTGGTTTTATCTCCGGAACATAATCTTCACTTTGTATGACATCCTTTTTTTTTTCTGGTCAAATTGCTCATAACTCCATCCAACGATAGTCCAAGTTGGAGAAAATTTCTTAAAAGTAAACAATAACATATCAAACTTGACATCCTTAATTTATCAATTAGTGTCAATCTAATCTTTTGTACACGTTAAAAAACCCGTTCTAAGGATAAGGAACCAAATATGTATGATGTGATAAGATCAAGCAGTTGAATTGCTGTATTTTGAATACTTCTTTTGTGCAATTGACCATTTGGCCAGTAGTTAAAATATAGGTTTATGTTAGTTAATTACGTTTTCCACAAGGACAAGAGGAAATATAGGTTTATGTTGCGTTGCGTATGTATCTAGACAAACCTCTGTTTTGCTTCCTGGTGGGACTTTTCTAGTTTCGGCCGAAGGTTTTCTGAACCACTTTTAATCAATACCCTGGTTAGGAAAATGATCATTGAATAGCTTTTATCCTCAACCCACCATCTACCTCGACTACTTTTATGCAGAGTACTGAATAGCACGCCTGGATGCCAATTTTTTAAGGTCTCTAAAGGATTGATAAAGATAATAAGCCTGCACATGTTTCCTTAACAATTGGTAAGCACCCCATAAATTACTTCGCATGCGTTGCTTTTTTGTCCTGAACCCCAATAATTGATCCTCAAAGACACAGGAATGAGAGGTCCACTATTCCCAAATGCAAATTACTCTACCATGTACGAGCCGACAATAGGCATATGCACATCACATGTTAATGAATAATTTTACATGTTTCTGTAACTTTTTCTTACTGATGTTGCTCGTTTAAAATAGAAAATTGTACTTTTAAAAAAATATTTCGAGCAAATCTGAAAGAGAATATAATAATACTCTGTTACATTACCGATCAGCTGTAACACCGAAAGCCAAGCAGAAACACAGATTTGCAAATTACGAGGATGTTGACAACCTCTGATGAGTCAAGTATGCAGCGGTTCAATTAAAGTTCCATCATTGGAGTTGGTTCCTTCACCTTGAAATTCGTAGTTGTAGTTTTGGTCCATACAAATTAACTTGTCATCAATCCTTTAGACTTATTAAAAAAAAACCAAGCAGCACACTTTTTTATTTGCAGGGAGGATGATAAAGGAAGCTTATTTGTAAAGCATGAGGATGTTCATAGCGTTAACATTTAACATTAGCATCCTATTTCCTTGATAGACAACAAACACAACACCACTATAAAGTTGTTCTGTCTGTAATACAAGACATCAAACACACAACATAGCAGATACAAATTTTCACTCGACAATCACTGTACATATGACATTTGAGGCACTTGATGCAATTTGGCATCCCACCATTGATGAACATAGACACCATTGCTTCTAAGACCCCTGTAAATATACATGCAGCGTTCCCTGCTGCTCATAATTTCCCCTTCATCATCCCCACTTTCTGAGCAGCTAAGAAACAACTCATCAACAAAGCATATAGCTCCGCTCTCAAATATATCCCCGAGGAACTTCATTTCAACATCCCCAGCATTCATCTTCAGAACCACAAAATCAGCAAACTGAACTGTTTCTTTAAACCACACAAGAAAATCAAACTCTTCCTCTCCCAAAAACGGATCCATATCTCCATTGTGGGCATCCTTCCCAGCCAACCCCGGATGATAAACAAAGGTGACACGAGGCTGTTTCACATAGGACAACAAAACGGAAGCATTGTAATGAACAAAATACACACTGAAAGCATTAAGATCAATGGGATAAGACGGTGGGAACCAATCAATGACATCGACATTTGCATTCACCAACTGCTTCACCCCAATATCAATGTACACCATCCTCTTCCTACTTGAAACATCCACCAATTTTGGCAAATAGGAGACACGTTTGTCATACTTGACATCTTGTCTCACTCTTTCCTCCACAAGAGGCTCCATCAACTCCACCAAAGGCTTGGTGAATGCAACACTTGCACAATCTTCTGGAAGTACATGGTTATAAAAAAGGGAGTTTATGCTTGTGTTAGTGTTTTCAGATCTTTTCTTGAAAACCACAAGGCTGAGTTTGTTAACATGAACCACATGCACCACACTCGAAGATCTCATGAATGAAGACACCGAGGATGAAGAAGAGGAACCAACAAGCAAGACCCCAATCCCGCCAGGCTTAAGAATGCGCTCAACTTCAAGAACCAGCAATGCAGGGACAGAAACCATGTCCACATCCTTGGAGACCACGAAGTCAAAAGAAGAGTCGTTGTACTCAAAGTGGGACGCGATATTCTTACTGTTGAGGGAGAAAAAGGCGTGCTTGTTGAGACCAACGACGCTGGAGAAACCCAAACGCTGCATTGCCGAGGCAATCATGTGAGACCCATGTCCAATGCAGAGAGTTTTGGCGCCATAGTTCAGGAGTCGTTTGCCCTTTAGAATGCCGATGAGAATGGAAGTTAAAGTGCTGTCATTTTTACAGTTCATGGAGTCAAAGGAACCCCAAAAGGTGTTGAGGATGCGGCTCTGGAACAAGTAGGAACCAGCGGTCAAAGTGGCATTTTCGGAAAGCGAATCCGAGTCATCAACGCAGTCAACATAGGTCTTGGGAGTCAACGATGCCAAATCAAGGGTGGGTAGGAAGCGAATGAAGGAGACAAGCGAAACAGCAGAGGCGAGAAACAACGCACGGAAGAAGATGTGCCTGGCTAAGGAGCCGGTGAGAGCGTGGAATTTGGAGGTCTTAGAATCCATGGAGATGTGGTTACAGAGGAGAGTGTAGAAGAGTGGGAGTTTAGGAAAGTGACAGTGACCGAGGATTTGACAATGAACTATGGAAGAAGAAGATAAAGGATGATCTGAGGCATAGGAACACCCTCTTGTTTCTCACATGAGATGATTTCATCACCCTAGTAAAGAGTCAAGGAACTTTTAGCTTCTTCTGAAGAAGATGTCGAAGGAAGGGTTCAAGTGGGGAAGGAACAGACATATAAAATAGGGTAGGACACAACACAACACAGAGGTCGCATTCACACACTTTGCGATGTGGGGAACCTTGTATCCTAGATGTAAGTGGCACCCATATGGAACTAACTTTCTTATTCTCTTGCGGAACATCACAAGTAAAAATATTTTTAAATATCTACATAAATTTTTAATAATGTAGCACTGGTGTTTATTTTATTCTTTTTTAATCAAGATTCCTTTTTTTGTCCTCTAACTTGTGCTTTAAGATGCATTAACAGCTTTTGTTTTAATAATGAAGATTCTTAGGGAGATTTAGTTTTAATAAATAGTACAAAATTACTGAAATTTTAAGCCAGTACCACTGGAAATCAGGACGCGTGCTTAAAGTTGGTATTATACCATTTTTTTTATCTGTTTTAAAGTTAACAATGTTTGTTTTTTTTAAGGAACAAGTGATTTTATAATGTATATCAGATTATTTGTGTCGGCGGAACACACAAATTATTGTTGATTCTATATTTTGTAATATTAAGTAATTTTTAATATAGAATAAATAGAATTTGAGATTAATCTTTTTGCTAATCAATCATATATAAGATAGTTTATTTATAGTAAAAATATTACTAGAAGAGTAACTGAAAATAACAGACAATATTATTTGATATGATAATTAATAATATCTACCAATATCTTAATAATATCAAATAATATCTAAATAATATTTAACATAATGATTTATTAAGTTAATTCATCTTATCTTTATCTAATAAAAATTGCATCTTTAAACTTAGATTGAAATATGAGGACGGACTATTATATATATATATATATATATATATATATATATATATATATATATATATATATATATATATATATATATATCATAGTATGCGTTAAAATATAACAAGATATTTGGAGAAATGCAGTGCAGCATCGAAAATTTCATTGGATTAAAGAAAGACTAAAAGAGGATCTTTCTTCAATATGCTTTTCAAGGATTTTTTATTTTTTTTCAAACCCAAACGGAAGAAAAATTGAACCTTGAACCAATTTAATAAAGAAGGTCATATGATTGCTCAGTTGTAATACAAGGTGTGGAGTAATTTTTTTCTTTAAGATATAAAGGTAATCTTTGACTTTCTTTAATAAAACACGTATAAAATAATTTTCTTTTTGATTTTTTTTTCAATTATCTAGTAGCACTTCAATGATTTTATTTTAAACGATTTTAACTAATTAAATTTATTTTTTCTTTGACTACATGATTTTTGTACACATAATATGTACAAACATTACTTTAAAAAATAAGATTATCCTTTAAATTGTACTCGAATCTACGTAGATAAAAATATATTTTCTTAATTGAGATACATAAAAGATATTTTGAAGATTAAAAAGAAATATAATAAGCAATGAGACTTATTTTTCTGAAAATTTAATAAAAACTAATAAATTAGAGAGTGATTTTCTTCCATTTTATTACTTTACCAATTCCTATTGTAAGAATGACTTTTAAAGATATATTATCACATTTAAATTCAAGAGTTCATTTGTTTCATGTCTGCATAACTTTTCTGTCTACTTTAAGTTATTTTCTTTAATCATCTTGATTTTTTCCATCGTTTGCTATATCAAATTAAGACCTAAGATTAAATTTTTTTCAATCTCAAACCAGCATAAATATGTTCAACATTTTCTTTCATATAATGTCTCGTAGGGTGTCATACCTATGTTAGAATGAAAAATGTTGTTGTAAATGAATTCAATCATTAGCAAGTATTAATCCCAACTACCAAAATCATCTATTACACAAACTCTCAATAAATATTTCAAGGACTAGATGATCCTTTCTGACTATCCATCAGTTTGGAGATGATAAGTTGAACTAAGATATAATATTATATGGAAGTTCATGCAATCTCACAATTTCTTTTATATATAATTCAATTAGTTTATCAATGAATACCTAATGTTAATGGGTAAGAAGTAAGTAAACTTTGTTAATCTATCTATAATAATCCATATGGAATCAAATTTTTGAATTGTTTTGGATAAGTCAACTACAAAATCCATCAATATACTTTCCAATTTTCATTCAGGTATATCTAAATATTGTAATATCCATGATGAGTTTGGCTGTTATATATTATCTTTTTGACAAACTAAGCATGTTGATACATATTAGACTTATTTATTTCTTTATTTTGGGTCACCATAACATTTTATTAATATCTTGATACATTTTTTGTGCACCTGAATGTATGCTCAATTTGATATTATATGTTTCTTCTAAAATCAACTTCTTAACGTCTACATTATTAGACACACATATCCTACCATTAAATCTCAAAATTTTTATTTTATTTAACCCAAAATTTTCTCGATTCTTTTGTCCTATCAACTCTTTTTTCTTTTGAATGAATTTATCACTTATTTAAACCTCATGGATTTGTTTTTGTATACCACTGGTAATCTAAATTGAATTTAATTTCATCTGTTAGGGCTCAATATAATTGATAAATTCATATCTCTTAATTTTTCTAGCTAACTCATCTCACAAATCATCAATAAGGAGACATATAATGATTTTTTGTTTGAAGCGTATGCCATTACATTTATCTTTTCTTGGTGGTAATGTAATTCAAAATCATAATCTTTGAGAAATTTCATCCATTTTCTTTGTGTCATATTTAACTTCTTATGATCAAACAAGTATTTAAGACTCTTATGATCACTAAAAATCTTAAACTTACCACCATATATAAAATGTCTCCATATTTTTAGCGCAAAAATAATGACGACTAGTTCTAAATTATGGGTTGGATAATTTTTCTCATGTGTTCTTAGTTATTTATAAGCATATGCTACTACCTTCCTATCTAGGCATGGCAACAGGGTGGGGCAGGCGAGGCGGGGGCAGGTTTTGCCTCCTCAATCCCCGCGCTCGACTTATTTAACTACCACCGTCCCCGCCCCGATCCTCGTCGTGACGTTACATTTTTTTTTATTTATCATTATTATTATTATTATTTGTATAAGAGTAGGAGGTCAAAAAATATTACATATATGTAAAAGTAATTTACATCACTATATAAGATATACAAAAGAAGAAGGAATTTTATCTTTGATTCCTTCTATTTTCTTTTTCTACAATTTTACAAGTATCTACATTGGCGGTGGAAACAAACTGATTAAGGGGTTTTGAAAAAAAGTAGGAGGCATAAAAAAGGTAACTACTACTGGCCCATCTAACATAATAGAATTTCCCATATCAGATACAAATGTTATTATTGAAAATCCTATCCCTCTAAAAGTAACCGAGTTGTCTATAACATTCGTGTTCCAAGTAGTTCCTGGAAAGAAGGCAGTGATGCTTGCAGAAAAGGGATTTGGAATATTTGGCGCCTCCATCTACTTAAGTTGGTGTTTAAATAAAACATGCATAAAAGATCACAATAGGGAGTGAGAACATTTATCAATTACAATAATACAATCTTATAATATATAGATATATATATTTCAACTTTCTCAACACATTCTATTTTATGAAGATTTAAATTGTAGTGACTAGTCAGGATAAATGAGCTCAATTTTAATCATGCTCACAAGTGATATTTACTCATTTAAATCCCCAAGGTCCAACCTCCATCTACAATATCATTAAATCTTCACAAATAGATATTATTGTAATTGATTAATATAACTATAGACTAATAAATAGGATCATTGCATTACTAGAGATAAAATAAAGTAAACAAACAAGACCAGTACGTAACTGGAGATAATTAAAATAGGACCAGTGCATAACTGGAGATAATTAAAATAGGACCAGTGCATAACTGGAGATAAAATAAAATAGGACCAGTACATAACTGGAGATAAAGTAAAATAAACAAAAAGGACCAGTACATAACTGGAGATAAAGTAAAATAGGACCAGTACATAACTGGAGATAAAATAAAATAGGACCAGTACATAACTGGAGATAAAATAAAATAGGACCAGTGCATAACTGGAGATAAAATAAAATAGGACCATTACGTAGTTAGAGATAAATAAACAAATAACTAAATAAATAGAATGAGGTTAGGGACACCTCACTTCACAACTATAAGCAAAATAAAGTAGATTTAATGATAATATTCTCCTCCCCTACCTTAAGAGTTGCGGATGAGGTACTAAAATTTTTGGTTCTTTCTCTTCTTCCTTCTCTGTTTCTTTCTCTTTCTCTTTCTCTTTCTCTCTCCTCCTTTCTCTCTCTTCCTCTCTCTCCTTCTTTCTCTCTCTTCCTTTCTCTCTTTCCCTCTTTCTCTCTCTCCTTCTTTCTCTCTCTTCCCTTCTCTCTTTCTCTCTCTCCTTCTTTCTCTCTCTTCCCTTCTCTCTTTCTCCCTCCGCATCCTCCCCCTGCCCCTTTTTATAACCAAAATTTTTATTTATTTATTATTTTTTTTTATGAAATCATTAATGACGGATAAAACTTACCCATTAAGATAAGTTAATCTTATCTTTCAATTTATTATTATATATATATATATTTTTTTTTTTGAGATATTACATTTCCCTATACTTACGTAAATTTCGTCCTCAAAATTTTTTTAGCGATTAAAATAGATAGGGGTAACTTTCCCTGATTTTCTTTTCTAGTTCCCATGTAGCGTCTCCAGTAATTTCATTCCAAACAACCTTCACTAGTGGGATTTGTCTTCCCTCAGCTGCTTGATCTTCATATCTCGTAATCTGTACGTGCATTGTTTCAAATGTAAGGTTATCCTTTAATTGTACTCGTATCCGGCATTATTACATGAGAAGGGTCGAAATATATTTTCTTAATTGAGACACATGAAACACATTATGAAGATTAGAAAGAAAAGGGGTAAGGAAATTTGATAAGCAACGGACCTATTTTTCTAAGAATTTGATAGGGACCAATAAATCGAGGAGTGAGTTTCTTGGCTTTCATTACTCTACCAACTCCAGATCGTCGGTGTTACTTTCAAGAATACATGTTCACCTTCTTGGAATTCAAGGGGTCGTCTTCTCTTGTCAAGCATAGCTTTTCTGTCGACTTTGAGTTGTTCTTAATTTTTCCCTAATCATCTTAATTTTCTCCGTGGTTTGTTGAATCATGTCGGACCTAAGATTAAATTTTCTCCAGTCTCAAACCAACATAAAGGTGTCCTACATTTTCTCCCATACAATGCCTCATAGGGTGTCATACCTATGCTAGAATGGAAACTGTTGTTATAAGTAAATTCAATTAATGATAAGTATCGATCCCAACTACTGAATCTTCTAACACACATGCTCTCAACAAATCTTCCAATGACTGAATGGTTCTTTCTGATTGTCCATCAGTTTGAGGATGATAAGCTGAACTAAGATGAAGTTTAGTTCCTAAGGTTTGATGTAGGCTTCCCCAAAATTTAGAAGTAAACCTAGGATCCCGGTCAGAAATAATACTAGATGGAACTCCATGTAACCTCACAATTTCTTTTATGTACAATTCAGTCAGTTTCTCCAATGAATACCTGATGTTAATGGGTAGAAAATGAGCAGACTTTGTCAACCTATCCACGATAACCCATATGGAATCAAATTTTTGAATTGTTCGTGGTAAACCAACTATAAAGTCCATTGCAATACTATCCCATTTCCACTCAGGTATATCTAAAGATTGTAGCATTCCTGCAGGCCTTTGATGTTTTATCTTGGCTTTTTGACAAACTAAGCATGATGTTACATATTGTGCCACTTGCTTCTTCATTTTAGGCCACCAAAATATTTTCTTAAGATCTTGATACATTTTTGTTGTGCCTGGATGTATGCTCAATTTACTCTTATGTGCTTCATCTAAAATTAGTTTTCTAATCTCTACATTATTAGGCACACATATTCTACCACTAAATCTCAAAATTCCTGCTTTATCTATGCCAAATTTTTCTCCATTCTTTTGTCCTATCAACTTCTTTTTCTTTTGAATAAATTCATCAACTACTTGAGCCTCTTGAATTTGTCTTTGTAATCCACTAGTAATCTGAGTTAAGTTTAATTTTATTCTATCAGGGTTCATGATAATTGATAAATTCATGTTTCTGAACTCTTCTAGCAGATTCATCTCATGAATCATAAGGGAAGAGACATGTAATGATTTTCGCTTAAAGCGTCTGCCACTACATTTGCCTTTCCTGGATGGTAATGTAATTCAAAATCATAATCTTTCAAAAATTCCATCCATCTTCTCTGTCTCATATTTAACTCTTTTTTATCAAACAAGTATTTAAGACTTTTATGATCACTAAAAATTTCAAACTTACCACCATACACATAATGTCTCCATATTTTGAGTGCAAAAACGATGGCGGCTAGTTCTAGATCATGAGTTGGATAATTTTTCTCATGTGTCCTTAATTGTCTCGAGGCATATGCAACTACCCTTCTGTCTTGCATAAGAACACATCCTAATCCCATTTTGGAAGCATCACAAAATATCACAAAATGTCCAGTTGGATTAGGCAATGCTAGTACAGGGGAAGTGGTTAACCTTCTCTTAAGTTCTTGAAAACTATTTTCGCACTTTTCTGTCCATTCAAAAGCTTGACCTTTCTTGGTGAGTTGGGTTAAAGGCATAGCCATTTTAGAAAATCCTTCAATGAATCTCCTATAATATCCAGCCAAACCCAGGAAACTACGAATCTCAGTCACTGTTTTTGGTGGATCCCATTGTAGAATTGCTTCTACCTTAGTTGGGTCTACTGACACTCCCTCTTTGGAAATCACATGACCTAAAAATTTCACTTCTTTTAACCAAAATTCACACTTAGACAATTTAGCATACAATTGTTTGTCTTTCAAAATTTGAAGAACAACTTGAAGGTGGTCTGCATGATCTTCAAAAGTTTTAGAATAAATAAGAATGTCATCTATAAAAACCACAACAAAATGATCTAAAAATGGACGAAAAATCCTATTCATATAGTCCATAAATATTGCAGGAGCATTGGTCACACCAAAAGGCATCACTTGATATTCATAATGACCATACCTAGTTCTAAATGCAGTTTTTTGTACATCTTCTGCCTTTACTCTAATTTGGTGATATCCTGATCTTAAATCTATTTTAGAAAATACAGAAGCTCCTCTTAATTGATCTAACAAATCATCTATTCTTGGAAGAGGGTATTTATTCTTTATGGTGAATTTATTTAACTGACGATAATCTACGCACAACCTAAAGCTGTCATCTTTCTTCTTAACTAATAAAACAGGGGCTCCCCAAGGTGATACACTAGGACGAATGAATTGTTTTCCAAGTAATTCTTCCAATTATTTCTTCAGTTCTGTCAGTTCAGAAGGGGACATCCTATACGGTGCCATAGAAATTGGTCCAGTTCCAGGCATTAAATCTATTGAAAATTCAATCTCTCTGTTGGGTGGTAAACCAGGAATATCATCAGGAAAAACTTCAGAAAAATTTTGAACAACTGCTATTTTTTTCAAATCGACTTCCTCTTTTACTTCCGCAGAAGATAGTAACAAATATCCTTGAATTTTGTTCTTTAAAGACTCATTTACTGAGTTGGTAGAGAAGCTCAAAAGATTTTCAGAATTTGAAAATATTACTGATTTTTCTGCACAATTTAGAAGGACTTGATTGGAAGATAACCAGTCCATACCCAGGATTACATCTAATTGAGATAAAGGTAGACAAATTAAATTTACAAGGAATTTCCTGTTTTCAATGAACAAAGGACAATCTAGACAAATTTTATTGGTGATTACAGACTTACTTGTGGGAGTTGAAACAATCAAACTATTATCTAGAAAAGAAGTCGGCAATTCAAGGTGTTGTACACAATCATTGGAAATAAATGAATGAGTTGCGTCTGAGTCATACAGTACATTTAAAGTTTTGCCTTGAATGAAACACATACCTTGGATCAAATCATTATTCTGAGAAGCTTCAGTTCCATTCATGGTATATACTCTTCCTGTTGTCAGAGGTCTTCTTTTTGGTGTAGAAGGATCGAATTTGGTTTTTGTTGTCGACATTCGAGAGAATATATGACCAGGTTTCCCACACTTGAAACAGACAGGTCCTTTAAGATGACAATCTTTAGCATAATGATCTTGTCCACACTTGAAACACTTGAGTTGATTATTTATACGGTTGTTAAAATTTCCTCGAGAAAATTGATTGGGTTGGGGTCTCCAGTGGGAGCGATTGTAAGGTTTTTCTTCATTTTGTCTCCTTTTATTATGTTGGGGTCCAAAAGATTTTGGTTTACTATTTTGATGATTTTCAAAATCTTCCAAAAATCTGCATTTATGAATAAGCGTAGGAAAATCAGAAATTTCTAGTATTCCTACCGCTTTTCTCAAATCGGGCCTAAGTCCATTCTCAAATTTTATACATTTCATTCTTTCATCGGGGTGATAAAAGAATGCGAGTATTTTCCTAGCTCTTCAAACTTAGAGGCATATTCTCCTACCTGTCATACTTCCTTGCTTTAATTGCATAAACTCTATTTCTTTCGTTCTTCTCACATCATTGGGAAAATATTTTTCTAAAAATTTTGTTCTAAACACTTCCCAAGTAATGATTATTCTTCCTCCTTCTAGTAATCTCCTGGTACTATCCCACCAATATTCAGTCTCTCCTATCAACATAAATACAGCATAATTCACCTTTTGGTCATCAGGACAATTCATAACTTGAAATATTTTTTCCAATTCTTTAATCCATAATTCGGCCTTTTCTGGGTTATATCCTCCAGAAAATTGTGGAGGCTTGTTTCTCCTAAATTCAACTAAACCTTGTGATCCATTGGTTCCTTCAGGTCTTTGGTTCCTTAATAATGCAGCGGCCATGTCTCGGATAGCTTGTACCGCTTCTGTCAACTCGTTGTTCCTTCTATTATTTGCCATATGGAATTATATAAGTTAGGATTCATAAGATATCATGATAGACTCATTTTACAGGTCACACATGAAACGTTGCTCTGATACCATTTAATGTGACGTTACATTTTTTTTTTATCATTATTATTATTATTTGTATAAGAGTAGGAGGTCAAAAAATATTACATATATGTAAAAGTAATTTACATCACTATATAAGATATACAAAAGAAGAAGGAATTTTATCTTTGATTCCTTCTATTTTCTTTTTCTACAATTTTACAAGTATCTACATTGGCGGTGGAAACAAACTGATTAAGGGGTTTTGAAAAAAAGTAGGAGGCATAAAAAAGGTAACTACTACTGGCCCATCTAACATAATGGAATTTCCCATATCAGATACAAATGTTATTATTGAAAATCCTATCCCTCTAAAAGTAACCGAGTTGTCTATAACATTCGTGTTCCAAGTAGTTCCTGGAAAGAAGGCAGTGATGCTTGCAGAAAAGGGATTTGGAATATTTGGCGCCTCCATCTACTTAAGTTGGTGTTTAAATAAAACATGCATAAAAGATCACAATAGGGAGTGAGAACATTTATCAATTACAATAATACAATCTTATAATATATAGATATATATATTTCAACTTTCTCAACACATTCTATTTTATGAAGATTTAAATTGTAGTGACTAGTCAGGATAAATGAGCTCAATTTTAATCATGCTCACAGTGATATTTACTCATTTAAATCCCCAAGGTCCAACCTCTATCTACAATATCATTAAATCTTCACAAATAGATATTATTGTAATTGATTAATATAACTATAGACTAATAAATAAGATCATTGCATTACTAGAGATAAAATAAAGTAAACAAACAAGACCAAGTACATAACTCGGAGATAATTAAAATAGGACCAAGTGCATAACCTGGAGATAATTAAAATAGGACCGAGTGCATAACTGGAGATAAAATAAAATAGGACCAAGTACATAACTGGAGATAAAGTAAAATAAACAAAAAGGATCAATACATAACTGGAGATAAAGTAAAATAGGACCAGTACATAACTGGAGATAAAATAAAATAGGACCAGTACATAACTGGAGATAAAATAAAATAGGACCAGTGCATAACTGGAGATAAAATAAAATAGGACCATTACGTAGTTAGAGATAAATAAACAAATAACTAAATAAATAGAATGAGGTTAGGGACACCTCACTTCACAACTATAAGCAAAATAAAGTAGATTTAATGATAATATTCTCCTCCCCTACCTTAAGAGTTGCGGATGAGGTACCAAAATTTTTGGTTCTTTCTCTTCTTCCTTCTCTGTTTCTTTCTCTTTCTCTTTCTCTTTCTCTCTCCTCCTTTCTCTCTCTTCCTCTCTCTCCTTATTTCTCTCTCTTCCTTTCTCTCTTTTCCTTTCTCTCTTTCCCTCTTTCTCTCTCTTCCCTTCTCTCTTTCTCTCTTTCTCTCTCTCCTTCTTTCTCTCTCTTCCTTCTCTCTCTCTCTTCCCTTCTCTCTTTCTCCCTCCGCATCCTTCCCACCTGCGCCTTTTTATAACCAAAATTTTTATTTATTTATTATTTTTTTTTTATGAAATCATTAATGACTGGATAAAACTTACCCATTAAGATAAGTTAATCTTATCTTTCAATTTATTATTATATATATATATAATTTTTTTTTTTTGAGATATTACACTCGCCGAGGTTAGAAAGTCTCCATCCCCGTCCCCGCCAGGTTTCGATTTCTCACCCCGTCCCGTCCCCGATTTATATTATTTTTAAAAATATAATTATGTATAATAAATTAATTTTACTATGTATCTTTTATATATAAATAAATATTTATAATTTTACAGTTTGTAATTATTATTAATTAAATATATATTTTAATTTATTATATTTATATTAAAACATGTATGTAAAAGAAATATTTAATTCTTTATATATATATATATATATATAGAATATTTATAACATTATTATTATTATTATTTTAACACTATATTCAAATATTTGAATACTTATATTATTATTATTATTATTATTATTATTATATATTACTGTATTCAAACATTTGATTATATATATATATATATATATATATATATATAAGTTAATTAATTTTTAAGTGTCATTTAAAAATATGAAATATATAGTTTATAAGAAAATATTTAATAATTTAATTCTTATTTAGTTAGTTAGAAGTAATAAAAGTTTAAATTATCAATTTTTTGTAATCCTTTAAAATATAAATATTTTATTAAGATAAAATTTGATATATGACAAATAAGAATAATAAGATCCAAAAAATATGACATAATAAAACCTAATAAATATAAATTATAAATAAAATAATATTAGTTACTATTAAGATTTATGTAAAATATTTAGAAAAAGATAAAGAAAAAAAAATTAACTTTGTATTCATTAAATTAGTTGAAAAGATTAAAAAAAAAAACAAATTGATTGGAGAGATTAATGAAATGTGAAAAATTGAAAGGTAAGAGAAAGTGAATAATGTAATAAACTAATTGATATAAAATATTAAAAATGACAAAAAATTTAAAAAGTGGGTAGAAGAAAAATAAAAATGGTTAAATATAAAAAAAATGACCTTATATATAATAAATAAATAAAAGGAAATACTTCTAAAATATTAATATTTTAAAATTTAAATTTAAATATAAAGTCGGGACGAGGATCGAGACGGGGTGGGGATTTCAATACCTATTTCTGCCCCGGTCAACTCGGCTTTTCTCCATCAAACTTGAGGCGGGAACGGGTCGGTCCCCATGGGTACGAGTTTAATTGTCATCCCTATTTCTATCTTACATAAGAACACATCCAAATCTCATTTTGGAAGCATTATAAACTACCACAAAGTGTCTAGTAGGACTAGGTAATACCAATATCGGAGAAGTGATTAATATTTTCTTAAGCTATTGAAAACTATTATCACATTTTCTGTCCATTCAAAAGTTTGGGATTTCTTGGTGAGTTGAGTTAAATATATAACTATTCTAGAAAGTTCTTCAATGAATATTCTATAATATCTTGTCAAATCCAGAAAACTACAAATCTCGATCACTATTTTTTGTGGATCCTATTGTAAAATTGCTTCGCTTTAGTTTAGTCCACTCGATACTCCTTCAATACAAATCATGTGTTCTAAGAAATTTACTTCTTCTTACCAAAATTCACACTAAGACAATTTAACATATAATTATTTATCTTTCAAATTTTGAAGTATAATATGAAGGTGTTCCTCATGGTAAGAGTCTTAGAATAAATAAGAATAATGTCATCTATAAAAACAATTACAAAATTATCTAAAAAATGGATGAAAAATATTGTTCATATAATCCATGAATATTGCAGAAGTATTGGTCATACCAAAAGACATTACTTGATATTCATAATAACCATACATGGTTCTAAACGTAATTTTCTATATATCTTATACATTTAGGGATGGCAAAACGGGCTAGCCCGCCCCGTTTTAGCCCGCCCCGCCTTTGACCGCTAAAAGCGGGCTAGGCAGTTGGCCGTTATAGTCATGACTGGTCGTAGACCTTGACCCGCCATAATTTAGAAAAAAATAATTTATTTTTTAAAATAAATTTTTTTAATAAATTTAATAATAAGATTATTATTTGTTTGTCAATAATTCAATATATATATATATATATTATTTTAATTTAATAATATAAATCAATACATTATTTTAAGAAATTATAATTTAGAACAATAATAAAATTTACATAATAATAAATAATAATCAATATATATATATATATATATAACGTTAAAACTTATAAAATTTATATTTTTTATATTAAAAAATTCAAATACTTATATCTTTTTTATTTGATAAAACTTCACATTATTTTTGGTTGAGTAATTCTTACACCTTTAATTCAAGTCATAAGGATAAAAATAATAGTGCTTAGGATGAATAATGAGAACATGAGAGAATGTTGTGTTTCAAGTAAGGAGAATATTTGTTGTGAGAGTGAAACTTTTTTAATTCTCTTTTTAAAAATTTTAACTTTATATATTATCTTTATAATTAATTTTATTATAATAAAAAATTATTTTTTTATTAATTAGGCGGGCCGCGGGTTGGCCCGCCCAGTCCCGCGGGGTTGGCCCGACGGGTTGACGGGCTTGGCGGGGCGGGCCAAAACGGGCTGGTGGGCTGAAAACACCAGCCCGCCCTACCATATTATGGCGGGCTGGCAGGCCAGCCCGCCGGGCCTGACCTGTTTTGTCATCCCTGGCATTTACTCTAATTTGATAATATCTTGACATTAAATCTATTTTATAAAATGCACGAGTTCATCTTAATTGATCAATTAAATAATCTATTATAGGGAGAAAAGATTTATTATTTATGGTGAATTTATTTAACTAATGATAATCTATACACAATCCAAAATAGGAAGTGAGGGGGTTGTATCTCCCTAAACTTAATGATTATTTAGTATATTTACTTATATATTTAAAATTTTATCCTCTCACCCTCTCCTCAATTTTGTAACTCTCATATAATTTATGATTTTAGTCTTTCAAACTTAATAATAATTTAATATGTTTTTACTTATATATTTACAATTTTATCCTCTCACCTCTTCATCTTCTTTTACCCTTTTATATTTATTTATTATTTATTAACAATATATTATTTAAACCCCCAAAAATCAATGGTCAAGATCCACCACTGTCCAAGGTGATACATCAGGATGAATGAATTGTTTTTCAAGTAATTATTCCAATTGTTTTTTCGATTTTGTTAATTTAGAATATGACATCTTATATGGTACTATAGAAATTAGTCGAGCTCCAGACATTAAATCTATTCAAAAATCAATTTCTTTAATAGGTAACAAACCAAGAATATCATTGAAAAAAACCTAAATAAATTTTTGAACAACTGTTATATTTTTTCAGTTGACTTCCTCTTTCACTTTCATAAAAGACAATAATAAATATCCTTGAACTTTATTTTTTAAAGGCTCACCTACAAATTAGTAGATGAATTCAAAAAATCTTCATAATTAGAAAATATTACAAATTATTCTTCACAATTCATAAGGACTTGATTTCAGAAGGACTTTTGATTAGAAGATAATCAGTTTTGCACAATTCAAAAAGACTTGATTGGAAGATAAACAATCCATACCTAATATTTCATCTAATTTAGATAAAGGTAGACAAGATTTAATTGGTAATTATAAACTTACTTATAGAGGTTGAAACAATCAAACTAGTGTCTAGAAAGGAAGTTGCTAATTCAAGGTATTGAATACAATAATTAAAAATGAATGAATGAGTTGTGCTTAAATTATACAATACATTTTAACTTTTACCTCATGTACCTTGGATCAAATAATTGTTTTGAGGGACTTTAGTTATAGTCATGGTGTATGCTTTCCCTATTATTGTAGGTCTAATTTTGGGTGCAAAAGGAGTATAATGTAGTTTTTATTGTTGACATTAAGAGAATACATGACTAGATTTTTCATACTTGAAATAAACATATCATTTAAGATGACAATTTTTGGTATAATGATCTTATCAAAACTTAAAATACTTAAGCTGGTCATTTAGAAGTTTATTAGAATTTCCTGAAAACATTGGTAGGGTTGAGATTTCCATTGTGGTGATTGTATGGTTTTTCTTCATTTTGACTCCTTTCTTTTACTAAGGTTCAAAATATTTTTGTTTATTATTTTGATTATTTTCAAAATCCTCACAAAAATCTACACTTGTGAATAGTGTAAGGAAATAAAAAATTTCTAATACTCTCATTACTTTTCTCAATTCAGACCTAAGTCAATTCTCAAATTTTATATACTTTATTCTTTCATGTGGATGATAAAAGAATACAAAATATTTTCCTAACTCTTCAAACTTAGAGACATATTCTTCTATTGTCATATCCTCTTGCTTTAATTGCATAAATTATATTTCTTTTGATTTCCTTACATCATTGGAAAAATATTTTTCCAAAATTTTGTTTTAAACATTTCTGAAGTAATGATTTCTTAGTATTATCCCACCAATATTCAACCTTTCTTATTAACATAAAGACAACATAATTCAACTTTTATTTGTCAAAAATATTCATAACTTCAAAATATTTTCTCCATTCCCTTAATCCACAATTCAAGTTTTTCTTAGTTATAACTTTCAAAGAATTATGGAGGTATGTTTTTTCTTAAATTCAACTAAACATTGTAATTCATTAGTTCCTTCATGCATTTGATTTGTCAATAATGCAATAGTAATGTCTCTAATAATTTGTATTGTTTTTGTCAACCCATTGTTCCTTATATTATTTATCATCTGAAATTATATAAGTTAATGTTCATCAAATATTCATGATGAACTCATTTCCCAGGTGTCACATGAAACGTTGTTATAATACCATTTAATATTAAATATGATATCCTTTTTTCTTAAGTTATTAATTTAATTATATTTTAAGAGATGATTATTTTTTATTAACTATTGACAAAAGTAGACATGTGATAAATATTTATAAAATTTATATGTATAAATATATAAAATTTATAAGTTTACATTGCTTCTATATTAGAAAAAAATATTAAATTTGACAAACATTTTTTTCTAAAAGTGATTAATATATCAATGATATTTGTCTTTTAGTTTAACATCTCCATATATTTAACTTGATATTTTTAGTTGTATCATGTACGGGAGATAAAATAAGAAAGTGAGAACAAATATCATATAAAATATTATTATTTCAAAATAGCATATAAAAATTATATTTTCTATTTCATCAACATATTCCATTTATTTTATTTTAAAAATATTTAAATTGATTTTTGTAGTGACTAATCAAAATAAATGAGGTCAAAATTAATTAGTCTTTAATGAGAATTAGTCATTTTTGAACCTTTAATTACAATATTATCAAATCTTTATCAATAAAATATTAATCTTTATTTTTTTAAATAATTAAATAATATAAATATAAAATAATAAATGAGGACTCGTGCATAACTAAAGATAAATAAATAAATATAAATATAAAAGAGGATAAGTACTGAACTGAATATAAATAAATAAATAAATAAATATGAAAGATAACTAATACGAAACATGAGATAAATTAAATAATTGTAAAAGAATATGACTAAAAATAAATAAATAAATATAAAATAAGATAAGGATAAATAAATAAATATAAAATAATACTAATGCGTAACTAAAAATAAATAAATATAAAATAAGATTAATGTATAATTGAAGATAAATAAATAAATATAAAATATTATCAGTATGTAATTAGAGATAAATAAATATAAAAAATAAATAAAATAAAATAAAAAATACGTCCCTCAACAATCATAATTATAAATAAAATAATAAATATTTGATTCTCTTATGGTAATTAAAAATTATACACTAAAATTTTATCTATGTTACTTATATATTTCTCTTCTTTTTTTTTTTTCATCATTCATACCCCTTATTTATAATTATAAATATGTTTTTTTTTTTAACTTGTTATAATCACAAGCTTTGTCATTTATTAAATTTTTTTTAATCATCCTTATCTCTCCTTGAAAATAAGGAATCTTATTTTTTTTCATAATTAATTAATATATATTTTTATTAATTAATAATTACTTTTTTTAATAAATATTTTTAATTATTTTACTAATAATTTAAATAATAATAGTTTTTAATATTTATTTACTTATAATAATAATAATAATTTAATAAATAAATTTGTTATTGTAAAAAAATTTAAATTATTCAAAAAAATTACAATTTAATATATTATAATTAAAAAAAATTACATAAAAATGTTTGAAGTGTTACATAATTATCCTAATTTTCCTTCATTTACTACTTGAATAATCTTTTCATACATCTAAAATTGGTGATTAAAATGGGTGAGTTTGTTTTCTTGTATTTACTGTAACGAGTCTCCACTTTATTACATTAAATAAAATTTATCCGTTTGATTTTATTTAATTGTAATTATTTGTTTATAACACCATAAATAAGTGGATTAGTATAACACTAATCATTATTAGATTTTTTATATTTAATATTTAAAAAATATATTAATTTAGTGATGACACTAAAAATGTGTTTGGTAGAAAAAAAAGTGTAAGAACAAAAATAAAATAGAGTAAAAATATTCTTCTTCATTTAAGAGAGGAAAATGAAAAAAAATATATATTTTAAAATATAATAAATAATTAAATAATTAGTTAATTATTCATATAATTATTAATTATTTTTTATTTAATAAAATAATTTTCAAAATAATACCTCTAAAATAATTTTTTTTCAATAATATATATTTTGATATATAATTATAAAATATTTTCTATTATAAACTTATTTTTTTTAAATTATTTAAAATTAAATTAATAAAATAGTGGAAAGCTCTTTTTTAACTTTCCTAATTATCTAAAAAGGAAAACATTTTTCCCTCATTTCTATTCTAGTTACTCCCCGTTCTATATTTTTCTTGAAAAAAGAAGCCTAACTCCATAATTTTTAAATTTATAGTATTCACAACTAATTATTCTAATTAAATATTGGTAGATATATTAACATGTAATATTATAAAGATTAAGATGTCAATATTATTAATTTAGAAATGATAGAGTAAATGTCAAGACTAAATTAATATATTTATTAAATATTTAACATAAAAAAAAACTAAAAATTATGAAAGTTTTAGTTATTGATTTGATATCATAGGAAGCTACTCCAATGCGCTACTATGTTAGATGGTTTCGACTTTTATTCCTTTAAATTCATTAAATCTGAATCAAGTTGGGTTGACATAAGAAGTGATTGACTTCTATTACTTAATCAAGTGATCGAGGTTCAATTCAAAAATGTGAAAAATTTAAGGTGAATGTTCATATATTTAGTGTCGGTCAAATATTTCTCATGTTCCAAGGATAAATATTTTTTTCGTAATATATATATATATATATATATATATATATATATATAATATTTGTAATATAATCATTTATATAATATAATGTTATTGTATAATGTATTAATCTCATTAAAATAACTTTATAATATCATATAAAATTCTATTTATCTTTATATTATAATATTATTGAATTTTTAGTTTACGTAGGATTTTTTAATAAGGATATTATTCATTCTTAGATGAAAATATTAGTGTATATCATGAGTTCGATATTAGATCTAGCTCAAATTTTATCTCTTAGTTATTGATTCAAAATTTATATTTTGATACGGTCGTAAATATTATATCATTTAATAATTTAGATTAATAACAATTTATATAAATTTTTTCTCTTAATCTCTCAGTATGTATTTTAAAAATAAAAACATAACAAATTAAAGATTCAAAATAAATAATACATTTAATTTAATAATAAATTATAATGATCTTATTATAATGTCTATAATATCAAATACTCTCATAAAACATGATATTACTAATAATTAAATATATTAAAATATTACAAGTTTTTATTCCATATAATATTTAATATATATTTTGTTTTCTAATTATTAATATAAAATCCTCCTCATTGTTCTTTAAAATTTTGGTATTGTTAATACAACATTAATTAATACAAAGAAAACCCCTAACGTACATTATTAATACAACATTAATCAGTAACGAGGGGGCCAAGGAGTTATTAGACGTTCAAAACTAAAAACATTTCATGTCTTTTGTTTTATTGTAAGAAGAGTCCATTTATAAACTTATAAATGATTACCTTTTAACAAACAGTATACTATGAAAGATATTAGAGTGTCAATTTTATAATGTCATTCAATTTACATTCAAACGAATCCTTAAACATTTAAGATTCAAAAAAAATGAAACAAAAGTCTAGCCACCAACAGAAAAAAAAAAAGTTTAATTTATCTCTATTTTTTTATATAAAAAAAAGTCCGCTTTTATGGTTGACCAGAGAAAAGGTGACAAAGTGAAGTAATTAAATGCGTGCATTCATGGCATATTTGATGTAGACTCACTCAAAATCTGGTGGCGAAATCTGGGGGCAAATATCTAAACTTCTTGTATTTTGTATTTTTTATTTTAATTATGAAGCATACTCACACTAACTTTTATATATTCTAAATTTACGACACAATACCCACTAAAAAATTGATGAGAGAATAAAATAAATTTTCATCTTAAATCAGAATAATAGTACAATTAAAGTTAAAAGACATGAAATTTATGGCGACTTATAATTGATAGTTATTTTTATGTATTGTAAATAATAATAAAATATTGTTTTTTACAAAAATCTAACTGAAATTTTAAAATTACAAGAAAACGTGCTTAATTAATTTAAATAAAATGAAGTAAAAATAATCTAAGGCATGAACTGATGACATTTAAAACAAAAAAGTAAGTTTTTATAAAAATTTATTAAAAATACAATTTAGAGGGAAGAATAATAACATAAAATAAATTTTTAAAACTAGTTAATAATTGAGGGTAAATGGAACCATGCTTCAATTTTTCTCATCTCAATATTTATGATGAATTTTCTTATTTATGTTGAAATTTTATGTTAGGTATACTTGGTCCACTTGGAGGATTGAACATACTCTTTAACATGAGGTCTTCTGGTGAAGATGACGAGTGAAAGATCTAAGGGTAGATATTTGTTTCCTAAAAATATTATAAGGACTAAGGAGAGGACTGAACGTTTTAGAGATCTGAGCATCTTGTGAGACATAGGAATACTTTATAAGATTTTCGATCTTAGAAAAAAGTGTTTTTGAAATATTTTTGGGAAGAGAAAAAGTTGAGTTTAACAAAATGGGACCAACAAGATCGAACTCTGATGATAGTGTTTGATTATTCATGTTTAAAGGTTTCTCTTACTCACTTTCCACTTATAATTCTTACTATCATACTCTATTTTGAAAAATAATTAGGCTCTGATATCATTTCGGATAGAGACCTCTTCTTATCCAGATGATATGAAAATCCTCGGACATAACGACACCATCTCTCGGCTAAAAGTCCACCCAATTTTATAGAATTTTAAAAATTGATTAATTAAATGTTGATTGGTTGAATCTCCATCACTGTTCATTATTTTATTTTGGTTAATGTTTTATTATTATTATATGATGATTATATGTTAAAATGAGCTAATGGATTAACATAAAAATTAAATTTTTGAGGCACAAACTTGTTAATGGTTATCCGACCACGAGAGTAAAGAGGATTGGGGATAATTTTTTTTAATTTATTAATAACTTGTTAATTAAAAATTTAATTGGTATAATTAAAACTTGATTTATCTTGTAGAACATTTAAATTGGATTTTGACCTAAGAATAGGGCACTCGACTCAATTATCTGATCTCCATTGAAAATTTTGTTTTTTCTTTATATTGTACTGTTTCTCTTTTCAAGTCTTTAGCTAAAATAAATTTAATTATTCATAATAAATTCAGTTGCTTGTAAAATGAATAATGGATAGAATTCAAGTTAATTTTTTTTGGAGCATTATGAGTTTTCGAATATATTAATTTAAAAATAAAAAAAATCAATTCAAAATTTTAAGATGTGATTTTTTTTTTAATTTGGATCTATTTTTTAGTTTACCAAATTGATTTTGTTTTTAGTTTGAAAATTAATAATCAAATAAAATTTCTTATTATATTGAAATATATTTTTAAATTAATTAACAATCAATACGTTTTGAATATTGTATTGTATTTGTAATATGTTTATATTATTTTTACAAAACATGATAACATAGGATAGCATCTATAAAAAAAATCGACAATAATTATTTTTATTCAACTAAATTTTATCATGAAATATTTTAACAATTTTATAGAAAATAATATCGCAAAATCTTATCTAAATTAAACAGTAAAACATTAATTGATTTGATTTTAATTTTTTATTCAACAAAATTAAAATTAAACTAAAATAAATTAGATCTAATTTCAATATTTGGTGAACATGACTCGAATAACGAACACTCTTATTGTAAGTGAATTAGGAGGATTAAAAAGTTTATCATCGCTGCTTTTCGTAATATTTTAATCAATAATTTTAAAACCATACAGTGTTTCAATCCGCCAAAATATAAATTTAAGTTTTAAAATTTTATTCATATTTAATAAATATATAATAAATTTATTAATAATAATATTTAAAAATAATAATAATAAAAATTAATATGATAACTATTTAAAGTTATAAATATAAAATATATTAAAAAGTGAAAGATGAATAATTATTAAAATAAAATAAAAATATAACAAATTTGACGTATGAGATAAAAAAATTAAAATATATTATATTTTTTATAAAATAATATTAAACAAAATTAATCATAAATATTTCTTTTTATCAAAATTTCAACCAAAACTTTAATGGCGGATTGATTTTTAATCCGATTTCTGTTCAACTAATCCAATTTTCAAATATAATTATTTTAATATATAAATGGTGAACTATTTCTTACTCACAATTTTACTTGGTAGTGTACCAAGTTTCGATGTAGTATTTATAAAGTCGTCCACAAGGATTTGTGAATTAATGATTCTAATTTAAATGAATTTTTATACTTAACCATTTACAAATTTTGAAATCTCTTGTAACCACACATATAAACATAAAATTAGAACAGTGAAAGAAAATTAACTATAATGAGTGATTAAATATGATGCATTTTCTATTCTACCATTTTCTTAATCATCATGATTCTGTTAATCCAATTTCATTCTCCTTAATTCACTCAGTATGATTCCTCAATACTAAGATATAAAATGTTGACTTTTCAACATGATTCCTCAATGAATCAAAATCAACATCCAGCATTAAATTTTCACTCTGAAAATCAGGGACAAGTAAGATCAAATCTATTCCTACAATTTGATTTTACTTGGTGTTTGAACAGTTCTAGAACTTCAGATTTTCTTCCGAATACCTCAAAAACTTAAATCTTAATCTAGTTAATCAAACCAAATTAAGTAATACGCACAGAATCAAACACAACTGGGTAAACAGAAATTGATTACATTTAGAGAATTGCAAAATAGAATTTACATCATATTCAATCCATAGAATTCAGTTCCTCACGGGAGAAAGTACAGAGAAGGGAGAAAGAGGAAAATTACAGAACATAAGCAACAGTGAAGGTAGATCCCTGTTCCCAAGCTATCCAGCCTTCTATTTTGCTTCGAATCTGTGTTCCTGAAGCTCCGGTCGATCTCCTCTCTGTCTCTCTCTCTTTCTTTCTTTTTGTTTTCTTTTCTTTGATACCCCTTTCTCTAACTAAAAATCCATTATATTAAAATAGGGGTTTATCATCCGCTCAGCTCTAATTAATCCGCTAAGCGGATATGTAAATACTTCAGCTTGAAGGAACCTAATCCGCTGGGCGGATCATAATTCGCCGGGCGCATTGAAGCTTGAAATTCCCCTTTTGTTGCGGCTACAATTCCGCTGGGCGCAAGAAATTCCGCTGAGCGGAATTGGAATAAAGATTCTGTTTACAGCCTCATATCCGCTGAGCGCCTGGTATTCCGCTGAGCGGGTATTGAAATTTTAAGTTGTGGGCCTGCATCACCAAAAAGGTCCAAATTTAATACATTTTTTCCAAAAAAACACAATCAGGTTCTAGAAATTATACCTTGTCATAGATTTAATCAAATAAATATATTTTTACAAGGTAAATTTCCACTTATGCATCATTAAGTGAGTAATTATGAATGTAAAAACATGTAATATTATTCACTTAACAAACCCCCCAACTTAAAACTTTGTTTGCCCTCAAACAAAAGGTAAATAAGTAATTATGCTTACACAACAAAAATACCCCTGACTTACAAAAATTAATTCAAGTAAACATGATTCTATGGAATTTACTAGTGGAAGCCCATTAAGTCTCATTCCTTAAGTCAAATGTCACCCCTTGTTAAACAATTCATTTTGAAGCTCAAAACATTCTCAAGCATGCAATCACTTAAAATCCATTGTTTTCAATTAGGAGTACCTTTTTCTCACTAAGTGTTTCACACTCAATATTTTCTTCAAAGGTGAGTGTATCTCTTAATTCAGCTATCTGTAACAACCTGCATCAATTTTGTTACTTGTCTCTTTTTAGCCCACAAAATAAGAGAAGTATGGATAATGGATCACTAAGGGATTTATATATATATATATATATATATATATATATATATATATATATATATATATAGGTTATAATGGATTTGGACTACAAGAAAATTTTGGTTTTTCTATGCTTTCAAAGGCCCAATTGGCAACAGAGTATTTCAATCCACCTAAGGAAGTTTACAATTTGAACAACTCTTACACCAACCCAAAACCCATTATCTACCTCTTTATTTGATAAGTTCCAACTTGTGTATTTAACCACATAGTACTCTTTTCATTTGAGTTTTTTTTTTAAACAGAAATGGAAGACAACTTATATATACATATCACGCATTCCCATTTAAAGACAACTTATATACACATATCAAGCATTCTCATTCCCCCCAACTTGTTTACTTCCCAAAGTTTCCTGAAACTCCATTGCCAATTAGACTAAGGTTAAATGACAAAGTTGTTTACTTTATTGGGCTTACAAGGTTATGACAGAATTTCTCTCAAGGCCCAAAGTGTTGCATAGGGGAATACATTGCTTTCAAGTGGTTTTTGGCTCTGGTTCAAAGTTTCACAAATGCTTTGATCCTCTCCATATTCCATTTATATCATGTTCTAAAAGAGACTCAAACAAAATCAACAAGAATTGAACAGTACTGATTCTCTCAATATTTACTATTTGGTTCACTCACTCTCTGGCTAGGTTAGATACTCCTAAAATCAACAATTTCAATATTGTTCAAGTATACTTGATTATGTTTTAAATCTCAAAATTTCAAGTTTGCAAGAGTATATCTATTTGACAGACGTTCAGAGATCCTTAACCTTTCCTCTTTGCAAATTCCTTTCAAATCATGTTTTCTAACATAATCATTTCTAATACTAATACTAATATATGTTTCCTATCCTATCTAAGTCATAATCTTTAACTCTCAAAATAAACACATGATAACAACAACAATATACTAAGTTCATCTGATATTTAAACAACCCTCAAAATAACAAGCTCCATATTCACAAACCATAAACAAAGTACTTAAATTAAAAGACTGAAATTAAACAATAACTGAAAATAAATACTGAAAATAAACAACTAAAACATAAATTGAAACTAAATAGACATAATCACTATATTTTGTCAGTCTTCATTTTCTTCATCATCATCTCCATCACCAGCATCAACTCTAGCTCCAGATTGTTCTGGTTCAGCTCCAGCAACTTCTTGATTTTGTTCCTCCTCTTCACCATTGTGACTCTCCACCTCCCTCGGAATTTGAGGCCTGACCCTAGGCCATTGGACATAAGTACTGAAAGAGTTAGGAGTAGGTCATTCAAACTGAGGTCCTCCATAAAATTGCAATTGGTGTTGTTGATATAGACTATTATTGAGTGACATGAAAACTAAATGATTTGAAAAATTTTGCTGCTCCAGGTGATCAAATCTAGCATTCATGGAATTTTGCAATTCATCAATAGCACCTACAGGATGTCTTTGTGGTCTACGTTGTGGTCCTTGCACTCCTTCTTCTGGATTAAGACAGTGAGTTTTTATATAAGAATCAGTAATAGGAGGCCTAAGAGGTTTAGATGGATGAGTAGGAATTTTGACCCTCTTAGCCTTAATAAGACCCATTATCAATCCAGGAAAAACAAGGGGCTTGCTTATGCTAGTAGAAGAGGATGGCGTAGACATGACACAAGCATGGAGTTCATTGGAAATGATTGTTGCTATATCAATTGAATTCCTCGATAAGATACAATAGATAATTTCAGCTCTGGGAATATTCAAATCTGATATATGGGTTAGTGGCATGATATTGCAGTATAGAAAGTTTTGCCAAATTCTAACCATGGTTTTGACATCTTTTCTCAGAAAATTCACTGGTTGACCAGTGCGTCCCATTTGATAAGTTCTTCCAGGCAAACAGAGCTCTGGAGTCAATATGAAAGCTTGAAGAGCTCTTGCCTTTCTTAACCGCCCTAGCCCATCCAAACCATCCTCAACTATAATAAAATTTGTCCCTAAAAATTCATCTATGGCATCTCTATGATAAGGAATAGCAGAGCCTCTAACCCAAGATTGCCTTGTTTGATCATCCCGCTGAGATGGAAAGGCATTAGCATAAAACTCTTTGACAAGAACTTCATTCTAAGGTTCTTCCGGATGCGCAAGTCTGGATCATTTCCTCCTTGTGATCTCTTCAGTAAACTCTAGCCATTCATAAGGTCCCAATTTAACTGGCCTTTCCTCCAACATTTTTCTCCCTTCAATTTCAATGAACCTCTGTTGTTTAGCTTTAGTTAAAAGATGAGTACGATCCAATTGAATTGGAGGAGATGTAGATTGCTCCTCTTGTTGCTTGGAGGACTTCCTCTTCTTATGGGCTGGAATTTCATGAGTGTGTCTTTTTGACATCTTGGTATTCTTGTGAGTGGAAAATGAAGAAGATGAATGATACCAACCAGAAGAATAAGAATGGTAGGAGAATAAAAAGAAAAATGGAAAGATGAAGAATATTGTGAGCACACGAATGAGAACCAGAACCAGAAGAAAAGGTTTTCGGAGAAGAGAGAAGTTAAAAATCATAACTTCTACGCGTTATTTTAAAAAAATCCTTTCATTTTCCTAATCCGCTCGGCACCAGGTCATCCGCTGAGCGAAATTAACACCGCAAGCACAATTTGAACAAAACCAGATCTGCTGAGCCAAATTTAATCCGCTGAGCGGAATCAGCCCCTCAAGTATTAGCTTAACAGACCCAAATCCGCTGGCCCAAATATTATCCGCTGAGCGGAATCAGGGCCGCATGTAAAATTCTGTTTGAGTCCTATATCCGCTGAGCGGATTTGTGTACGCTAAGCGGATATTATGCCGCGAGGAATTCCACTTTTTATGCCAAAGGCACTGAGCGGATTTTCTCTTCTGCTACATTGATTTCCTTATCTTCTTGTATCTGTTCATCTGCAATTTACATATTCAACGTCTTTCAGAATATAATTATTATATTTTGAACAAAATGACTATGCTATAAACTAAAACACCAGTATCACAATTAAAATCAACACAGTTTAACTTAAATAACAATAACATAATTAACAACGTGCTAATTTATTGTCTTTAGCTTGGCAATTTCTGCAGATTAAGGCTCCTTTAGTGATGTTACAGTAGTTAGTCTTTCAACTTCACCACCCAAGTATGGCTTGAGCCTTTGTCCGTTGACTAGCCATGTCCTTCCAGTAGGAACATCCTCAAGTTCAACTGCTCCATATGGCTTCAAAGATTTAATCATGAATGGACCTGACCATTTGGACCTTAGTTTTCCTGGAAACAACTTCAATCTAGAATTAAACAATAGAACAAATTGTCCAGGTTGAAAATTTCTCTTCACAATCTTCTTATCATGATAGGCTTTGGATTTGGTCTTATAAAGCTTATTATTTTCATAGGCCTGTAACCTCAATTCTTCCAACTCATTTATTTAAAGCTTTCTTTTCTCACCAGCTACTTTCATATCAAAATTTAAAGTCTTCAAAGCCCAGAAAGCCTTGTGTTCTAATTCTACTGGGAGATGACAAGATTTACCATAGATTAACTAGAATGGAGTCAACCCAATTGAAGTCTTGAATGTTGTCCGATAAGCCCACAAAGTGTCATCAAGTTTTGCTGCCCAATCTTTCCTGGAACTTGCTACAGTTTTCTCTACAATCTTTTTCAACTCCCTATTGGATACTTCTGCTTGACCATTTGTTTGGGTATGGTATGGGGTAGCTACTCTGTGCCTCACTCCATAATGTTGTAAAACTTTCTGTAATTGTGCATTACAAAAATGAGATCCTCCGTCACTAATAAGAACTCTAGGAGCACCAAACCTGCAGAAAACATTTTTCTTTAAGAATTTAATAACAGTTTTGGCATCAGCTCTCTGAGTAGCACTAGCTTCAACCCATTTAGAAACATAGTCCACTGCCACAAGAATGTATTCGTTGGAATAAGAAGAAGGAAGTGGACCAACAAAGTCAATTCCCCAACAATCAAATACTTCCACCTCTAGGATGCTCTGTAAGGGAAGCTCATGTCTCTTGGAAATTCCTCCTGTTCTTTGACACTTATCACAACTTTTGCAGTGTTCATAAGCATCCTTGAATAATGTAGGCCAATAGAATCCTGCAAGGAGAACCTTTGCGGCTGTTCTCTCCCCATTGTAATGACCACCATAGGGTGAGTTGTGACAATGACATAATATGTTTCTACATTCCTGTCCAGCTACACATCTCCTGAGTAGTCCATCATTACTAATTTTAAAGAGATAAGGGTCATCCCAGACATAGAAATTGGCATCTCTAAAAATCTTTTTTCTCTGTTGCCAGTTATACTCATCAGGGATTACACCTGCTGACTTGAAATTTTCCATGTCAGCAAACCAAGGTCTTTCTATGATAGCAAATAACTTTTCATCAGGAAATTTTTCTAAGATCTCATTCTCTTGACTGGTCACTGATTCATTAACAAGCCTTGACAAATGATCTGCTACATGATTCTCTGACCCTTTTTTGTCTTTGATTTCTAAATCAAATTCTTGTAATAGAAGAATCCATCTTATTAACCTGGGCTTTGAATCTGCTTTAGTCAACAAATACTTAATGGCAGCATGGTCAGTATAAACAATAATCTTTGAGCCTACAAGATAAGGACGAAATTTTTCCAAAGCATACACTACGGCAAGTAATTCTTTTTCTGTAGTAGAATAATTAATTTGATTTTCATTCAAAACCTTACTTGCATAATGTATGATATGGAAAATTTTGTTCTTTCTCTGTCCTAAAACAGCTCCTACTGCATAATCACTAGCATCACACATTAGCTCAAAATCATATTTCCAATTGGGTGCTATGATTATGGGAGCTGATACAAGCTTATTTTTCAATGTCTCAAAAGCTTGTAAACAATTATTATCAAAATCAAATTTAGAATTTTTCAAAAGAAGATTACTGAGAGGCTTAGCTATTTTGGAGAAGTCTTTGATGAATCTTCTATAAAAGCCTGCATGCCCCAAGAAGCTCCTAATTCCTTTAACATTCACTGGTGGAGGAAGCTTGGCAATGACATCCACCTTTGCTGGATCAACTTGAATCCCCTGTGCTAAAATCTTGTGACCTAATACAATTCCTTCAGTAACCATAAATTGGCATTTCTCCCAATTCAGTACCAGGTTTGTTTCAACACACCGCTTCAGTACAATGTCAAGATTCTGCAAACAGTCATCAAATGAAGATCCAAACACTGAAAAATCATCCATGAAGACCTCGATGCATTTTTCAACTAATTCAGCAAAAATAGCTAACATGCATCTCTGAAATGTAGCAGGGGCATTACATAGCCCAAAAGGCATTCTCCTGTAAGCAAAGACACCGAACGGGCATGTAAAGGCGGTCTTCTCCTGATCTTGAGGGTCAACAACTATCTGATTGTATCTAGAATAGCCGTCTAGAAAACAATAATAAGCTTGCCCTGCTAGTCTCTCCAGCATTTGGTCCATGAATGGTAAAGGAAAATGATCCTTTCTAGTGGCCTGGTTAAGTTTCCTATAGTCAATACACATCTGCCACCCCGTGACTGTCCTGGTAGGAATCAATTCATTGTTTGCATTTGGAACCACTGTCATACCCCCCTTTTTCGGAACCACCTGGACTGGACTTACCCAGACACTGTCAGATATGGGGTAGATCATTCCTGCCTCCAATAACTTAATTACTTCCTTTCTAACTACTTCCTTTCTAACTACTTCCTTCATGGTAGGATTAAGGCGCCTCTGGGGTTGAGCTACTGGTTTATAGTCCTGCTCCATTAAAATCCTGTGCATACAATAAGAAGGACTAATTCCCTTCAAGTCAGATAAAGTCCACCCAATAGCTCCTGAATTATTTTTTAGCACCTCAATCAACTGTTGCTCCTCCTCCACTGATAAAAAATTGCTGATAATCACAGGTTTACCACCATTACTTTCTAAAAACACATATTTTAAATGAGAAGGTAATGGCTTCAATTCCAACTTTGGAGGAATCATCTTTGCATCTTCTTTCTTTAATTCCTCTTTTAACATACCTGGAGCAACTGTTTTAAAACTATCTAATGTTCTACTACATCTTTGAACTTCCATGTCACTATCAACTTCTATATCATACAAATCACTGACCAATGCTTTCTCCAATGAGTCAATTTTTCTACAACTCCCTTGGGCCTCCATGTAAATCTCATCAAATACATCAATCCTAAAGCAATCTTTTTTGTCACTAGGATACTTCATGGCTTCAAATACATCAAAGTTAACCTCATCATCCTGTACATGAACCTTCAATTTACCATTATCAACATCAATAATCACCCTAGCTGTTTTCATGAAAGGTCTGCCAAGAATCAAAGGTACATTTGCATCTTCTTCCATATCCATTACTACAAAGTCCACTGGAAACATGAACTTGTCAACCTTTACTATAATATCCTCTACAACACCATGAGGATATTTTACGGAACGGTCAGCCAACTGCAATGTCATTCGTGTAGGTCTCACCTCCACATCACCTATTCTCTTTAACATGGAAAGAGGCATAAGATTGATATTGGCCCCTGATCTAATAACGCTTTTCCCACTGATAATGGGCCAATAATGACTGGTAATGTGAAGCTCCCTGGATCCCTAGATTTCTGAGGAAGGGATCTCTGAATAATAGCACTACAACCAGCTTCCAATTCTACTATTTCTGCCTCCAATAGTTTTCTCTTCTTTGTTAATAATTCTTTCATAAATCTGGCAATATGTCGGCATTTGCTCCATTGCCTCTGTGAAGGGAATATTAATCTGCAGACTTTTAATAATGTCAAGGAATCTAGCAAATTGATGTTCCTTGTCCCTTTTAGATGGAGCATGTGGATACGACAAATGTTTCACTGGAGGGGTTCTAGCAACCATCTTTTCTTTCTTCTTCAGCTCCCTCCTATCTCCTTCATAGTCATAATTTTTTTCTTTTTCTTTTTGTTTATTATTTACAGTTTCTTGTACATCCTAATACTCCTCCACTTGTGCTTCCTCCTTTTCATTAGTTTCCTCTTTTTCTTTATTCAAATTATCCCCAATTCCTTTACCAACCACAATACCTCTCCTGGTAGTAATAGACTTACAATGCTCCCGAGGATTTACTTGTGTGTTGGCTGAGAACTTCTGCTCCTGCTGCTCAGATATTTGTTTTGCTAATTGACCCACTTGAACCTCTAAATTCCTAATAGAAGCTTCTGTATTCTTCTGATTGGTGGTGGACACCTGAATAAATTGAGTCAAAGCATCCTCCATTTTTGTAAGCCTATCAGGGTGATACGATTCTTCTCTCTGATATGGTCTAGGATGATACTGCTGCTGTCTCTGAGATGGTCCTGTATCCTGTTTCCATCCTCTAGGTTGGTTCTGATTATTCCTCCACCCTTGATTTTGATTATAATTGGGTTGATAATTAGACTGCCTCCCTGGATTGTTCAAATAATTAACTTCTTCCTCCTTTTCTCCTTCAGCTTCCACACAGTAGCCATTCAAATGATCTCCTGCACAAAAATCACACTTCATTGCTTGTTGTTGTGGTTGATGCCTAGATGATGATCCCACATTTATTTTAGTCATTTGTTTCTTCAAGTCCTCTAGCTGTTGAGAAAGAAGTTTGTTCTGAGCTAGGATGGCATTTTGAGTGTCCAGCTCCAATATTCCTCTCTTTGTTGGTGGATGACTCCTATCATGATGAGCTTGAAAATCACTGGCTGCCAAAGCATCTATGATAGTAATGGCTTCATCTGAATCCTTCATCATCATAGAACCTCCAGCAGATGCATCTAACAACATCTTAGTCTGAGGTCTAAATTTATTACAGAACATGTTCAACTGGGCTATATCATCAAAGCCATGGTTGGGGCATTTCCTAAGCAAAGACTTATATCTCTCCCATGCTTCACATAATGGT
The DNA here is from genome assembly GCA_963425845.1 of Sphenostylis stenocarpa. Classification (NCBI taxonomy): domain Eukaryota; kingdom Viridiplantae; phylum Streptophyta; class Magnoliopsida; order Fabales; family Fabaceae; genus Sphenostylis; species Sphenostylis stenocarpa. Next base: position 8,535,723 of record OY731404.1, on the reverse strand, counting down.
TCATCAGATCCCTGTGCAAATGTGGCAATGGCTGTTTTTGCACTAACATATTTAGAGGAAGGGAAAAATCTGGTCAAAAATTTTCTTTCTACATCCTCCCATTTGATTAGGCTTTGATTCGGATGTGATTGCAGCCATGTCCTTGCCTTCCCTGTCAAAGAAAAAGGAAACAGTCGGAGATAAACGACTTCCTCATCCTCTCTAGGAACTCCCATAGTACCACATAGTTCATAAAATGTGGAGAGATGGTTGTAAGAGTCTTCATGATCTAAACCTGCAAATTGATTAGAAGTAATTAAAGATAATAGTGCAGGTTTCATTTCAACTCCCTTATTAGGTCTCACAATACTGGAGAAATTTCTGGGTCCCAGCTGTTGTGCATATTCTCCCAAAAGCCTACAACGATTCCCAGCATTTTGATGTTCATTGTTTCTTTGTTCTTCAGCCATTTTTGTTGGAGATAATTGATCCAAATGAGGAGTGGGTGTTTCCTTTTGTTGTTCTTGTCTAACTAATTGTTGCTCTCTCCTTCTCCTGCTATTATTTCTTCTTGCAGTCCTCTCAATTTCAGGATCAAACAACAATTTTTCAGCTGGAAACTTTCCTCGCATAAACAAGATTAATCCTACACAGATGGATTAGTTCAAGAGACTAAACAATATATTACACATTACAATATATTAATTCACAATTATATTCACAATCCACTAAATCACAATCACTAATTACGTCAAATCCCCGGCAGCGGCGCCAGAAACTTGGTGAACTATTTCTTACTCACAATTTTACTTGGCAGTGTACCAAGTTTCGATGTAGTATTTATAAAGTCGTCCACAGGGATTTGTGAATTAATGATTCTAATTTAAATGAATTTTTATACTTAACCATTTACAGATTTTGAAATCTCCTGTAACCACACATATAAACATAAAATTAGAACAGTGAAAGAAAATTAACTATAATGAGTGATTAAATATGATGCATTTTGTATTCTACCCTTTTCTTAATCATCATGATTCTGTTAGTCCAATTTCATTCTCCTTAATTCACTCAGTATGATTCCTCAATACTAAGATATAAAATGTTGACTTTTCAACATGATTCCTCAATGAATCAAAATCAACATCCAGCATTAAATTTTCACTCTGAAGATCAGGGACAAGTAAGATCAAATCTATTCCTACAATTTGATTTTACTTGGTGTTTGAACAGTTCTAGAATTTCAGATTTTCTTCCGAATACCTCAAAAACTTAAATCTTAATCTAGTTAATCAAACCAAATTAAGTAATACGCACAGAATCAAACGCAACTGGGTAAACAGAAATTGATTACATTTAGAGAATTGCAAAATAGAATTTACATCATATTCAATCCATAGAATTCAGTTCCTCATGGGAGAAAGTACAGAGAAGGGAGAAAGAAGAAAATTACAGAACATAAGCAATAGTGAAGGTAGATCCTTGTTCCCAAGTTATCCAGCCTTCTATTTTGCTTTGAATCTGTGTTCCTGAAGCTCCGGTCGATCTCCTCTCCATCTCTCTCTCTTTCTTTCTTTTTGTTTTCTTTTCTTCGATACCCCTTTCTCTCACTAAAAATCCATTATATTAAAACAGGGGTTTATCATCCGCTCAGCTCCAATTAATCTGCTAAGCGGATATGTAAATACTTCAGCTTGAAGGAACCTAATCCGCTAGGCGGATCATAATTCGCCGGACACATTGAAGCTTGAAATTCCCCTTTTGTTGCGGCTACAATTCCGCTGGGCGCAAGAAATTCCGCTGAGCGGAATGAGAATAAAAATTCTGTTTACAGCCTCATATCTGCTGAGCGCCTGGTATTCCGCTGAACGGATATTGAAATTTTAAGTTGTGGGCCTGCATCACCAAAAAGGTCCAAATTTAATACATTTTTTTCAAAAAAACACAATCAGGTTCTAGAAATTATACCTTGTCATAGATTTAATCAAATAAATATATTTTTGTAAGGTAAATTTCCACTTATGCATCATTAAGTGAGTAATTATGAATGTAAAAACATGTTATATTATTCACTTAACAATAAACAAAATAATTAATGTAATTAATTAAAATTTAGTAGAGATGTCATATTTTTTTTAAAATAAAGATTATCATAAAATAAAATATTTTTTTATCTATATATATATATATATATATATATATATATATATTCTCAAATGATAATTAAATAAAAAAGTTACTTTATATAAATAATAATTATTTTTTGGTTAATAATTATCTTATTTAAATTAATACTAATTCTCTCAGTGTGAATTTCATATGTTTAATGAAAATATTTTTCTTATTAATTTAATTATTAACATTAAAATATTTATAATTTATTATTCGTTAGAAGAGATATAAATAGGATTAAATTACTCTTTATATCTCATTCTTATTTGAATAATTCTCATTTTTTTCTTATGTTAATGAATTTCATTTTTGTTTTACATTTAATAAGGTTTGAGTTAACAAAATTCTCAACGATAGATATGTTCAAGTTCATTAATAGGTATTGGAAAAATTATCATTATTATAACTTTTTGTAAAAGTATTAATTTTAAAAAATAACTATTATAATTAAATATTAATTTTGATAATTTAAATTTCATATTAGAATATATATATATATATATATATATATATATATATATATATATTGCAGAGAAAAATCTATAGTGAACTTTTTTATTATAGTAAAATTTGATCTTCCATATCATAAATAACCTCTAAATATGCGAAATAATTAGAACCTGGTCTTATCCTCCACATAGAAAGGAAATTATTTCCAGCATTAGATATTAACTTAGTTTGTAAAATTAGTATTTTATGTCGAACATAATTATCTTGGGAAATCTATTTTATAAATAACATAAGTTAAAAATTTAGAAAGGTAAAAGATAAATTAAATTAAGAAATCACCCGAAACAAAAAAAGTAGCTAACACGTTTTGTTACTCTCCTCGTGCATTAAAGTTTTGTTGCATACAAGATTTGAAGATGATAATTTTGTGAGTGAATCTTTTAACTAATTATATGATTATGAATGATAATTTGGGACGGAGATAAGAAATTCCTTTATAATGACCGAGGAAAAATGATATTGTTCTTGTCACGATGATATTGCGGTTAGTCTACTTGCACTGATTAAAACGTCTCCACTAGGGTGATTTGATCTTCGACCACAGATAATAAAACACCACAATCAACACATTGACTTTCCATTTCCATTTTGCACTTCACATGCATTAGTTATAAACCCACAATGTCCAATATATTATTTTAAAACTCTCTTTCATATTAATTATTACCAGAATTTGGCTTCTTGTAACGGTTAAAGTATATATAAATACACTTTTGAAAACTGAATTCACCTCATACAAACTATTTAAAAATTTCATATTTATGGTTAAAAAATATCAGTATCAATTCTCTGAACATGGATATAAATTAGTCATAATAAAATATCTTGGAAAAGAGAATAAAAAAAGAAAAAATTCTGAATATATATACAAATCTACATTCGTCTCTTCTTTAAAAACAAGGTTGGGAAGTTGGAGCGTCGTTGGAGCGTAGCTGGATATAATATTGAGATCAAAATTAAAAATTGAAAAGACAGTGACCAATACATTAAAAAAATGTTGAGGTAGGTTTGTTTGTTAATTTTAATGTATATATTTAATGGTAATTAATTACATAATATAAATAACTCTCTACCTATTAATCTATTTCCCATTTGCTCCAACAACAAAACATTATTTCCTATTTGACTTCGAACTCCAAACAACGAAAATAATAATAAAAACAATAATAATAACATTTTAGCCGGCCAACCATATATTATGATAATGACTAATGATTAATGTGCATAATATATTGGATATAAAAAAGGAAAAAGATAAAAATAAAAAAATGAATAAATTAAAAGCATAAAATAAAAATGAGATGGAAGAGAGTAAATGAGTTTTTTTTTTTTTTTTGTATTATAAAATGTATGACATGTATTTTGTATTAAATTGGGAAAATATGAAACATGTCTGCTTCAAGCTTACACCACAACCTGTCTCCATGGTGCTTCTCTTCTCCACTCTTTACTATATTCTCTCTGAGCTTTTCTTCAGACAATTTTCATCTTCCATGATCCAGGGAAGGTTTCATCTATTTTTCTTGCGAAACCAAAATTTGTTTGAATTTCCATCGTTCAGCCCAAACCTGTCTTGTTTTTTCTCTTTGGTTTGGTGGGTTCCCCACTGAACATGGCAACTGAAGCTGCAGACTCTTCCAACGTCAACAATAACCAAGGCCATGGCACCACTGGAAATAGAACCGATATCCCAATCCAAAAGGTCCTTCCTTCACTTGTTGTCTGTCTTGTCTCTATTCTTTTCTTGTTCTGTACTAACTTTTTATGGTTGTTTGCTTGACTTTAATTGAAGGTTGTGGTTGTGGGTGTTCTGTTTCTGCCTTAATTTATTTTCTTTCCTTTTGTTTATCTACCATTGATCATAGGTAAAGGTTGTTCATGTATGGCTAATTGGTTTTGCAGTCTTTTCATCTTTAGTTTTTGCAGTAAGCCAACTATGTGCTGTACATGTAAAGCTGAAATATGAATTTATAAAAGAGAGGGGAATTTGGGTTCTAGTGAAGGTTGGGGATTTAGTTTTGAAAATTTCCCAAGCAGACATTTAGATTTTAGAGGTTTAAATAAGCTTCGAATTTGAATTTTGAATATAGCTGACAAGATACTTCAAGCTATGTTGCCCTTCATAATTTTTTTTATCATGCTCAGATGTTTCAAGCTCTCAATTGAGTAACCTGCATTTTCCACCTCAAAAATGAGTTATTTCTTAGAAATTGGGGGAAGATATTTGACTCTAAAAGTTGTATGATCCTCGAATTATCTTTCCATGATACGTTTCTCTTCGAATTAATGTTTTGTGGAATTTCATTTGTTCTGGAAACAAGTTTAGAAAAATTGGTGATTTGCAACGAAGTATACTATTTTTCACGAGTCAAAGCTTCCATTGCTCATCAGCAGACCGTACCCAATACCTTCTAAATATTTTCAAATAGTATAGTGCTTGTGACTACTGTGATTTGTTCATATTTTTAGATTTGTAAAAGCTGCTAGATTTTTCATGAATGCCAATTATTTGACGAAAGTTGTATGGTTACCACTTACATAGCCCTCTTGCGAAGTTACACAAATATTAAGGTTATCAGAAATTCAGTTTACTTTGATTCCATTCTACTCTGTCTCTCCTATGCTGACTAACGCACCATATGCACAAGAACTTCCTTCTAAGAAGGGGAAAACTTTCAACAATGTGATATTCATTGAAAATTATATAAATTGAAAGCCAGCTTTTAGCTAAAGTATCTTCCGACTAAAACTATATGTTTCTGATATATTTGTGTATTACTAAGGTTTATTATTACCTTGCAGATCAATGAGTAAATCTTTTCCTTTTCTAATCTTAAGAAAGTTTTCTTCTGCTTCTTTATACATAGGGTCCAGCATCATCTGAAATAACTGAGGAACTCCCAGGAGATCGACATGGGACAAGGCAAAACCTTATCGTGGATATACCTCCAATATCTCACGAGGATCCAAAGGAAGATTATGTGAGGATAAACATGCCTCTAACTCCACCTCCAAGAAAAGTGATTTTTTCCCCTTGTCCAAGTCCTGTTTTCCCGAGAAGCAAAGAATCCCCTGGTCCCTCCACATCAAAAAATAGATCAAATATTAAAACCTTTCTTCCCAAACTCAGTTTTAAATTCCGCAACACAAGTTTGGAGATTGAAAAGGCTGCTTTCCTAGCACTTGAAGGATCAGCAACAGTGGCGCCAAAAAAGCCTTTTCTTTCAAGGACATTATCTCTTGTCACACCTAGAGGGAAGAAAACATCATCCTTACCTGTAACCCCAATTGCTCATTCAAATCCTGGGTCTGTACATGGCGGGAACATGGTTTATGCAGAAACAGTAGTGAGTAGCTTGACAATTAAAGCAACATGTTGCATTGTAATTTTTATATTTAGTTAGTCAGCATATATTGAAACTGGAAATGGCTAAAAATAATTGTAAAAAAAGAAAGTTCTTGGAATATTTCTAGTGATGCTTTGTATTCACCAAACCAGGTTTTCTGACATGTTTGTATGTATGGTGTTCTCTAAAACTGTCATTTTTTTTTTCTTGGTTGTTGGATGGACTAAACTTGAAAATGCCAACGGATGTAAGTGTAACATCATTGTAAAGATTGTTCTTTCAGCAATGGTTTTTCTTTAAATTATCATTTTAAATTTTTTTCTAACAAGTTATTTCTGATTTTATGCAACTGACCCTTAGTTTGAGTCTGTCAGTTATATCTTGCATCATCATAGAAGATTTAGTATCCATTAAAATCTATTTCTACACTTCAGTGATTTCACACACACGGCAATAAGCAGCAACGCGTACTTCTCTTTTAATTAACATTTTGAATGATAGTTTCATTTTGCCTGTGGTAGAGTTGACTCAACTGATTTGTTTTGCTTCCTATATTAATCTAATGAAGAAATCATGATTGAGTAAGCATAGCATCAAAATTTTCAATGTTAGTATCGGTATCACATAGATCAAATTATCATAAATCATATAATCCAATTGACCATGTGGCTTTCTTCAAAAGATGCATCTTTTCAATTGCTGATTCATCAGTACTACATATCCCTTTCTTAAAGTTACTCTGAAGTCTGCAACACTCAGTTTGATATGTTAAAGCTATAAAATAAAATTTCACGTTATGTTCCAAATCATCATTAGACATTTGTTACCTCTAAGATAATTTGGTCCTGGCTTACATGATTATATCTGATTTTTACCTCATTTTACAGGAGAATGAACCGCAATTACCAATTCATCGATCCCGTTCAGTACCTGTGCTTAACAAAGAAGGTAACTCACCCGCACGTGGCATGTTTCGTATAGTTCTAACCACACCACGTTTGGATGATAAAATTACCACAACACCTATGACGTCTCCAATTCATGACACTGGTAATATTTCCTTTCGAAATTGTTAATGATAGGTTAACCTTAGAATCGTCAACAATGTCTTACTTATCTTGATTAAGCTAAACTACGTGCTAGAAGGAGATGGAGAGATTTTTGTTGGTTATATTCATTATGACTATCACCTGATAACTGCAAATGGGTGTAATGCTCAGCTCCACGTAATTCAAGGTTGAGAAAGGCTAACAACACATTATTTTCAAACTACCATATTATTGGGTGAATTTCACGTGGATCTCACCAGAAAGGGAGCAGGCCTATGTCTTCAGTGAGACTCACAAATAGACTGTATTGCTAGCATTGCTCTTTTATGATTTAGTATGCTTGAGTCATTGATTAAAATACACAATATATTTTATTTTTATATATGACATTGATAATTATTTTTGTGTGTTTGGATATTCTACGAAATAGATTTATAACTGAAGTTATTTTACTGTCTCAACTGTTAGGAACTGTTACATGTTTGTTTCCTTTTTCATCCTACTCAATCTCATGCTTCAGCTGTCTTACCTTCCTCTTACATGCTTCAGCTGTCTTAACCTTTCCACTTATCATCCTTCGTCTGTATAAAGGACTAAAAGTCATATATATTGTGTTCTATCTCAATATCTGAGTTGCAATATATTCTCTTTGGCTGCACAAGCTTATTTTCTGGGTTTTAACTGGTGGCTCTGACAATGTTGCTAATTTCCAAATCCAAAGATATTCATTATTGGCTAGGACCTCTAGATCAAGTTCTTTCAGTGACAATTTTATTTATCAGAGTATTTTGTTTCAGTTAAAAATGAGGATGACGGTGAAGATATTCCTGAAGAAGAAGCTGTTTGTAGAATTTGTATGGTTGAACTTGGAGAAGGTGCTGATACTTTTAAATTGGAGTGTAGCTGCAAAGGTGAGCTTTCATTGGCACACAAAGAATGTGCAGTCAAATGGTTTACCATTAAAGGTAATAGAACATGTGATGTGTGCAAGCAAGATGTTCAGAATCTTCCTGTCACTCTTTTACGAGTTCAAAATGGTCAGGGTCATAACATACTGGGGGCTGATGCTTCTCATTACCGGTAAGGCCAAACTAGAATCCTGTGTTTGAATAGTTTTTGTTTTAAGGGGAGCTAGAACAATTTAGAATTAGATCATCTGATATAATTCTATGCCTCAGCATTGTATGCCTTGTTTCATTGACAGGCTTCAATGGTAGACTATGATAAAGAAAAGTGATTATTAGTTAGACTGATAGACTATACATAAATTTGATCAAAGAAAAGCTTTCTAGCTTGCCTTCACATGCATGTGTAGCGTAAAACCTGATATCAATTTTAGTGATATCATAATTCTTTTGAGATTCAAAGGAAGCCTAAATTATTTTTTTAGCCCTTTCTCTGACTTGAATATCATCCAGTATTGTTTTCCAACATGGTACAACAGAACTTACGCAAATTTTTATAGGGTTTGGCAGGACGCTCCCATTCTTGTTGTGATCAACATGCTGGCTTACTTTTGTTTTCTTGAGCAGCTTCTTGTAAGTTTAACTACTGTCGCATAATATATTCCCTTTAGCCAATATGAATTCCTGATGTTATTGGTGGACAGGTGTCTAATATGGGATCTGGTGCCATTGCCATGTCTCTCCCATTTTCTTGTATATTGGGTCTTCTTGCAAGCATGACAGCTACAACAATGGGTAAAGCTTTTTCTATGTTTAGACAACTCTGTGTACTTGAACTCCTCCTTTGTTATTGTATAATATAGAACTAATTCCTCCAAAATTTTCATAGTGAGGAGAAATCATGTTTGGATTTATGCAACTGTTCAGTTTTTTCTGGTGGTTCTTTCTGGACATCTTTTCTTTTCATTGGTAAGAAATTCTTTTTGTAACCATACTTACTGGATATTTTTGTGTTTTTTGTTAATTTTGGGAAATAAGAAACTGACTACTCAGACCACGTTTTAATAGTCCTATTTTGAGTAGAATAAAATGGCTCGATATAGTTCTTAAGCCCTAAGGTTGTCTCACCAAATAGACTAGTCTTTCAGTTGAGTTTTCATCAAATCATAATCACAACCAGTCTTTCATTAAGAATTAAATTGAAAAAAGAGGTACCTATGCACTAAACTTTGAATAGTATGTAATGTAGAATACAGTTAAGTCACAAGTCCTTTTCATGTACTCAAGTCATAACATGAAGTGCGGCTAACTGAGCTAAGTACTCTATTTATCCCCATTTCTCAATCCTCTTACACCTGGAAGTTCGCAAAGGCCTATTTGCTAACATTAAAATAAAAATCAGGTTATAAAAATGAATTGTAGTGAGCAAAATTTGTTAAAAGGCTTGTAGAGCCATGATCAGTGAGCTAATGATAGCCTTACATGGTTGAGGATTTCAACATGTTAGCCTTCAATTGTAATGATAGAGCACTAGTCAAAATTTGCATATTCAAAGTATTTCTAATATCATTGATCTTTATACATTTGAGATGTCAGGTTCATATGCAAGCTGTTCTAGCTATCCTGTTAGCTACATTTACTGGGTTTGGAGTTGTGATGTGTGGAGCTTCTATTCTTATGGAGATTCTAAAGTGGAGGGGGAGATCACTTGCTCAGTCAAATCAACAGCAAGGATCCCTAGAGGCAGTGCCACCTGATCAATCAGCTACAGTTGATCATCAAGCTCAAACTGCTTCTGAACAAACAGAAAGCAATTTGGGAGAGTCTCCTGCACAGAGGAGTTAACAGAGTTTTGGCTTAAATATATTTGGTCCCTAAAATATGACTTTTTTCTATTTTAATCTCCATTTAAATTTTAATTATTTTTAGTCCCTACATTATTTTCATTTAATACGAGCAATACGCCCTTACAAGTTGCAGTGAGTATAAAAAGCACATGATTTAAAAAAAAAAAAAAAAAGACATTAAATTTGAAAGAAAAAGGTTGTATTTTCAGGACCAAAAACATGTTTAAGCCATTTGCTAGAGGCTGTATATAATGTTCATATTGTATAGACAAGTTTGGGCACATTGGACTCTTGCTTTCCTTTGTGATGCCATGATACATACAGAGAATAGCCATGTAAAATGTATGGCATGATTGGCATCCATTGTTCTCTCTTCAGGAAAAAAGACACCAATACTTTGTACGAGAATTGCCTAGTGCAAAGTCAAAGCTTTTTTTTTACTATAATAAAGGTTGAAGTTTTACTTTCCAATTTTTCTCCTATACATATGTGCAGTATGTATACACTTTTCTTAGAAATTGGCAAAAATACTTCTTTTGCTGAATTCAAAAGCCATTATTTTGCTGCAATGTGGTTTGTGAATTTGACAGACAAAAAGAAAAAACGCAAACCAAACATAGATAAATGTCTATTTTGAAAGAACACAATTTTTGATATAGTCCTTAAAATGTGTAGAAAGTGTAACAAGTATGTCCTGATATTAGATGGAACCATTTTGTTCTTAAGATATAATGTTGAAACTATAAAATGTTGATTTACCCACCCACATCGATGGTGGTAAGGGGAATATAATATAGTCTTTTTCATGAAGGTGAGTGACAGGAACTTGTAAAACATTATTTTAATGTGAATTGATAGGCAACGTGTGGAATTGGGTGGCACATCATGAGGGAGTGGGCATGTTTTGTGGAAGTGGCACTTCTATTCCATGAATCATTGGCTAGGCTTTTCAAATGGGATACACCGGAATGGTTTTTTTGTCAATATAAGCAATCATCTTTCACAACACTGAAGCGTCAAATCCAGACCAACATTGCTCAATTGCAATGTCCAGGCGAAAACCCTTGGAAACCAGTATATGTAGACAGACATACAGTCAAAGAATACGGTGGGTTTCTGAGATGACAGATCCATTATCCAAGTCCAGAGGATCGATAATCATTCTACAAAACTCAGTGATCATCTTTTAAAAACTCTTTTTATTGGTTTTAGTTTTCATAATTTTTTAAGATAACTTGATTATTAATTAAACGACTGTACATTGTCATTTTTACAATATATCAGTATAACTTCTAAAATAATGATATGTAAAAGAATATATCAGAGCATGAGTTATTGAATGTGTTGGTTTAATTTCTTGGTTTGTTAATATTGACTTTTTATTTTCTACATATATATATATATATTAAAAAAAGAATATTGTCCTTACGATAAAATAAAACTTAGATTATTTTTTGAAAACTTTCTAAAATCAATTTTTCAGATTTAGCATTTTGAATTAACCTTTTCGAAATCAACTTTCTGAAAATAGTTCGGATTAATCTTTCCGGAGTTTTTCAGGTTTCAAAAATCAAGTTTTTGAAAACATTTTGGATTAATCTAGAATGATGAATTTAGGTTTCACAATCCAGAACTTAAATCATATGAATAAATAATAATTTTTGGAATTTAAAAAAACGTATAATAAAATTATGTTGTAAAAATTTCATAATCTAGAATTAAAAAAAAATCATTCATCTGAATTTTTTTGGATTTTTCAATCGGAAATGATTCAGAATATGCTTCTAGAACACTAATTTTATAAAATTAATAATATTATTATTTTCTTTTTAAAAAAATATAGGGATATAAAGAGAAGATACGAAGATATAAGAAGAAAGAGTGTTAATATTTAGATTAAATTTACAATTGAATGAGGCCCAGCGAAGGAATATATTTCTGAATCCCTGATATATATAATTGGGCCTAAAAAAAGCATGGCTTTTGTTTGTTTGTGGTCCAGGTGAGAGGATAGTGTAGACTCCATGACAATTGGGCCAATTTTCATCTTTAATTTTGAGTTAGAGTATGGTTATTTTCATAAGAGGAAGGGATAGGGAATAGAAAATGAGAAAAGAAAAAGGGGAAGAGAAGAGATTTGAAGATGATTGTTAGGTGACAAAGTTGCTCAAAACTTGAAAGAGATTGCTAGGCCCGACTCAAGCCTCAAAAAGCTGGTCATGACAAATACCAATAAAAAGTGCAAATCTCATTATGCAACTCATCAACTCTCTTTTTAGCTACCTATGGCCTACACTCACTATATATCAACACAATCAATTGCCCATTGGACAATTTTCATTTTTTTTAAATCTCTAAACTTTACAATTTTTCTCTTAATCTACCAATAAATATTAAGATCAATAAAAAGATTTATCATAACAATAGAAATCAAAGTCTCCACTAATATTGTTGTCGAAATTAAATCTAATTTATATATTTTTTTCTCATTTATTTCCTCCAAATATTTTTTAAAAATAAAATTATAATAAATAAGAGATCTACAACCAATCTTGAATTTAAAAATTAATCCTAATAATATTATTATAACATATATAATCAAAATATTATAATTTGTTAAACAGAACACAAAACATTAGGGATTCGTAACAGTAGTCAATCTTGAATATTGATATTGAAGGGACCAAATAATATATTATAAATAAATATAAAAGAAAAAAAGAAGATGAAAGGGTGAAATGATACAATTATAGATATATATTTAAATATATTAAATGATCATTAAATTTGAGTGAGATAAAATAATAAATTATATAAGAGTTACAAAACTAAGAAGAGATCTAAGAAGATAAAATTATAAATAAACAAGTAAATATATTAAATATTTATTAAGTTTGGAGAAGACAAAATTATAAACGAATTACAAAATTTTGGAAGACTACTACCTAAGTTTCTAAGAACATCCGCGATTGATTCTAGATTTTGGAACATTCACATCCCAATATCTTATCTTTTTAGTTATATTTTCAAAGAATAAGCTCAAGTTTTAAAAACCAAAAAAGCATTTTACTGTTACTTTTGCAAAACGTGCTCTAAAGCTACAGAAACTTAAGTCAAAACCCAGAAAAAACAGATAACTATAGGGCCACACTACGTACACTACCTTTAAGTGCCACTTCAGTTTTTCAAGTTTTTAACTGGCAATTTTTGAGGTTCATAAATGAATGTAAATACCAATAAATTGAAGTTGGGTTTTCTTTCTGTTGTAACTTGTAACTATGGTCAAACTACTCACATCAAACTTGGCTCAATCTGGCTTCATGGTTCAACAATTTATTTGTTATAAGTAACTTTTTAGACAATTATTTATATTTCTCAATTTTTATTAATATATCTTTTTTTATATAAGAATATATTTTCCTGAAAAGTTATTTCCTAGATGTTAAAACTTAACATGTTTAAAAACTATTTTTTTTAGAATGCTAAATTTAAAAACTTATTGGAAGTGAGTTTTTCATAAGAAAAGAAGGGTGTGGGGTAATAATGGAGTGTAGTTAATCAAAATAGTTAAATTTTTTGTTTAGATTAATATTTAAATAGTTAAATTTATAAAATAAATTAGCAAAGTTTTGTAATTTAGATGTATGATTTGAACTATTCTATATCGAGTCAATGCATATAAAAATAATAATTATATGAATAAGTGTGATGTATTTACAAATATATTTAAAATGAAAGGAAAGTTAATTATAAGTGTAATAGTAAATATTTTTTTGTATTTTCATAAAATATTATTTTCTCTCACTTTCATTAGAAATAAAAACCACTTAAAGTTTGAGCACGGAAAGAATCGTGACAAAAGTTAAAGAGTGATTTCAACGATTTCATCACAATTAAAGTGAGTCGTGTAGTGTAATCTTTAATTAAAAAAAAAACTAAAATAGAACAAATATTTTATCAAATTTTGTTTTTTAGTTTTCAAAAGTTTTTAGAAACAATTTGTATGAATAAGTTACTAAATAAATATTTTAGTTTTTAAAAAATAAAAAACTGAATTATTTTTAAAAATAATGAATAAACAATTCTTAAGTTTTTGGAAAATAAACGACTGAAATTTTATTTTTGATAATTTTGTAACAAACATAAAAAATTAATATGTTCACATTCTTATTCTTTATGATAAAAGAATATGATGTGAAATAACTATAATCAAATAGCGTTTGTTTATAAACTCATAAATATTCCCAGAAAATTTAACATTCATACAAGTTATAAACAAAATATTCTTACACTGTAAACTCTCTTTCCATTATCATGTGAAGGGTTGAGAAATCTTATATTCTTAGGAATAGTCGTTTTCTAACATTTCCCCTAATTCTATTTCATTTTTTATTTTATTTTATTCTTAAAGAAAATACGTTATCATTTAATTAGTTGAATATTTAGAAGGAAATAATAGTATTTCTTGCATCCAAATAAAAAGAAAAGAAAATAATTAGCAAAATAAAATGCATGCCATTATATTCTATTTGGTTTAATATATTTTTTTCCTCTTCTTAATTATAGATTATAGTAAATGTATTGATTTCTATTTTTTTGAATTTAAAAAGTTATATATTAATGTGAAACCCCATGCAAATAAATAGCTTCATTAGTCTATCAATAATATATAAATCAGGTTTATTAATTCTCTTAAATTATAAAGAATATCATTAATATAACTATTACTTAAGTTATTCAATTTTAAAATATTTCAAAAACAAGATATAAAGTTAGAACATCATTAATTAAAATGAAGTAAACTATGTTGTCTGTAAATAAATTAGTTGAAGCAATTAAGAATTGGGTCATTTGAGTGGGTTGGATTGAGCAGAATTTGGGACAGAGACAAGAAAATTTATTACTCCGTTAGTCATGCCGGGGCGTGCAAAACTACGCAGCACACAATGGTTCAGTAAAGCATGAGAATTCTTGGTTTTACACACACACCAAGATTGCATCGTTTTCGGACGCAGATCCAAATTGGAAGCAGTCAAGGACCAACTTTACAGTCACTGTACAGCAACCACGATCTGTCAAGCAATGAAATGTCAATCCAAATTCCATTTACATTGGGAGTCAAACAACTTTGACCATTCATCTTTCATTCTAATCACCACCACGCACTACACTACTTATTTGCACTTAGCCATTAGCCATACCATCCAACTTGCACTGCACAAACCAAGCAGCACCAAAGCAAGTTTCACTGTTTAACCCTGCACTTCACTTTGTCATAGTTATCAGGGTCTACCAAAAAGCTACTCTGCCACCTAGATTCTCGCTACGTAACAAGTACTGTGTTGGCTGCACTTCATATCTACCAAAAGCTTCCCCATGAGTCATGAGATGAGACTCCACTCAATTATTATTGTTGTTGTGAAAGCTAAAAATAAAAATCTTGTCAAGTTCACGTTATCCAAAGGAATCAAAATGGTATATATTAATATTTATCATCTTTCTTCCTTTTTTTCTTCCGTTGTGTAATTAACTATCTATATGTTATCCATGTAGCTAAGGAAACTTATTTTGACGGTCAACAATAATAGTGGTACGTAACTGGTAGTTTTCTGCGTTTCACTAAGAATTTCTTTCATTATTTTAAGCCTCCCTTCGTTTCTCTCAAGGAAAAGAAGCCAAAAACGATAACATATGGTTAAGCAATATAAGATAAAACAACAATAACAATAGGGAGAACATGCATGTCTCGTGGCGTTAGATATTCTCTTTTCGTTCAAGAAGTGGGTCCCCACATAACTACAACACGATCAATCTCTCACAGTGGTACCCCAAAAGCTCAATCAACTTCCCATCAAACCTTCAAGTTTGATGCTATCTTACAAGCTCAGAAACGAGACGAGTTCATTGGTTACTTGTGAATTGGCTCAATCCCATTGGCGAGCCCAAGGAAGCAAACTTTGCAAGTTCTTGGGGTAGGAACTGAGGTCCACCACCTCCTCCTCCTCCACTGACTCCAAGAAAATCCCTTGTCAAATTGTGCTCCACGGCCCTTGAACGAAGCTTCAACTTCACAGGCTCACTTTGCAACTGCGCATTGGTTTGCATCACAAGTTCTTCAAAACTGTTTGATGAATGCGTCAATGAGGTAAAATCAGTTGCTGCAGCAGCAGTGTTACTTCCCAGCATCATGCCTGCACCGCCGTTGTTGTTGTTATTATTGAGACTGGTAGTTTGTGAGGAAGGTGAGTTCATCACTCCAAAACTACCACTGAAAATGGAAGGGTTGGTGCTTCTGGTGGAACCCATTTGTGCTGCTTTCTGAAGAAGCGCAGTGGCTGACATAGGTGAAGCAGGCTTTGAATTCTTGTTTTGACCCTCAGAATTATAAATTGAAGCCAAGTCCACTACAGTTCCACCTGTTTCCCCTCTTTTCCCAATAGGAAGTGACGACAGAGAAAGATTTGCACTGGTGGAATTAGAACCCGCAGGCACTCCAAAATTAGATACCATCGATGAAGAACCCATCAAAGCATTAGCCTGAGCCATTTGCACAATATCAGGCAAACCTGAAGAAGAGCATGACGACATGTAATTGGGTCCCACATCGGGACCATTATTGTTGCTACTAACATTACTATTATTATTCATCTGGGGATTCCCTTGGTTCAACCACAGTGACAAGCTAGGCCTCGGTTGTTCCATTCCATTAAAATCCAAACGAAAACCATGTGGACTAAATTGTGGAATGCCAGAAACATTTTGAAGACTTTGTGCTGCAAGTAGTGCATGGCCTCCCAAACCATGCTGCGAGTTCATCCCATTTCCACCCTCTTCACTCTTGAAATTTAGATTTGTTGAGGTAACTGAGGTGAGTCTCGCACTCTCTTCAGCCAAGGCATCGCAAAATGCTCTATGGGTAATGAAGCTGTCCTTCCTGTTCAAAATTCAATGGAACCCCATTAATTACCTCATCTTATCATCCTTCAAAATATACATAAATTTAGGAAGCATTAATTTCGAAACTCTACGCGCCAATGAAAAAACATAGGACATGTTACATAAATAATGTTCTATACAATTATAAGCACGCATTTATTTCATTTAGGCACATTTACAATAACAACAGAAACATATATATTAATTAAATTACCTGGAGAAGAGGGTGCCACAGTCGCATTTGTATTCTCTAGTGCCACAGGTTTTGGTGTGGGCTTTCCAATCTGACTGGACTGCGTATTTCTTGGAGCACTTTTCACACTTCCACTTCTTCTCGCCGTGCTTTCTGCTGAAGTGCTTTTTGATGCCAGTGAGGTCGCCGAGTGCTCTTGCAGGGTCGTGGTGGACGCAGGATTGTTCTGGGCAGATATAAACCTTCTTCCTTACCTCTTTATTGGACCTTTGTCGTAGCTTCCATGGGAGGTTGTGACCCCTTCGGTGAAGCTGAAGGTTTTGGTCTCTCTGGAACCCTTTGTTACATATTTCGCATATGAATCGGTTCGTTGCCATGAGGGTCTTGGGCGATAGAGCAATGACCTCGGCATCTGGATCTGTAATATGAAAATTTTTGTAGAAAAGAATGAGCTAACAACATAAAAGTCTATCATGGTATTATTTGAAGTGTTTTGATAAATGAATGAGGATGGAGATGAAGATGGTGGCGAAGACCTGGTGTTCCTGGAAGGTTTCTCTTCTTCTTGGGAGGGGGATTAGGTTTAGGGTTAGGGTTTGTGTTTTGCTCTTGAGAGAAGCCTCCGATTGAAGTAGATAGGGAAAAAGGGTCACCGGGCATCATTTGCATATTAGAAAAAGGGAAACGTGGGAATTTAGGCTGTATTGGAATGGGTGGCTAAGCAGTGAGCAGAAGCAAACAGCGAAGTTTCAAAGCTTTCAGACAGTACAAGGAAGAAAACAATGGTTTTGGAGTAGCTAAAGCCAAGAAACGAACATAAATTCTTTTGGAGGGTACCCAAATTCTTTAAAGAGAGAGGATGGCTTTATATATATCGTTCTGCCAAAAGACAAGAAAAATCCATAAACGAAAACTTGAATCAAACCAAAAACATTTAAAGCCTGAAAAAGAAACTATATACTAATGCAAAGCATGAGCTTCCAACTGGTGGTGATCTGGTTACTCGTTTGTTTGATTTCGTTTCTTTGAAGATAAAACCAAAAGCCCATATAAACCATAAGATGGTTGTAGATGACACTCCACCTCTATTTTATCTCTCTCTCTCTCTCACACTCTCACTTTCTCTCTCTCTCTCTTGCTGTCTTTGGTCTTGAGAGTAGTCTATTTCTCATCTTATTTACTAGTATCCTCAAAGACGGTGAGCCATATGTTTAGATGGGCCACCACAAGCGCTCTCTCTGCCTCTCTCTTTCACAGTCACACACAGAGACACACAAAAACAGACACAAACCACACGCACAATCGTGGGATAGTGTGTCTTGTGTTTGAGGGAGGTTTCCTTGCCTTTTTGCCTAGTAAACCAGAAATTTGAATATGAAGAAGTTGGAGGGATGTGTCTGTGTAGCGCTCTAGCACACATATATTTGAGCACAAACTCCAATTGTTTGCTTTAAAAGCCGAAATAATTTTTGTAAAGGCATTCCAAGTAAGTACTATTAGCTTTTGGTTGAAGTGAATAAAAAAATACTATATATTCTGATGAACATCTCGAGAGGTAAATAGTACAACAACTACAACCACTACTAGTAGCAGTAGACTAATAGATATAGTTGCGAGGGTTGTGTGTTTGACTGCTTGTGTTGTTGTGCTTGCAGTAGTTATAGGAAATCAAGGTTAAAAAAATAATGCTGCGGTTCTTGAGAACAAGCGAGAGGAGGTCTCAGAAAAAAGTGTTTTACCTTTATTAGATGCTTTATCAGGTGTGGAATGATTAAGCCATAATTACAGCCCTGAAGACCACTCTCTTTTGGCATGCGAGAGATTAAATCAGATCAGATTTCAGGTCAGAGATCCATTCACGTTCACAGACACTGATGATGAGAATGTAGTGTGCCATTAGATAGATAAGAAAAAATTATTAATTTTCATATAATATAGAAATGAGTATTATTAATTTTTTATGAAGATATTAAGTTCATATGTGGGGTCCAGTATGCAAAAAATAGTGGGCCTGTGGGGAGGGTTCTCTTTTCCCAATGCAAGGTGATAGGACCGTCCGTGATACCTCTGTCTCTGTCAGACTCACGGTGTGGGACCCAAAGATTGGACCGTGGGGGACCCTTGATGCACCGTCCAATTCCAAAAAGTGCGAGTGATGAAAACTTGTGCATTATGTTTCATGAGAAGGGTTTATGGCTAAGACTAGACTACTACACTAGATGGATGTTGTTACTTGTTGAAGGTTGAAGTTGACGTACGTATGTACGTGTATACGCGTACATTTACGTTAGGATGCCACGAAACATGTCTGGGAATGTGATCGTATTGTTTGGTCATCACGACGACGATGTTACCTCATAAAGCTTAGGGTTGCTGGGCTGGCTGGCCTAGTTTGTTGCTCGCAGCAGTATCCGTGATGTGATCACCCAAGTTTGGTGAGATGAACTCTGTTATTTCCTCTTTTCTCCGTTTCCAAAAGCTGTTAGACTTGTTTCTTTCACAATAAATCATGTTTTCTTCTGTGAACAAACGTCAACTGTTGTGTGTTGTAGAGAAAATGACCCCACATGGAATTCTCCTCAAAACAAGTGAATTCGTGTTTAGGATTGGATAATGATTTAGCACCTAAAACTAGCTTAACAATATAATTACATTATTTTTCTCACTTCATTTTAATCATGAACAAATTTCTCAAAGAATTAAAACACTAGTCAGAAATTACTGTACTGCACAGAAAAAGGGTGAACCATGCCACTTCACATTTAAAGAAAATATAACCTTTTTTTTTTGTTAGTAAGCGAGCTAAAAAGACTCCATTAATTGTAACCAATCCATCACAAGGTGTGCCAAAGATTAGTTATAACCATATAATATGTATTGGTATTTTTGGCTAAATAATCAACTTGTGGAACAATAGCTGATCTAATCTACATTTAATAATTATGGATTGAAGAATATAAATTATATGGGGAAAGAAAAAGAAAATTGTTCAAGTAATATTCCTAACCAAACGCAAACTTAAGGACAGATCTGAGGACTACTTGAGTGATAGAGACACCTCACCTTACAGTCACACTACCATAGTTAATGAGATAATTACTTGATGATGACTGAGCCAAGACAATCATTTAACAATCTCTTTCTTTTGTTGGATAAAATTCTTACAATAAGTCCAATTCAAAATAAATAGATACCCTATTTCTAATTACACTGCATCTAACAATTATGACACCTTCAACTCTGCTGGGAACAAAAAAAGAAGAAGAGAGAAAACCATCTAGAAATGTGTTGTACCAAAATGCATTACACGCACATGCATACACACAGTTGCACAATCCTTCTAGTTATTACTGTTTTTTTCTACTTTAGATGAACAATAACTATTTAAGGAAGCCAATAATCTGCAGGTTATATATGTAATATTGGCCATGCTTCTGCTCTATACCATATGTAGTCCACGTGATTAAAGATTACTGAGAGCTTTGAAAATTATATATATTCCGATTCCTCGTCATAACTCCTTCTGTCTATTTCCAACAACCCTACATGTCTCGTGTGGGAACAAATCTTGCCATCACAAGTAACAATATTAGCCTTTTTTATTTCCACCTTAACTAAACCACAACCACTAAGGTTAATATGAGGATTACTATTCCATATAGAGGGCACCGACTGAATCAGAGAGCATGTTCATTTTCTTGTGCAAATGGTTGTTTAGGGACTGTGTACACGCATCGTGATGATGGTCCATATAAGCATAGACTAGTTGACTTTCACTTCAAAGGGTTGGTTAGATGAGGAGAGGGTGAGGGTGAAGGTAAAGGTGAAGATGAAGGTGAAGGTGAAGGTGAACCTTTACGTCTCCTACGTATTTAATTATGCACTTCCATAATAGGAGGACCATCCTACGTTACTGATTCTCCTTTTTGAATCCATGAGCATATTGGAAGAATAACATCACATATATAGGCGTAGCCTGTTCAAAACATAGAGCTTAGATTGGCAAAATCCCTTTGGGGCCATCATATCCAACAGCTAGAGTTAATTAGATTTCTAAGCTATTACCTCATTTGGTCTCACCATTTAAATATGGTAGTTAATGGTTTAGAAACTGATGGGGCACTCAACTTTTCTCTCCTCCATCCACAAGTTTTTTTTTTTTTTTTTTCCTTTCTGTGCACATGTAATTAACTAGAACATACTAAATCAATTTAAGAATAGGCTTTCCCAGTTTCAACTTCCAAGACTGGTTAATTTATGCAGTGAGAAATTCTTGTTCTGTCAAAATATTAGTCTAGCCCAGTAAAAAAAAGGGTCTCATCTAGGAAGTGATTAAGATTGCATCATCAGAATTGAGGCATGGGGTAGCTAGTGGAATTGGTGAGGAAGAGATTAGGTGAAGACGAGCAATCAAACCAAGAATTAATAGTAATGAATAAGATAGATTAATTAGAGAATAGAGTGTAGAAGAAGGTGTGGGGGCCAAGGTTTTGACAATATTGTGAGGATTGCATGTTTTGATTTTTGAGATTATAAATTGATGGAAAAATGAGCATAATAATTGAATTTATAATAATTTTGGGGAAAACGTAATGTGTAGTGTTATAAAAATATGAGACAACTCAACTGCTTTTGGCATCTTGCATTCGGAATTTCCCTTCCAATCTATATTATTTGTTTCCTCATCCTCTCATTTCGGTATCCTATGATCAATGTCACTCACTACCCCACGTTCACAGACATTCAAACCCCATGTGATAATTCATAATTTCAATCTTACAAAATATATATATACCAGAGAGTCACACTCAATAATTTTATTCATTTTAAATAAACATGCATCCTGGGAAAAATATTTTAATTATTAGAGATATCACAAATTATAATTCAGAAATAAAAACATTTTTTCATTGCACAAATTAATTTTATAGAATTAAGTCTTAACGTCTGTATTGAAATTTATGATTTGATTAGGTAACCAACTCATACGAATATATATTCAGGTCAAGAGAACCATGATATCGAAAATCTATGCAAATAAAAAAAAATATGTAACTTTTATAGCATATACATGATGATAAAAATCTAATAAAGGGTTTAAATGAATTATCAAAGATCTATAATTTGATTTGTGTTGGAACAAGGAAAGGAATGAAATTCAGAGGTATTATATAAAAATGCATATATATTATGTCCATTTAGATAACGACATCCCTCACATACATCCATTCCATGGATTCCCTGTCTTTGCCGCAAGGGACCCCATCATTCTTCCTTATAAATTATTATAATTTATATTTCACTGTAGATTCGTGTATCGTTCGCAGATATTAAGTGTAATTTATATAAATATATAAACTTATTAATATATTTTTTAATAATCAATTTGTTATAAATTAAAGTTTAAAATATAAAATATTTGTAAGGACAGTAAAATTAGGTCTGGCGCGTCATTCAACTTCTGAATTAACTGGTTCGTTTTAAAAAAAATTATTTATATATTAAAATTAAAATTATATATATATATATATATATATATATATATTTTTTTTTTGTGTGTCCTGATTATTCAATGTTTTGTTTATTAATAATAAATAGTGTTAGTTATGTGTTATACTTAGTTGTTGTTGTTGTAGTAGATGGTTCAGTTTATCAAATGTTATCATCAAATTTTACTCTGTATTCATTAAATTGTGCTTAATGAAAGCATAAAACTCTTGGTAGATAAATTTATTACACTAATATTTTTATGTTATTATCTTTGTGGTGATTATTCATTTACAATCATTAAACGCTTTTATATTATTTTTGTGGTAATTGTTCAATGTACTTTGCGCCTTTATGTATATTAAACGCTTATGTAATTATCGATAAATACTAAAAAGAAAAATTATTCATAATTACTTCGTACTTTTAATTACAATCATTCATTAACTTATAATTATATTATAATTACCTATAACCTATATTTTCAAAATTAAAGGAGAGTAACAAGTTATTTTTAACAAAAAAGTTAATAATTATATTAATATAATATTTAACCACTTCAATTTTATATTACATAAATAAGTTAATGATTGTAGTTCTTTACTAATAGTAATAATAAGAGTAATGAATTGAATAAAAAATGTGGAGATTTTGAAAAAATAAATAAAGGTGATATGAGGTGTCAGGAATAATCCAACAATCCAATCTAATTCACGTAAATTGGGTTAGGTTTTGTTTATAATTGAATAAACCGAACAAACCTAATGTAACTTAGTTTCCAATAGGTCGAGTAACGAATGCTGACTCTCATATCCAACATAACTTACTAAATAAAAAATTATTAAATAATTTTTAATATTAGTAATAATAATAATAATAAAAATAAGATATTTATTATTTAATTTATTCAAATGTTACATTAAATAAATATATATTTTTGAAATATTAGATTATTAAAGTATTTAGATAATAAATAATTTAATCTATTTTAATAAAAATATTTTAAAATTCAAAATTTAATAAAAAATCTTGTTTAAAAATTGTGATAAATAAATCTAACCGATTAAGGGTGTAATGTGTTGGATTGGGTCGAATAAAAAAAATTATAAAATCTGACTTAACCCAGTTCAAGATTTTTGTATTGGATTAAATGAAGAGTTTGATCAAAATCAATCCAACCCAGCCAATCTCAACTACACTATTAAAACTATTTTGAAAAAATTGATCTTATAAAATGGGTGGATAAATATAAATGTAAAAATTGTGAGAAATTATATACATATAAAGAAATTCTATGAACAAATTATTTTAGAGAACATCTTCTTTTAATATATTTTCTAAGTATTAAAGGTGAGAGTTATGATAGATAATAAAATAAATTTAATTAAGAATGAGAATTCAATTATAAAATATATCAAGATGTACTTGTTAAATATATTATCAAACAAGATATTTTATTAATTATTATGAAAAGATTTAGGAAAATTGGGAATTATGTTACATATTATTGATCAAAATTGGAAATTAAATGATAACTTAATCACTTAAGTAGTTTAATACACTGGTTAAAACTATTAAAAAAGTGTTTAAAGTGATTAAATTTTTACATATAAGATGAGAACATCATCATCAGCAGCAATTTCTCCAGGGATATTTAGAAAAATAAATTTTAAAACTGTTCAGGAATCTAAAATTGAAATTGTTTATTATACCTTTTGAATATAACATTCTAAAAAATGTATTTCTTGGAGATAATTTTTAGTTAAGTTTCCAAACAACTCATGTCATGACGAGTTGAAAATATAATTTTATGAATTAATTATAAAAAAATTTAATAAATAATATCATGCTACCTTTATTAAATAATTTAATTTTTCTAATAAATGAAAGGTTTCACTAGAATTTAAAAAACTTATATAAATAATTTAGGTAATATTTTATTAAAATAACAAATTTTTTTTATGTCTAATTATAATTTTCAGCCTTCGTAATTATCAGAATTTGTGATTATAGTATTAATTCCATTTTTTTAATTTACATGTAGAAAATGCAAAATAATAAATAATTAAGGGAGAGAATTTAAATATATATAAATTAATAAAAATGATGAGCATTAACTACTCTTTTTTCACTTATGAATACAAAAATAAGAAATATAATTTTTTATTTTTCTATAATTTTCTTAATTGATTTTTCTTTCTTATTTTATATTTATTAGTTTTATATGTTTAAAAAATTATACAAAAATAAAATAAAATAAAATTTTATAGTTTTATCTAAAAATATTAATAATAGCTAATTTTGACATATTTTAATGATTTTGTTTTACGATAATTTTCAAAATTATTTTATTTATGATTCTTTTTATTTTGTTTTCGTTATAAGAATTTGAGTGAATAAAGTTTTTATGTAACTTTTAGTATTATAATATTTTTTAAAATCTCTTTGTTATTATCATATTATTTTGTCTAAAAATTAATAAAATAATAATAATTAAGAAAATAGATAAATTAATAAAATAAAAGGCGATTTTCTATAATCCACAAAATTAATATCTAAACTACAACCTCCATTTATAACAATGAATTTTATCGTTGTTATTTTTCTCAAACCAATATGTATGCAAGTAGGGCAGGTCAAGGCTCAAGCAGCTAAAACTCTTGTTTTAGGCTCCCTAAAAAAAAGGCCTCTAAATTTTTTTTTAATACTAATATTATTTCTAACAATTTTTTTAATAAATCATAATTAAAAAAAAAAGAATTTGGTTAGTTAATATTG
This sequence comes from Sphenostylis stenocarpa, assembly GCA_963425845.1. Taxonomy (NCBI): domain Eukaryota; kingdom Viridiplantae; phylum Streptophyta; class Magnoliopsida; order Fabales; family Fabaceae; genus Sphenostylis; species Sphenostylis stenocarpa. The sequence continues at coordinate 8,510,520 of OY731404.1, read as the reverse complement.
TTAGACAAATGACATCTAGAGGGGAATAAATGTATAAATTAAAATAGATGTCAAATTAAAAATTTATTCGTGAGTCAATAATTTATTTGAATACGGATAAAGTGAAAATGATAAAATAATCGGGAAAGAGAAAGAGATAAGGGAAAGAGAAGAGTATACAATGATTTATACTCCTTCGGGTATAGCCACTACAAGAAATTTCTGATTTACCGACGAATGTAGAGTCGTCGGAAAATGAGTAATTACCGACTGAAATTACCGATGGATTTAAGATAGTTGTGAAATTTGGTTTTACCGACGGATATATCCGTCGGTAAATGAACTATTAATTATCGAGGGATATATCCGTCGATAAATTAGGAGGAAGTGATTACCAACGGATTTTTGAAATGTGGTTTTACCGACGGATAAATCCGTCGGTAAATTAAGACCTATTTCGAATATTGTTATCTTGTAACCTAAACGAGATTTCGCCAGTTATTCACTTTATTCCCCCGATTCCCTCCCTGCAGCCTCCAAAATATAACTTATTTTCATTTATATATATATTATAGAAATTAAAATAAATTATATTTTAGAATATATATATATATATATATATATTAAATATAAATTATTTTCAAGTTGATAATTATTATTCTAATTTATGCAAAAAATATATATATATAATTAATTTAAAGATTTTAATTTAAGTAATATATCTATATATAATTATAATTTATATAATATATATAATTTATTTAACATTAATTTTATAGTTATAATTTTTTTTAAAGTTATAATTATAAATATGATTTTTTTAATTATATAATTATAATTTTTATAATATATAATTGATAAATAATTTTTTTTTATTTTAATTTAATATATATGTGTCACTTTTAAGAGCGGTTAACATTTAAACTGCTTCTTAAAAGTAACATATAATAGCGGTTCCAGTTTAACCGCTCTTAAAAGTGAATATATAATAGCGCTCCACTTTAACCGCTCTTAAAAGTGACACATATAATAGCGGTTCCACGTTAACCGCTCTTAAAAGTGACACATATAATAGCGGTTTCACTTTAACCACTTTTTTAATTACTCCGTTATGATCGATTAAATTTTCAAATAATCGATTATATTTTCAAATAATTGGTTATAATCGATTACTTTTTCAAATAATCGAGATTTTAGATAGCGGTTTTAGAACTAACCGCTATTAAAAATATATTTTAGATAGCGGTTAACGTGAAACCGCTATTATATGTTCACTTTTAAGAGCGGTTAAAGTGGAATCGCTATTATATGTTCACTTTTAAGAGCGGTTAAAATGTTAACCGCTCTTAAAAGTGACACATATATATTAAATTCTCACCTCCACTACTAGTGACTCGCGGCGTCACCTCCCACCTCTCATCATCTCCTTCAATTCTTCTCCTTCACCAACCTCACTTACTCTCGCCCCACCTTCACTGAAAATCTCTAACACCCCCATCTCCGTCAGGCGATCCCTAGCTTGGGTCGCCTCCACCACTAATTGTGAATCGCCTCCCTACCCATCCACTCACCACGGATCGAAGCAGCAGTCAGTCCCTTGTCGAAGGTGAGGGCATGAACTAGCTCCCCTGTGGAGGTTGAAGTCGAGGTCAGGATCCGTATTCTGGGTTTATTTTTGTTTTATGTTTGTACCTTATTTTGATTTATCATTGTAGGGTTTTGCTTCTCATCTGCCATTCGAAGAAGAGTAATGGCAATTTCTAATACAGAGTGTAAAATGCTTTTAAATAATGGAAAAAAATACTCTAAAACAAATGAAGATGTTGTTTTACCCGATCATACACTACACCCAATTTCCTCACCCACTCCAATCACACCACCTAAAATGAACATATATGAAGGCCACAGGAACCAACTTTCCTCAGGTTTCGATTCGAATGCGCCATCTCAAAAAACCCCTGAATTTGCTTTGAAGAGCCCCTCGTCTGTATTGAACCCTCCATCCTCCCTAAAAAGGACTATTCGAGACTACTTTTCAGCTTCTCCTAATTATCTATAAGCTAATTATTTAGTTCAAATTAATTTTCTCTGGTGTAAAAGTTTATGGAGCTACTCATAATAGAAAACTTGTTTCCTTCAAATAAATCTCAAGATTGCACAATGTAGAAAAGTATATGTGAGTGAGAGAGAGAGAGAGAAGGGTTCAGTGATGGTGTTTAGTTTTGTATTTTTTATGAAGATTAATCAACAATAAAACTGGTAGCAGATACCTCATACCAATTAACATAGTTTTGTAAACAAGGGTCATCTTTAAGCTAAGGAATGTAAACAAAACCACATCAAAAGTGCAGAGCGTTTAATAAGTTGTATTTTAGAGCTGGTAATGGAGTTAGTAACCCTTTCACCATTAAGCAACAATACTATATATCGTCACATGCATGTCTACAACAATTCTCTTGAACAATTTTACCAATAGTTTTTCCATATCTAATATCACACCATGTGTTGTCTTTCAATATTAATAATTGTTTTTGGTACACGATACTTCTTGCAGGTTAAGTGTTGGAAAATCAAACGCCAAACAAAGGCTCCTCAAGCTGCAGGGACTATCCATATTGATTTTGAAAGGGGATTTATTTGTGCTGAGGTGAGTTGAGTTCATGAATATTGACATTTCTTGATTTAACCTGGTTGATTCTTCCTTTTATATATTTGCAAATATGTTTTAGTACACTTATTCATTTTTTATTCAAGCCTAATTGCTTGAAAGTCCAATGTTAAATTGAATTTAACAACATAAAAGTAGCTTAGTATTATTATGTTGAATCCAATGTTTAATCAATGTTCGATTTACTTGAAGCATAGTTTAATCAAAATCCAATGGTCAATTTCTTTCGCACAATTCATTCAATTGATCTTATTCTTTTCAATATTACAGAACATGGATGGTATTTCTTTCCGTCATGGTTGGATGTATGATAGATGTTATAGTGGTAGAAGAGGTTTGAAAGAGTCTTTTGTTATAGGGGTTGAAGAGTTTGTCAGATTTGCTCGACAATATGAGTATTACGAACGTGATGGGGGAATTCGATGTCCATGCACCAAATGCGATTGTACAAGAATTTTGAAGGATGAAATGGTCAAAGTTCACCTTTACAAGCAAGGGTTCAAACCAAATTATTGGATTTGGACAGATCACAGAGAACGTGTGCCTGAAGTTGAAAATAATGTTGATGATAATTGTGTTAGCGGTTCATGTATTGATGTACACATGACTGAACAAGACCAATTTATGTCAATGCAAGAGATGATGTACAATTCTCTCTGGCAACATCAATGTAGACCCCTAATTTTGCCCGGTCTCTCAAATAAAGATAAAGGAGATCACCCGTAACAAGATAAAGCTCGTCTAGCATTACAAATAAGAGCCAAGGAGACTTCCTATATGAAGATAAAGCTTTAACAGACACATATCGGCACCAACTGACGTCCGAAACATGAAAGGAAAGCTTCCCGGAGTCCCGAAACGCGAAACTGGCCAGAACAAGTCGAGACGGCCGTCCCAAAGTTGGGACGGCCGTCCCAACCTGCCCCAGCCAGTTGGGACGCGCGTCCCGAAGTTGGGACGGCCGTCCCAAGTCCCAGTTTAAGTGGGACGGCCGTCCCGGGTTCCCTGGTGGTCCCAGCCTGTGTAATTTTGCCATTTGGGACGGCCGTCCCAGTCCAGACGGCCGTCCCACTCCAGACGGTGGTCCCAAAGTGCGCCAGCTGCGAAAACTATAAATAGGAGGCTCATTTGCCACTTTTTCACACCCCAGACATCCCAGAGAGCTCTGAAACACTTTCTAAAACTCAGAGCACTTGTCTATTTCTCTCCCTTTCTCGAATGATCTTTCCGATTGCCTTAAATAGGTAACAATCGGTTAAGGAATTATATTCCGGCATTTGATTCTTCTTTAAATTTTTAGTGGAGTCGATCTTGTATTGGTGAGGAGAGTCTGTGTAGAGAGAGGGGTTGCCAAAACGCATCCTCACAGTTGGAGATTCTCAATACAAAGCTTGCTACGGAGGTTATTTTCAATTCTCTTCTCTTTTATTGCTTTATTTAGCTTTATTCATCATTTTATGCATGCAACATAAAATAAAATCATGTAGATAGCCATGTAATATTATGTAATAAAATAGGGTAATCACGTAATTTCTCGTAGTCTTTACTTAAATGAATTAATCTGTCATAGGGAACCCGAAAGGGGCGTTGTGGGGTGCTAACACCTTCCCCACACGTAACTAACTCCCTTACCTAACTCTGGTTATAATGGTCAAGTCTGGTTTTTATTAAAATCAATGCCTTTTCATCCTTTTCCAATGTTTATGGTCAAAATATTGGTGGCGACTCCATAAGAACCCCTTTTCAAAAACCTTGTTTTTTCAATGTTGAAGCAATGAACATATTTTAAAACAAATACGCGAGTCTAAACCATCTTTTCGCAACCGCTCGCATAAACGTTCGAGACGTCCCCCGGACGTCGAAAGGGACGGCGGCGACAGATGGCGACTCCGCTGGGGAAGCTAGAGAGTTGATCCCATTTAGTGACAGATAAATTCAATAAGTAATGATTTGAAATTACGCCTTTACCCTCCGTATGTTTTACTGTATGGCTTTAATAACTGCTGTATGATTATTTCTGCAAATTGTTTGAAATATAAACTGCACACAAAAACCCTTGCACACAACAGTCCCTCTATACCCGGGGGCAAGAGTGAATATCTATAGGGAGTGGGTGGCAGATACGATCGGTTAGTTGGCACACGGGGCTACTACCGTTGTCGGAAAACCACCAACTCAAGGTGATAACTCTCTTCTTTTGGTCTAAGGGTGTCGCCACGGAGTTCCGTGCATGACCCGAGGATTGAGAGATTGAGAGGTCCCTATAATGGGGGCACCTTGGGGACCTTTGGCCTGGTGAGAACAGTTAGAACCACCTAAACCAAGCACGTTTCTGCAGGAAAACCCTACCTCGTGATTAAATAAGCGTGGCTCTGCTCGTGGATATATTAATTGTGTGTGCATACGTTTGTTGCATTTGTATTGATGCATTAGCATAAGGTAATCATACAACAAACAAAAAAATGAAAAAACCTAAAAATCATAAAAATATATAATCAGATTAAAGTCGTAAAAATACCTTTGTCATTATTAGCAAAAGTCTTACAATTCATATCACCTTGTCTTCATAATCATAAAAAGGGAAGAAGATAGTACTCTCTTCATCAAAATCCATAAACATTCATATAGGTAAGCTTTCTTTTCCAGAAAAACCCAGTATTATCATACATCATATTAGGAATGAAACATGATAATACTTAGAAAAATAAATACTTGCATACATGCATTTACAAAAACCCATCCTCATATCATGCATTTTCCACTACTGTTAGATAATGGAGGGATCTGGTAGTAGACAATTAAAGAAAGTGGAGATCCTTCTGTACCGTGTAGAGAAGCTAAGGCAGATGTGTACTTACATGCCGTCGGAGGTCTGTACTAGTTTTGAGAAATCTTATGGAAGAATTCTTGACCTCCTAAAGATCAGCATCAATCCAATATTCGTTAGAGCATTGGTCCATTTCTGGAATCCCAATCTACACTGCTTTGAGTTCTCGCAGTTTGACCTGGTACCAACCTTAGAGGAATACGAACTCATGGTTAGATGGCCTCAGTCAGTTGGGGTTTATGTCTGCTCAGGAGAATATACGACCGTGAGCAAGGTTGCTACTATCATACGACTGCCTTCTCATCAATCTGCCCTACAGGGGAAAGGGAATGTCCAAGGTTGGAAAATATCCGTAATAGAAGACCACTTGACCTTTTTAGCTGAAAAGAAAGATTGGTCTACATTTAACAAAACTCTGGCATTGGCAATGTTCGGAATCATATTATTCCCATTTCATGCGAATATTGTGGATCATGTTGCGATGGATGCATTCTTTGCCTGGGATGTGTATTCAAAAAGTCCTATACCTACAATCCTTGCTGATACCCTGCTTTCTGTAGAATTTTGCCGACAGAAACAAGGAAAAACACTCAGATGTTGTACTTCATTACTATATGTATGGGGTGTTACTCACTTTTACGCCTCAAGCCACATGGGTGTATTCCCTGACCCTTTAAGAAGTTTCTCAAAAATCCCTCTTCAACATCGTCAAGCCTTAGAGTGGAAAACTGAGTTAGAAAACTGGAACATAGAGCATGTATCATGGGTTTGTCCTTGGTTCCGACCCGGTTATATTCTCATACGATGCGGAGACTACCTGAGTATACCACTTCTAGGTCTTAGAGGTTGTATAGCATATTCTCCTAAAATAGCTATGAGGCAACTTATGAGAACTCAGACTGCGCCAACCCAAGAAGAGCTCAGAGGGCTGAGTCTATGCCATAACTTTGAAGAAGTATCTGCTGTCCGGAAAGCATGGGAAAGACCAGTATACCTGGGGGATAAAGAACTCGGAAAGGCTCAGGTATCTACATCCCGTGAATATGAAGAATGGAGAAAAAATAGAGGGATACCCCTACCATCTGATGCATTCACTAAAGCGTTGGTCAACGAAGAGCTACAATTGCAGGTCAATGCCTTAAACAAAAGGGTTGAAGTCATGGAAACTCAGCTAAGGGCTTTTGAAGAAAAAGAGTAAGAATCAACCATTATAATAGACGGTCTAAAAAGGCAATGTAAAAAGAAGGACCATGAGATAGAGCTTCTCAAGAATGATTATGCTGACTACCAAGAAGAAGCTAAACAAACAATGAAAATTCCGAGGCTTGAACAAGATAGTCTTTTCCAAGACATGAATGACGAAATAACACGTTTTGAGAAGACACTTGCAGAACAGGCAAAAATGATCAAGTTGATACAGGATGACCTGACGGGAACTCGGTCAGAAGCACAAATGTGGCGGGAAACCGCTGAAAAATACAAGAAAAGCCTGGATGAGCTGCATGATAAAGAAAAGGATGGATTAGCTCAGTATGGTCATTTACTTCGTGAAAGAGACCAAGTAAGAGAGAGGTCTGACCAACAACACGCTTTGATCATTCATCTAGAAGAAAAGATGAGAGAGGCTCGTCGATATAGTGAAAATATGAGTCAAGCGGTACATGAGCAAATCAAGATACTCGGAAATCATGTGAGAACAGCTGAAGATGAATTACGAAGAAAGCCTAATTTACCTATAGGATTCTTCAAGCTTTTCCGTTTTTGTCAGCACTTGCTCCAAAGCATTGTATAGAAGGATTTACACTTTCTAATAAAAGGATTTATTTTTCTCTCCTTAAATTGTCTATTGCATTCATAAGCTGCATACATTCATATATCCCTCCTCATTTTAATAATAAAGATAATAAAAAGAAAGGATTAACTGATGTGCTTTCCACAAATCAGAAAAATGGAAAAGAAGCCTTTCGTCATCAAAATCTCTACGACAGTCGATAAACCCGAAGATGATAATAAACAAGCACCATTGGTTATTCCAATTGACAAAAGGGAGAAGGCAATAAAACCTATACGTTTATTCGTGCCTCGTCCTTTCCCTTATTTATCAAATAAAGCTGTACCCTGGAAATATTCAGAAGAATCATCAGTCAATCAAGATATCTCCAATATAGCCGGTATTGGGGGCATGACGAGAAGCGGAAGAATATTTTCCCCCAAGGAATTGCCAGATAACGCTTCTAAAGACAGGACAAAAGATAAGGTACAAAATAAAGCCGAAGAAGAAAAGGAATCCAAGGAGGAGACAGATGAGTTACTCCAATACATAAGACAAAGCGAGTACTCTATCATCGATCAACTTAATCGTACTCCAGCAAAGATAACTTTGTTATCACTCATCATGAGCTCGGAACCGCATCGAAACTCACTATTAAAGGTTTTGAATGAATCATTCGTACCGCATACAATATCCCAAGGCAAATTCGAAGGGATTATTGGTAATATTACGACCAATAGTCATCTTACCTTCACAAATGAAGAACTCCCTTTAGAAGGGTCTGATCACAACAAGCCTTTGCATATTGCTGTTAAATGCAAGGAATATCTCATTTCCAAAGTTCTTGTGGATAATGGATCATCCTTAAATGTTATGCCTAAAAGTACACTCGACAAGATAACAGTGCAAGGAACCCACATACGCCCTAGTAATACAGTTGTTCGAGCCTTTGACGGATCAAGACGAGAAGTAGTAGGAGAGATTAGTCTACCAATTCAAATTGGCCCTACTATCTTCAACATAGACTTCCATGTGATGGATATCACACCAGCATATAGCTGTCTCCTTGGTAGACTTTGGATTCATAGCGCTAAAGCAATACCTTCAACGCTCCACCAGAAAGTCAAGTTTGTGACAGATGATAAACTCATCACAGTTCAAGCCGAAGAGGACTTTCTGATCAGCAAACCGTCTGTCCAGCCGTATGTGGATGCGGCTGAAGAGGCTCTCGAAACATCTTTTCAAGCGCTCGAGATTGCCAACATAGAAAGACTTCCTGGTAATACAAAAGTGGCCCATATGATGAAAAGATATGGATATCGCCCAGGACAGGGACTCGGAAAGAATACTCAAGGAATAAAAGAGCCACCAGATTTCAAAGATAATCCTTCAAGATATGGTTTAGGGTATGACCCTACAAAAGATCAAACCATACGAACAACAGGGAAGTCTTACCCCTCGAAGATGATATTCCGAAAAGGAGGGGTATTAGCGCAAAGGGTAGCGTTAGTCATTAGGTGTCCTTCTTCCGATTCTAAGGGATGTAAATCTAGTGACTATTAGAGATCACTCCTCGGGGTATGCCCGTCCCCCGAGCATCTCTAGGGCACACATTTCTCCAAAATTACAAAAAGAATGTTATTCTTACTATCTGTTTCTTTTCTTGCTAAATATGTTTATACCCCATCTTCAATAAACAAGGTTTAGATAGACGTTTTGTTCCAAATGCGTCTGAACAAGTAAAGCGCCGCAAAATAAAGTAAAAATGATTGATTAACTAGAAACACAAATGAAATCTATATTGACAAAATCAAGTTTCGACAATGTTGTGCAAAAAAAAATGAATATGCATATAAAAGAAAAGCCCGTCAAGGTCAAAGGCTGAGACAAGAAAATAAAAGGGCAAAATACCCGGCAGGAAACCCACAAAGGGGGCTGCACAAAAGTTAGGGTAAACCCGGCAGGAGACCCGAACAATAATAAAGGGTGGCCTGGGCAAAAATTAGGGTTATAAAAGGTCCGCTAGGCATTCCTTAAAAATAAATACAAAAAAGGGAAACCTAGACAAAAGTTAGGACAAAAAGCACAGCATTCTAGGCTGAAAACCCGGAAGGACGAACTAGGGAAGTTAGTCAATCAATCAAAAGGCGCCACAAACCAGTAAACAATGACGCCACATCATAAGAATGAAACGTTTATCTAAACCAGCCTAAACACCGACCAACCCTGGCCAGCCATTCTTACAAAAACCTTTATTATAAAAAAAATATATCCTTCTAAAACATAAGCCCTTGTTGTGAATCCTTTTCTTTCTTTTCTCTTGACCATTTCATTATAAAGCATTCAAGTAATAAGGAGAATGTGGAAATATAGTGATCAATAGGAAGGTTGAAATTTCTAAGGAAAGGAAGAGGGGCATTGATATGGCAGTTACCCTATGAACAATAGATTGCTCTTCGGCAATAGCAAGAAAAATCCAGGACGGCAAATTATGTACAGCCAAGCTTGTTAATCGAAGAAACATGATGACGAAAAGGCACGACACCAAGATTACGTCCAAAAACAAAGCACATCGGTTAAAACTTTCGAAATATTAACTCGAAATAGATCATAGGATGCATATCATGAAACATTACATGCATTAAAACATCAATGAATGGAGTCCTACCCTTGTTCTCAGCAAAAAAAATCAAAAATCCCATCCAGCAGCTCGAGACGGCCGTCCCAAAGTCGAGACGGCCGTCCCAAATCCCCAAATTCAGTTGGGACGCGCGTCCCAGGTGGGACGGCCGTCCCACTTACCCGCTGATGGCCCCTGTGCATTTTTTTCGATTGAGACGGCCGTCCCAACCCAGACGGTCGTCCCAATGGTCCTGGCGCGCTCTATAAATGCTAGGCGCGGATTTGAGCCTCTGCATCCCACTCCAAGCTTTCTATCTTGCTTCTTCTCCCTTTCTACACATTTCTAGCATTCTTAAGCGAGTATGGAGCACGGAGAATCTTCATCTAGGAGAAAACGCTCTAGAAACCCTGCTAGAGGAACTACTACGATCGGTACTCAACTAGCGAGAATCGCACCAACTACGGTGCGGTAAATATCCGAGTAATTCTCCCGGTACCCCACACTCGCAATTGGACTTCGAAATCCTAGCTACATTCGGCTGGGATCAAGATGTCGAGAAGATACATCCACAATATAGGATGGGACTTTACGCTCACGTGAGCTACCTACTCGGATCCATCGCACCTGCCACGATGGAATTTCTTGCTTCGTCAACATGGTGGAAATGCCATCTTCAATTCCTGGGGTGCCACCAACCCAAGCTGTCTCCTACTTGGATGGATGGAGCCTACCGGAACACTGCTCCGGACGACTTTAATGTCATTATGGGTTTACGCCAGCGGCGGATACAAGAACTCCGAGTACCGGTCCGCGTATTTGGAGAAGCCCGCTGCTCTCACCACCGCTACCATGTGGAAGGAAATCACTGGAGCCGTCATTCCGCCATCAAATCCGAAGGGTGCAGCTTTTTCCCCTCCACTCCGCGTATGTCATAAATTGCTGGTCGGGACCATACACGCCGGAAGGAGAGCCAAGGAAAGGTAACTCCGGCCGACCTTTTCATTGTTTCTTGTATGCACCAGGGGCATAGGTGCAACCCGGGGTATGCCTTCCTCAAAGCCGTCAAAGATTGCGGCACTCGCGGTCCAAGCAGGAGCGATCATAATAGCTCCCTTTCTCACCCCTCTAGCCGAGTATTGGGGATGTAGCGACGGAGAAGACATCCCGGCTAGTCTTCGACCGGAGCCGATCAATGGCGGAGTGCTGGCCCATATGAACATCCTCGGCGGGTAAGGTACGGGGTTTATCTTAAACCCAATCCTCTCTATCTCTATGGACATGCGGGATTTCGACACGCCACGGGATATCCCCACCACTTCGGAATCTCGCGGCGAGTCCTATGACCACGACTACGCCGGCTTATACGAGCGCCTGGATGATGAGCATGCCTACATGGAAGGGCAATTCCAGTTCATGCGACAGCAGTTCGGTCAGCTGACCATGAGGCAGGACAGGACGGACCGCCAAATAGAAAATCTGGTCCAGACTCAGGCGAGATTCCAGCGCCGCCTACTCCGCCGCTTCCCTTCGCCAGTACCATCTGCCCATTCCAGCCCAGAGGCAGACGATTAAGATTTATTTATATAGCTTTCTAGTATCTTAAATATGCTTGAAATGTATCCAACAAAAAGCAGTAATGAATAAAAATCATTATTTCTGTTTTACACTTCGCATTCAAAAAGCCCATGTGTACAAAATTAAAAGGCACACATGATCTACTAAAAAAGCCAGATTTCAAAACAGCTCGCGATAAAAAACTAAACCACGATGGAAAAAGGCGAAATCTGAACCACTTTAGCAAAATAAAGAGCTCCAAGAAAGCTAACTCCAACCATCAACCTTCTACACCAATAAAAGAAGGTACATCAAAAACAGAAAAAGCCAACGGAAGGGCTTGATAATCCCCAAGCGGATCCTTGCCTACTCCGAAGGCAACACAAAAATTACTCCATGACTCAGTATCAACACCACATGAGTCATCAAACATAAATCACTTGGAGCTGCAATCAGCATCTTTCCATCCAAGAAAAAGGAAGTCATCAATGTAGAAAAGCCAACGGAAAGGCTCAATTATCCCTAAGAGGATCCTTGTCTACTCTAGAGGCAAGACAAAAAGATTACCTCACGATTCGAAAACATCACCGCATGAGTCATCAAGCACACTCATTAGAGAATCGCCACCTCGAGGAATCCATCAAAGAAAGATCATGCAAGAATCCATCAAAGAAAGCACAGAATCAAATCAACCCCCCGGTGGATCACCAAAAAGAAAAGTTTTTCCCCAGTAAGTCTACTCGCAAAGGCAAATTACAAATTACAAATCCACAGGGAGTTAAGCACCCAATATGAATATCCCCAGTGAAAGGTAAAACCTTCACTCCCAAGAATGCCTATGCTTACTCAGAGGCAAGCAAAGAGTCGATATCCCCAAGAAATGAGAAATCAACCTATAAGAGGCAATACAAGCACAAAGCTTTCAAAAAAAAAAAAAAGCATTCGCCTACTCAGAGGTATTATCAAGAACAAATATCCTCAAGTGGAGCATCCGTCTAATCAAGAGGCAAAAAAAAATAAAGAGCCAAAAATAAAGAATCCCCGGTAAAACCGGACGACTAACAGAAAAGTCAAACATTCCCCAAGGAATAGGCGCATGATCAAAGACAATAAGCCGCCAAACACATCTCTAAAACCAGATGACCATAGGATGAATTACAAAATAATACATCCTAAAGAGCCTTGTCAAGATGCAGGTTCGCACCCAGTGGGGGTGTAAAAACCAATAGAGCCTTGTCAAGATGCAGGTTCGCACCCAGTGGGGGTGTAAAAAACCACTAGAGCCATGTCAAGATGCAGGTTCGCACCCAGTGGGGGTGTAAAAACCATTAGAGTCCGTCAAGATGCAGACTCGCATAATAGAGCCTAGTCAATATGCAGGTTCGCACCCAGTGGGGGTGTAAAAACCATTAGAGTCCGTCAAGATGCAGACTCGCACAATAGAGCCTTGTCAAGATGCAGGTTCGCACCCAGTGGGGGTGTAAAAACCACTAGAGCCATGTCAAGATGCAGGTTCGCACCCAGTGGGGGTGTAAAAACCATTAGAGTCCATCAAGATGCAGACTCGCACAATAGAGCCTTGTCAAGATTCAGGTTCGCACCCAGTGGGGGTGTAAAAACCACTAGAGCCATGCCAAGATGCAGGTTCGCACCCAGTGGGGGTGTAAAAACCATTAGAGTCCGTCAAGATGCAGACTCGCACAATAGAGCCTTGTCAAGATGCAGGTTCGCACCCAATGGGGGTGTAAAATCCATTAGAACCTAGTCAATATGCGGGTTCACACCAAGTGGAGGTGTAAAATCCACTAGAACCTAGTCAATATGCGGGTTCATACCAAGTGGAAGTGTAAAAACCACTAGAATCTAGCAAAAATGCAGATTCGTACCAGGTGGGGGTAGGTACCCACCAAAACCTTAAAAAGAAAGCTCAAACCAGATAGGGGTTGGTACCTATCAAAATATTTATCATCCGGAGGATCAACAAGGAGCGAGCATCCGAAGGATAACCGGGCAAAAGGGTTAACTCCTTCCCCTACCAACTAATTTTGTCGGTATATTAAAACCAACGAATTAGTTAGGCAGGTGAAGGGGGGGCAGCTGTAGACCCCTAATTTTGCCCGGTCTCTCAAATAAAGATAAAGGAGATCACCCGTAACAAGATAAAGCTCGTCTAGCATTACAAATAAGAGCCAAGGAGACTTCCTATATGAAGATAAAGTTTTAACAGACACATATCGGCACCAACTGACGTCCGAAACATGAAAGGAAAGCTTCCCGGAGTCCCGAAACGCGAAACTGGCCAGAACAAGTCGAGACGGCCGTCCCAAAGTTGGGACGGCCGTCCCAACCTGTCCCGGCCAGGTTGGGACGCGCGTCCCGAAGTTGGGACGGCCGTCCCAAGTCCCGGTTTAAGTGGGACGGCCGTCCGGGTTCCCGGGGGTCCCAGCTGTGTAATTTTGCCATTTGGGACGGTCGTCCCAGTCCGGACGGCCGTCCCACTCCGGACGGTGGTCCCAAAGTGCGCCAGCTGCGAAAACTATAAATAGGAGGCTCATTTGCCACTTTTTCACACCCCAGACATCCCGAGAGAGCTCGAAACACTTTCTAAAACTCGGAGCACTTGTCTATTTCTCTCCCTTTCTCGAATGATCTTTCCGATTGCCTTAAATAGGTAACAATCGGTTAAGGAATTATATTCCGGCATTTGATTCTTCTTTAAATTTTTAGTGGAGTCGATCTTGTATTGGTGAGGAGAGTACGTGTAGAGAGAGGGGTTGCCAAAACGCATCCTCACAGGTTGGAGATTCTCAATACAAAGCTTGCTATGGAGGTTCTTTTCAATTCTCTTCTCTTTTATTGCTTTATTTATTGTTTTATTTAGCTTTATTTATTGTTTATGCCATGTAGAATAAAATCATGTAGATAGCTATTTTAATATCTCTTTTATTGCTTTATTTAGCTTTATTCATCATTTTATGCATGCAACATAAAATAAAATCATGTAGATAGCCATGTAATATTATGTAATAAAATAGGGTAATCGCGTAATTTCTCGTAGTCTTTACTTAAATGAATTAATCTGTCATAGGGAACCCGAAAGGGGCGTTGTGGGGTGCTAACACCTTCCCCACACGTAACTAACTCCCTTACCTAACTCTGGTTATAATGGCCAAGTCTGGTTTTTATTAAAATCAATGCCTTTTCATCCTTTTCCAATGTTTATGGTCAAAATATTGGTGGCAACTCCATAAGAACCCCTTTTCGAAAACCTTGCTTTTTCAATGTTGAAGCAATGAACATATTTTAAAACAAATACGCGAGTCTAAACCATCTTTTCGCGACAGCTCGCATAAACGTTCGAGACGTCCCACGGACGTCGAAAGGGACGGCGGCGACAATCAATCATTTGAAGGACCCAATTGTCTTAACATAGAAGAGTCACCAAATGAAGCAATTCAAAGGTTTTATAATTTGTTGGCAGAGACAAATCAACCATTATTTGAGGGGGCAACAGATTCAAAATTGTCAATGTGTTAGACTTTTAGCGTGCAAGTCAAATTGGAATATTCCTGATCAATGCTTAGACTTTATGACACGCATGTTGTTGGATGTCACACCTATAAAAGACAATTTACCAAAAACTTATTACGATGCCAAGAGATTAGTATCAAAGTTGGGATTAGAAGTGAAGAAGATTGATTGTTGTATGAGTGGGTGTATGCTTTTTTATGACAATGACAATGGCAAAAAAGATGCTACATTACTTCAATGTAAATTTTGTCAAAAGCCAAGATATCATGAGAAAAGTTGTGGAACAACCCATAAAAAGCAAGTTCCAGTAAAGTTCATGTTTTACTTGCCTATAATTCCTAGATTACAAAGAATATTTGCATCAATGCAAACTGCTGGGCAAATGTCTTGACACCATCACAATAAAACTTCCGATGTATTACGCCATCCATCAGATGGTGAAGCTTGGAAACACTTTGATCGAAAACATCAAACTTTTGTTGCTGATCCACGCAATGTCAAACTTGGGTTATGTTCTGATGGATTTAATCCATATATTCAGGCTTCATCTTCACCTTATTCTTGTTGGCCTATCATTGTTACTCCATACAATCTTCCTCCTGAAATGTGCATGACCAAGCCATACATGTTTCTAACTTGCCTAATTCCGGGTCCATCCAATCCGAAGGCCTCTATTTATGTTTACTTAGAGCCTTTAATTGATGATTTGAAAAAATTGTGGAATGGTGTTCTCACATGCGATATTTCAAAGAAACAAAATTTTATGATGAGGGCAGCTTTAATGTGGACAATTAATGATTTTCCCGCTTATGGGATTTTATCTGGTTGGGGGACTCATGGTAGATTGGCTTGCCCACATTGCATGGAGCATAAAAAATCATTTACATTAAATTACGGTCGTAAAAGTTGTTGGTTTGATTCGCATCGAAGGTTCTTACCAAATGATCATCCATTTAGAAGAAATATTAAAGCCTTTCGAAAGGGAGAAGTTGAAGTAGAAGGGTCACCTCCTCGACTAACACCTACACAAGTTTGGAGAAGAGTAAAAGATTTACCAAAAGTAACTGAGTGTGGTATCACAAGGATAGAAGGATACGGAGAGTGGCATAATTGGACAAAATAAAGCATATTTTGGGATCTCCCGTATTGGAAAGATAATTTGTTGAGACACAATCTTGATGTAATGCATATAGAGAAGAATTTTTTTGATAACATATTCAACACTGTGATGAATGTAAAAGGAAAGACAAAAGATAATGAGAAGGCGAAGAAGGATATTGCTTTGTATTGTAAGCGTCCAGACTTGGAGTTAAAGGCACAAGCTAACAGCAAAATGTTAAAGCCTAAAGCAAATTACACGTATACTATTGAACAAGCAAAGGTAGTTTGTCATTGGTTAAAAGAACTTAGGATACCCGATGGTTATTCTTCCAACTTGGCAAGATGTGCTGATGCTGAAAAGGGGAGGATTCATGGCATGAAAAGTCATGATTGTCATGTATTCATGGAATGTTTACTTCCTATTGCATTTAGTGCGTTACCAGTACATATTTTGAATCCTCTTATTGAAATTAGTCATTTCTTCAAAGATTTGTGTTCTACAACATTAAAGAGGGAAATGCTTATTAGGATGGAAGAAAATATTCCAATCATTCTTTGCAAGTTGGAGAGAATATTTCCTCCTGCATTCTTTGATTCAATGGAACATGTCCCTATTCATCTTCCATATGAAGCTTGGCTCGGTGGACCAGTGTAATATAGGTGGATGTATCCATTTGAAAGGTGATGAAATGATTGTCCTATATGTGTTTTATATGTTATTTTGATTAGTTTGATCAATCATAATCTTGCTTCTTAAATTGTATAGATTCATGGGGGAGTCTAAACGATCGGTAAAAAATAAGGCTAAAGTTGAAGGATCAATTTGTGCAGCTTACTTGCATCGTGAGACGACATATTTTTGTTCTCATTATTTCAATAACTTCATGTTGTTACCATGACAACCTAGAAATGAAATATATTTCCAAAGTCAAACACAATTGTCAGTGTTATCAGTATTTCGACAAGTTGGTCGTCCATCTGGGCGGGAGTTGACTCATTGGTTAACTGATGCTGAATTCAAGTCAGCTCATGTTCATGTATTAATCAATTGTCAAGAAGTTAAACCGTACCTTGAGTACATTCAAAACACATATATTTTCTTTGTCACATTCTTAAAGTAACCTTTTAGCATTTTCTATTTGGACAGCTCATTCTTGCAATCAGAGCAAATAAGTGAATCAGAAGCATCTGCTAGGATTCATGCAGAATTTCCTACATGGTTTAGGCAACAAGTATGTATGTTACCATTCTCTTTTAAATATGGTATATAGGTATTAATGTAACATTTGGTTCATTTTATATTTGTAGATCCATAATGAGCCATTTAGTGTGAAGAATGAAGACCTAAGGGATTTATCCAATCACCTAATGCGATGCGTTAAAGAATGGCACACATATTTTGTGAATGGATACAAATTTCATACAAATGCATGGAGCAAGGGAAAAAAGACAATAAACAGTGGTGTTTATGTTAAGGGTTTGACAGAAAGTGGTGAAGATGATTTTTATGGAGTAATTATGAAAATATATGAGTTGGAGTACAATACTTCAAATTCTCCCAAAAAAGTTGTGGTTTTTTATTGTGAATGGCTTGATCCATCAAGAAGAGGTACAAAAGTGGATCCTAAATATAATATTGTAGATATTCGAATGGGTTTAAGATATGAACCATTTGATCCATTTATCCTTGCACATAATGTAAGACAAGTGTATTATGTTCCATATCCATCATTTCGAATAGACAAGCGTGGTTGGTGTGTTGCAATCAAAACAAAACCAAGAGGTCGTATTGATTCTGATGGTGTGGAAGAGGATGCCCCTTACCAAGTAGATGAAATGTTACATGGCAATGAAGTCATTGAAGTGGAAAGCATATTTGGATTACATGACTATGAATCTAATCCTGAAGAATTGGAAGAGGAAGAGGAAGAAGAAGAGGATGACGATGACGATGAGGATGACGATGATAAGGATGAAGCCTAATGTTTCAAGAAAATTAGAAACATAAATGTTTTGATTTTGTAAAAAAAAACATATTGTACCCTTATTTGTTATGAATTATGTTATTAATTGAGTGTCCCTTAATTTATATGAGTTTTTACATCATAAGTTATTCATAATCTTATTTTTTTATGTAGAGATATGTCCATAGGAGGTTCTGACCCACCTCGGCCCCCACCCTCTGGTAGTGATAAAGGGAAGGGGAAGGCGATATCAAAGAAAAAAAGACCACATTACGTTTTGAAAGTGGTTTCCACAGATATACCTTCCACATGCACTACACCTAGACCATCCACTACACCTACACCATCCATTACACCTATATCATCCACACCCGTTGCACCCATACCATCGCCATCCTCTATTGTAGGACCTACACCATCCCCTTCACCCCTTATACCTATTGTACCCACACCATTCACTTCTATTTTACCACCCATACCATCCTCTCTTGCAGTTGTGGCACCCGCCTCCTCTCCAGTTGTGGCAGCCACTCCTTCTCCATCTTCATTCCCTGTTGTGGCTTCAACACCTTCCTCCTCTCCAGTTATGGCACCCACTCGTTCTCCATCTCCATCCCCTATTGTGGCCTCAGGACCTTCCTCCTCTCAAGGTCACTCACCTACTGTAGATGTTGATTCTGAGGTTGAAGAAGATGTTCCTGCTATACATGATCGATCGATGATTGAACCTTATGGTCGAGGGTAATATTTATTTTAAATTCTCCAATTTATTTATTATAACTAAGTTTTAGTCATTTTCAGCACATATGTAACTTGTATTAATTTTTCTTTGTAATTAGGTTTCTTCCATCCAGAGTTGCATCACAAGCTATAACAAAGAGTATTAAACAACAATTTCTTCAACCTTGGGCCACATGGGGAGTGATACCTAATAGTGATAAGGAGTAATTTTTTCAACGTTTTAAGGTAATTTAATTTTCTGTACATACTTAATTATTAGAAGGATGTTTAATGTTACTATTGATTTCCATTAATGTATATATCTATAATTATTGAATATATGTTTTGTAGTCATTTTTCTATAATGTGTATAACAATTTATACTTTTATAGATGAAGGTTCAGTGGAGACCACAACATGAACATCAAATAAAGAAGAATTTTCATTCCAAAGCATCTCACAGACTTAGTGAGATGTTTAGGGATGCAAGAATTGTTGATCAAAGACCAGACTGGATTGGAGATCACGTTTGGAGCAGTTTGCTCGCACATTGGAACTCACCAATGTATCGGTCCAAATATGCACAAGCCCAAAAAAATAGGGCATCTGAAAAGGGTGGGAGCCTTCACACAGGTGGCTCTATCAGCACACATGAGCATGTCATGCGTATGGTAAGTCTTTATATCATACATTTACGATTTTGAAAAATTTATTGGGTTTTATATCTCAAATTGTTTATGTAATGTAGGCAAAGGAGCTTGGAAGATCAGTTTTTATTGATGAGATCTTCCAACAGACTCATATTAGGAGGAATACGGGTCAATTTGTTGATGAAAGATCTAGGAAGACACACATGAGAACCTTCATGTTAAACTTTGTATATTATGTAAAGTTAATAATCATGTTAATAATTGATTTGTTTCTACTAATAGGAGGAATTTGAAACTAGACTTTCACAAGCTAGGTCATCTGATGGATCTTGTGTTGGCGAACCTGAGTTCACTCCTGTTGATACTGCACATGATGAAGTTATAAGGTCCCGTTGCTGGGTGAACACAGTTGGAGGTAAGAATAAAGGAAGATTGTATGGAGCTGGACAACTTGTTGATGGCTATCAAGGTGGTTCAGATAGCTTGAAGCATCAAACTTAAGCATCCAGCTCCTCAGTTGACTTAGAAGAGATTAATCAATTGAGACAACAATTGTCTGTACAAGAAGAAGAAATACGTCGAACAAGGGAGCAGAATGAACGACTAGAGCACCAATTCAGAGAGTTTCAATCCCTTGTCGGTCATCTTCTACCCCCCAGTGCACAATCTCTTGTTCAACAGCGTCAACATAGTGAAGCAGATGATGAACAACAACCCCAACAACAACAATTGAATGAAGAGCAATAAGATAACCCACCACAGGACGACAACATACCAGAACATCATTCTCCTGATTATTCTCATTATTAAATGTTATACAAACATCTATAGAATAATATTTCAATTCTACTCGTACGTTGGTACTTTTTTTAGGATTATACATTATGTTTCATTATGCATAAATTACAATACATTTGAATTTACTTATGATTAAGATGAGTTCGATTTATGTTTAATTGAATTGTTGAATATATTATTGAATTGGACTGGATTGAATCTTATTTTACAGGTTATATGGGATGAAAAAAAAAATAAACTGTTCTAGAACTAGAGGTGGTTTTATCGACGGATTTACCGATGGATAATCCGTCGGTAAGATTTGCGCATAATTGGTAATTACCGACGGAAATATCCGTCGGTAAGTATCTATGACATTTACCGACGGAATAGTAAAATCCGTCAGTAATGTAATGGGTATTTACCGACGGATATATCCGTCGGTAAATTACCCACGGAAAAATCTGTCGGTAATTACCCATGATATTTACGACGGACTAGCGAAATCCGTCGGTAAATTTTACCGACAACACTATTATCGACGGATTTAGGACCGTCGATAATCCGTCGGTAATATATATTTACCGACGGAATGTGTTACTTACCGACGGATTTTGTCCGTCGGAAATTTTGATTTTTCTTGTAGTGAGCTAACCCTACATCTAGTTCCCAGTCAACTCTTAACACAAGAGTGACTCCCAATTCACTATCTTTTAAATTCAGTTTACAAATTACAATCAACTCAATAGAAGAACCAATAAAAAGTAAACTAATTAAAAAGACAATCACCTCCTTAGAAACTCACTAAGGATGAACACCTCCCTAGAATCCCACTAGGGATGAACACCTCCTCTGAACAAATCAAATGATGAAAAAACACCTCCTTAGAATCTCACTAAGGATGAACACCTCCCTAGAATCACACTAGGGATGAAAAATACCTCATTTGCCACCAATACACAAAGGATGAAGGTAATAAAAATAAGAACAGTCACACGTAATGGAGATAACAAATTGTAGAAGCTTGTAGAATGTCAATCTCCAAGAACAAGTATGATTAACAATGAGAGCACAGAAGACAGTAGAGAAGAGAGTTTTCTCAGAAGGTGTAAAATATCTTTGTTGCCTTGCTCAGAATTCTTTTCATCAAAACTTAATTAAATAGAAAAATAGCATCAGAAAATAGACGTTGGACATTAATATTTTTGTGAATAAAAATTAGGATATATTCAAAAATATTTATTCTTCAAAGCATATATATTTTTCAAATTTGAATTGGCATAATTGATTATGTTACCAGTATAATCAATTATGACAGAGAAAATCATTTTTCCATTTCTGATGCATCATAATTGATTATGACAGTGAAAAATATCATGTTATGAATTTTATCACACTTGTGCTTTGGAGGCTTATGCATAATATTACTTCATCAACTTGTACCTCCATATCCACTATTCTAAGACCATATCTAGTCTTCAGGAATCATCTTAGGCTTGCTTGAATCATCATCTTTATCAAAAACATATCTTGGGTATGTAGGGAAATGTTTCACATTTTCACCAACGTCTTAAATTCAGTTTGTCCTTAATTCATCTTGAATGGTGTTGACTTGAATGTAGTTGACTTGAATCATCATCAAAATCATCTCTTGGAAATGTAGGGACATTTCCATCAATCTCCCCTCATTGTTTTCAAATATTAATTGTTAGAGAAGTCCAAAAGTTTTTCTTTTATATCTCTATTATTTTACTAATTAATTTTAATTTTTATCTTATTTTCTCTTTCTATGTGACTTTTTAGTTCTCACTTTTCAGACTACTCAGTTTGAGTGTTTGATACATACACATAACACATTAGTTAATGACTTAATATTTTTAATTTCTCATCTGAGTAATTTCTTATATGTTGTGTACTTGTGTTTGTTGTTGAAGTTCTGCTTGTATGTGATTCGATTTCATTGATTTCAAGGGGTAGAAGGAGGCAACACAACTCAAGCAAAGAGCTATTTGACATTTCTTTTTTTGCAGTGCGACAGTGCGTCATACTAGGTAAAAATCTAAAATTTAAAATTAGTTGTACATTAGGATACTCGATAGTGTCTTTTTCAATTTACCGTTTATAGTTTGCGTATTTAGAGTTTCGTTTACCGTTTATTTTCTTGACAACTCACAACCAAAACCAGGTTTTATTGTTTCGACTCATTCTTTTTTATATACTTATCTTTAGTAGTATTTTATATATTATAATTTTAAAAGTACAAAGAAAATTGATTTGAAAATTTATTGATTTCTGCTAAGGAAATTGCTTTTGAAATGCATATAGTGCCTAAGTTTTGTGAAAACGTATTAATCGTAGAAAGAAACAATTTGATGAAAATGTTGATAATAAAATTGTAAAATCTTTTCAAGAATCATTTAGAATTGATTACTTTTTGTACATTGTAGATAAAACAATTATCATATTTTAAAGTAGATTTGATCAATTTAAAATATATAAAGATATTTTTTGTTTTTTATTTAGTGTTAAAAAATTAAAATCAACTGGACTATATACTTTTAAAAGAAAAATGCTTAAACCTTGAAAAATCTTTGAAACATGATAATTTGTTAGATCTTAATGGATTAGATTTATTTTCAGAATTAAATATCTTAAAGGAAATTATAAGATTGAAAAATAATAAACTAATTGACATTCTTAATTATATAAAAAGAATAAATTCTTTTCCAAATACATATATAGCTTATAGAATAATGTTAACAATTCCAATATCGAGTTGCTTCACTGAAAAGAGTTTTTTAAAATTAAAAATAATAAAAAATTATTTAAGATCAACCATGTATCAATAAAGATTAAATGAATTGACTTTATTATCTATTGAAAAAAGAAATATTAAATAAAATTAATTATAACAATTTAATAGATAATTTTACATTACAACAAAATTCGAAAAATAAATTTTAAATAAAACTATGATACATTTTAACATAAATTATTTTATTATTAAATAAAAGCTTTTATTCTTAAATTTACTTTACACCTTTCAAATCCTTGAGCTGCCTACATGCAAGTTTTCGATTGTTTCCTTCAACTTTCATCCAGATTTTACCTACCAAGAGTTCGATCAACCTTTGAACCAGTGTCGTATCTAAGAATATTAATATAAGAATTATATTAATATTTTTTTTTATGTTATTTTTCTGGTTTTTGGAGTTACATAATATTTGTTATACTTTTATAATTAAAGGAATTCAAATGTTTCATTCTCAAAAAATAATATAGCTAATAATTTAAATCTATATCTTTAGTATAGTTAACCTCAAATATGATTAATCAATTTAATTTTTAAAATATTCCTTAAAAAATCATGACAGTTAATAATATTCTATAAACCATATATATGTATTTAGAAAATAACTTGTTTTTTTAATATAGTTTGATATTATTATAGATGTGTGAATATACTTCTTCTCACTAACTTTAATTTTGAAAGCACACTAAAACTAATTTTGATATTACAATTTTTGAAGTGTAAGGTGAAATCATGAAATAAAAGAATATAAAAATGAATGAAGGTAAATATATATTTAGTTTATATCTTAACAATGAGTGAAAAAAAAAGTAGAAATGTAAAAATATATAATATTTTTAATTATAATTCTTTTTATTTTAATATATAAATAATAAAAAAAAAATCAATTCATCCGTCCCACCTTTAATTCGTCTGGTCTAGCTCAGTTTATCAACCGTAATTTTTTTATATAAAAAGTTAAACTAAGAAAGTGAAAAGTAGAAGAAAAGATAAAAGTGTAATAATAAAAGAATAAGAAAAAAAATTATAAATGAAAAATTGTGTAAAAAAATTAATAGTTATTATAATTATTATATTCAATAAGAGATAAAAGTATAATAAAAAAAATAAAAAGTAAAGTTTATTTAATTTTAAAAACATTAATTCCTATATATAAAAATAATAATTAAAAAAATAATTTTAGGGTGTGACCCCTGTCATCCATATATTTTTCTCTATTACTCTTTGTAGTAAAAGTAAAGAAAAATGTTTATAATTTTTTTTTATATCATTATACTTAATTGAACCACTTTCAACTATTAAATCTATAAAGTTTTTATCAATATTTTCATGTTGTCCTGGACCATAAATACTTTTATAAACTTCATTCAGTATTATTGAGCTCCTTATTTATTTCTAGTTATCTTGTAAGTTTTCATTATCACTAAATTAAGACTTTGATATTATTAAAACTTTATACCTCTTGAATGTTTTCATCATTAGTATTTTGCTCTATTATTTGGAAATTCTAGTGGAGAATTTATTGCCACATTTTCGACTTTCAAAATCATATGCATACTTTTTATTTAACATATTTTATGGGCTATAATGCAAATAACAAACACCCTATCTCAACATTATTAATTTACAATAATATATATTAATAATAGTATTAGAAAAAAAGTTAAAAATATTATAAAATTGGATACTAGAGCACTGTTTAACTTCCTTAATATTCGTATTGTTGGAACTCTGAATTGTTACAGAACATTTTAGTATATTAAAAAAAACTAATGTATATAAATTATTTTTTGTTCAACTTTTTAATAATGTGGGACTTACCAACATATCCGATCAATAAGGAAGGAAAGGAGGAGATGAAAGCATGCAACTGGTTTGCTTCCAAATTCATTGGGAGTGAAACGTTTTGAATTAGCTTTTACTTTTTAGGGTTGTTCTGTTCTGAGTCTGACTTTGTATGTGGAGGAAACAAAGCAAAGCAATGGTGATTGGTAAAATGAAAGCATGTTTTTTCCAGAATTGAACCCAGCAAGGAATCACTGTCTAATCTCTTTTCCATGGCTATATTTTGTTGTATAAGTTTATTTCATGTAAGCAGCGTAAAGTGCGGAAGCATGGCATAAGACTCCAAAAACTAGAACTATTGAAACATGAATCTATCATCTGGGAAGAGGTACTTGGCACGGCAACAAAAGCATATTATAAAGCTGCATGCATGCATGCATGCTTATTCATCTCTTAATCAATTAAAAAATCCAAGGGTGGTGGCGTGGTGTGAATCTCCAAACACAAACACATGATATCTCCTCTGTTTATGTGTTTCTCAGAGTTTTAATTAATTATTAGACATTTATTCCACAACCAAACATACAGTAGTATGTGGAATCTTCACCAACCAGTCCCATTCAAGTAATCACTGTTCTTCTTATCTGTTCATTTTCTGCACCTTACAACATACTCATCGTACATTATGCACATTTTTTCACCAAGTAGTTATATATATATATATATATCATTCACTTATAAAATCAA
This sequence comes from Sphenostylis stenocarpa, assembly GCA_963425845.1. Classification (NCBI taxonomy): domain Eukaryota; kingdom Viridiplantae; phylum Streptophyta; class Magnoliopsida; order Fabales; family Fabaceae; genus Sphenostylis; species Sphenostylis stenocarpa. The sequence goes on along the minus strand of OY731404.1, from coordinate 8,485,011 downwards.
TTCTGAATTTCACTTTAATATTTATCTGATAGCATTTTTTCAAAGAGGATTAACACCATGAAGTTTAATTAAAGAAGATAAAATAATCATATAAAAAAAATATTATACCATATTCAAAATCTTAAAATAATATATTTGCAAATTTTACTTACTTATATTTTATTCAACTTAGTTGTTTGACTCACTTAAATTATAATACTATTATCTAATTACAGTTTCTTAACATTATTCTATTATTATTGTTGTTTATATATAAAGTATTGCATACTTCATCAATAATTAATTTCTGAAAACTTATTAACCACTTACGGTGAAAACATATATATTTTTTCAATCACAATACTAGAATATAAATCTTTAACTACAAAAAAAATGTTAAATGTAGACTAATTTGAATATCTAGTGATTGTATTATCAAGTTAGAAACTATTTTAGTTAAAATTGTTGCTGAAATTAAAATTTAAACTGATCCTTAATCTTAGTTGCGAAGATTTAATTAAATTCTAAATTATTAAAGTCTAATTTTTAATTAGTAGCTAAAATCTTAATAGTTAAGATTAGAGGACAAATTAAATTTTGATTCAAAAAATCAATTTAAATAAAATAGTTCCTAACTTATTTAATATTTTTTTAATTAAATTAGTCTATATTCAATCCACTGTCAATCACGTGATTTAATTGCTATTAAATCATTGATTCAAGGAAAACTAAATTAATCCAATCCTCTTTAATAAGATCTCATATTCAATATTTTGATTAGAAAAAAAAAACATGATTAAACAGAAGATCCTACTAAAGATATATAACACGTTAGGTTTATGAATAAAAAATCATAATAAAATAAATATTTACACTGATAAAATAATTTTCTGAAAAAAAGAAAAGGCTAGATCAACTAACAAAATCTAATAGTATTGAGAAAGAAGTATTGTGTTTGATTCCTATCTAATAATTTTTTTAGATAGATTTAGATGATATGGAAGTACTATATTTTACAATAGTGATAATAATTAAGAATTAAGTCATGTTCATGATTGGATCCAAAAAGTGATGTAGATAAGAAGATTATGTTTCATATTTAAATTGATTAGTAATCCATTAAAAATAATAAGGGTATGTCCTGTAATAATATTGTAAGAATAAAATTTTGTGCGTAAATTATTATCTATTTTAGATCATTAATTCGATACGATTTTATTTTTAAAAGAAATATATATAATCGATAAAATATGTGGAAATAGTTAGGACAATAGAAAAAACGGGCCTCACACGTTCCTATTTTGCTTTCTGTGTGGATGATGATGGCCCCTCTCTGGATAACCCTAATTTGGCTTAATTTGTGTGTTTCTGAGTTGTTCTTATTTTTTTATATGAATCCACGTAAGAAGGATAAGATATGCATCAATTGTACGTGTGAACGTGAGCGTTTAGTTATGTTGTACAATTATAAATTGGTCTTTTCTGGTTTGACCTCGGTTTCTATTGGTGAATGGTCGTGTCAAATCATTCTCTATGGGTTAACATAATAGCATATATATATCACGTAATCAGAAATGATTGGAGTAAATGGTGATTTTGTTCATAATATATTTCTAAAAAGTTGCGTTAAGCATGGTCAAAATGTTCAACGTGCAAGGAAAAACCTTTCCCCATAAGCTAATTCCGTGCCCCTCCCTCCATTCACAAAAGTATAAAACCATTTTGTTTCCAAATCAATTGACATGAATTTCAACGTGTTCATATTTGAACTTGAGCCTTCTTCTTGTTCTACGCATGAAATCCATGTCATAATCATGCACCAATTTCAATACGTATACACAACCACTAATAAGTTGCGTACTTTGTTTGTATTTGTATAATTATTTCATTCCAAGATAATTAGTAAAATTAGCTCAATATTATAACTGATATTAATATTATAATAATATTATCGTGTATTTTTAGTTAATATGGGATTTGATATTTTTAAAAAAATTATCCATTTTTCATCATATGAGAAATGTTTTCAACATACTCTCCCACAACCCACAACATAAGATTTTTTTTTTTCTTTTTTCGTAATTCGAGAGTCTAAAATAATCTCATTATCCACTTTCATCAATCTTGAAAGGACTTTACTAAAATGATATTTTGAGAGGGGGAAAAGGGGTGGAAGGAACAGTGGGAAGTGGGGCTTGTTGATGGACCAATGATTGAGAAATTGAAGTGTAGAGGCACATAGTTGTAAGGCAGTAATGTCAAAACAGGCTGTCCATTAAGGGGATGAAGAAAATTGATTATTGAGGTGATTAGGTCCAAGAAGAAGAGACCAAATAACAGAATCAAGTTGGTCTTATTATGTCTCTTCACCTTGTGTTCATCCATGTTCTGTTTCTTGGAGTTTTCTGCAACAGGACTATGGTATTGCTATGGTACCAATAATGCCAAATACAACCTTCTCTAGGCATGTTTCAACCATTCCTATCTTTCTTTTCAAATCAATCGCTCCATTATTTGTGTTTTCTTTTTTCTGAATTTCCCATAAGCTGAGCTATATCTATATTTTGTAACTAAAGTTTTATGCTTTCAGCTTTGCTTTAATCTCTCACTTGATTTAGTGCATTAGCACATAATCTAAATACATGTTTGTTTCTCTTTTTATTCAACAAAACATCAATTCACTCTCTCTCTCTCTCTTTCCTTTTTTTTTTTTCATTGGAATGTGTAACTCTTCTGTTCACCACTGCTACTAGGGTTGTCAAACACACCATAATTAGTTAACATTCCATGTTAGTAGACACTGCAGAAATACTTGAAAAATGGGGAAAGTAGAGAAGTACTACATATTTTTTTGCAGTGAAACTTGAATCCACTTCTATGCAAGTAGACCAAATAGTGACGTCATATAAACAAACACATGCAACTTTTTAGGTTCTTTTCATATTTTCTATCATATATACCTATATGATGATAACCAGGATGAGGTTCATCTGGCCAAGAATAACTAATCTGACTCTTAATAATTAAAGTTCACATTGGAACTGGAATATAATCGGCATGGTGAGATCAGCATACTAATTCTGTGTCAATCTTAGTAAGTATGTTCACAATAGTTGTCTTGCTTTAAGGATGGTAGTAGCTCAATCTGATATAAAGAAAAGGAGAAGAAAGTTGGGAAAAACAAACACTTGATTCAGTTTAAGAATGTAAGTTTAAGCAAACAGGGACTTAATATAGTTAAGCAGATACAACACATAATAATGCTGCAAGGTCTTCTAATGTTGAAATTGGTGGATTTGGTGATGAAAGAATCTGGATTAGGACAACCTCTGAAGAGTTCAGATGTTGAAGGTCCAATCCATGCATGCATTGAAGGACAATTTCAAAGTAACCCATGTTCGATATTCCACATTTTAATTGAACAAGATGATTCGTAAACAGACAAAAGCTACTGCTTTACCCCATCATTTGTGGCTTTCGATCGTATACACTTCAAAACATTTTTTAAACTAGCTGTTAAACAAAAAGTGGACTTATGAAAACACTAACGTACAAATTTGTGTTCACCGGGGGCTTTAATTTGCAGAACAATGAATCCAGAATAGATGCATCTAATAAGTACGAACATCGTAACCACTTACTCTTCTTCAAAATCTTACGAGTAGATAACAACACCTCAATAATCCTCTGTACTTTCTACACGTTTGTTTATGTTATTTTGAGGTTTATAATCTGTCCATGTCGGAATTTAAGCGTAGATAAAATTTCTTGTTCAATAAAAATAAAAATTTATATAATATATAAATAATTAAGAACAATAAATATAATATTTTAAGATTTTGTATTTTCTTATATGATTAATTTTTTTTTCATTCGTATTATTAGATAAAGTAATTTTTACTTGTAATATGTTAAAATATTCACTTTTTAACATTAACTATTTGACATTTCTTTACGAGAAAAATAAAATTACAAAATCTTTTAAATATTATTTGAAATTCATTTTTTTATTTATCAAATATCATTTTGTGCCATTTATATTTTGTATAGTTTGCTCGTTAAAAGATTAATTAACATTTATAAATATTAAAAAAATGAAGAAAATCATTGGAACATTGATGTTGATTAAGAAAGAGGATATATATAAATTATTTTTATTAAGTAATATCATAATCGATATAATTTTATACTTTATCAATAAATTAAAAGAGAATTTGTATATAAATTATTTTTATTCCCGATCTTTAAATACGAGAATAGTGTATAAATAATAACGAAAATTTACATATATTTCTCCTTAGCCTGGATTATATTCCACCCTCTGAGCTCACCATCTCCTTTACATAAAAGGTACACCGAGTTATGTCACTGTTACAGATACTAAAACTATTTGTTTAGGGTAAAGTAGAATGAGCATTTGAACTAGAGTTTCTTAGACAAAATTTTCTTAAAGTTTAAAAAGTTATTTATACAAAAACGTGTTTCAAAACCAGAGCACCACAATCTTATTTGAATTTGAAATCGAAGAAGAATAGAATACGATGACTGAACTGTAGATGTACTGGTATTTTGTAAACGAGGTGAAAGATTTGGGAATACAAGTACTGTAGCATCCTTGTTGTGGGGAACATTAATAAAAACAATGTTTTTGGAACTTGAGACTACGTGGTCAAAAAGCTTGAGACTAAAATGCATGGTGCAGTTTAAACTAGGAAGCTGGGAATACTTATGAATTGCTACTAAAACAAAACTTCTACACTCAACTTCTCTTTCTGTATACTGCAAGTTTATTGGGAATATCAGTCTATCTTGCTACAGAAGCCTTCAAGCCTTCTCCATTGACATAGAGTAGGAAGATGACACACCAATTAGACAGTTCCCCTAGCAGAACCCAACATCTACCTATTTTTATCACTATTTTTTAAATTGCATTCTAAATTCAATCGATAAGAATTTAATTGCGGTTTCATAAGTGCAAAAAATGTAGGAAATTTTCGTATAAAATGATGGTACCGTTGTTTCAACTTATATATATTTAGTATCAATTTTCTCTAATTCAAGAATGATGAAATATAATGATATGTTTCCTAGTTTTTAATAAAAAAAAATGATTTGATCCTTATTTTATATATGTTTTAGGTAAATTAAGATACAAGGATAAAGAGACTTAAAAAAAGAAAGGAAGATACAGAGGAAAAAGACATAAAATTCTACCACAACTCATTCAAGTTAGAATGATATCGTCTAAGCAAGATTCGTCTAGAGAGCAATCAATTTAGAAATCATTATCGCTTATGCGAGAATAATTTGGCTTATGCAAGAACTAGCGCAGTATATATACTTTGTGGTTTAGACAAAAAAGTAGGGTACGTCGCTTTTGAGAATATTAGGAAAAGTTCTTCTCCAGTTTTAGTTTTAGGGTGTTTCTTCTTCTCTTAGGATGTCAATGACTTCCATGATTGACTAATCTTTTCTTTTGGGATTGAATGTAATCGATTCGAACTTGAATGAAATCTAGTGATAGTTATATATAGCTTTTATATTTCTATTCAATATTGGTATTTTTGTTCTACTCTTAATGTTTGATTTTATTTTATCAATAGATTCGTGAACGTGATTTTTAGACGTGACTGAAAAGTATTTATGAAAATCTGATCTGAACAAAAATATTTGATGTATTGTGATATTAGGAATAAATTTCAGTATATTAATTGCTTTTAACATTTGAAAAGAATGTTGGACAGTTTGTTGGATATGTGAGGAATCAATATCTAAGAAACCGGTCTTATGAATTTTATAAGTGAAGAATTAGTATAAGTGATTATTGTGTGTTGCATCAATATTGGTAAATTTAGATACTATATGTTTATATTCATCCATATTACAGAAGAGTGAGATAGATGAAATTCAATCTCAACTTCTCTCTTTGAATATTTTCTAATCAATCTACTATTATTATATTATTTTCATGCAAATTTAGTATAAATCATTACTATCAATCATTAATCAAATAAATATCCTTGTATATATGTTGATTGAGATAAATTATTTGTTTTAATTGAATTCATTCATCATGGGATCCACACTTTCACTTAAAAAAAATCATTATACTACAAGTTGATTAGTAGTACTCTTGTCATCGTTGAATATTGAACTAGTGTTAATAAAAATAAATAAAATAATAATAATAAATTAAGATATAAATTAATTAGAACGAATATAAACTAAAAATAAAATATAATTTTATGATATTTAAATCTAAATTTCAAGATTATATATCAATCTTTGTTAATAAAATGAAGATTTTAATTCAAGTGAAAAAAAAAGAGAAGAAAGTGACACGTTTTAATTTTAGGTTTTTTATTATTATTTTAAAAACTAAAATGATTCTTATAAAATAATTTTCATATTATATTGACCAATTATTGGCATAATCAGTCTTTCTTGTAGACTAGTTTTGTGGTTAGTCGATTACTTTAATAGGAAAATAGTCGGTCTTGGGCCTATGGGAAGGCGCAACATGGAGGCCTTTTATATTTTGTAAGTAGCTTTAAAGTTGAGATGAAGGTCTACCGATTAGATTTGGGCTACAGGCCAGACTTTGGTGTTGGAGTCAATGAGGAGTTGTTATTCGCACTCCCATTTCCTAAGTATAATTCCTAGCTTTTATAAATTTACAAAAATAAACTAAACAAAAACATATTTCCGTTGATTAATGAACCTTAGTTTCCTTTGGTATTGAAAAATGATTAAAAGAAAACACCTGTTACCATTTTTGTAAATGTTTTTAAATAAATATATTTGAGATATATCCACAGCTAAACGTGTTTCCGTTATATACAATTCTCAAAACGACATTAAAAAGGAGAAAAAACGAAGCATAATTGGGATGGCGATCTCCAAAGGAGAGGATAATGAGGAGTGGTGATTCTGAAAAAGTGATGGATTAATTAGTAAACAGGGTGCAAGTGACAAAGACCAAAACAAAACATTCTATACCTATACCTGTGAAATGAATTTCCTCCCAAATATCAACTTAATTAATCTTAATCACATCACATAATGTTTTGCCACTGGTTTTTGAATCTCCATCCTGCAGGCTTGCAAGTAAAACCCAACCACTACTTACATTAGTAGTGTTGGAATGCACACTTCAGAATAAAAGTTATCCATAAGAAACATTCCATAAAGGAATAAAAAGACCCTAGAGCATTGTATAGTATATGAAACAATTTTTTAACATTTAAAATGACTTAACCTGTTAAATATAACTTATTTCTTTTACATATAATCTAGTTCATAATTCTCTCGTATTCCAGAATAGATAATTTGGAACTAATTTTTACGTAATATTCATTTCAAAATTTTCGAAAACGGTTTCTAAACAATTCCAGAAAATCATTCGATAATGATAATGTGTGTACAAATAACAGTTTTAAATAAATAAAAAACCAATCGCGGACTATCCATTCTGAAATAAAGAATGCATTTCAATTTAAGATAGCTGTAAAGGCCAACCCATAATTGCATAACACTTATTCCGTCACGACTAGAATTATTTCAGACTGCATGCTCCACAAATATTTTTATTATTATTTTAGTGTGCTCATTCACATGATTTTTATTCCGGAAAATATATTCAAGAACTACTTCCTTCACATTTTTGCACCTCCCTGTTTTAACCAACAGGGTATAATAGTTTAATATACCAATACAAGTAATACAAAATAAGCAGAAACTTAAAGATACTAATTATGTGATATGACTGTATACACAGGACTAGTTATAAAGCACGAGCGCACATCTCTGAAGAAGCAGGAAATTTTCACAATGATAGGATTAAAATTAAAAAAAAAAAATGAAACGAAACGATGTTCTCAAAATACATGTAAAGGCAAATCTTCGAACACGGCAAGTCATTGTACGTATCATTTCTTTAGTACGCTGCAAAATGAACACGGCAAGTCAGACAGGTATCTCATGAAACAGATAAAGCATGCAAACTAGTGAACATAACCCTCAAACATACTTGGAAATTAAAAATCAGTAATCCCAGAGACAAGGAAATAAAGCATGCAAGATAAGTAAACCCACCATAAAACACATGCTATGATATTAAAAATGGCAGGAATGCCATCGGGAAGTGGAAAGGAAGAAAGGTATATCAAGAAACAGATAAAGCATGCAAGACTTGTAAACAAACACCATCCTAAAACACATGCTCTGATATATTAAAAATCCCAGTAACGCCATCAGAGAGTGACAAGGAGCTACTATATTCAGTTAATAATAAGCAAATAGATAAAAAAATATTAAAACTTTTAGATAGAGCATAATTCATTTCAACACTATTGCTTTAGAAATTTGGTCTATACAGTATTTTTTATTTATGGATTTGGATTTTATGTTGCTTAAACTTTACAGGAGAAGTCTTGTTTAATACATCCTAACCATTTATTAGGTTTATTATGAAAACTAACTGTTAAATAAAAGCTAATTAAAACCAAATATAGAATGGATAGCATGAGTGCCTATATTAGTGGGATAATATACAGTTAACATTTATTAAACAGGACTTCTCCTGTTCATAAAAAGTTAAAATTTATTAAATTGGACTTCTATTGATCATGAACAGGAGAGGATACACATACTTTATTTATAATTTTCAAATTAACCAGAGTTTCCCAATCCTAACAAATCATTATAATAAATCCGTTCCATAACATGACTATCATCTCTGCAGAGTTTATTAAACTTTATTTTACATTATAATGTCATTGCAAATTTCCAATAAATTCATTTGACTAGTGTAGTTTGAAAATTAGCATTTAAGAAAAAGTTTAAGTTTTACAAGAAAATCATATTCTCGTCTAATTTCAAATGAATTCCTTACTCACCTCACCTAAACTTGCCCTATTTATATCAGGTTTCAGCAGTTCAGTGTTAGTGAAGGATATTCTGATTCTTGTAAATAGTCAATAAAGGAAACATCAATCCCAAAAGAGATGATGGTATTATATTTCCAAAACCATGTAAAGGCATATGCAATATGGGCTACAGAGGGAACAAAACAAGATTATGTTTTCCAGCAAAGGCTACATATGCATACCAGAAATATAAGTCAAATGCTTTACTAACAAACACAAGCCCAATTTCAGACTTAAAATGTAGCTTAATTAAGGCCAGCATATGAAATATTTTAAATCTTCAATCTGAGGAACAAAATTAAAAATGTAGTTCAAATTTCCCCAACAAGACCAGGTTAGTACATACACCAAAATTTCCAGTATTCAAATCAATAAGCAAATTGAGCAGGCCTATAAAGAATAACTAAAAGCAGAAGATAAGTGCTGAGTGTTTTCAAGTTCATGAAAAAGAGATAGGGGCCTTACTTGTATAAGTAGGCAGCAATTCCCAAAATTATAATCAACAAAATAATATCAATACAGAAGTTTCGACTGGACCGAAGCTGGATGGAAAAAAAAAATCATATTATGAATCAGCAAAAATCTACCACATATACAACTAGAAATTGATAGAAATCTATACAGATAGAACTGTAGTTAGATAACCTGGTTCACTGTATCTTTGAGCCTAACATTTGTATTCTTAAGGTCAGAGGATGCCTTGTCCACCTGTAATGATGACAAACAAACGAGTCATATTAATTTCAACTTCATAATTCAAGTTCTAAAAGTCAACGTTTCCAAGTGTATATTTAGGGTACAAGCAGAAATTGATAATTCTCACCTTAGAGTCAATCTCATCCATCAGCGGAACTTGTCTATCCATTTCCTGTATTTAACACATAAATAATTAGCTTAAAAAGTATAATAACGCAAACACACAAGAGAACATAAAAAGACAATTAAGTTGGTCCCTACACCTGACATCATTTTCTGGTTTTAGTCCCTATATAAAAGAACTCTTTTTAGTCTTTACACGAAATAATGTTTATAAATTGATCCTTGCCATTTGCCAAAGTTATAATAGTAGTAGATTTGGTCCCTATGCTTGACTTTTTTTTTGTTTTAGTCCCTATGTCAAACAATTTTAAGCTTCACTTTGGTCCTTACATTAAATACAAAATATATTGGGTTCCTACACTACACATTTTTTTTGTTTTGGCTCCTATATGAAAAAAAAAAAAAAAAAAAAAAAAAAAAAACTCTAACACCAATATAACTTTAATAAATGGTACAGAATAGGAACTAATTTTTAAACAATTTTTCAGGCAGGGACTAAAACAATGTCAGATATAGAGATTGAATTTATAATCTAACAAAAAACAATAAAGCAACTGACCTCATTCATATCATGGGCCATGTTTTTCAATGTATCCAATCCTTCAGCAATCACATCCAACCCTTGATCCTAAAAAATTACATGTAGTTAGACTTGAAAGTTGAAGCATTCTTGGTGTGGCATCCAGTAATCAACCTAAAGCTAAAAGACAACAGTAAACCTCTCAACTAGTATAAGGTACTTGCCTGTTTAATTCTACGCATTTCATACTCCTGCCTAAATTGGCTCGATTGCTCAGATGGTTGGAAATAGTCATCATCAAATTGCCCATCTGTATTTGAGATGATTCCATGATTCACACACATCACCAGAAGAGTCAGTCAATTAAAAGGCTCCCACATACGAAATATGATAACTGCACCAAACTGAAACACGGATAACTTAATTACCTGAATCAAACTTAATTTCAGGACGTGAGGCAGAAGCTGCCCAGCCTCCAGTTTGTTTTGGCACGGCAGGAGACCCATCAGGGATAGCTTGGATTCTATCTGGTAGAGCAAGAGCCAAATCATTACGGGCAGCAAATTCTTGGGAAGAAAGCCCCTTGACCTGTGGATACATTGAATCATGGATCAGATAAATGTACTGTCATTCATTTCGAAATTGAGTATGCTATGATGTTACATCATCAAACTGAAGAGAAAACACATACACCAAATGGACTAAATTCGTTAGTATTATCGGGTTGAAATACTCAGAACAACAACAAGAATTCCCTGAATCCCGTTTGAAACTGGATAGTTACACTAGTAAAACCAGTACAATACAATAAAAAGGTTAAATTTACTTTTTAACTCTTTATCAGCGTTCAAATTTTATAAAAGTGTTCTTCAATTAGTTCAAACAAAGAATCCTAAACGCTAACATGCTGTTAGTTAGATTAATTCAGCAAATCAAATTACACTTCATTTCAACGCAAATGCTCTAGGGTCCAACAACAAGATTATGAAAATTCACAATAAAAACACCTACAAATTTCAATAATCATTTTCACAGCCTAATAATAACTCTAACAATAGAATAAAACCTTTTTCACAGCCAGTCGCTGCAACTTGGGAACCTCCTCCAGCAACCGAGCCTTAGTACGACGAATCTCCGCATTGATCGCTACAGCAGATGCCTTACCTTTCTCCTTCGAAGCCGTTTCTGCTTTCTACGCAAAAATTAAAAAAAAAAATGAATTAGTGCCTCCAGCACCGTCAGAGAAACCCCTAATTCCGTGATTCTGTAGAAAAATTCACCAATTGGGGAACAAATTGAGTCACGCGAATTTCGGCGCGGGCGTACCTGAAGCAAGGCCTCGATGTCGGCGTCGACGGAGGCGTAGAGTCTGGCAAAGGCATCTTCGCCGGAGACATTGGACTCACGGTGCTTCTCGACGTCGTATTTGTCGTACTTCTTGCAAATGGAATCGACTCTGGTAAGGATGTCGATGACACTCATACTGTGGCCGTTTCGGAATCAAACTCCGGTCTCTGACTTGCGAGGGTTGTCTTCGACAACAACCAATTGGTGACGGCTGTGGCGGAGTTCGATCTTGTTGTTTCAGTTGGAGCAGAACTGGGAAGGGATTTCAAAGGGGAAAGAGAGGGATCATGAACAGCTGTACCAAGGCAACGGTGAACATGAAACAATTTTTTTAAAAAACTAATAAAAAATCTTTTGATTTGGTAGGAGTGGGAACTTACCTTTGGAAGTGGTGGGTGTGAAAATTGATCGAATCGCGCTCAATTACAGTGTGTGGTGGTGCACTTCCGTGTGCTGTGTTAAAATTGAGTAAAGAGACCCCCTTAGTAAGTGGACTAGTGGTCACTTTGATTTACGATTTTTAAATTAGTTATTTATTTATAAAAGGTTTTATTATAATTAAAATAACTAAATTATTTTTTCTAATAAAATTAAAAAAAAATATATATATATATATATATAAATTAGTTCACTATGAATAAGTTGAAAAAAAAAAGTGACCTAACCTCGTGTAAAGACTCGTCAAATGTTTATTACCTCTAATATTTTATTATAATAAGTAGAAGTGTTATTTTTTAAAAATAAGTTTGATTTTATCTCTGTTGCCACTGATATATTAAAAATCATTCTAAATTAAGTAAATTATTTTGATTCAAAAAACATTAATATGCTAAATATTCTAAAAAACTAAGATCTATTCTTCAAAAATCACATATTCCTATTACATGTTTAACCATATTATTAATATTCAGTTTAATATAAGAAGATATAGGGGTCCAAATATTCTATATATATATATATATATATATATATATATATATATATATATATTTATTTTTCGTTATATTCATGTAATAATATAATAATTAAATTCTAATGTACTTTGTTAATTACAATTACATATTCTAAATGATAAATTTATGTTTTTGTCATTTTCGAATCTATTAAAAAAATGTTAATAAATGATATTGGTTTCTTTTAAATAAAATCTTAATTAACCAGAAATAAGTATCTATTTTAGCCTAAAAATCTTATTAGCCATATATTTATACTAATTCATATCTCCATTGAATGATAGTAGTTTTTTAAAATATGAGATTGATCACAATTTAACTAAAATATAAATGTATTTTTATTTTTTTAAATTCATATATTTTTTTCTCAAAAATGTTTAGATTTTTATTTTATTTTTGGATTAAATAAAACTAGTGTATCTAATGTTTCATACATGTTGGCTCACATAGTTAAGGATTCTCCCACAATCAATAATCGCAGTAATTAAGAATAATATGACATAAAACTATAATCATATAATTAAGAATTATCACACAATAGTTGCTCTGATTAAGAAAATGACACAAAACTTTATTTTATTTGAAATCAGTATAAATTAATGAGTTTAGATAAATAAATAAATAAATATAATTTACAAATATGAAGAATTTTTATAAATGATACATGCTGACATTACACCACAGCACTAATATGTGTATGATCACTTATCTTTGATTCAACCCGTATGAATTTAATTTTTAGTTTTTAATTTAAAATAACCTATTTTTATCCTTAAAACTGTTATAGTTAAAAATTATGCTCATTAACTAACAACGTTTTTCTAATACTGTTTAAATATGGTTTGTGATTATTTTAAATTATTTAAAACTAGGTTTAGAAATAATGTTTTAAAAGAAACTTTGTAACAATTTTAAACCTTCATTATCTAATAAAACAATAAAAAATTATATGTTTGCATATTTCAGGCACAAGTTATTATGTCCTAGTTACATAATAAAACGTAACGCAAAATTAGTTGTATAGTTGTAAGGTGAAAATTATTATTATTATTATTATTTTACTATCAAAATTTATAAAATGGTGTTTTATTTATAATTTAAGACGAGATATTTTTTTTTTTAAAAGGAACATATAATTAAAGGTGTTTTAAGGGGAAAAATAATAAAAATAGTGTAATCAAGGATGTTTCAATAATAAAAAAATTAAAATAAATAAAATATTTAATAATTAAAAAAATAACTATAATATTTTTTTTGTTATAAGTTATTTTTTATTATTATTATTTTCATAATCATATTTTTATAATTTTATTTTAGTTGTCCAGACAAAATTTGGTGCACATACTTATATTATTATTTATTATAAAAATGTATACTATAATTCATTAGAATAAAATATTCATGTAGTTCATTCAACGTGTTTGGACTAATTTCAATTTAGTTTAGTTTAGACAAATTATTATTTTAATTCTTTTGGTTATGTAAATTTTTTATCTTCATCACTTTTTACTTTTTTTTCAACATTTATTTTGGTTAAAGAAAAAAATATTTTGATTGAATTATTAATTTTATGTTTTGTTTCAGTTCAATATATATATATATATATATATATATATATATATATATATATATATATAGTTTAATAACTATAATAACGTTTTTAAGAAGAAAATTATATGAGTATTGAAGTTTTATTGTTTAGTTTACTTTTAGTTGAAAAAATTTATCAGCGCTACAATACTTCAATATAATTTAAATATAGAAATAGTTAATTAAATTTGTAATATAATTTAGTTTAAATAAATTATTTAATTAAATAATTTTATTTTATTTTATAAAACTATTCTATAGTTTAGTTTAGTTTTTATTTAAATGTTTAAACTGTTTTCATTTTTTTAAACTTATTACTAAGGTAGTATTTTTAAACCTAATTTAATTTGTCACAGAAATTATAGGTATATATAACCATTATAGTCTTCTATAAGACAAGAATAATCATCATAGACTTTATTTTTTTTTTAAATTATATATGGAAGGTTAATGTTGGTTAAAATACAATAGAGAAAGATAACACACAAAGATTGTGATTTTCTAGTGGACCATGAAAGTAAAGAGTATTTTAATTACAGTGGCAACATCTTGACATAAATGAAAAAACTACTTTAAACTAATAAGGTTGACCAAAACATTAATAATGAGGTCTTGTTACGTCACAAAAGATTATAGGTATAATTTCTAAAGAAATTTATTATTGACAGTAAATAAATATTACCTTTTCTTTTTATTTGCTATACTATACCATTAATTTTAAGTATAAAATGCATTTTTTTTATAAGGCATGTTTAAATTATTTTTTTTTTCAATATCTTAATTTTAAATATACATTTGTGTTTCTTTAGGTATAAATAATATTTATTACACTATAACATGTTTAAATAATGTTCTGGAAAGGTAGTTGATTGTTTAAGGAAAACAACCAATTGGCACGTTATATATAGTGAAGATAATTTGTGGGAATTTTTGTTTTGAATAGGATAAAATTGTAAACTAAAATTTTATTAGATATATAGTAATAACATAATAATTTTAAACTTGCTTTTTGTCGTAGTGGAATGCGTACAATCTTCATTAGTTGCTTTTCTAATTAATCTTATCTTCCATATTATAAAATCCTCTACGTTCATTCATTCAAGGTTTCGTGATGAAGTTTCTTATCGTGTAGGTGGCAACTTGTATCACGAAAAGGGTTAACAATGAATAATTAGGTTAGAGTGAGATAAATAACTATGCCAAGACATGTTCCTTAAGAAGCCTAGACCCATATAAAATAGTTCTATAAAATATTCTTCTAGTTTCGGCTTTAAAACAAACATTAGAAAATCAAAAGCATCAACCTCACACCTCTATTTTCTTTACGTAAGAATTATTTTTTTTTTGTTTATTTAATGTTTAGCGTAAGAACACTTTAAACAACACCCTCATTTGGTTAAAGGAAATAAAACAATAGAAATGCCCTAGATGTCTACAATATTTAATTACTATTTTTTGGGTCCATATGGCTATAAAGGAATAGGGTAGTGTTGAAGCAAGAATAGTTTGATATTCTCATTATAAAAGTACACCCATAGTCATGGTTTTTGTCTAAAACAAAATTGGGAAAATTTTCTTTCTTTTTATTAATGCATTGTCCTTCGAGCATTGTATGAAATATATCAGTAAAATGTGCATATATTTACAAGGTTCCCTCTCGTATAATTTCTGGTTCTAAAGACCACTTATGAAATTTTGTGGTTTAAAAAATGGTGGTTGCATGTAATTAACTGTGACTTGTGTCGGGAGGGTGGAAGTACATGACGTTGTTCTTACTTCCACGATAAGAATTTGTGTAGTGCTAAATTTCTATTCTGACATCTAAAGTTGAATAATTCAAAGTTGTTTGTGCCACGATAAGTGCATGCATAGCATGGTATAAAAACGTACATTAATTAACTTCACCATCTGGGTAACAACAAGTCATGTGAAATGAGTGCAGTTAATTTTCCTGTAACGGTTTAAAACAATAAGAATTAAAAACTAAAATGATTATGTATGATAATATATATTATTAAATACTTATAAGTCCCACATTATTTAAAATTGGAAATAAAAGTAATTTAAATATATTATTCTTTTTAATCTCATATTATTTAAGAGTCAAAGATCAATAATAATTTAAATATATTATTTTTTTAATTTATTAAGATGTATTTTAAAGATAAAATCAAGGATAATATCTCAAACATGAATCAAAATTAAAAATTAATTATAAAATTGTAATAAATACAAACATATATTTTTTGAGAACTTTTTTTTAACCATTTTCATATATATAACTTTAGTCATGTTTTTATTTTCTATCTATAAAGCTCGAGTACAATAATATAAAACATTAATGTTTTGTATTAGACTGAATAATTTGCAAATATGTTTTCCTTTTCTCATACGATTTTTTTTTAATAATATGGTAAACGACAAGTATCAAATTAATATAATATTATTTTAGTTTAATCAATATTTTTTAATTAGAACAATTGTATTAGATGTTTAAGAATAAAGTTTTGTATAATCTTAATAATTGTATTTCACTCAAATAAGATTGTGAGTGGGTATCAAACCAGTTAAACTTTGTAAGTTTATGAATTGTTTGATAATTTAATCATGTTTTTTAATTGGATCGTCGAATTTATATTTTTTTAATTAAGTCTTCGGTATTGTTTGATAATTATTTGTTAATGTTCGTAGAATAAACTATTGATCTCAGAAATGTGTAATGAGTTCAATCTTCATTTAATGACACGATATTGCAAGATTGAATAAAAAAAAAAAAAACTTTATCAAATAATTTAGTCTACAAAATTTCTCCACTTTGGTGCGAAAAAGAATAGTAAAGTTAGTGAGGGTGTGGTTTTGTTGAACCATGAATGTTGGAATTGGCGGGTGTGAAAGCAAAGCAAAGTTGGTGGGGACCTGCTAGGGTAGTAGTGGTGCTTATAAAAATGGTTAATTGAAGGGTATTTGCTAACCCTAATTAACCAAATGTGTAAGCACATGTTCTTGTAGTTGTTCTCTTTTTTTTCGTTGAGTTGGGTCCACACTTGAGGTTGGCCACTCTCACTTTTCCTCTCAGTGCATTGTATATTGTTCACCATTCAAGGAGTTTTTCTTTTATCCCTATCTTCAACTCAAGTTTCAGCCTTTTCTTCTTCCTATTCGTCATGATAATTACTTCATTAATTAACTAAAAAGGAAGGGGCAAAAGAATATAAGGAAAAGAATAAGAAAAAAGTGTTCACTTTGCTAGGTTAAATTTGAAACCGCGACAAGACATGCATGTCAGACTCTGATTTGTTCTTTGTGACCCCGAAGATGGACCTGCGGAGTGGTCGAGGGTAACCCACTCTCCTTTATTTATTATCCATTTATTAAATATAAATGAAATAATCCTTAAAAATAATAAATAATAGTGACCCTTCTTAATGCACTTTTCATCATCTACTCTTTATTACTGATAATATATTTATTAAAATTATAAACTTTTTCTTTTTTATTTAATAAACACCACTAAAATTTGTGTAGTTTATGATAAAGATGTGTTCGGAATATTTGTAAACCTTAATTCGACAATATATTTGAAAAAATTTAAAGGTATTATCGTACCTGGAGCAGATAAACTTTTTTTGTTGGTCGATATACTTTAATGTTATATGGCATTATGGTATATTAAAAAAAATATGAAGAATATATTTTTTTATTTATATTAATGCCTTATATATAATATGAACATTTTACAATCTTGGTAATTAATAATTAAGAAATTAGTTACAAAATTAAATAATAATAATGAACTTTAACGGAGAAGTATCAGATTTAAAGTATATCTATAATTTTGAAGAGTTAATTATGTTTAAGTAATTAAAAATGGTTTGATAATAAATGTTAAATGTTTAAAATAAACCCTTATTATAATATTTTTTTATAACGATATCCTTTGTTTAAAATAATATAATAAACACAATCTATGACAATTATGTTTTTAGTTTCAAGCGAGTTCAATATAATTTATTTTTTCTCATGATAAGTTTAATTTATTTTTTACTTCATACGTCACTATAAATGTAACAAAACATCATTGATATCGATATGAAAATATTTGATTTGAATAAATTTATGAGATAAAAAGTTTAATATGTATTAATCAGAAGAAAAGTGAATTTTAAAATGATGAAATATAAATAAGAAGAGAAATGTTTATTTGAAAAACAATTAAGTCGATATAATAAAAAAATAAAAATTAATAACAATATAAAAGAATATAAATATATAAAGATAAAATGTAAAAATCTTTATAAATGTACTTCTCTTTATATTCACATCGAAATTATTATTTTTTATCGTTATTTACAAATTCCACAACTTCCATCTCGTAAACTATTTTTTTATATAAATAAACATGATTTTATCATTAATTTATCTGCGAAGAATTTAAAAACATGATATATTTATTCAATATACCAAATAAATATTGAATATCGTTTTTGAAATTCAATAATATAAATGATACCCTTTGACAATGTTAAAGGAGATTTAAATTTTTCAAATCTTCCAATATATTCCTAAAAAAAATGTAAATTATTAATCTCGTGTTATTAAATTCCAGCATGCAATGTTATGATTCGATGTACAAAATACAAATGAAAATGGAGTATTTTTTTTTTATTCAAAGTTTATATTCTATTCAAAGGAATCGAACCTTGAAGCAAATGACATTTAGGGATTATTCTAGTTGTCAAAGAAGATTGCTAATCCCATCATCATACATGTTGTAAGTTTTAGTTTGAAAAATACATGTTGCTATATTACGAATTCATCATTTGAAATTAATTTCCACTTCTTAAAAAATTTGATAAAAATCAATAACCTGAAAACAAGATATGATGCTATTAAGATTTTGTTGCATATTCTATTCTGGAACCATAAAGTTAAATTTTGCACCCTTAAAAAGGGTAAAAGTACTAGTACAATTTATGTGTTTTAGAAATAGCAATTTAAGAAATATATTCGAAAAACACCTTGGGTCAAGTCACGTGTTACGTTTGATAATTAATAAGGGAGTTAATCCCACCCATGCCACTTGCTTCTGTCACTCAAAAACTTGCTGATTCCAGTCAACACGCTTCCCCAAAGCCCAAAATGTTTTGGCAGTAACAAATGGCATTTTGATTCAACAGTAACAAATGAAGCACTAAAGAGGTAAAGCTGCACCCATTCCAAAACAATCCATAGAAAAAGGGGCATACATTAATTGCAATTATAAAATCATTTTCAACTTTTCATTAATGCTTTTTGCCCATTTAATACTCTCTCTTCTCTTTAATACTACTTTGCTTTTTTCACATAATCACATACATTAATAAAAATAATTATTTTTCTAATGTTTAATAAATAAATAACAAGAGGGATTTATATTTTGAAAATAGTAAATTTAATATTATTCTAATCATATTAAATTTATAATTTTAATAGATTTTTTAGCTGACAAACAAATTAAAATTATTAAATAGCATGTTTGATATGTAATTTATGATTTTTTTTAATAATATTGCTAGAGATTGATTTTTCACCATGTGTAAGAAGATTTTTCAATAAAAAATACAAAATATATAGAGTAAAAAGCTAAATAATAATAAAAAAAAGGTTGTTGATGTGTTTAGTAATAATTAATGGAAGGAGTAAATACTGATGGTATAGGTAACCGGTAAGATTGGGCAATGCAGCGAATTTCTCATCCTCTTGTTTCTTATTTCTGCGTACAACCGCTTTATTTCATTGTCTCCTTCTCACGACAATTTCACATCTTCTTCTCCTTCTTTCTCCTCTCTCTTCTATCTTTCTCTTTACTGTTCCAAAGATCGGAGCTCCACCGTCACAACACCACCGTAACTGATTTCCAAGGCACGTTTATCCTCCCGATTCCACCTTATGTTTTCTCAACACATGTGCTTCCAATTTTTACATGCATGATCACGATCATCCTACTGTTTATGCGTTGATTTCTTTGAGCTCCGCAAAGCCACAATCCTTTGCTTGATCGGTTCGTGTTTCCTCTCTTCGGATCTTCTCGTTGGTTATTTCCAACGTGTTATCGCCCTCTCCAAGGCGCGTGTGTGATATTTTTCCCTTTCTTTTGAGAGAAGAGAATATTGTCCGTTTCTTATGCTTTTTATTTGTTTACCTCAACTCTCTGGTTCACAGATTGTTTTTTGGTGCGGGATTTTGAATTTCCCCTCGGAAATTATGCTGTTTGTTCGTGTGTGTTCTCTTGTTCTGTAGTTGCGGCAAAGTCACCATCGAATCACGCCGTTTGTGTTAGCTCAGCCTCATGCATTTTTTAAAAGAAGTAATTGTTAAAACAGAGGAAATGAAAATCTATACATCGGTCGAATGTGTTTTGATTCTTTACATCCTTATCCCCTTTCTTTGTGGAGTACTTCGCTATTGTCCTTGGTTTTAGAAATCATGTGAATTGGGATTCCTTATAAGGTCTTAAGATTTATGAAATTTTGTTTGTCATTCATCAACCCTTTTGTTCTGTGGTGATGGATAGCATGATGTTATCTTTGTATATTTTCCTGGGAAGTACATTCTGTTATTTGAAGTATATGACAATTATATTTAATATATAACGCGTTTATTTATTTTTATGCTTGATGGATTGGCATCACAGAGTGCTTTCTTGCTTGGTATATTTTTTGTAGCTGAAGTGATAAAACATGAATTACTGTCAAACTTCTTATTGTTAATATTTGAGAATATACAAAGTTTTTAAGTAAATACTATTTATCATAACAGCTTGTTCAGATCTCTTTCCTGACTTTGTAAACGATGGGATAGATCTTTTCCTGATCAGTGTTCACAACTTTTTATAACTTCTGTTGTCTTTATGTATGCTAAAAGGGTTTGGGGGACGGTAGTATGTACACTGTTTCACCTGAACAAGCGAAAAAGTTGTCCCCAGGAGTTGAACCTATCAAGTCACTAGGCAGCAACCTTACAGTTGTGCCTAGGCTCACCCTTTTGTCATTGTATGTGGTATATTATTGGGCTTTGAAGTTAAATCTTGAATACTAATTACTTATCACACATTATGGTTTTGAATATTGGCTTCTCTAGCATCTATTGTTGGTCCTGGTTTTGTTTAGATATTCTTAGAATCTATTAGGTTTAGATGGCTTTTTATTATGCAGGTTTCTGGTGCTTCTGGTGTATTATACATGCTTACATATGCATGTGATGGTGGGATGTGCTTGCGTTGGAAATTCTCTTTCGTTGTCTCTGTTCCCCAGTTTTCTTTAGCAATTTACCCTTCACGGATCTTTTCAAGCAGTTTTTGGTATATGATCACTTATACCCTGGGTCCATATTATAGTGATGTATTACTGTTATTATTATTATTATCATTATCGTTATTTATTATTCTTATTATTTATTATTATTAATATTATTATTATTATTATTATTGGTGAGAACTGGTTCTGTTTGCCTTGGCATTTGTACTGTACAGGTTATGGAAGTGAATGAATTTCTTCATTGGTTTCTCAATTACGTTTGCTGAATCACATATGATGTAGCAGGGATTTTTGAGTCTTGGGTTAAAGGGATGATTGTAGAAATGATGACTTTGGCATGACCAACCCTTGTGTCTGGATTTATTAGCATAATGCTGCCGTTTTGGATCGTTATATGCCAACTTTTATAGGATGCAGAAAGAATGTTGCACCAAAGATCCTCTGTTAATTGAATGTGGCCTTTAGATCAAGCTCGTCCATCTTCTGGGTCTGGGTGAATTTTTGGTGTGAAATGACCGCTGAGGATGTTGTGGCAATAGCTCTGTCACATTCCACTGTTCGGTGAGGCAAGATGATGGTTTGTAGTGTGACAGGCAATCTAGGGAGTGATGTTGCACTTGCCATATTTTATTGTTATAGTTCTATAAGGGGGTCTCGGGTGCTGAGATAGATGTTTGCAAACCTTGACACTCTTTGCCCCAATCACTTCTAGATGCCTTAGTCAAATTCTTATTGTTTTCTTAGTTTTGAATTTGACATTAAGCTTCTTGTTGTGGTAGTGTTACTTGGGCGCTGTATGTTGAGCATTGCTGTGACAGTATTCATAAAGATTTCACTGCACATTGGCATGCACAATATAGACTTCAATGTTGGACCAATAGCGCATATAATTGATGGAGACTACTATTCATTTTCCCTGAATAGATATTAACTGCTTTTTATGCTGGTGATTCTCGTTATTATTCTGCCGTATGTTTATTTCTCCAATAGCACACCTACTCATTGTTGGAATTGGTGTAGTGCTGGATGATGCTTTATTTGGATTCAACCTTCGGTTTACTGAAGGAGAAGCTGTTTGATCTCCACAAGTTGGTTATCTTCACTCATGTTCCTAAATGTTGAGGATGGATGGAAACTAGTGTCAAGAGTGCTGTTGATAGCATAGCCACAATGCAGGACTTTCTGCCCTTTGCATTACCTAGTTTGAGGGCTGGAAAAATTCTTCTTAGTTTGAACTTATTTCTCCTAGTTTTGAATTGTCATCCCTTATTGGGGACAATGGACCTCGTTAAGGATGGCCTTATTAACTTTTTATACACAATTCTCTTATCTCTCTGGTGTGTGAAGAGAGTTTGTTACAATTGGATGTTGGGATGTGCTTTGATTGCTGGTATTCTGGTAAAAGACAATTTTTTATATGGAAAAGTCATTGCTTAGAGTTTAAAGTTTTTTTATTTTAATTTTCTTATTCCAATTTAATGCAAAGTCAATAAGCTACATGATTATACCTTCAACTATGAACAGGTTCAGAAATATATTTGGTAAAAAAAGCAATATTATTCACAGTTAGATTTAATTTTACACTGGAGACCTAAGTTTCAAAAGCCCAAAGCATCGCTGTTATATTCGGCCAATTGTCTGTCTTGATATTCATTTATATTTTTGTATGGGTATTATTTACTATTGTGATGATAATGAAATCTGAAACTAAACCCCGAAGCTTAATGTTTACTGGTAATTGAAACCAAGTCATTCTGTATTTTTTTTTCTGATAATTACTGGGTCAAATTATTTAATATATTTTTAATTTTATGTTTCAGTTTTATCATTGCCAATACCACTTCTAGTAGATTGTTGTGTTTTTGACCCCGTTATGGTACTCTATTATGTTATTTACCTAGTTTGTTAAAAATTTGCTTCATAACATTTTTGAAAAAGTTCAGCATGATCTTTGTACAGTTCTGATTTGATTTCGTATAGTTAAATAATGTTTTTATCATTCTTAAATATTTTTAATTCGTTTCTTTCCTCTCTAAAGTGAAATCAATGAACCAAATTTAATTCACTAATAATATGCCTGCCTCATTCCTTTTATTTTGGCTTTAAAGTGTTACAGCTGGGATAACGGGACTTCTATTTTCTTGACTATTGTGCTTGCCTGGTTGCAACCATTTATACATTATATTCAGGAAGGGTCTTTCTGCTCTTCTATACTCAATAATTATGTTACAATTTTGTGATTGATTACTAGATATTGGTTATGGAAGTAGATGGTGCTGGTTCTTAAACTATTTTTGACATATGAAAAATGCTCCATTTCCTTGTAGTAAAAACTGCAGTCTAGTTGTAATATTTATTTTCCCCCCCAGACTTATTTTTTTTTTATTTTTTAAGATAATCAAGGTGAAATTGTTTACATTTGGCCTATGCATTCATCTTTTAATTTTTGTGAGATATACATTGTTTTTATTAAACCTTTTTCCTTCTTGTTATTCCATTTTCCCCCTTCAAAAACAACTTGTCATTGTAGTTTAAACAACCTGCTTTGTAGCTTATATACTGTATTTACAAAAATTATTTTTGTTTAGTTGATCTTGTCTTGCCTAATGATACTTATTAGAAGGCAAAAGTAGGAGTCTTTCCCATTTGTGTCTGGTTGTGCACATAGTTGATTATCTTTTTTCTAGTGCAGGAAGAAAATAGAAATGCTAACATTTGCTGAGTGATCGTTTGTAAGCCTTGCCAGGTAAGTCTGTTACTTGAGTCATCCCATTTCCAATAGCTTCTCGTTTTAGTCATATGCTGTTACGCATGATAAGCTAGAGTGAGGAACCATTATCCGTCTAATTTAAATGTCACCTATGTCCTTTTTCCCTCATCTATATTTTATTGTCTCAATGAAGAGAGGCATCTCATGAATTTGGCTTCAAGTGATTGGAAATTGGGGCTCGTGGTGTTTGTTATGGTTTAGGAGTATGAGTGGCAACTGTTTAGTAATTTACAGGCTAGTTTCTGTCAATTTATGGTGAATTCCCAAGGCTTGATGATCAGAAGCTTATATTTCTCCTCTCCTTCAGAAATAATTGCCAGTGGCGATTCTCCTCAATTGGCCAAATTGTGTGGCTGGTAGTCATGCTTCTCTTTTTGTGCATGCCTGTTGATGGCGTTCTAATTCACAGGGCTGTAGCCTTCATCTATCATGCAATTTCGGTGGTTAATTGGAACACTAACATAGATAGTATAGTTCATGCTGTGAGTATTGTCCTCTTGGCTGATTAAACACATCATCTTGATATCCATTGAGCTCCTATATCAGTTAGTTACTTCTTATTTACCCCTTCGATATTTTCTTTGGTATTCTTGGCAGCTGGAGTTGAAGTTTCAAGCTAAGTGGTCTTCTGTAGGCCTAGATCCTTTTGCCCTGTAAAGGATTGAATGGCAAATGATGTAAACTGATGAATAATATAGCGATAATCTAAGGAATTTTTCTATTGACTAGACATGTGGAAGTGCCAGTGGTGCTTGTATGTGCTGTAAGTGGAAGAGGAAGGTCAGGCTAGATTTAATTGTAGGACTACTTTTTATCTAATACTAGTAAAACTGTATTTATACTAGATTTTAAATTGTGTTTTATAGATTATATGCTCCCTTGCATGGCAAGACTATTATCCCTTGGTATCAACCCCGTGCTACTTTTTCAATTTATGATTCTGATAGTAATTACCTTTTTTCAGAAAGAAGGTTACATCGTGGACTTGTGACTTTCTGACTCTAGTTCATTTCACATATGTTTGTGTATACATGTCTGTTGTCTTCTTTCTCACTTCTCCCTTGCAAATAAATCCAACTAACCACTAAATGGTTCATTCTTGAGTCTTGACTCTACATATTGCCAACATGTTGAAGTTCTGCATGTCATGCGGGATGCCACTATAAGTGTTTAAATTGAATTGAGCATCCAATAAAACTCTTTAGAATACACTCCGAGTTTCTTTCAAACAAGTGTTTTACCTGGATCTTATTAAATATTATGTATGTATGGTAAAACTCTCCAGATTCAAGTTAGTGTGTTTGAAAAAGAATTAAGTAGATAAATCCAACTGATTATTTATTTTGTGTTAATTTCACATGCTGCTGTCGTAGATGAATTTTGTCTTGTATATATGTTGTAGCTTTGAATTGGTGTTGTTTTTGTTACTGAATTTTTCAAATACTCTTTTATCTTGCAGGTTGAGTAATTTGCTGGTCTAACTTAACTACACTGTCTATTTTTTTGACTCCTGATATTGCTAGCAAGTCATGGGCCATAGACATTTATATAGCTCATCTCCAATGTTTGAGGGTGAACCTGACCAGAACTGGAGTCATATGCATACTGATCAACAATATGTTAACCTTGGTAGTGTTACTTAAAATGGCTTATTTGCTGTTTTTATTTTGGTTCATAAGCCTTCTTTTTTTGGCAACCATTTCTAGGCCAGTGTCAATAGTCATATCGATTATATTTGGATCTCTATTGCAGGTAGGACTCCCACTTCAGACAATGGTTCTTATATTTATCCTTTGGAAAATATGTCCATAGATAGCATTTCTTTTCCATCTCATTGGAACACTGCACCAAGGTCAAATGGATATGCCTCCACAACTCTCAACACTGAAGTACCCCCTCATCAATCAGATGTATCAGGCACTTCTCATGACCATTTTCTGCATTCATCAAATGCTGGAATGTTTTATGCGGTGTCTGAAAATTATGTACACCAGCCTTCTAGTTCCAATTATGACAGACAAGCATTTAACGTTGCTGATGGGGGTTTTATAGATCTCACAATGGGAAATGGGCGAGGGCCTCACAAGCGGAAGAGCCCTGGAGTTCCTTCAGTCTGTGAGAGAGGAAGTACAAGCAGATATTTTAATGCTGCTAGTGCAAATGCAGCTGATCGTCCTACATCTTCAGAATTGCGGCCTGAGAAACCCAATATGGATTATATGCCTTGGGATCATGTTAATATGACACCCGATCATGTGAATATGACACCCACATTTAGAGGTAGAGGCCTTTCAATACGTGGTGAGAGTTCTTTAAGGAATGTGAGGAGCCGTTCTGCACTTGATTTAGAATCCAACCTGGCTAGGACCCATTTATCAAATACTCATTCACACAACTCATTCTCTACTGGTCAACAAATGGACCAATCTAGCATGGTTGATCTTTCAACTCAAACTTCTGGAACTATGACAAGGGATTGGAGCCAAATGAGTGTTTGTCCTGCTCATGGAAGGGTGCCATCATTAGGTTAGTTTGTAATTTAGTCAACAGACATTCTATTCTCTTGTACTTTATATCTGAAGTGACCTTCTTTTTTATTAAAATGCAGATGCTAATGCTTTTAATCATGAGGCGAGTCATTTCCTTATTGGAAGTGGATCTAGTAATCCTCCTGTAGATGTTGGAGGTTTTCATAATGAGTTTGGAACTAGCAGAAATCCTACTGCTCCACAAAGTTTTCATAATAATAGTCTGATTCAACCTGCAAGAGGAGTTCGCAGTAACTACTCTCAAAGATCCACTCCAACTTTTAGGGCTTCTTCAAGCTTGCACTTGGGTCGTGTGGCACCTTCTGATGATGGATTGCATATGGTGGCTGAAAGCTACTCTTCTAGACATCCAAGGCCTTTGACCACCGTTGGCTGGCACAGCAATGATAGAAATGGAAGGTCAAGAATACATAGTGATAGATATCGAGCATTGGCTGATGAGGTTGGTCTCAATGATCAATTTAACTTTGAGGTATCTATAAGTATCTTCTCTCAAGAGCTTTGCTCTTGTGAGTAATGATTGGAAACACTAGTGTCATGTTCATGTTTTTTACCCAGGATCCATTTTAGCTATATAACCTTGGTTTGAGATATGTGGTTAGCTAACAACCTTTATCAGCATGGTTCCAAGAAATCCTTCGTGAAGTGGACTAGTTATTAACTTGACATTAGCAAGACAGTAGTTTAAGGGCTTTAGTTCCAATGGGAGACTCATATTTGTTCTTTCATCGGGGTGTCTGACTTAAGTTTGGTTTTATTGTTCTTCCAGGGTTTCATGATTGTTGATCGCACTTCACTGTATGGTTCTAGGAATATGCTTGATCAGCATAGAGACATGAGGATGGACATAGACAACATGAGTTATGAGGTAGTTATTGTTGTTTGACGTGTGTTATAGTTAACATCATATACTATAAAAAATTGCTAATTATTGGATGTTTGGGTCGACCAGGAACTACTTGCACTCGGAGAGAGAATAGGCCATGTGAGCACAGGATTGTCTGAAGATTTGATTTCCAAGTTTTTGACAGAAACAATATACTGTTCATCCGAGCAAAGTCAAGAAGACGAAACTTGTGCTATCTGTCTGGTATGTTTCCTTCTACCATTCAGAATAAAATAATATAACATTGGCACTAAGGTTGATTTCCCCTTTTGAAATTTGGATGGCCTTAATCCGGTGTTTACTGATTCTTGTTGAAAATTTCAGGAAGAATACAAGAACATGGACGATGTTGGGACGCTGAAAGCTTGTGGGCATGATTACCATGTGAGTTGCATTAGAAAGTGGTTGTCTATGAAGAAAGTATGTCCTATCTGCAAAGCTTCTGCTTTGCCTGAAGAAACGAAGGATAAATAAACAATTTATTCATTCTACTTTAGTTTAACGTATATCATCACTCTGTACATATATTTGGATATTCCTTAAACTGGAGGAAACAGACTTCCTTTTAGATATATGTTGTACTAGGAATGCTACTTATGTCAATGGATTCGTTGGCTTAGGCTTCACCCTTAATTTCGTGAAGCCTTGAAATTATAGTACTTCCATATTTGATTTAATTTGAATGAACCTTGAAAAGGTCTTCAATGGAGGCTCTGTGACCTTTACATTGTAGTAGGAGTCACGAACATGGCAAATAATCAAAGAGAAATGCTGATTTTGTTCATAAAATTGCGTTATTCTGGATTATTTACAGAGTTTTACGAATTTAACTTGATTCTTTAATACTGGTTGAATAATAAATTTAAAAGGAAAACAAGAGAGAGCGTGACAAAAATGTAGTGTGTTGCAGTCGTTCTGTTTTTGTGCAGGAGATCTGTAGGAACCAATAGGTGTGAGATCTTAGTCACAAAGCAAGTGTCTTGTAATGAAAAAATTATAGACTGAGGAACGAAAGCTTACGTACCTTCTATTAGAAAAGTTTTGATCCACCTAAAATGACTTCATTTAAATGGCTAGAACTCAACAATTTCGTTCGAACTTAGATGTCTTTCAGTTCACTAATGAGTTCTATTATTCAATCCATAAATTTGGTATGTTAATTATTAACATGACTTTATGGTGAACCTAACCATGCTTGGTGTGTTTTATTAAGAGGAGAATAAATAAAATATGAATAATGACACAAGTTTTGAATTCTAAGACTATCAAAACGCTGTTCCGTTTACGGTTTAGTGTTCTTACAATTTTGAGATCAACTACTTAAAAATAAGTGTCTGAAGTGTAATGTAATAAAAGAAAAAAAAAAAGAGAGTAGACCTTAAGTTATTCAATATTATTTATGGTGTGGACGATCCAATCACTTGATCTAACTCAAACATGTTGAATTATTATATATAATTGGGTCCAATTATTCAATTTTATGTGTCGTTGAATATAATTTTTATATTTTCAATTTAAGAACTAATTCAACTAAAACTATTAAAAAATATTAACATTAATGATAATAATATTTATATAATTACTATTTAATTTGTTTTATTATTTTATTAATTGAAAATAAAAAATATTAACATTAATGATAATAATATTTATATAATTACTATTTAATTTGTTTTATTATTTTATTAATTGAATATATTTTTAAATATTAAATTATTCAAATATGAATAAATATATTCTATTTTCTAAAAAAATATATAAAAAATTATTTTAAAATTACAAATTTAATAACAAATTATTTAAAAAAATAAAATAATCTAATATAAACGGGTTAAAAATAGACTGAATTAGGTTAAGTCTAATAAAAAATATAATAAGTCTAATCTAATTAACCCAACTTTTTTAATTAGGTTAGATAATAATTATCCCAACCATTATACACCTAAAGCCATATTCCTTGTTCCTTTGAACGACGGAGCTGCATCTGTCGTTTTGTGTCCTTGTGTTGTAACGCAAGAGGCCATTCATACACGCGCGCGTTGAAACGAATTCAAATTCCGAGAGAAACCGAGCTTAGCATTTTGCCCCAAAGATGGCTTCCCAAAACCCAGCGGAAGAAGAAAATTCAAAGCGAAATTGGTCCCTCCTAGACTTCGAGATCGGTAAACCTCTCGGCAGGGGCAAATTTGGCAGGGTTTATGTCGCCAGAGAAGTGAAGGTTCCTAACTCTCTTTTTATTCCCATTTCCCTTTATATTTCTTTATGATTCATTCAACTCGTTGAAAAATTAGAATTTTCACTTAAGCAATCATCTTAAGAAGTCTAGAATTTTGCTCTCTGAGTAGCCAATAGAGCTGAATTTTGAATTTAATTTAATTTGAATTTGTTTCCAGAGCAAATATGTTGTGGCGTTGAAGGTTATATTTAAGGAACAAATTGATAAGTACAGAATTCATCACCAACTGAGGAGAGAGATGGAGATACAGACCAGTCTTCGGCACCCTAACATCCTGCGTCTTTATGGTTGGTTTCATGATGCTGACCGTGTTTTCTTAATTCTCGAGTATGCTCATAAGGGTGAGCTTTACAAAGAGATGAGAAAAAAGGGTCATTTTACTGAGAAGCAAGCTGCCACGGTAATCTTTTTTCTCAAGTGTATGCAAAGTTTTGAAGACTTTTAATAATTCGTGAGGGATGTTGCTTTTTCCTTCCAGCTTCTGTATCATTACACTAAAATTAATTTGTGTACTTTCGTTTTGAAGAAATTAAGAGTTTTACAAGTTTATAAGTTGATTTTTAATATAGGAGAGAAATTCAATTCATTTTACCTTCTTATTCTCTTATCCTAAAAGTGTTTGTAGAGATGTTTGTCCAATTGGTGGAAGCTTTCATCTTTCTAGTTGGAAGGATGATAAACGTTTTCCATTGGGTTCTCGGCATCTCTTCAGATTATTGGGTTTTTATTTTTGAGAAACACGAGTCTTAGAAGAAAGCAGCTGAAGTTTTTTCTTTTTAGAAATTTAATTTTTATTTCTGAATAGTTGAATAGAATGCAAAACAGGAATACTCTTTGAGAATTTTTTAAATTATGAGTTGTTTATGGCGACTGCAGCAGGTGAACTAGTTGTAATGGCCTGCTGTGGAATATTTTGATTTATAGAGAAGTTACTTGTGTAAACTTTGTAAAAAGTCTCATAATTAGTGATTATGAAGCCGTTTGTTTTTATTCTTTTTTCAATATGATTTAAATTAGAAGATATGTATAAAAATTAATTATATTTATGTATTTTTTGAATTAAAGCAAGAACATAAAATATTTTAGGGATTGTCTCGAGCAAATGATAATTTTTTCAGAAGTACTGAAAAATTGTCTTAATTTTTTTGTTTTAAAAAAAAAGGACACTACATTATATTATGAACAAGGCTAAATAGAATATTGTGCTTTTATCTTTTTTTCTTCTTTATTTTGAGGTAAGTTTTCTTATTATGTTGGCTCTTAACTTTTTCTTTTATTTTGATAATTTTAGTATATTTTGAGCCTCACAAAGGCGTTGGCTTATTGTCACGAGAAGCATGTTATTCATAGGGATATCAAGCCTGAAAATTTGCTGCTTGATCACGAGGTATGTTAAAATATCCTTCTTTTGCTAACAATGTATGTTTTTCTACACTAGTGTTCAGCTATGGTAATATTTGGAATTCTCGTGCCTAAAGTTTGAGTATAGGTGTTCGAATGTTTTTTTTTGGCCGTTATACTCATAAATATTGACTTCAATTCGCCAATACCCGATTCCTCGTCCAAAAGAGAAAGTCTAAACAAAAGAAACTTTGAGACTGAAAACATTGTTATTATAGATATAGTATTCAGGGATGAATTCCACTTCTGCATGATATTATAATATGTAGGTGATTATAATTCTTTACATTATCTAGCTATTTTGTAGAGAGTAAGTGTTTTACTATTTTTAATATGATACCAAGACTTAACTCTATTACCGTTGGGACGTAAAAAAATTGGGAGAGTAGGATTAAATCTTATATTAGTACAATTTTCACCTTTAAAAATGGATAAATAGGTGGAGTCGATTGATTAAATTTGAGGTTCAAGGGCAATTGTATGTAGAACTAATAGTGACTTGATTGCAGGGTCGTCTTAAAATTGGAGACTTTGGTTGGTCTGTTCAGTCCAAAAGCAAAAGACATACCATGTGTGGGACATTGGATTATTTAGCACCAGAAATGGTTGAAAATAAAGCTCATGATTATGCAGTTGATAACTGGACTCTTGGTATCCTTTGTTACGAGTTCCTCTACGGTGCTCCTCCATTTGAAGCTGAAAGTCAAGCTGATACCTTCACACGGTACAGAAGTTCGTGGGCTATATTTTTATTTAAAGTAGATATTTCTCTTTCATTGTGTATGTAATGTATTTAGATTTGTGTAGGATAATGAAGGTTGACCTAAGCTTCCCTTCCAACCCTTCTGTTTCTTTAGATGCCAAAAGTCTGATTAGCCGGGTAAGTTAACATCCCAGTATTCATATATTGGTCAAGGTAAATTCTTTCAGGGAACAATTTAGTTGTGTTTCTGACAGCAATCTATAAATTAATGCAGCTTCTGGTGAAAGACTCCTCACGAAGGCTCTCTCTTCAGAAGCTAATGGAGCATCCTTGGATAATCAAGAATGCAGATTTTACGGGTATCTGCAACTAGTACATACTGAATTCTGTATCTGACGTTGCAAAATGTAAGCAAATGGAAGTGTTTTGAAGTTCAAGTGTATCATAAACTCTAATGACACATTACCTTTGCCGTGAGGTTAGGAACATTAGGATTGTACGTCTGCCTATTTATGATAGTTGTATTGTAGGTGAAATTTCTTCCAGTCTTTGTGCATCTAAACCAGGCAGACTAATGACTTGCACAGATTTATTTTGACATGCTTCTGACTAATATTGAATGTGACAGCTAAGATTCTTCTTTGATGAGTGAGTTCCATGAATTTGAAATTTGAATGATAATTATTGATATTTTGTCTTTCTTTTTTATAAGTTTTAAATGGAATCATGATTTTATAAGGACATAAAGTAACTTATAGATTGCTTGTTCTCTTAAAAAAATAAATAAATTTAATATGTCACATCATATCTTATCTATTTTAACAATTTTTAAGAGCGGCCGAGTGAATAAACTTACTCTTAATCTATTTTAAATTTTTCTAGAAGTTGCAAATTTGGGGTAAATCAATCCATTAAATTTGATAATTTTCATTATTCAATTTAATTATTCTAATAATTATTTATCTTAACCACTAATATAGTTACTTAAAACATTTTAAGAATATCAATTCAGACAATGAACAAAAATAAGAATGAAATATTTATAAGAATTTTGAATGTAATTTCTATTAAAGACTAAAGACAAAATATAAAAATTTATTAAAAATAAAAAATAAAAAACAAACAGGTGTTAGTCCGACTTAATTACGAGTGTTATTGAAAAATAGCTACTAAAAATATTGAGAATCAAAATACTTAAAAAAATATTAATTGTATATAATCTCTATAAATTCTTTAAAATAAAATAAATAGAGATGCATCAATTATAAGGTATTTTGGATCTTAAATTCATGATTCCATTATATAATTTATATAAATATTAATGAATCGTTAGATCAAAATGGTGTCGTGGTGTAGTTGGTTATCACGTCAGTCTAACACACTGAAGGTCTCCGGTTCGAGTCCGGGCGACGCCAAGGTATATATATTTTTTTAAACTTGGTTGTGTTTCGTTCGTTTACAATAGAATTAATTTAAGAATTGGTGACCCAGTTAAAAATTAATAAAAATAAACTAATAACATATAAAAAGTTCATTCACAGCATGTAAATAAAATAAAAAAAGCTTAATACAAAGTTATTTTAATTTTTTTAAAGAAAAAATAATTGACATATTTACCATTTCATCTTTTATCCTAGATTTAAATTTGCTATGGTTAATAGATATTATTATATATTATTGAAACTTAGGTCTAAGTATTATATAATACATTTTTCCTTGTATTTCGAATATTAAAATATTTGTATTAATTTTAATTTTTGCGCTATTAAATTATGATATTATGGTTTGATGTTATTATTATCGTTATTAATTCAACAACTGTAGAACCTTGAATTGGCGCTTAATTATTAATTATTATCCAGATTTTAGAACATTAGTTTAAATTTTTAAAAATATTTTTATTATACACAATTTAAGACATTATTATTATTCTTAATTTTTTTTTTAAATACCAAATCAAAACTGGGCCAAAATTATGTATTTTTCTTTGATGAACATTGGTTTGTTGAGTTCACCATTCATTATACGGGCCTCAAATGGAATAGGCCTCATTGTTTATGGGTTCATTGCTCAGGGAAGCCCATCGTGATACTCATAGGAACAAATTATTAGCCCAAGCCCAAACAAAAACAGAGTCAATTAGCAATGAAGTAACATTTATGATAGTTTTAATTGTTTTACTTTCTTTAAAGAACAAATGTTCTGGATATGTATTACGGGCCAGTATTTAATCAATCCAGTCTGTCTTGGGGGATTTTATTCACTCTTGATTCACTATGATGCCATATAATAAGATTAAGAACTGCAGCATTTTAAGTCTATTGAAGCAAATGACTTGCATGTTTACCAAAGAGAGAGAAGGGAAATGAAGTATTGCATTGTTCCATAAATGAGAACTCAAAGGTGAAGTTAAATTGCAGTTATGATTTTTCAATATTTTGAAATATAGTGGAAGATGTGGGAGACGTGACCACAATTGAAGTTACTAAAATTATTGTGATTGATCATTTTGTAAGATCAGATCATAATTCTCTCTGATCCAATTGTTAAATGTCAACATGCATGATGCACAGAAAGGTAATGTCATGTTAATGTTGTTACTTCCTTCAGCAAAAAATAAAATATAAAATTTAAAAGGAAGTGAAGATAATTGATGGGTCAACCAATGATAGTATTTTATTCATTCACATCACTTGCTTGCTAGCTTTGAGCACTTGCAACATCAATTGCTAATAATGCTTTAAAGAAAAAGACTTATATTTAGTGACTAAAATGATTAATGTTGATATATTGTTACTCTCACGTGTTTCCTTGTCTGTAGGATTAGTTGTCAGTTCATTGAAAAACACGTTGTGACCGTGTGCACTATTACTTCATTTCTGTTTAATGGTTTGAGGAACCAAACGCACTTCTGCCAGAAGCACTCCCTCTTCGACTCTATTTTCAATGTGCGTGATAGACAGAGAGAAGACCAATCAAGATATAAGTAACCTAATTTGGATAATGAGGCTAATGAAAACACTCCAATTGACTGTATCTGAGGTTGTAACCATTAATTATCAAGTTAAAATTTTTCATTGATTAACAAGTTGAAATTTTCTTGTTCTATATAAACATTCAAACATGACTAAGCTTGAATAAAATAAGAAAATATTAAAGATGATACCTTTCCCTTATCCTTGGTATTGTAGTGGTATTGTTCATTATCTCTAACAGCTGGTC
Organism: Sphenostylis stenocarpa; assembly: GCA_963425845.1. Lineage (NCBI taxonomy): Eukaryota > Viridiplantae > Streptophyta > Magnoliopsida > Fabales > Fabaceae > Sphenostylis > Sphenostylis stenocarpa. The sequence continues at coordinate 8,449,814 of OY731404.1, read as the reverse complement.
AAACTGAGATCATAGTGATTATGTTCATTTATGCACTATAAGATAAGATCTATGATTGTAAAAGAAAATGTTCATCTATAGAGTGCATGCAGATCAAACCTTAAGGTGGTTTCATACTTTCTTGCACACTGATATAACCTTATTTCATCATCATTAACTTCATCTTATAGTATCACTCCAACTTTTTGCTTTTACTGGTCATTTTGTGAGGAAGTTGTGCTATACATAATTGGGTAAGACCAGATACCGTGATATTATGATATATTTATAGCAAAAGAAAGAAATAAAATTAGTTAATTCCTTGAAGGGTCACTCAAAAATTTGTAACTTATCCTAGTGGCGCTTTTTTCAAAAACCTTTTTTTTTTTTTTTCAAAACATATCTTATCTTTTTATAAAAGAATTTGGGTCTTACATTTTTCGCTCAAGTAAAAGTTTAGTGTTTTCGTTCAAGCGAAAAAGTGTTCGTTTGAGCAAGTGAGTTCCAGAGAAGTTTAACTAATTTTCGCTCAAGCGAAAATAATGGTGCTTGAGCAAATGAATTCCAGAGAGTTTTAACTAAATTTCGTTCAAGCGAGAGTCTATCTCGCTCGAGCGACTTTCATGTTGAAAATCTTCTTCTTCCTTTCAGTTTTTGCTTCAATTATGTTGACAATTATGCTCTTGCTCTTGTATCAAGATATTCTCGAATTCATCCTACATTGGATGCATTCTTATATATTTTCGAATATATAAGGCTTCCATGATTAGACGCATAAGTGTTTGATGAAATGTTGCAATTAGATTTATGGTATGTTTTACTAAAAATGATCTCTAGACATAAACCAAAATACATACTATGATTGCAGATGGGACCACAAAGAGAATCACATGGTGCTTCATCATCCAAAGCTGCTGGGAAGAGACCCAGAAATGAGCCTGAAGACATTCAAGTGGACAGAAGCAGATTCAAAGATGCTGATAGGCAAGCCAGATTTGAGAGAATCAACAACTGGACCTTCATTGCTGAAAGGAAAGTGGAGTTGAATGAAGGAGAATTTCCTGAATTTAATAATGAAATTACACGCAGGAATTGGAGGCAACTGACACTCCCAATGCCCAAATATGATCCAGAAGTGGTCAAAGAATTCTATGCAAATGCTTGGCTTGTGGAAGGAGAGTAATTCCAGTCTAGTTCGAAAGTGAGAGGCCACTGGGTCTCATATGACAAAGACATAATAAACAATCTGCTGGGCAACCCGCTTCACTTGGAAGAAGGTCACATCTGCACTTACCAAACCATCCGAAACAGCAGGTGGTTAAGTACAACACGATTTAGAGACGATAACACAGCCAATACCTTATGCATACTTGGACGAACATTTGAAGCAAATCATGCTAGTAAAGCACTGAGGATACTTAGAGCCAACATGATGACCCTGACGCATATCTGGACATCATTCCTGCTAGTTAATATAGTTCCCATCAAGCACAGTTTAGATCTAAACATGCCAAGATGTCACATTATTAAGTGCATTCTTGAGGAAATCATGATAAATGTCACCGTAATAATCTCTAAAGAAATATATTAGTTTGTAGTGTTGGAAAGCGGGCGACGAACAGAGCAAGCCAAGACTCTGAGATTTCCTGCTCTCATCACAACTCTTTGTGCAGTACATGGGGTGAATGCTAATCCTTCAGTGAACATTCGCCCATCCATCAATAGAAGATTCATAGAGCGCAACTGTGTTAATCCTGCAGAAGGAGCAACACAACTAGTGCCACAACAACACTGTCAAGTTCGATAACCACCTCCACCACCTCAACAACAACAAGATTTTCAAAGAATGATGCAGTATATGGTGCCCTTAATATTGTAACAGTCAGCAACCCATAGGGGTCAATATAGTATTAATACAAATTTTTATAACCTATCTTTGCAAATTGCTCCAGGTATGCAGTGAACGTCTCCCCAAGAATTTGATGTCTTACTTCAATGGCCTGAGTTCAAATTTTCAGGGAGGAGGTGAAGGTGCAGCTGAAGCACAAGAGGAGGATGAGGAAACATCACAAGAAGAAGAAGAAGAATCATCAAGTGAAGAAGAATAAGAGGGAGATAATTTAGTTTAATTTTTTTTCATTTGGTGTGTTAAGTTATTTGTTTTGTTAATTTGATATTTTTAAGTTCTTTATTTTAATTTCTTTTGTTTAATGTTTTGAATTGACATCTGATACTTAAGTTGGTTAATGTTCTTAATTTGATGTGATTAAATTTATTTGTCCCATACAATTTTTATTAGAGTCATTTATGAAATTATTGCTTATTGTCTAATTCAAATCTGGAATTTGAAGAAATCATTTTGATTGTTTCCAATAACAAGTGATTTTGGGATGATGAGTATGATAATAAAAAAGGAATTGAGGAGAGAATTAGGAATTAACTGAATTGGAGAAGGTAATCAAAACTCAAGTGAGTAAAGTACCAGAAACAGTTCAAATTGAGTGTCAACACTTTATAATAATAGCTGTTATTGATTAATTTTTTGATGTGATTGCATGTTAGCGAGATTTGAAAATGATAAAGATATTTTTATCTTGTGTAGTGAAAGTAGATATAACCCATAGTCAAATAGTCAACTCTGCATTAATTATAGGACATCCATTTGAGCCAAAAACAAGATTGTTTCTTAAACAGAACCCCTGAGCATAAACAATATTTATCCACCTTTCTATATTTGATAAATGAAATGATTATGAATGTTATCATTTTTCCTGCAGGTATTGCTATTATTATTAAAAAAAAAAGAGTTTGAGAAGAAAAACATAAATATTGAGGCTAAGCCGAAATGATAAATGCAAAATATGAGGAAAGGAAAAAGAAATTCAAAGTGGTGTGAATGATAACTGGTGAGATTATTAATGCACTATCTTGATGTTGGAGCAAAAACATGAAATCTAATACCCAGCTTGAAGAAATGTTAAACAAGAATCGTTCATATGATTTGAATTTTTCAAATACTTTTGTATATCCCAGAAAAACCAATGAATTTCTTCTTAGCTCAGTTCCATTACAAGCCTTAAAATACCTTTTGATTTAAGTCTTGCTTAAGAAATGTTGATTGCTTGAAGATGATTATCAATATTGGATTGACTAAATGAAGTGATTAAATGAGATAAACACTTATCCGTGAAAGTTAGAGATGGTTATATATCGTTCTATTTGAGAGATCAAACTTCTCTGAGATAGTTGATGACTAATTATCCTTGTTAGTTTCTTTAACTTTAATGCTTATATATCCTATTTTCATTTGGAGTTGTGAGCATCGTATTTGGAAGAAAAATATTTTTATATTCTGGTTTTGGAAGAGAAAGTGATAATAGGTGATGATTTTGTTTTAGAAAAATTATTTTGCTTGGGACAAACAAGATTCTAGGTTTGGGGAGTTGTTAAGTGGTAAAAATTGATATAATTATGTTTTTAATTGTTATAAAATCACTTAACTTATATCAATTCTAATATATTTTTCTTTCAATGTAGGATGAATTCGAGAATACCCTTGAATGAAAGACGTGAGACCTAAATTCTCTTATAAAAAGATAAAATGTGTTTTGAGAAGGAGTATGTTTTTGGAGAGAAGAAGAGCGACTACGGTTAAGGTTTCGTCTAATCTTCATTGTTTTTTTATTTCTTTCTCATTTGAAGTATTGTGATGGTTACCATGAGTGATTAACTTCATTATCTTGAGATTGTGTACACTTTCTTTAAATTTTTTTATATTTTAGTGATATTTTGAGATATTAATATATATTTTTTATGTTATTATTTTTATCAAATAAAAACAAGTATTTGTGAGAATGTTTTATTTGTTACAAACCGTCTGTCTCGTAAGACAACCCTTCTGGTGGGTGTGTACATAAGGTTAGCCAACTTTATGATCTAACAAACAACTCTATATAACCATTTATGATTTACAAACCATCACTTACTTAACTTTCGAAAGTTTAAGAATGTACTACCATTCATGTACTTTTTTTTAGAAAATAAAGATAATATTAAAAAAAAAAATCACCTGACATCTTTTCAATTTCATAAACTTCAATCACACTCATTGTTTATAAATTATAATACATAATAATACACAACATCATCCTCTACTTTTTGGATTTAAAATAAAAAAGAGCCAACTGGAGATGTCACATGATCTCCCTTAAAAACTGGATGCACAAACTGTAGATGGTTTAGAGACGACGAAGAACACAAATTGCTCACAATATATAAGAAAACACGGTTTGGAAGCTTCAAAAAGTTAAAAAAAAAAATCACTAAATCAAATTTATCTTCTGTTACAGATGATGAAATTTATAATATTAATAATGTTTGAACGGTAATGAATATCATAATAATTTTGTAAAAGATTAAACATTTCTCATAAACTAAAATCAACTTTTATATATACTATCATTTTTTTTAAGAAAATTCTATAAATATTGAAATTAATTTTAGCTGATAAAAATATAATTGAGTTTATTATAATTTTTTATTTATTTATAAACACTATTATTCAAAAGATCCAAATTAATTATCTATATTTTATGTTATAAAATATATAATATTTATATTCTATTCACATGTTTTGACAGATAATCCGTTATAACGCACATGCCATTTATTAGTGTTTAAATAAAATCTTCACTAGTTAATTTTATTACTTTAATTTAATCTTTTAATATAAAAATATATTTTTAATCCTTAAAATATTATAATTTTTTATTTTTATTTTTTATTTAAAAAATTATAATCATTAAAATATTATTTTTTTCATTGAAATAATATCGTCTAATAATATTTAATAATATGTATTTTTAAAGTTAAAGAATATTTAAATAATTTTAATAAATTTGTATTAATTATAATATTTAATTTGTGAAAAAAAATAAAACACAAATCATAAATTAATTTCAAAGGACAAATATCTTCTTTATGTAATTTCTAATAAGAGCATGAAATAAAAAAAATAAAAAAATGAATAAAAAATTAAATAACATTATTTATATTTTATTGTTTTTAGTTATTATAATAAAAAAATATTATTTAAAAAATATTTTAGAATTATTTATATACTTTTTTTTGTTTTTTCTTTTTTACGTTTAACAAACTCAAATAAAAGATGCGTTTATTATTTCTGAAGTACGCATCTTCTAACGAAAGGAGAGGTGTGCACGGATTCGAACATATTCAAACATATGGAAGAGTTAAAACATCGTAAATATATCAAGAGGTTATACGGATAATTGACTTAATAAAGAGAATAAAAATTAAAAAAATTATTAATAAACTCTTTTGAGAAAATTAATTGATAAAATGTGTTGTTTTAAGAAAACAAATATATACTTGCCGTCATTATATTTATTTTTAAGATTTTCAGTTATAAATTGATGATTCTAATATTATTATTAAGAATGAATTATTAATTGGTCCTAGGAAAGAAAGTCTTAGTGATTTATTATATTATTACATTTTTTAATTATTAAGTAACATTAATATTCATATTAAATTTATCAAAAATATTTTATGTAAATTTATTTCACATCTAATTCATACTTCAATCTTTATCTTAACCAAAACAAAATGTTATGCGGACTACAAAAGTTGAAAAATTGGAGTAAAATATTGAATTATTTATTTTCTAAATTACAATTTGTTATAAAAAAATCATTTAAAAAAATATATATAAAATTAAATTAATAATTATTTTATTAAATCAACTTATATTTTTATAATATGCAAATCATATATTATGCTACGTCTCAGATAAATCTACATAAACACTCAATACAGGTTCAAACGTTAAAAGAGAATGAATTGGACAAACTTTATGATGAATATTCATGTTTGGACTGTACAAACTCGACAAAAGTGTCTATAAACAATGCAAAATATAACGCTCTATTTTTGTCCCTGAAATGTTTTAAAATGTGTTAAAGTTCATCGAAAAAGCATTTATAACAATGAAAAAAAAAAAAAAAGTGGGAGGAGGGAGACTTCGTGTGAGCACGGGTTTGCTGTCAGGTTAGGGCTTTGCGAGATTTAGGAAAAGGTCATGTGTCTCCATTCTTTAGCTTCAACACTTGAAATAGGGCAAATTCTCGGTAATTTTTAGTTGCTTTGATTATGGTTTATTATGTATTTTTCTGGTGCCCATTTGTCTTCCCCTTTCGGGTTGCCTGCTTTCTATTCACAAAGTTATAGCCATGTGGAAACTTCAAAGTTAAAAGCTTAAGAGAAAATTGGAAGCTTTGATTGTTAAGTTGAACCCTAAGGTCGTACAGAGTTGTCTTTAGATTCTGGTAGAAACATATTCTTTACTTTCTGTTAAGCTTCGGCTGGTGTCACTGAAGGGGATTAGAAAGATGACTGGGAAAAAAGGCAGCATGAGAGTAGCAGACAACAGTATCCATGGAAGAGTTTGGGAGAAAGGTGTTGGTGGAGGGCAGTCGGTGGAGCTACGGTGTGGGTACCAAAATAAAGGCTTTAGGAGGCATTTGGGGCGTGTCTTAAGCTCCTCAACATCGTACTTTTTCACGAATATTCCAGAGTCACTTGAGGTCGGTACTCTATGGAAAATTTTCCGGCGGTGGGGTAAGGTGGTGGATGTGTTTTTACCCAAGAAACTTGATAAGGTAGGTCGGAGGTTTGAGTTTGTCCGTTTCGTAGATGTTTGTAATGCGGATGCATTGGAACGACGGTTAGGATCAATTGTGATTGGTAAGAAACGTTTGAAGGTGCATTTGAGTCGTTACGCTAGGGGTCCTACGACTGCAATGAACTTACATTGTTTCAGGGAGCGAGTGGTTAGGCGATCAGGTGTGGGTGACTCTTCATATGCAGAGGTTCTGCGAGGCCCTCAGGCTTCGTTGGTGGAGGAAAATCCGACAGTGGTTAGGGTTGAAGGAAAGCGGCCAGAACAACCTTGGTGTCCCTTACACTATGCAATGAAGGATGCTTTTCTTGAAGAGTGTTGTTAGACTCTTGTTGGCTGCCTCAATCGCGGTCAGGACTTGACTACGGTTAGGAAAGAGGTGTTACAGGCGGGATTCTCAGATATTGTCCTGACCACGATGGCAGATGATAAAGTCCTGATTGAGTCGGATGCAGGGGTGAACCTGGAGGATACTGTATTGCTGAATATGAAGCTTTGGGAGCGTTGATTTTATGAAGTAGGTTGGTGGCATCCAAAGACAGGAGTGTGTGTTCATCGGGAAACTTGGGTCCGCTATTATGAGGTGTCATTACATGCGTGGTCTGAGACGTTTTTTAAGAAGATGATGTCATGCCTGGGGACTTCATTCAGGTGGATGAAGTTACGAAGCGGAGGAGGAGACTGGATTATGGATGTGTTCAATTGCGTACATTGACATCAACGTTGATAAATGAGGGGACAAAAGTACTTATTAATGATTTATGCTTTATGATATGCATGGTGGAGGAGCATGGAGGTCAGTTCCATGCGGATATTGTTGATGATGCATCCTCGATTGACTCTGATTATATGGAAGATGCGTCTCTTGACTTGCATGAGGTCGAAAATTATTCGTCAGAGGAAGAATGACGCATTCGAGATGGTGTGACTGAAGTATGGTCTGGGACAGGGATTGACACGCCTACTGTGGGGGTTGTTACAGAGGAACAATTGTCCCCTAATGATAAATGAGTGGGTGCAGAGACAGTGGTTGAGAAAACCCGGGAAGTGTTGCCTTCAGTGAGACTACATGATTCGGAAGAAGAGCTGGATGGGACGGGCTGAAAGCATCGCCGACTAGATATGTTGAACAAGGTTGTGTGGTGGTGAGTATGGGTGGTGTACAGTCTAAGGGGGTGAATATGCAGGAGCTGCTGTGTCATGTGGGAGAGGTAAATGGGTATGGTAGTGACCCGTTCGGGTTGGATCAATTGCTTTGGCCAGAGCATGGTCAGGAAGTATCAAGGGTGGCACATGACACTGGTGTTCCTGTGGTCTCCATTCCAGCCAAAATTGGAGTTTCCGTTGTGCGATCCAATGTGCGACACACATTAAGGAAAGCTCGTTGTAGGAATCACAGGTGCCAAAAGAGTTGCATTGGTACGTTAGTGGTGGATGAGGTTGCATCGTTGGCGCCGGATCATGTCGTGTCGGATAATGAGATTGACGTGTCTTCGGAGGATGACCCTTTACGTGCGAAGGATGAGGTGGTGGCAGATAAGGTAATATAATTGTTTCGTTCAGTGGGGATTGTGGTGCGGGATAATGTATTAGAAATGAGGGAGAAATTAGTGGCTATGGAGATCTATGACAGAGAATTAGTGGAGAAAAAGAGGGGAGAGTCTGGTGATCGATGAAGATAACTTCTTTCAATTGTAGGGGTCTTGGGTCGGAGGTGAAACGCTGTCGTGTTTCTGAGCTGATTAGATGTGAACGTGTGAATTTTATTGCGTTACAGGAGCCGAAGTTGGAGGATTGTGACCGCCAATTGTGCTCACAACTTTGGGGTTTGTCTGAGTTTGATTGGCTGAGTTGTCCTTCTCAGGGGCGTAGCGCTGGTCTTATTTCGATTTGGGACTCGACTCAAGGTACCTTACAGTTCTCTTTTTCTGGGCTGGGTTACTTAGGTGTTTGTTTGAGTTGGGGAAATGGAGGCGTTCGATGTATTGTGGTCAACATATACTCTCCATGTCGCCTGGTGGAAAAGAGAAAGTTGTGGACTGATCTTATTATGTCAACTCGAGGCTTTGGTGACGTTCTATGGTGTGTAGTTGGTGACTTTAACTCTGTGTGTTGGGAGTCTGAGAGGAAGGGAGAGGTGGGTGTGGGCACTGTATCTGATATGCTTGAATTTAATAGTTTCATTGCGGAGATGGGTCTGGTAGATTTTCCATTAGTGGGAAAGCGGTTTACGTGGTTCCGGGGGATGGGCTACTGATGAGTCGGCGGGAAAGGATGTTGGTATCAGAAAAATGGCTCAACACTTGGGGTTAGTGCTATATATATGTCCTTCCTCGGGATGTCTCTGACCATTGCCCGCTTGTGTTGAATTATAAGACGCTTAATTGGGGTTCGAAGTCGTTCCGGTTTAACAATTGTTGGTTGGATCATCCTGGATTGGAGTCAGTGGTGTGTCAGGCTTGGGAAGGTGTTGTTGAAAAACCTTGGGCAACTCAATGTGTATGGGTCCGTATGGGTAATGTTAAGCAGACATTGAGGAAGTGGAATGTTGAGGTTTTCGGTAACCTTGATAAGACTATCTCTTCTCTGACTATTGAGTTGCAGGCGCTAGATGATAAGAATGAAGTGCAGGATCTAAGTTTGGTGGAGTTACTACGGCAAAAGGAGGTCCTGTCTAAGATTTGGTGTGCGCAGAGGAGGAAACAGTGTTTGATTGCCCAGAAGGCGAGGGTGAATTGGGCTAAGTATGGTGATTTGAATTCAAAGTTCTTTCATGCTTGTCTTCGAGGGCAACGGCGCTGCAATCAAATATATGCTTTGTCTGTTGGTGGGAGGTCGGTTGAGGATGTCCAGGGTATTCGAGGGGCGATGGTGGATTATTTCTCTAATCACTTTTCAGGCAAGTTGTGCATAGGCCTAGGCTGGATTTTATGAGTGTATTAGACATTTCTTCTCAGCAGAATTTGGCACTTGTGGCACCATTTTCAGAGGAGGAGGTAAGTGCTATGTTGGGTGAGTGTGATGGAGATAAAAGTCGCGGCCCATAAATTTTGGCAGTTGATGAGTACTCAGGTGTTGAAAGTTTTGGATGACTTTTATAATAATTTTACGGTTCCTAAGGCTCTACTGTCTTATTTTGTGGCGTTGGTTCCCAAAGTCTCATGTCCTCAGTATATGTCTGATTTTCAGCCAATTTCTCTTCTTGGATGCCTGTACAAAATATTGTCGAAGGTGTTGGTGAATCGATTGCGTGGTGTGCTCCCCTCGATTATTTTGCACCAGCAGTCAACTTTTGTTCCAGGTCGTAGCATGCTTGATAGTTTTTTAGTTGCAAATGAGACGATTGATTTTGCGAAACGTTATAAGAAAAGTATCTTTGTGCTTAAAATTGACTATGAGAAGACATATGATTCGATTGAATGGGATTATTTGTTACATATGTTGCGTGGCTTTGGTTTTGATGAGAGGTGGGTTAGATGGATGGAGGGGTGTGTGTGTCGAGGTAGCTTGTCGGCGCTGGTAAATGGTAGTCCTACTTCGGAGGTTAGTATTGGGAGGGGCTTGAAATAGGGGGACCCACTGACCATTCTTATTCTTAATTGTAGCTGAGGGACTGCGGGTGATGATGGATAGGGCACTGGAGGGGGGTGTTTACTAGTTTGTAGGTTGGGGTGGTGGGGCCTGTGGTGTCTCTCCTGCAGTTTGCAGATGATACTTTGATTATTGGAGAAGCTTCTGCACGTAACCTGTGGACAATTAAGGCGTTGTTAAGAGAGTTTGAACTTATATCAGGCATGTCTATTAATTTCCATAAAAGTTGTGTGGTGGGAGTGAATACTGACAATGGCTTTGTGGAACTAGCAGCAAACTTTCTTCATTGTCGTAGGGGTCAACTACCTGTTAAATATTTAGGGCTGCCCCTTGGAGCGAATCCTAGATTGTAGGCTACGTGGCAGCCTGTGTTGGAGAATATGCAACGTTGGCTCTCATCTTGGAAGTACAGGTATGTTTCAATTGGTGGTTGGGTCACTCTTATTAACTCAGTGCTAAATTCTATTCCTATCCACTTCCTCTCCTTCTTCAAAGTCCCTAACTCTGTGGTGAAGGATATTCACTATTCAGAGGAATTTTTTGTGGAATGGGATTAAAGATCTGTCTAAGATCCCTTGGGTCCGATGGGAGTTGGTTTGTCGGCCGAAGGGAGCTGGTGGGCTTGGAATTAAGGATGTGAAGGTGTTTAATTACGCTTTACTTGGCAAATGGATCTAGCGTTGCTTATTATATCCAGAAAGTCTTTGGGCGCAGGTTCTTCAGGCGCGGTATGACCTGACCCCGTTATTGTTGAGTGTGTGTTTGGTGAATCGGCGTACTTCTAGTTGGTGGTGGTACCTTGTGTCTACGTTACAGGTAGGAGGGCAATGGGTGGATGACAAGATATTACAGGCTGTGGAGGATGGTACTTCGACAAGATTTTGGGAGGATAGGTGGCGGGTGGCTTCAGGCTTAAGGAGGTTTTTCCCAGATTATATTCCTTTACTCTCGATCCCTCTTCGGTTGGTTGTAGTGTAGAATGGTAATTGGTCTGGAGATAATTGGGTTTGGGACATTCCTTGGTGTCGTCTGCCCTTCTCATTTGAGTTGCCATTGGTAGCGAGTTTGATGGAAATTCTGGATGGATTTGTGTTACAACCTCACCTCGAGGATCACTGGTGTTGGCAGGTTGATACTTCAGAGTTATATTCTGTTAAGTCGGCTTATGGTTGGCTGTCAACTCTTCTAGTTAATATTCCGTCTCTTGACGTTAATCTGCAGGAGGTGTTGTGCAGACTTTGGAAAGGTAAAGCACCTATCAAATGCTTGGTGTTTTCTTGATAGCTTTTCTTGAATTTTGTTCCCTGCAGGGTGCTTCTGCAGGGGCGTGGAGTGCAGTTGGATTCTTCTTTGTGCCCTATATGCGATTTATCTGTAGAAGATCCAGTGCATCTTTTTGTGTTTTGTTCGGTGGCATATAATACATGGATAGATGTTTTTTGTTGGCTTGGTGTTAATTTTGTTATGTCTTTTTCTTTGGTGTCCTTTTTTCTTATTTGGTGTGGTCAAAGGAGGAGTAAAAAACGATTCTAGTACTTTATTATTATTTGGATTGTAGTCATCTGGTCCATTTGGTTGCATCGGAAATGTGTGGTCTTTAAACAAGGCGTTGTGGATCAGTTGGAGTTGTTTGACTCTATTCGTCTACATTCTTGGAAGTGGATCTCTTCGGCTGGTATGAGAATGTCTTTTAATCTTGTAGACTGACATAATAATCTTTAGATCTATTTTGTTTAGTGTGTTTTTATGTATTTTGAGTTTTTTAGTGATTTTTATCTGCATTGTAATGTACTCTGTTTTTGGGTTATGAGTAACTCTTATACTCAACTTAATTGATTTTATTTGCTTATAAAAAAAATTAAGAAAGGCAAAAAAGCATTTTATACGTGCTTTTTGCCATAACAAACAGGGTTAGGATCATGTGACGAACACAAGAAAAAAAAAAAAAATGTGATGAACATAAAAGGGATATTATAGTTTTCTTTGTCTTTGTCTTTGTTTGTTACAAACCATCTGTCTCATAAGATCAACCCGTTATCTTTGTCATCGACCTGTTGATCTCGTGAAAACAAAGTGCGTATAACTCCACATTTTGAGGTTAGCCAACTTTGTGATATAACAAGATATAAAAAATATAAAAAGATAATATTAGAAAATAAAAAAATCACCGACGTTTTTTAATTTTCATAAACTTCAATCACATTCATGGTTTATAAATTATAATACACAACATCATCCTATATTTTTTGGATTTAAAATGAAAAAAAAAAAAACCAACTGGAGATGTAGATTATTAGGAGACGACGAAGAACACAAATTGCTGCAACATATAAGAAAACACGTTTTCTTAGCTTCAAAAGTAAAAAAATAAAAATGTTTTAATTAAATGAATTTATCTTCAGGTAAAGATTATGAAATTTATCATTTAAAATTTTATTTAAAGAAAATTTCTATAAGATAAAAATATAGTTGAGTTTATTATAATTTTTTTATTTATAAACACAATTATTCGAAAGATCTAAATTAATTATCTATATTTTATATTATAAAATATATAATATTTATATTATATTCACATGTTTTGTCAGTATAAAGTATAATCCGTTATAACGCACATGTCATTTATTAGTGTTTAAATAAAATCTTCCCTAGTTAATTTCATTGTTTTAATCTAATGATTTTTAATATACAAAAATATATTTTTAATTCTTAAAATATTATAATTTTTTATTTAAAATTTTATAATAGTTAAACTTATATATTTGATTTGTTAGATATTATTTTTCTATTTTAAATTAATTTACATTTTAATATTTTAAAAAATTTATTAATGTTTTCAATTTTTAATGAAATATTAATTATTTATTTAAATTTTTTATTGAAATAATATCGTCTAATAATATTTAATAATATGTATTTTTAAAAGTTGAAAAATATCAAAATATTTTTAATAAATTTGTATTAATTAAATTATTTAATTTGTAAAAACAAAAACCGTAAAACATAAGTTAATTTCAAAGGATAAATATCTTCTTTACCTAATTCTAATAAGAGCATGAAATAAAATAAATAAAAATATGAATAAAAAATTAAATTATTCAGATTAATTAAAAAATAACATAAATTGATATCTCGTGTTTTATTATTTTTTAAGTTATTATAATAAAAAATATTATTAAAAAATATTTTAGAATTAATTATATATTTATTTATTTTACGTTTAACACGCTCGTTGCGTTTGTTATTTTGTAAGACGCGTTTTCTAACGAAAGGAGAGGTTGTACGGATATGAACATATTCCAAACCTATGAAGAGTTAAAATATCATTAATTTATCATGTATTTTTTTCAAGAACCACATGCATAAAAACAATTAATAATAAATTATTTTAAGAAATTAAATGATAAAATGTGTTGTTTAAAAAAAATAAATATATACTTCAGTCACTATATTTATTTTTTTAATTTTCAGTTATAAATTGATGATTCATTATTATTATTAAGAATAAATTAATAATTAGTCTTAAAAAAAATTTAGTGATTTATTAATACGAATAAACATTTTCACATGCCTCACTCGCTATGGTTTCTATAAGTGAACATCCAAACATATCTTATTTTTTAGTTTAAATAATGTTTTTCCTAATAAATTTATTTCATAATTCTTTTTAGGTTTTAATATTTTAGAATAGATAAATATCGAACAATAAAATTATCATGAATAAATACTTTTTTAAAAAAAGTACAAGAAATAAATACAAAATTAATGAATTTATTACATAAAAAAAACAAATAAAGCAAGAATAATTTAAGAAATGTTTAATTCAACCTAGATAGGTGAAAAGTTAATAGTTATATGAAAAGACATAGTAAGAAAAAATATATATTAGATTCAATAAAACAACGTTAGGAAACACCAAATACAAAATCAGTACTTTAACCGGGATAAAAAAAATTAATTCTTTTTTTCTAACATAAAATGTAGAACAGTGAAATATTTTTCTTGGAGAAAAAAATAGAGTCCAAGAATTTGATTCCTCAATTCCTTTAATGTACATAAACCAAATCTTAGTAGGTAAGTTCGAAAATGGATTAACCTAATAAGAAATGACAAGGTAAATTTAAAACAGTGGATAACTTCTATCTAATTTCGTTTTTCTTTTCTTCTGTGAGGATAAATTCTAACCATCTTATACTGCATTTGTCTTGTCACTACTACAAATTTAATTCTCAACATCACATATTATTTAAATTTAAAAAACTGAAAAATATTTTGTAGATAGAGATTAAAATTCTATATTAGTTAAATAAAATAAAATAAGAGTGAACTTAAATCTAAAAATTTAATATATAATAAAAAAATATTAATTTTATCTTTAATATTTATAAAAAAGTAACAAGTCTATATAAATATAATATATAAAATAGTTACGTGAATATAAAGAGTTAGGATAAAACCTTTTTTTATAGGAAACTTTGGACGAGACAACATGATTAATTTATCTTTCATTTTATCTCTGACACGTCAATAGGTAAATTAATTTTTTTTAATATTTTTTATATATTTTTAATATATCTTTAATTATAATAACATTTTTAAATCTATATTTATTAATTAATATTTTTATTAAATAATTAAAATATTTAATTATAATTAATAATTAAAATTTAATTAATTAATATTTATAATTTAAATTATAATATATTTATATACTTCAATAACATAAACTAATATTTTCAGTAAGACGGATTAAATAATCAAAACTATTAAATTATAATTAATCTTCAATCTTTTTCTCATTTTTTATATAATATTTTTTTAAATACTATTTAAAATAATGATGAAACTACGTTATAATTATATAGAGAATTTATCTTTTATGATAAAATTATTTTTTCCATGAAAAATAAATATTACCCCATATAATATTTGAAAAACGAATATACAAATTAAAATAGATAAACAAATAATAATTTGTGCTGTGCGTGGTCAAACATGGCTTTTCAGCTCCTGACGAACCTTCCGTGGGTGCTTTTCCTCCGCTGCTTCCTCTCCGATCCGTGCCACACTCTTCCCCGGCGATGGCATCGGCCCTGAGATCGCCGATTCCGTCAAACAGGTTCCCGTCTCATAAATCCTTTCGCCTTTTTCAGATTCGCGAAATCGCTTTCAATTCCGATGACTTTGTTTATCTGTTGTGTCTGTGTTTCTGATACGATGACTTTGTTTATCTGTTGTGTCTGTGTTTCTGATACGCTCAAGTTTCATCTTTATGCTGAGTTTTGTTTTATATATTTTTCAGTAATTTATGATGTACCTGATGTAGCTCTTCATTTTTATATATTATGAAGCAGAGACAATGACATAGACACAGTTAGAAATTGCAGGTACACAGACAGGCACATAATTTAAGATTTAAGGAACAAGATTGTTTATTCTTAATAGTGTGCCTTTTAAGATTTTTAATTCCTTGGCATGGATTGTATGTGCCAAGACCTGCTATTTTGCAAGCCATTATTGGAAAACATGGGGCATCATATGTGGGAAGAAATGCTTTCTATACCTTAATTTCCTCGTATTAAGGTTGTATGGATTGTTTTACCTTTCTCCCTTTGCCATGACACTGCAATTTGTTCTGGTCTCTGATCGTGATCTCTTATAAACATTCTGTATACTTTATTCTTTTTCATCTCTTTTGCTATATTTGGTTACTGTTATGTGGATTTGTATATTTATGGAAATTGACTTGCTTGGTCGAATTTATCTAATACTCTGTCAGTTATTTCTATTGTGATACTAGATATTTGAAGCAGCCGAAGTTCCGATAGAATGGGAAGAACATTATGTAGGAACTGAAATTGACCCTAGAACGCAGAGCTTCCTCACATGGGAAAGTTTGGAATCTGTGAGGAGAAATGGGGTTGGCTTGAAAGGGCCGATGGCCACCCCTATTGGTAAAGGACATCGCTCATTAAACCTTACTCTTAGAAAATAGCTCAATCTGTATGCCAACGTTCGACCTTGCTAGAGTCTTCCAGGCTACAAAACTCGATATGATAATGTCAATCTAATTACGATCCGTGAAAATACTGAAGGCGAGTACAGTGGACTTGAACATCAGGTAAATTTCACAACAATTGTTGTCACGTACTATCATCTGAACTAAGATCAATATAATTTTAGTATTTTTGGGTTTCAGGTAAGATCAATATAATTTTAGTATTTTTGGGTTTCAGGTTGTGAGAGGTGTAGTGGAAAGTCTCAAAATCATTACACGCCAAGCAAGCTTAAGGGTAGCTGAGTATGCTTTCCATTATGCCAAGGCTCATGGAAGAGAGAGGGTTTCTGCCATACACAAAGCCAATATCATGCAAAAGACTGATGGTCTTTTCCTCAAGGTCTACTACCATTATACATGACGAAAAATACTTGGTCTCAAAATTTATTCATGAATTCTATTATTAATAGTTTTTCTTTAAAATTATTTCAGTGTTGTCGTGAAGTTGCTGAGAAATATCCTGAGATAACTTATGAGGAAGTTGTCATTGACAATTGCTGCATGATGGTAATATAGTGAATTAGATGTATGTTAAAACTGCATTTCGGAAATACTTTGAGTATTAGAAAATTAATGACACTTGTTTTTCTGACCATCCACAGCTTGTGAAGAATCCTGCACTTTTCGATGTACTGGTGATGCCT
Organism: Sphenostylis stenocarpa; assembly: GCA_963425845.1. Classification (NCBI taxonomy): domain Eukaryota; kingdom Viridiplantae; phylum Streptophyta; class Magnoliopsida; order Fabales; family Fabaceae; genus Sphenostylis; species Sphenostylis stenocarpa. The sequence goes on along the minus strand of OY731404.1, from coordinate 8,432,842 downwards.
AACCTTTATGGTGATATTATTAGCGATCTTTGTGCTGGCTTGGTCGGGGGATTGGGCTTAACACCAAGGTGCTTTTACTATTTTATCCAAAGAAATATGAAACTCACAATTATATCATCTGACAATGTTGGCTGTCTTTTGCAGCTGCAACATTGGTGAGGGAGGTATTGCACTTGCAGAGGCAGTACATGGTTCAGCACCTGATATTGCTGGAAAGGTGAGCTGTGAACGTACTCATTCTACCTATTAATAAGGAAAGCTTTTGGCACCATCCTAATTCAGGTTGGAAATTGGCTTAAGCTGATAGGCTTTGCCTAAATAAACATTTACCTGAATGGCAAAATGTTAGCCTGAGCCTAACCTATACTTGTCATCGGTTTGTGTGAAATCCCATAGAGAAATTACACTTATATTTTTCAAAATTGAAATTAGTATAGTCTTTGATTAAATTATTATATTTTGCATACAGTTAAAATGATGTATTGATTTGTAACAAATTGTTTCTGACATATATCTAATATATAATAATAAATAATACGGGTCATCTTGGTAGGCCACTTGAACTTTTTAAAATTCCTAAGCCTTTTGCCAATACTCCTTTTAGAAGTTCAAGTCTTGTTTACTAAATAGTCTAGGTAGTAAGTAAAATATATGTGGGGACACTGGGCTCTAATGTATGCTCCTTAGAAGATGTCTGGCATGTTCTCGTTGTATCCTTATTCGTTAATGGATTAACATTTGTAACATTTTACACACTGTTTCTACACTCTCTGTAGTTTTTCTTTTGCATTTAAGGCCTAACCCCTATGAACAGCTTTAGTTATTCATAATATGTAGATGCCGAAACCTAAACTAGTAAGAATCTTTTAGCAAAAATATTGAGAAGGTAAAAAGTTTTCATATAACATGAAACTGTTTAGAAATTAAAGATATAACAAAACCTTAGAGGTAGTGGTTGTCATTTGGAGACTGGTGGTATTGGATATTGCTTATTTGACTGGCAAATCAACTTTGGTGGTGTATTTTGCTCAATGATATTCAAGGATTTTCTCGTTAGTAGGTCGTTATGATATTTAGCATTATTTGTAATCCCCTAGCAGTTTTTCTTTCCCAGAAGTCAAAGTTCTAATATTGAAGTAAGTGAAATTTTGGGCTCAATTAATTAAACTTTTCTGTTGATACTTTTTAATGTATCAAAATTAGTTTTTTCAAGAAGCAAGCTCAACCAATTTGAGTTTCCCCTTAAGAAAATTCTGTCTACAATATAGATGTTCTTTTTTCCTTTTGAGAATGATCTCTTATATTAAAGTTATATTTGGAGAGGGTTTGGCGTCACCGTCAGATTGTTCCCTTGTCTCTTAAAATCTATTTTGGTAGTAAGGTTGCATTTATCTAAACGTAGGTCACCGCTTTTTTTTTACTGAGATATTCTTTACCTCATGTAGAATTTGGCAAATCCAACTGCTTTACTGCTAAGTGGTGTTACAATGTTGCGCCATTTGAACCTCAATGACAAAGCGGAACAGATTCAAAACGCCATCCTCCAAACAATAGCAGAAGGGAAGCACCGTACTGCTGATCTTGGTGGCAAGTCAAAGACAAGTGACTTCACAAAAGCAATCATGGATCATCTTTAAATTTTCGTTTGGAGTCAACATTCTTTTTATTTCCCCATATTTATCCGAAACAGTGGGATTACCTCAGCTTAAAGGAAAACTCGACTAAGTGTAGATTACCTCAGCTTAAAGGAAAACTCAAACAAGTGTAGATTACCTCAGCTTTTAAAGGAAAACTCAACTAAGTGTATGTGACATTTTACAACCAAAGACCAGGATGGGCAAGCATTCAAATATTGGCTGCCTCACTGCAGTCATGTAGCAATGAGAGGGGTCCTCTCACAATGCACAACTGATATTAATGTATTGGCACATTGATTGATAACCCTTCTTGGTAGTCCTTTTTAGTATTCTTTGTCAATAATATAGCACACAGAATAAAAAAACCAGATGATTAATTTGTTCATCCCCATGACCTTTCTTTGTGCAGGATATTGTTTGCATTAATTTATTTTCTTGAAATTATATTTAAATTTATGACTTGTTTGTGCCCTTTTCTCTTTTAATGAGACTAAACCAGGATGGGTTTTGTACCCAAAGTCTAGAAATGCTATTCTTATTTGAAATGCTTTTGTTCATGAATATGCCTAAACTAACAATTTATGTTCCTGCAACCCAATTTCTCCAAATCGGATTATTACACCTTGTTAATGACATCTGGTTGATAATATTGGAATTTGACCACCGAATTTGTAATTTAACATTTATTAATAACTAGGTGATTTTTATCAACTCGATCCTTCAATTATGATAATAAATTATCTTTTTTGTTTGCGTTTAATACTGTCCAAATTGAATAGATTTAATATGGTTTTAGTTTTTACAATTGAAGTGTGTTTTGATTGTGGATTTTATAATTTTGTTTTAGCTGTTTATTCATACTAGAAGTTTTAATTATTGCTTGTAATTTTATAACATGCGTTAATTTTGGTTTAGAGTAAAATATATTTCTATTTTTAAGAAACTGAATTAAATATTTTTTGCCTTTAAAGATTATTTTAAAAACAATAAATTATATTTATTTTAAGGATTTAGAAAAATGTTTAGATATATTACATTAAATTGTATTAGAGATATCAACAAATGTTATTTGTATTGATTATTTAACTTTTTCTCGAAGAAATAAATAGTTAATCCAATTGTAGATATCAAAAATTGGATTTCAACTTTGAGGATGGAAATAAAATAAACCTCCTAGAAAGATTAATATCAGAACTTATTAACTTAATTAGGATTAGTAACATATTTGAGTTAAATTGAGTAATAAGATAATCAAATAATTGTAAATTAATATAAAGTTCTATGAATATAATTTCTGATAGTTTATAACTCAGCAGTGAGGTTTGGTATATATTTTTTTAATTATTAAAATTATAAAATAGTATAATATTAGGTGAAAGTTAGACTTTTTAGGGTTTGTTTTTGTCTTAGATTATTTTAGTAATCAATTATATGTTTTAATAATCAATTAGTATATTAAATTTTTTTATGATTAAGTTAGTTCAAAGTGATTTTAAGATAATTAATTTTTACTAAATATAAAAATTACTTTTCATGTGAAGAAAATTTGTATGAAACTTACAAGAAAAAAATGTTGAAAAATAATTATAAATAATGTTTTACAAATTTAAGATATCATTCTAGACATGTTTTAAGGGGTAAAACATTCAAGTAATTATATTTTAGAATAACCATTCAAATTAAGTACTGTGTTATTAATTATTGAATCCGAAATTGTTCATTGTAACCGCATCTTCATAGCAAATTTATTTTTCTTTTCTTTCTGGTTATCTCCAATTCAACAATGATTCGTGAGTGAATTGATTGATAAAAATAATAAGAGACTAATTTAATATACTCAAAGTCTATTATTTCAAAAAATAATAAAATTAATAAAATATAAACAATAAAATAATTCTTCCACCAAAAATCAATTCATTATAAATGTTGTTGTTCATCGTCTGATAATTATATCAACATCTTTTTTTAAAACAATAATTTCTAAAATGTTTACTAATATAATAAATCAAAGTAAAGTCTTGCTGAATAATGAAAATGGGTAAATAGTTAATCATGCCAACTATCATGATCATATCAATTATGTATGAAATATGTTAAACATATACATAATTAATTATACAATTATCATAATTAAAATAGCTATGAATGGAATATTTAATTAAATATTTTATACGTGAGAATTACTTGAAAATCATAATAAGTTTGGTTGAATATATATGAAAATTAGTGGTGACAATTTACTTTAACTCAAATAATATATTTATTATGTAGGTCTATCATAAAATAACAGTTAATAAATTTAAATACATAAAATTAGAGGATAAAATATTTTTTTAGATACTTAATAATAATTTTGAATAAAATCAAATGATGCATCTATATTACCATAAATAGGTATGTCAATAATTGAAGGATAAATTTAATTTATTTATTTTAGGGTGACATTAATATTTTATTAAAGTTTTTATATTGACAATAAATATTAATATAAAATTTGATTAGGGCTGATTAGAGAACTTAAGGTAAAGAATGAATCCATCTATTTCAAAAATCAAGGTAAAGCAGTGAAAAAGTTAAAGCCTTTCCTTTCCATGGTGGTGAACTACTGGGAAGAAAGTGATTCTGTGAATGAGCTTCAATGTATTATTAGTTTGAGAGAAGAAGACTTTGCAGAACAGGAATAATTAACTATATCAATGAAACCTTAATTATTAGATTATTAGGGTCATTAATATATGTCAAACAAGAAGAATAAATTGTCAGAATATGATCTAGTCCGTTTATTATTTTAACATTATTTATATGATGATTTAGTTGATGTGTGTTCTGTTCCACTGCACATGGCTTGTAAAGATTTGATTGCTTGGATTTGACCTATGTCCCTGCGTACCCGTTGAAATTCCTTGACTGGTAAATTCATACACTTCTCATGACAAATTATTTTTCTTAAATCACTACAGTTAATTTTTACAAGTCCAATTCTTTAAGTAAATAGATTTTTTACGTTTATTTTACAAATTTGGAGACTAATCCTTGATATTTCGATATTTTAAGCAAATCATATAAATAACTGCATGTATCGGTTATAAGCTTAAATCGGATGGAGATATTAGGTATTCATGGAGATATCAAGGGTAATATATCCTATAAATTACTACCAATTTTTAAAATCTTTTTATAAAAGATATTGAGTATTATTTTTTTTATAATTACGAAAATAATTCATATTAATTATATTTTATATTATTATTGATTTAAGTATTGAAATTTTTTTATAAATTCATGTATTTAAAAAAAATATAAAATTTTATTTATCTTTTGACTATAACTTATGATTTTGATGAGACATCAATAAAATGTTATATATGAGTATAATGATATAATTTTCAATTCCAAAGTTTACTGTAAAATAATTTGATTATGATGATCATTTGCATATCACTCTCATTGTTATCTAAAAAGGTTTTAATTATGATCGACAAGGATATTATTTTACATGAATAACGACACCAAATCATTTAAGGATGAACCGAAACATGTTAATGTTTTGGTATCTCGTTTAATAAACCAATATTAGTTCTTTTAAATGTGGTCTTCGTTAAAACACATATAGGTAAGATGCATACTCCTTTTAAAACTTATTTCATGCACTCAATTAGATTAGTTGCCATGTGTTTATGTCTTTTGTCCTCATAATATGCACTAAATTAACTATTAATTTAGGTTGTTTCATCTCATATATGATGTAATAATGAAGATGTACAAGTTAGTAAATATAATTACTAAATAAAATTAAAGGTGAAAATATAGTAGTAATATTAAAATATATTATCCATGTTAATAACTTGTTTCAATTTCGTGCTCTTGAATATCTAGTTAAAGTTTGTTTTTAAGTATAAAATAGTTCGCTATTTGATTAATTATTTTTTATTTTTTTATTCAAATGTTCCGCGATGAATCACTTCATTATGTGAATTCTTTTAACTTTGATTAGCACGTGTGAACACTTTTTCAATTCAGAGAATCCTTGTTAGATTACTTGATCATTTACTAATTATTCAATAATTAATATAATCTGAATCTATATTATTGATCTTCCGTATAGAACTTGAACTTTTAATGTAAGTTGTAATATTTAAGGCAAACTACAATAAAGATAAAAGTATAATTTTTAATGTAAGCTTGTGCACAATTTGACGATCACCACTATTACACTTATTTCATTTTATTTATATTCTACTTAGTGTAACGCTAGGAACAATAAAATAAAATACAAAAATAAGATAAAATAAAACATTTACTTTTTATACAACCAATCCCTTATTTTCTCGAGTCATTCTGTTTGCCACGTAACACTTGTAATATTCATGTTAGGTAATAGAGCTATAACCACTTTCGTGTATCTCTTGATTTGCAAAACTCCTTTTCGATCATTTGTCCTTTTATGTTTGCATAACTATTTCTTGATATTTTGTTTTCCTCAATTGCATAACCTTTTACTCAATACTCTTAAGTCTTCAATCCTAAACTTTCGATTAACACCTGTTTCTTTGTCTCAATATAATATGTATTTTTCGATTCTTTAATTTATTGTCTCTTCAACTATTATGAACTCATAGATTTCTTTTATCAAAATCATTCGATTAACCTTTCAATTTTTTAGCTCCTTTTTTTCTCTAAACCTTTTTCAACCTTCATCCTCTTGAAGTAGTACCATACCATCTCAATTATCGAGTCTTGTCTTGAACTCCAACATCCTCCTCTAACCATTCTTTCAATATATTTGTGAATTGTTAGTAATAAAGTTGCAGACAATATGGCAAATGCAACACACTAATTGAAGATAGTTTATATCCCAACAATATTGTTGTTCCTTTATTTGTTATCAAACATAAGTTCAACTAAGATATTACATATTTTTTCAAAAGTTGAATAATCATATCAAAGTTTCATTTGTCTCTCGTTCAATTATTGCAAATACTAGCTTGAGGAAATATATTTTGACTCCCACTTTGTGCAATTGTCATCAATAAAGTTACACAATATTTACATATTAGGAATGTGGCATTAACTAAATAATCAACTTGCAATAGTTGAAAACTTCAATGCATGGTTTGAAAGACCAAAAAATACACTCTCATATCTAACATGATTCATCTTGGGCATCGTCAACAATATAATGGTTAGCTACATATTAAACAATTATGCCAACAAAACTTTCTTTTTGCAACCACTTAGGAAGATCGTTGTAAGATTCTTCCCAATATCCAAAAGTCATGGCTAATTCTTTTTGTTTTTTTATCCATGCTTTCTATAGGTTACTGAATAATTATATTGACATTTTATTTTTGCAACTAATGTTTTGACAAGAATAGAAGAGTTTATTTTGACAAGTTTAAAAATGATGTGTGCAATTTAAGTTTAGTCTAAATTTTTATGATTAATACATAAATTCATTGGAAAACATGGGTATGAACCTTCAAATTTTTTTAATCTCCCATTGTTAGTCTAATTTTACTAAATACAATGCATAAAATATCTATCACTCTTAGACTCTATGACACAAAATTTGTAATTATATTGAATATGAAACTTTTAAAGCATTTATAGTTGTATCTTTAGATTGAAAATACAGTCCTTTGTTGATATTATTTTGGTTGTCTTTTTAGGTAGTAAATTTAATTAAGGGAAACATATTTGTCATCTTTGTATTGTTATCTATGTGTTATTCTTCTTCATCACTAAAGTCATATAAAATCTTATATTAAAAGTTCATTCTCATTTCTTGTTGAACTATCATTCACCTCAAATTTGTTAATCTATAATGAAACAAAAAAATATAATACAACACTTAAGTGATCAAAATAAAATAACATAAGTCATAAAAATATTATTATATGAACATTTGAAGTGAAATGTGTTATCTAAAGTTGTTAAACCTTCACTGAAATTACTCTGTTGGATAGAAACACATGGTATACAACAAATCTTATAGAAATATGTCTCTGGATATGATGTCATACATGTATATATTATATGAATATATGTTTAAAATATATCAAAAATATATTGTCATTTTAATGGTTTGTTTAAACTCTTTTATTCCTATTCGAAGTTGAAACATATACCAATATACAAATTTTGATTCCAATTTGAAGCAAAAACATGCATTGAAGTCATGTAGAATGAGTACACATGATGTGTTTGCTAAAGTTATTAATTACGTTCAATGAATGCATGACTTTAATACCATCTTCTTGTACCAAATTCATACTCTAATGCACAACTTTCTCTCTATCCTCATTGCATTAAAATTCTTAATTAAAAAAAAAATTTAAGCTTGTGCTACCAACATTAAGGTCATCAACTAGTGCACAACTTTCTCTCTATTGTAGTCAAGAATTGGAGTACGACTTTGGCTTTACTCCATTGTGCTAACTACAACAAAGTTGTGCCTTGGATCACGACTTTCACATTGTTTGATGTTGTGCTTCATAAAGGCAATGTGTTAACTTGTCAACCAAGTGTACTCAATGTGGAGCCTACAAGATACCTACCTATATGCTTACAATAATTTCCTCAACTATTCAACATTATTTCCTCACATTGTTTGTTCTCATGTTACCTCTCTAATTTGGCTACATATACGGAGGAAGGAAACATGACTTCCTTGCTACCTCACGTCATTACATTGCATCAAATTTTTTATCATTCTCAATCTTTCATCTTCAAACATTTTTCAAAATGACATTCAACAATCATCTTCCATTTGATATATCTTTATTATGCTTTCAAGATAAACATGTTACCAAAATATTGTGAATAAAATGAATGAATTCATTATCCCGGAGGACATGAAATATGAGTTACTAAACATTCAAATATGCTAAATTCACGAGTTAGAAACTATATTGCATAAGATAGATTTGACCAACTATTAACAATGTCAATCACATGATAATTACAACACTAGTGGGAAGGTGAAGAATAGAAACATACACCTTCCATTTTTCAGTTAGAAAAGCGACTATCACATTAGAATATGTGACTTTAAAGTTAAGTCTTTCAATTGATAGAGATGTTGTAATTGTGTCACTAGTGGTGATTTGTTGGGGTGTCAAAATAGGTTTAAGTTAATGAGACGACCCACAAGGCCCAAGAAAAAAAAATAATTTAGGCCTAAAAATTGTGACCTCAATTGAATCAAATTTATTTTGGTCTAACTCATTTAAGTAATGACCTACATGAGTTTAGGTTAAGTAATGACCCGTTTAATTACTATTTTAGATCATTAAATTATTAAAAAAATGAATAATGATAAGAAATTGGCTCATTCTGAAAGTAAATATAAGAGTAAATCTCCAATATTCACTTATTTCAAGATCTAATGATTAAAATTAATTACTATTTTAAATTATTAAATTAATGAAAAAAATGAATGATGATAAGAATAAATTTTTAACTCTTATTTTGGAATTGAATGGATAATTTCTCTTGTAATTTATATATTAAATCAATATATATAAAATAAAAATTAATTTTATTAATATAGTTTCAAATTTAAAAATATATTTTTTATTTTTATTTAAAAATTTTAATGAATTATTTGGAGTAAAAACATTAATAATTATTTTTAAAATTTCTAATAAGTTGAAACTAGGCGCATTACCTCGTTGATCCACTAGAGGTTAGGTTAGGATAAAAATTATGATTTGATTTAAAGTATAGGCTGGGTTGACCCATCAATTTTTTTACTTTATCCGTAAGGCCCGACAAATCTAAGTCATCGCCCATTTTGACAACCATTATAACTTGATACTTTTTTTATGAACCTTTGTTAGTTATGTCTCCACCTACTAGTGTTGTGAAAGAAAATTTTGTAAAAACTTTCTTAGTTGAACAATGTCTTCCAACAATTCATTGGTGATGCTGATGAAAATGTGATAGGTCAACATGCGAGAGCACATATTTTTTACTTTCATAGGTAGCTTGTTGATTTCAAATATATAAGGAGAAAGAGTCCACATTAAGTATTTTTTAATTTTGCAAGACTTCTTTGTTATGCAAAATTAGAGTCAGAGGTGAGGTAAGTTTTAGAGTGCTTTTACCAAACATTAAATTATGATGTTAATTATAGATAAGATAACATCGGTGGGTGGTTGTATGTTATTCTTCCAATCATGAGTGTGACTTCAAACTATTAGTATTTGTCCATTAGTACCAGATTTAACCAATAACAATATTACTATAAGACTTAAGTTTTGACCAAGTAAAAATGTATTTTTTTATATGCATATTTTGTTTATATTATTATTATTGTAAGTAATAAATGATCTTGACCAATATACTAGATTCATTGGTGTCACGACTTACACATACTACATGTCATATTTAATTGTGTATATCCAAAGGAGGTAGCTTGTTATTCAAACTAAATAATTTTTTTACTATATCAAATATTATTAATTTCATTAATTTTTTTTTGTAGTTTCTCTTAACTTCTTATTGTTAAAATACTCTTAGACGATTAATAAATATTAAAATTTCATATATTAATTCACACCATAACTCATCTATGAACATATTAGTTTGTCTAGTTTTCAATCATCTTCACTATATGAATATCGAACTAAGTCTAAAACATATTAGGTTAATTCCAATTTGAATAAGTCACTTACAAATATAATGTATTTCCTTGTCACCTTCTCAATATCCCCATCATCGACATATAATTGGACATCTTCATTAAATTATTATCGTCTTATTTTTATCTACATAAACATCACAGCTAAAATAATAATAATAATAATAAAGATAATAATAATAAAGAGGAAATGAACCTTTCAACTATTATGACAAAAAAAATTAAAATGTCAAATCAAAAGAATATATTTTAAAACAAGTTATAGTCATTAGGGATTTTTTTTTTACTCTTTAATATATACTATATTTTTTTAATGAATATTTTACCTTTTTTATATTTAATTTTCTTCATCATCATTTATATATTTTCCTTTTAACAATTTAATCTATTTAAAAATTATTTAACATTATTAATATTTAAATATCTAATAATTATTTATTTTATTAATTATAAATATTAAGAAAATTTTAATAATTAAAAATCTTAAAAAATCAACTAAAGGAATCCATTAATTGGTAATAAAAAAATTGATCTTTTATCTTATAATTTATATATATTAAATAATTATATTTAAAATAAAAATAATTTTTTTAATATAATTAAAATTATAAAAATATTTTATTTTTATTTTTTATTTAGTATTTTTAATTAATTATTATAATATAATTAAATTAATAATTTTATTTAATTAAATAAAAATTGATTTATTAGTTCATTTATCTAATATAGATAAAAAATTATAATTCATTTAAAAATATAAATTAAGTTAAACAATATCAATATTTTTTTTAACGTCAAGAAAAACATATTAAACCAGCCATTTTTACAGTTAAATCTTTAAAACAGTGATAAAACATTAAAAAATATATTTTCTTTAGATTTTATACTTATTTAATTAAGTTATATGTTTAATTGTTTAATCCAAAACAAAACTTATACGTTGATTGAGAGGCCTCATCGTAACTGAGGTTCAAATTTAGGCTTCTTCTATTTACACTTCGTTGTTTACTATATGCACTTCTATTGTATTTTTAATTTTATTATCATAATTTCTCTTTCTATCTAAAATACCTTATGTACTTTTATTGCTCTTTAAAAATATATATTAAAATATTATTTTATATTGAGATATTAAATTTTAAGATCCAATTTTATTGTGGAAGAAAACACAAATAATCTAAAGAGAATAAGATGATTTTTTGTTTTCTTTTTCCTTTTTCAATTAAAAAACTATAGACAGCAAATATGCATATATTATTCTAAAACGCAGTCTTATATTTTTAATATTTTCGAAATTATTTTTCAAAATATATTTTTTTCCAATTTTTACGTTCAAAACATATTTTATTTTCGTCGTCATTTTGAAAAATACTTTGTAGAATATGAAAATAACAATAGAGTTTTTATAACATTTTTTTTCTCTTTTCATATTAAAAATGTAAAAGAATATCTTTCAAAATGCAAAAGAATTCTTCCCTAAAATATTTTTTATAACATTTTTTTTCTCTTTTCATATTAAAAATGAACTTTTCAAAACGTGAAAAATTAAAAAGTGTTAAAAAAAGTTATTTTTAAAATACTATAAAAATAGAAATATGTTAAAAAAGTTTCGAAACATATTTTTAAATCTATTTATATTCCACAAATGGAATACAAATGTTAGAACGTATATTTACATTTTCTATATAATTAATTTTTTTATATTTTATTTTATTTCTATTAATTATATATCATATATTTTATATTTTTTAAATATATAAATTATAATAATTATTACTAATTTTATATTGTTTTTCTCCGACAGTAAATCTCCATTGTATATAATTGTAGATATAGTTTTTAAAATATATTTTTTGTTTTCTCAACATTGTGGTTCACAACATAAAATTAAAAAGCGTATTGCAGATTTTTTTTCAAAAATAAAGTTCAGAAATATTTATACTTGATGGTCAAAATATTTATAAGATGGTCAAAATTAGAACACAGTTGGTCAGATTGAGGATGAAATAAAATATGAAGTACGTGTTCAAAATATGGATAAATTCTGTACGAGGAAAAGGACTTGACAAATTCTATTATCTATGATTAACGTGTTAAAACATTATTTTTCAAATTTCATCATCCTTCGCTTCCCAAAATCTTATATTTATAGCATTACGGCGTAGTATAATATTCTTATTATTTCGTGATTTGAAATCTGTACACGATTTATATACATATTTTTTTTAATTTATTGAGGTGTTTATTAAAAAAAATCATAACAAATTAATTTTCACTTTTATTTTTAGATAAATATTAATACTTATTATAAAATAAAATTAAATTAAATTAAAAATAATTTATATATAATATTTTCTCTTAATTTATCAAGACAATAAAAATGTGATAAATTGAAATTTTAAAATAAGTAATAATAAATCTTAATAATATTTTCATAATAAACTTGATGTTAGAATACTCTTTTATTATTAGACAACATAATATATTTAACTAAATTAAAATTCTAACATATTTTAAAATAAGAAAAACTTTTATTCTTAGAAATGAGATTTTTCATATTATATTCAATATTTTTTCTTTCTCTAAATATCTTAGTTTTAGTTTTTGCTCTTATGTGGAAGTTTTATATAATTTTTTTTAATTGATTGTATGTTTAATGTATTTACTACGAGACATTTAACTTCAAAAATATGATGTTAATTATTTATTTATTATCTCTTTCTTATATATTGCTCACTTATATTTGTTTAAATTTAGTTATCTTATTCTATTTAATCTCATTACCTAAGTTTATTATTTTTACTTATTATTATTGAATTTTTGGGTTTAATTAGTCTATCATGATTCATCAATTGTTAATGTTTCGTTTAGGAGTAAGAGAGTGTTCTAACATATATGTTTGTCATCATAATATCATTAAGGTCTATTACCATATCTAAAGTATTATTCATTTTTAAAATTTTATTCGTCACGATTTTATCTTTAATAGACGTCTTGAGTGATTTACAAGATAGACATGATGCTCCTTTTATAATAAGAAAAATAAGCATCAACATATAATTTTCCTGATGTGAGACTTCTCTTCTCACGTTCTTACAAGAATCTATATTTATGTTTAGTTTTTATGACTCAAAGCGTTAATGTTAACCATGTGTTAATTGTGGTATTTGTTCATGTATCTCTACATTGGTTCACTTCGTTTGTTTTAATCTTTAATGAGTTAAATTTTCCCGACTGGATTAAACAAGTCCAATTTCACTTAGGTATGTTGGATCTTGATTTAATTTTTCAAGTTGAAAAACCGACTACTATCACTGAGACTAGTAGCAATGAAGAGAAAACTCATTATAATGCTTGGAAAAGGTCAAACAGACTTAACCTTATGTTTATGCAAATGAGCATACACAAGTAATATTAAGTTTGTTCTTCCTAAAATTGAGGACACGAAAGAATTTATGAAATTTGTGGAAGAGCGCTCTCAAACTGTTGACAAATCACTCGCTGAGACATTGATGAGTACGTTAACCACCATGAAGTTTGATGGTTCTCATAGTACGCATGAACACGTAATTGATATGATAAATATTGTAGCTAGAATCAAGTCTCTTGGAATGGTAGTGAAAGAAAGTTTTCTTGTGCAGTTCATTTTAAACTTACTACCGTTTGAGTATGGTCCATTCCGGATGAACTATAATATCATAAAAGACAAATGGAATGTGCATGAATTGCACAATATGTTAGTCTAAGAAGAGACTAGACTTAAAAACCTAGGAAACTACTCTATTCATTATGTGAAAAATTAAGGAGTAGAAAAGAAAGTTGTTAAGAAACATGGAAAGGGTAAAAAATCATTAAAGATTAACGAGTTATCTACTAAAATTCAGAAAAAATGACAAATATCATTTATACGGGAAGTTTAGACATTTTCAGAAGGATTGCTTAAAGCGTAAAACTTGGTTCGAATAGATAAGGGAACATAATATTTATGTATGTTTTGAATCAAACTTAACTAAAGTTCTTCATAATACTTGGTGGATTGATTATGGATGTATGACTCATTTATAATGTAATGCATGAATTCCTTTCAACCCGAACCATAAATCCAAATGAGAAGTTCATCTTCATGGAGAATAAAGTGAAGGTTCTAGTGGAAGATATCGTGACTTATTGTTTAATCATTGACACTGGATATTACTTAAACCTTATGGATACTTTTTATGTACTTAGTATCACTAGGAATCACTACAACAAAACATCAAATAATGACCGAATTTTCGGTCACTAAATGACCAAAATCAGTCACTAACTAAAATAGTGACCGAAATAGTAACCAACTCAAATCGGTCACTCTTTCCTTGGTTGCTGATTTCAGTGATCAATTCAGTGATCAATTCAGTGACCGATTCAGTGACCGATTCAGTGACTGAATTAGTGATCGATTGAATCAGTCACTATATCGGTCACTAATTTTATTTAATTTTTTTATTTTTAAAATAACAATAAACCTGATTAAGGAATATGAAATACATTATATATTGTGTTAAATATATCAAAATTACACTACCTGAGATAACCATCAAAATAATACCACAAATTTTGTTCTACATAAATTCATCATTGATCGATTAAATATTTTCTTACATATTGAAAATTCAATCTAAAAATAAGTAGAATAAACTAAAGTAAGAGTCAATTCTGGAGATATCAGAAATTAACAAAACAAATACAATATATAGAATAGAAGTATCAGTTCAGAACTCAGGAAGTTGAACATCCAGCTTCTCCATCAAGAGGAGCAACATTTTATCATTTTTTTGAATTTGTCTCTTATTGGTTAACATTCTTCCACGGAGATTATCCCTTTCAGTCTCAACTTCTTGTAACTTGTGTTTTAATTGTTCAATCTCCTCTCTCATGAGCTGGACAAATGATGAAGTAGAGTTCTGACAAAGATTTCTCCCAATTGCTTTGCTTGACTCAGATCCAAGCTCATATACTTTGCCTTTGTTTATTCCAGCAACTTTACACCAAACCTGTAATTCATCAAGCGGAGATCCTCCTGCAATAGATCCTGGTTGGGAGGCTTCTTCCCATGCACGACTAAACTCTGCCTATAAACATTAAAATAGAAGAGTAGTTAATTGGATAAAAACAAAAAAAAAGTATACAATTGTTTAAGAAATTAACATATAAAGAAAAATACGGAATTTACATCCACATGTGCTGATCTTTGATCCACCCATGTGTTATCATTTCGTTGGTGTGTTTTGCGAAACAACTCTAATGGGGTAGGGAGTTTTCCATTCAACTTTGTCTAAAATATGATTAAGAACACAAACTTAGAAGTGCAATATCCACCATAAAAGAAAAGAAGTTTGTCAAGTCATGACTATATGTAATGTAATAACTATTTTTCTCTTACAACATAAACAACATCATGCAATCAAATTTGAACTAACTAATGTTATATTCTTTCCATACTTAAATGTAGTCCAACAATATAATTCACATAAACCAAACTCAAAATGGTAGCGTGAACACAATAGTCAGTGAAGATGTAAAAAATATGTCAACACAAGGATTAGTGTAGGGTGGCAATAGGGTCTCTGAAGAAAACAATCCTGGTTCTAACTCAACAGTCCTTGTTGAAATAGAAAAGGGAGATGCAACTGTAGGTGAATCTTCTAATCTAGAGGGTAGTGAATTGGAAAAGATAACAAAATTTGTGGCATCAAATGAAACACACAACAGTAACACTTAAATGAGTGAAACAAAAGATACTCAGAATATTTCTTATGTGAAGGAGAACACTGATGCTACGAAGATTGGATTCAAGGGTGATACACAAACAGATGAAACATCAGACTCATCCTCTGGCATATGACCAATACATGCATAAACCAGTATAAAGCAAAGTTTACCAAACTTTCTCTATGTTGAGAAATGTTAATGGAGCCAGTAGTATGGAGTGACATTCCAAGTCCACCACAATCAGAAGCTCGATTTGCTTTTGCAGTCAAACTTTTTACTTTGAATTGTGTAGATCCCCAATGTTGGCATAAGATATCCCATACATCTTCTGCAAGCCAATTTGGCTTCTTCATTATCATGTGTGCCTTGTTTAGTGAACTTTTCAATATGTTGACACCTCGCATTTCAAAGTTCCTTCTGGACAACCTATGATCAGGTGGGAAAATAGTATATTTTCTCTGTACCCAAACAAAACAAGTAAATGTTATAGTACATTCAATAATTAGAACTTATTTTAAAGTTAATAACTAATATAAATACATACCATGAACTCACTAAACCACATGTCTCGAATAGCTTCAGGTACCTTTTTTCATGATGGCCATGCATCAGTGTAATGACTTTTGAAAATATCACCAATGACATTAGCTGCAAAGTATGAAGGCAAAAATCTACAACACAAATAAAGTCATAAAGTACACGTTTTATAGAATGTGAACAAAATATAACATTGTTAAAATTTAAGTGATTTACCCATATCCATCAAGTGTTAAAATGAGTTTATCACAAGTGCTCTGAACATCTGAGACATTGTGATCATCATGAGAAACAAATGTGCCTTTAGTTTGAGGGTTAGATGCTTGAAGACTTTGTGGGGAAGGTGTCTCATGTGGTGATTATGCTCCTAATGATGGAGAAGTTAATGGAAGAGGGTTAGAACTTCCTCCAAGTGGTGGAGTACGACCATCAGTAGACTTATTTTGTACTAAAGGGGTAGAACTAACATGTTCTGCAGTAGTTCCAACCAATGGATGTCCAACTTGTTGTCAAACTATGCTATTTCTTGGTAATTGATTGAATTGATGCTTCATCAAACGACTTTTTAAAATAAGTTTGGTTTTCCTTTTGTCTGACATCTACAAATATAATAAAAAACAACAAAAATGTGTAAGCAAATTGCATATATTTAAGAAATAATAGTAATGAATTAAACAATAACATATTTACTGAAATGTTTGAAACAACAAAAAAATAATTTGATGGGAACATTATTAAGTGTGCTTATAATTATTAAATACTCACCATTTATGAAAATACAAAAATTATTCATCATCGTCATCATTATCATTATAATCATCATCGACATGAACATCACTTTCTTCATCAAATTTATATGATTCATCAGCATTTTGATCATCATCAGAGTTGTAATCATCATCAAATTCACTATCCTCATCATACTCTTTTTCATTGATTTTTGCATCTTCCACATTATATTCATTGTGTTCATTTCCATCAAGTAATTCATTCTCTAGTAGCTCTTCATGTTCACCTTCATCGTCTCTTAATTGACCAAGTACTTCATCATTTGACATAAGTTGAGTATTAGAAAGACCATGTTGATAGGAAACCTCTAGTGTATATTGATCATCAATCATACTTCTTGGTTTGGTTTTAATTAATATTGTAAATTAAGGGGTATTGCAAAGCAGAGAACGTGTTCTCACACGTTGCAGAAGACCGTTTCAGAGAACGTGTTCTCACACGTTGCAGAAGATTGTTTTAGAGAACGTGTTCTCACACGTTGTAGAAGACTGTTTCAGAGAATGTTGCAGAAGACCATTTAAGAGAACGTGTTCTCACACGTTGCAGAAAGACCGTTTCAGAGAACGTTACAGACTCACTACCAAGTTTTCCCATAACTGCTACAGACTTTCTCCTATAAATAGAGACCACTTCACACTCTTCAAAACACACATCTCTCATCTTCTCTTCTCTGATCTTCTTTCTGTTATCCTGGGTTAATTTACTCTTTTGAAAGTTTCTTACTAGTTTCTGAGATCCTCGGATATTCCGAGAAGTTCCTGTTGTATCTTGGGGGACTTGCACAATACACCACGGATAAGTCCTTAAGGGCAGTGATTATACACGCCTCAGGAATAAAGTTTTCTTGTGTCTCTGTAAGCTTTTACAACAATCTTAAGGACTTAAAGTTGATAGTACGAATATCAACAACTTCCTTCAACAGTTTTATAATATTGGATAGTGAAAGAAAGGGAATTATGAAGTGCTCATGGATCAATGTTAGTTTTCTGATTATGATTCACGTATGTTATTACGTAAGAATCAATTCATGTATGTTATTATGTGAGAATAAAGAATCTAAACCTGAAGAGTAGTTTTATAGAATTAGTAACTTATAAAAATTACAAATTAAAATACATGTGGTATGAGAGTCATACTTATTAGATTTATGATTTTTCTCTCATGATAATTTTTAAATTACGCTTTTCCCAAATTAAGATAAATCCTAATTATGAATTTAGGATTTCTATATCATATTAACATGAACTCTAATTTATGTTTTCTGTTACAATCAATTTCTTATTGAAATGTGAATGACCCTGTAATTCTTATAGAAAAGACAAATGATGTGATTGGGTTAAAGGTGGAACATGTATGAAATTGGTTTTACTCGCATGTTATAATGATAATAAAAAATATTTGGATGTTATAATTATGATAGAAATTTTTTTAATCAAAGTAATGTCATCAAACACATCCTTTTCCTATTTATTACACCAATGCAACAGAGAAAATGAAAAATGCATTATGCATAATTATTTTTATGTTATGAGAGAAATTATGTAAAATTATTATATGTTATGGGAGATTTTTTTTATGAATAATTAGCAGTTACATGTATGCAATGCATGACTTAGATCTACATATTATTTTGTCATACGTGTGTAGTATATTATTTTGTCTACATATTATTTTGTACATATGTATAAGAAAGTTTGAGATTGTATGAAAGCAATGGATCTGACCCCACTTTATCTTCAAGAAAAAGGAAAATGATTTTGTCTGTGGAAAATCAGGTCATCATGCACCTCATTCTAGATATAGAATAAGAAACAACAATCCTCCTAAGGCAAATTTAGCCAAAGGAGAAGATATAATTATTGCGGTCGTTTCCCAAATAAACCTTGTGACAAATGTGAGCAAATGGGTGGTAGACTCTGGTGCTACCAGACACATCTGTGCAAACAAAAGTGTTTTTACCTCCTACACTAGTGTGGGGATGGAGAAGAATATGTTTAGCTCGGTGATTCCAAGATAACTCATGTCCTAGGAAAAAGAAAAGTTATTCTAAAGCTCACATACAGAAAGACTCTGGCATTGGGTGATGTGTTATATGTGTCATTAATCAGAGCTAATCTAATATCTGTAGCACTGTTGGGAAAAGTTGGGGTTAAAATGTCATTCAAATCTGATAAGATTGGTATGATAAAAAATATTTTGTGACATTGATAACTACTTTAGATACACAAAAGTATAACTAATCAAACAATTCTAGTGCACCTAATAACCTTTGGGGAGAAATTTTTTTAAGAGAACTGACCTATGAGTTATGGAGAGATTATAAACCTAATCTTAAATATCTAAGACTGTGGGGTATGTAGCTAAGATAATGTTACTCAATCATAAGAGAAGTAAAATAGGCTCTAATACTTTTGATTGTATGTTCCTAGGCTATGCAGAACATAGTTTTGTCTATAGGTTTTTTATCCTCAAAAGTGATGTAATTGAACATAATACTATAGTGGAGACAAAAAATGTTGAGTTCTTTGAACATATATTTCCTCTAAAGTTTAGTGAGACACCTAAACAATCTATAGATAGTAATAGTTATAATGTATATGAGGATAAATAAAAGACAGAAGAAGGAAACCTCCTTTAGAGATGATTTTTACACTTATCTAGTTGAAAATGATCCAACGAGCTTTTTAGAGGCTACTAGGGCTCCTGATGCAATACATTGAGATAAAGTCATTAAGACTGAAATTAACTCAAATAAGGAAAATAATAGGTAGATTTGACTAAAGGAGAAAAACCTATTGGTTGTAAGTGGACTTTAAGAAAAAGTATTATTCTGATGGATCCTTAGATAAAGAGAAAGCAAGTTTATTAGCAAAGGGTTTTACTTAAAAATCCAACAATTATTATTTTGATACCTTTGACCATGTGACTAGGATTTTCTCTATTTGAGTTTTGTTATCTCTAGCACCTATCCATCAAATGAATGTTAAGACAACATTTTTGAATGGTGAATTAGAGGAGGAAATTTGTATGACTCAACCTAAAGGGTGTGTTGTTTCTGGTCAAAAGAATAAAGTATGCAAACCATTAAAATCTTGTATGGATTAAAACAAGTACCAAAACAGTGGTATGAAAAATTTGACAGTGTTCTATTTGTGATGATTTTTCAACTAATGATGCTTATAAATGTGTGTACTCTAAATTTGAAAGTAGTGAATGTATTATTATCTAGATGACATGCTAATATTTGGTACATACATTAACATTGTCTATAGAAGTAAGTTGTTTCTGAGATCTAAATTTGAAATGAAAAGATATGGGTGAAGCCAATGTAATTTTGGGAGTTAAAATCATAAGGAAGGACAATAGTATTTTTCTATCCCAAGAACAATATATTGAGAAACTTCTTAGGAAGTTTGGGTGTTATAATGTCAAACCAGTGAATACCCCTTATGATGTTAACTCTAAGTTAAAGAAAAATAGAGGAGACTCAATATCTCAACCTCAGTATGCCCAGGTAATTGGGAACTTACTGCATTTAATGAGCTTTTCTAGACCTGACATTGCTTATGCAGTAGGTAGACTGATTAGGTACACTCAATATCCTAATCAAGAACATTGGAATGCACTTACAAGACTTACGAGATACTTAAGAGGTTCAATGGATTATGTCATTAAATATAGTGGATTCCCCGTTGTACTAGAAGGGTATAGTGATGCTAACTGGATCTTTGATTCAGATGAGACAAAATCCACTAGTGGCTATGTATTCACACTCAGGGGTGGTGCGATTACATGGAAATCAGCCAGACAAACAATTATTACAAGATCAATAATGGAATCTGAATTTGTTGCTCTCGAAATGACAGGTAGTGAAGCTGAGTGGTTGAAAAACTTCTTAGTAAACATTCCATTAGGAATGAAACTGATCTCATCTGTATCAATACACTGTGATTGTCAATCGACAATAACTATAGCAAAAAATAAGAACTACAATGAAAAAAATAGACATATACAGTTGAGACATAATTTAGTGAAACAGCTGCTAAAGAATGAAACAATTTTCATTGACTATGTGAAGTCAGAACGGAATCTAGCAGATCCTCTAACAAAACCCTTAGCGAGAAATATGATTTTAGAAACATCGACGGGAATGAGACTTAAGCAACTTGCAAACAAACAGGTGATGGTAACCCAACCTTTGTGATTGGAGATCCCATGAATAAGGTTCATATGGGTAAAAACAAGTCACTTATTAGTTCTGCTAGCACTAAAATTGATTAAAATCAATTATGTCCATTCCTATGGTGTATATGTGAAAATGTTAGATATTGTATCATTGAGAGGTTAAACTTTGTAATTAAAATTCCATGTGGTGTACGAATTTTAGTCTAAACAAAGTTTTTAACGATTTCATATCCTTTAAGGGTGGTGTATGATTTGCAGCATATGCTTGATGAAGTCACCTATATGAGTGTCGAGTGGGGCCGCTTGTATGAGATCTTTGCAAGATTTTTAGAGCACTCATGAATACCGGACACATGCATGGCCTAGTAAGCGCAACACAACGATAACAACAAGAATTGTGGGGGTGTATTGTGATTATTAAAATCGCTAACACACATTAAGTGTTTTAGTTCATATAGTTTGTTACACCAACTACACTATGTGTTAAGTTTTTCAGTCTAAGACTGGTTCATATAGCTTGTTATATCAGCTCTGATGCATTACATTTTATATGAGACCCAAAATTTTCTTCTTTTATTCTTTTATTTCCTTCTTTTTTTTTGAAATATGTGGGGATTGTTGTAAATTAAGGGGTATTGCAAAACAGAGAACGTGTTCTCACACGTTGCAGAAAACCATTTCAGAGAACGTGTTCTCACACGTTGCAGAAGACTGTTTTAGAGAACGTGTTCTCACACACGTTATAGAAGACTATTTCATAGAACGTTGCAAAAGACCGTTTTAGAAAAGGTGTTCTCACACGTTGCAGAAGACCGTTTCAGAAAACGTGTTCTCACACGTTGCAGAAGACTGTTTCAGATAATGTTACAGAATACTGTTTCAGAGAACGTTACAGACCCACTACCAAGTCTTCTCATAACTGCTACAGACTTTCTCCTATAAATAGAGACCAATTCACACTCTTCAAAACACACATCTCTCATCTTCTCTTCTCTGATCTTCTTTCTGTTATCCTGGGTTAATTTACTCTTTTGAGAGTTTCTTGCTAGTTTTTGAGATCCTCGGATATTCCGAGAAGTTCTTGTTGTATCATGGGGGACTTGCGCAATACACCGCGGATAAGTCCTTAAGGGCAGTGATTATACACACCTCAGGAATAAAGTTTGCACGTGTCTCTGTCAGCTTTTACAACAATTAGAACCCACCAATCTACCTTTTCCTTAACCTTTTCAGGATAAGACATATAATATACTTGAATTGCATTTGATGCAAGTATGAAAGGATCATAATTCAAATACCTTTTACGATGATGAACCTCCACTATACCATATTCCTTGTGAACTCGTACATCACGATTCCTTTTAGAATCAAACCATTGGCAATTGAATACAACTAATTCTTTGTTGAATCTCCTATGTATTCAAGTTGCATAATCTCTTTGATGATACCATAATAATAGTTTTCTTCATTTTCAATATCATCCCCTTTAACACAAACTCCACAATTGACTGTTTTCTTTCCAATGCTCCATTCTTCCGTATGAAACTTGAAACCATTGACAAAATAAATAGACCATGTAAAAACCTTTTTTCGTGGACCCCATGCTAAGTCATGTAAAAATTGACTTTGAACCATATTGTTCCTATCGTGAACCTAAACGAATGATAAACATAGTATGAATGAATAGGTTAATGTGAGAACATAAATTATTCTTATCATTGATTTACAAAATATTTTTAAAACTTACATATGTTTGAAACCATCTAGGAAAATCAGAAGCAATCCAAGCCTCAATTTCTCTTTGAGTGATGTTTGGATTCACTGCTTCTAGAAATTGTTCAAATATTCTAACATTTACACATAACATTGTGTTAGTGGTTTTATGCATGAAAAATGCATGCCAAAATGAATTTTGGTTCTTACTTGATTAATGGTTGAACTTCTTCACAATTAAGTAACCCATGCAAATATGCAACTTCTAATTCTTTCTTATCTAAATACCAACATGAAGATCTTCCACTAAAGCGACCAGGATGATTAAAAATTGTTGATACACAATCTAGTTCTACATGTTCACCTCCATTATCATTGTGGCTGACTTTATTTCTCATTGTTTGCACATGAGTCTCAAAATAATACGAACAAAAATGAGAAGTCTCTTGCACTAGATATGTCTCACATATTGAACCTTCCACACGTGCCTTGTTCTTAACCATGTTTTTTTAACTTATTCAAGTATCTAATACAAGACCATCATATGGTTATTATAATTTCAAATAAGACAAGTATGCATGTTCAAATTTAATAATTAAAAAGTAGTACCTCTCAAATGGATACATCCACCGATATTGAACATGACCTCCTACTTTTGCTTCGTAAGGCAAATGAATAGGTAAGTGTTCCATTGAATTGAAGAATGCAGGTGGAAAGAATCGTTCCAATTTACATAATGTAATTGCAATGTTTTGTTCCATTAATAACAAATCATCCACTCGCAAAATAGTTGAACATAGATCTTTGAAGAATTTACTTAACTCAGCAATTGGTTTCCAAATTTGATTTGATAGTGCACTAAAAGCAATAGGCATTAACTGCTCCATAAATATATGACAATCATGACTTTTCATTCCAATCATTTTTCCTTGCTCTATGTTTACACATCTTTGCAAATTTGAGGCATAACCATTAGGCATTCTCAACTCATTAATCCATTTATAGACAACACTTTTTTGCTCCTTAGATAAGACAAATTGTGTTTTAGGCTTTATAACTTTTCCATTAGGTAATTGTTGCAATTCTAACTCCTTTATCTGACAATATTTTTTTACATCCATTCTTGCCTTCATATCATCTTTGGTCTTATCTTTGATATCCATCAATGTATTAAACACATTATCAAACACATTTTCTCAATATGCATGACATCAAGATTATGCCTTAACATGTTGAAATTCCAATATGGTAACTCCCAAAAAATGCTTTGTTTTATCCAATTATGATATACACCACAACCATAACATGTAAATTGTACTTCCTTAGTTACTTTTGGAAAATAAGCAACTTGATCCCACACATCATCCCCAAAAAATATCAATGGAGGTTGAGAATCTTCAATTTGATTCTTTAAAAATGCATTCTTATTTCTTCAATATGCATGATTCATAGGCAAAAATTGATGATGACAATCAAACCAAGAAAACTTACAACCACTATCCAACCAAAAGCTCTTCCAATTATTCATACAATATGGGCAAGCCAATCTTCCAGCTGTACTCCAACTAGACAACATATCATATGCAGGAAAATCATTAACAATCCACATCAATGCAACTTTCATCATAAAATTTTGTTTTTTGGAAATGTCATATGTCAACACACCTTCATTCTACAATATTTTTAACTATTCTATCAAAGGTTGCAAATATAGATCTATTTTTTCCTTTGGATTTTTTGGCCTAGGAATAATTAAAGTTAAAAACATATAGGGGGTAGTCATGCACAATTATGGTGGTAAATTGTAAGGAGTTACAATCACTGGCCAACAAGAATATGGTTTTCCTAATTAACCATATGGGGTGAAACTATCAACACATAATCCTAATCTTACATTTCTTGGTTCAATTGCAAAATGAGGAAATGTCTTGTCAAAATGTTTTCATGCTTCTCCATCTGATGGATGACACAAATGTCCCTCCTTTCTCTTATTTTCACAATGTCACCTCATATGTGAAGTAGAACTCATTGAAGCTTATAATCTCTTAAGTCTAGGAATGAGGGGTAAATAATGCATTCTCTTCACAGGGACATTTTTATATTTACCTTTACCCACTTTTTCTGTCTTATAACGAGGTTTTTGACAAAACTTACATGTAGATAGTTGTTTGTCTTCATCTGAGTAGAACAACATACACCCATCAACACAACAATCAATTTTTTCTACTGATAAACCAAGTTTTGAAACCAATTTTAAGGTTCTATAGTAATCTTCTGGGATAAAATTATCTACAGGACGTGTCTCTTTTAAAAGAGCCAATGTTTGATTAAAACATTGTTGGGACATGTTTCCCTCTGATTTAATTGTCAACAATCTAACAGCAACAGATAATTCAATGTGATTAGTACATCTTGGCCACAATGGTTTTTGTGAAGCATGTAATAAATCATAAAACTTCTTTGCTTCAGTATTTGAAAATTGCTCATTTTCTTCATCAAAATGACTCACAAATTCTGCACTTAAAGCATCATGAATCATGTTGTCAAAGTCTTCTCTATCAACCTCGTGTGCATTATTAGATGAATTTGGATATATATTATTCACATCACACATATTTGGATCCATTTCTCCATGACATGTCCAATACCAATATGCAGGTATAAATCCCCAAGGATAAAGATGGAGCTTGAACATCTTTAGAATCTGAAAAGTTCTTATTTTTGCATTTACTACATGGACATCTAATTTTTCCATTTGACATGTTTGCATGTTGAAGAGCAAATGACACAAATTCAGTCACACCATTTAAAAATGCATCAGTATACCCCTCTCGACTAGGTAAAAGTCTATTATACATCCAATTACGATTTTCATGAACATCCATGTTCTGTCATATGCCAACAAAGGACTTATTTTAATAAATAATATACCATATAATTGTCCACAACATAATTAAATTAAAATCTCTAACACTAAATTTATAGGTCTTGCTAGAAAGTCATACCTCTGTCACTAAAATTGCCCAGTAGTACGAAGATATTGCTACTGAAGTTTCCGAATTGCAGCCCAACAAGAAAAGTCGCCTATATTATAAAAAAACACAATATGTCATTCTTGAACAATGTCAATATATTAGAAAGAACATAAGCCAATATATGGAGAGACAAACTGATGGATGAAATTGATCATGCTATTGTCTTTCAAACCTTTGGTTGCAGAAAACATGTCATAACCTTGTTTTGCAAGTATCAAAAAGTAAACACAAAAGCTAGATATTGGATCTTCTTTAAGTCACATGCCAGAAAGCTTGATAATGACAATTTATACAAGAACAAAGTTATTAAATGCATGTTTGATAGCTCTTGTACTAAGTTCAATCGTGGTGAACATTTATTCTTCTTACCTAAAATACCAAACCAGCTCACCAAACTCACTTACTTTACAAACTAGAGCATTATTACTTTTACATTACAAACTAGAGCATTATTACTTTTAATTATTCTAATAGATAGATAGACAAAGTAAAATGAATAATTTATCTTCTTTTCGGTTATATTAAGCATAATATCTGGATGCAATAAATATAATAAAAAAACATATATATATTACACTTATAAAAAATAAAATACATGAAGTTCTTAAATTCAGAGAAAAAAATGGCTATTAGTTATTATTAGTCTCACTAATTTAAAATAATAGTTTTATCTATAAATAATTTTATTAAAAATTATAATAAAGAAAATGATGAGTAAATTACGTTAACTAAATTGTTTAATAAATAATATAGGCATAAAATTAATAAATATTCATAATAATAAAAAATATATTTTTATTATTTATTATATAAGATAAAAAATATTATTAATCTCATTAATTTAAAATAATATTTAAAAAAATCAACTAAGGACCTGAAGAATAATTTATCAACTAAACCAATATAATACAAGTTACTTGTTATTTTTTTTCTTTTTGGAAAAAACAAACTAAAGTTAAGTTTAACACAAACTCAATTAATTAAAAAAATGGTTTCAAAACAATCAATTAATAAGTAAATACTTTTTAAGCTTAACCTAGATTTTAGACAAAAATAATATGTTATTATTCATTATTAATACAGTAATTTAAAATAATACTTTTTAAATATTTTTATCTATAAATAGTTTTATTAAGAAATTATAATGAGGAGAGTGATTAGTAATTTTCGTTAACTGAATTCTTTAATAAAGAAGTAAGTCAGAAAATTAATATATATATATATTTCATATTAATAAAAAAACTATTTTTATTATTTATTTTATAGGTTAAAATGTGTTTTTTGTTATAATTTATGTTGTTGAGGTTTTTGTTTTTAATGCCTCAACACTTATTAAACAAATTTTAATTTATAAAGTTAATCATTCGAAAAGTAACCGTTTCTCCTTGTTATGCAAATTAAAATTATTTACCTCTCCTAAGTTTCAATTTATAATATCCCAAAAAAGAAAACTTAGTAGTTTAGTATCATCGTATACAATAAATAAATAAAATTTCATATTAAATCAATATACATTATTGGTTAAAGTAGTTGAGTGACTGTAACAAAAATATCATAAAAATATTATTTAGAACTTGAATGAACTTAGTTTTTTTTTATTGAGAAGGAAGGTTGACAAACTACTGTAAATTGTAGATTATAAGCTACTATTTGTTTTATTAATCATCACTTAACACCATATACAATCACCATAATTTAATATAACTAAGAAACACTTTTCTTTTAACTTTTTAATATCTATGAAGATTTTTTAAGATATTTTTACCTATAATTTCTCCCCCATTTCTTGGGAAACACATTGTTTTCTCGGTAAAAGATAAGAGTGATAATGATCCAATATTAAACTAGTTATAGATGTTTACAGCTGACCACTTTTAACTAATTGTTTGTTCATTACTTTTTCCAAAATGCAGAATTCTTGGGCAAATCATCAAGTAAAAGAGAGAAAACAAAATCTATACACAAAACTAAATAGTTTTTATACTATTCTTTAAGACTACTATACATTTTCTATGTTTGTAACTATAACTGTTATGATTTTTCATTGACTGATAATAGTTGTTGTGCATAAAAGGAAACTAATAAAAAATCTATTTATGAAAATTAAAGTTGATCAATTTTCATCTTTTCTCTTTCATTCATGTTCTGTAACATGAATTAATAAATATATATGAAGTTTAACTACGGTGACAGGAATCTTGTGAGCTAACAATAGCAAAAATTTTGCTCTCTACCAATTACATTAACCATCTCTCTTTCTCTCACACACCTTCTTCCTATCTCCTTTCAAAACTCTACTACTCTTTGCAATTTAATTATCTTATCATTTATGTTGCTGCTAATTGGATCCAGATAAACTTTTTAGCTAGTAATGTCGAGCCATAAAGTAGAAGTGGAGATTTCATGGTTTTATGAACTAAGAAGATATTTTCATTTTTCCATATGAAGAGTAATTTATAAATAGTTGTAAAAAGTTTTTAAAGTTTTCTCTGTTTATTGAGTGTCTGGTACTAATCTCACCTAAACTTTTATCTAGAAAAATAGTCTTAAAGTAATAAAAGATGAGAAAGAGTATGTATCTTCCCTACAAAAGGGAAAAAAGTAAACGGGAGACAAAGCTTACTGTGCTAAAATAGCTCCCAAAATGGCACACAAATATGTATGCTAAAATGGACCTACAAAAGGTTCTTTTTTCTTTCCCTCCTTTTCACCGTACACATCTATCTCTTCTTTCACTCTCCACTTCTTTTTCTTGTGCAAACAGTAATCCTTTGTACATTCTCTTAAATACTATTAACCATGTTTAACATTATGTGATAGCAAATATGTATGACAGTATGGTATTAACATAGTATGGAAGAACTCAAATAATTATATCCTTAAACACCATAACTCTTAAGTAGGTAATATTATTGACACTGACCGGGTATGGAGAAGGCATGAAAAAGGTAAGACATGTCTCAAAATAAATGAACTTACACTATTTTAGAGCTAAGAAACCCTCCATACTCATATTTAAGAGCTTCTAGCAAGTCCCAATGAAAGAGGGCCACAAAGGGTTTTAAGCCTGCCCAAATAAAAATACCAAGTTAGCAAAGAAGAGATATCTAACTCACTCTTTCACCTATATATTAGTTAAAGTTAGATTTCAAGACAAAAATAGGACAAAAGAACACAAAAGTTGAAGAATTTGATGGATTTACCAAAGGATTAACAACTCTTTTTCCCTCTGCCGAAAATAACTCAACATTGTGAAATTCCAATAACTATTTATGAATATGAGAATATGAAACTCAATGTAACTTTCAAATAAAGAATATATATATCTTACTTGGGAATATGTGGCTCCATGAGATAAAAAATCTAAAGGAATCCAACCCAATTTTTTTCACTATTTTTATTAAATTAAAGGAAGTTAAACACAGGTCATCTAAAGATTGTTTGAAATCTTAAAACATATACCTTTAAGTGTTTTTTTAATTGTCCTATTCATTAGTAATTTAGTATATATTACCATGGTGGTCTTGATCGTATTAGAGAAAACCCTCTTACACACTTCACTAAACCAGATTACTTACAAACTCTCAGCCCAACCAATATATCTATTTTCACATATTCATCGTAATTCCAATCATAAATCAAAGAAGATAACAAATACTCATCGATCAAACAGGGAATAGAGCAAATAGGGAATAACGACAGATACTAAAGGAGCTATTACTCAAGTTTCCAATTTGTAATCCAGTAAATTTAACGTTGTGGCCTTAATTATATTTAAAGATTCAGTAATACTAACCTAAAAGAGCTATTACTGAAGTTTCCTATTTGTAATCCAGTAAATCAAGATAAGAAATTTGCTTTCGTAGCACCACCCCTGCATCCATCAACACATATAAACATACCATGTAAAATTAGATTGAATAAGGAAATTCAAATAAATTGAATAAGCATTACCGTGTTTATAGAGGTCGTGTTTGTGATGCCCTATGCTTGGGTTAGAGGTCGTGAAGTTTTGGGATGGGATTTGAGGTCATCGAGTTAGGGTTCTAGTACATGGTTTCGTGGGTTTTGGTTGGAACTGAGTTCGCCCGGGTTAGGTTCACCGAGGCTTAGGTTAGGGTTTGATGCCACAGTTGTAGGTCGCTTGGATTCAAGACCGTCGAGGTTTGGGTTAAGGTTCGAGGTCAGCTGGGTTTGTGTTGGGTTTGATAGCACAACGATTACGGTTTGGCTTCAAATTGGGATTCGATGTTGTCGGAGTTGGGTTTGGGCCTCGAGTTCGTCAAGGTTGAGGTTGGGGTTGAGGTTCAAATTCGCTTGGAGATGGAGAGATGAAGGGTCTAGGTTAAGCTCGAACAAGTGTGGTTAATGCACGAAAAAGATGAAGAAAATTTGGGACATGGCGCAAAGAAGATGAAGAAAATTTGGGACACAGAGCACGAAGAAGATGAAATTTTCTGACCTAGGTCGATCCTACAACATGAAAAAAATGAAAAATTCCCATGGATAATTGAAAAACAAAAATAATTACATAAATTAAATGTAGATTAATTAAAAAAATAAATTAAATAATAAAGTGACTCGAAATAGTAACCGATTTTATGTGACCGAAAATTCGGTTACTATTTCATTTACTAAACTAAAAAATAACAATTTGGTTACTGATTCGGTTACTAATAGTAACTAATTTTTTCGGTCACTGATTTCAGTTACTATTTGACATTTTTCTAGTAGTGAATTTAGTTTTCTTTTGTCTAAGCTTGATGTTGTTGGATACTCTTTTAATTTTGGCAATGATTGTTTGAGTTTGTTTAACCATACTTTTATTATTGGATCTGGAACACTTTATGATGGTTTATATAAATTAAATTTGGATGATTTATATGTTGGAACTCTCATGACCTTGCATCACAATGTTGGCACTAAACGTACTTTGGTGGATGATCAATCTTCTTACTTGTGATATAAGCGTTTGAGACATATTTTTAAAGAAAGAATGCAAAGATTAGTAAAGAATAAAATCCTTCCATATTTAGATTTTACTAATATGAATATATGTGTAGATTGTATTAAAGGAAAACAAACAAAACACAAAAAGAAAAGAGCCACAAGAAGCACTCAGTTTCTTGAAATCATGCATATTGATATATGTGGTCCATTTGATGTAAATTTTTTTAATAAAGAAAAGTATTTCATCACCTTCATTGATGATTTCTCGCGTTATGGATACGTCTATTTACTACATGAGAAATCTCAAGCAGTGAATGCCTTGGAAGTTTATATAAATGAAATTGAGAGGCAATTAGACAAAAATATGAAAATTGTCAGGTCAGATAGAGGTGGTGAGTATTATGGAAGATATGATAAAAATAGACAACACCCTAGTCCATTTGCTAAATTCCTTAAGAAACGTGGTATTTATGCTCAATACACAATGTCAGACACACTGCAACAAAAGACACACCACAACAAAAGGATGTGACAAAAAAGTGTAATTGAACTTAATGGATATAGTTATGAGCATGTTAAGTAATTCATGTATACCTATATGGTTGTGGATATATGCTTTGAAGACTGTCTAGTGGGAGAATGTTAGAATTAAATTACAGAATTGTATGATATCATATGAGTCAAGTGAGAGAATGTTAGAATTAAATCACAAAATTGTATGATATCATATGAGTCAAGTGAGAGAATGTTAGAATTAATTTAATTATTTAAATTATTTAAATTATATCACACTATTGGATGTTTTTTACTGAGGACAATTTTTAATCTAACATAATTAACAATCCAGACTTCTAATACGTTTCTCGATTTGTCACTATTAGAAAAAATAACTTAACTCAAAATAACAATCCAAAATAAGCTAAACTTTTTACTTTAATATCATATTAAAATTTAAGTCTGATATTTTAAGAAGGTGCAAGTGAATATTTAAAAATAATCCGATAACCTAAACATGTTGAGGATGAATCCGTGTTGAAAAGTTGCTTTTCCCATTTCCCTTAACCTAAATAAACTATTGGAGGCGTGGAGGAATGATATATTGAAGAAGGGTTTGCAACTTTGCATAAATTCTTTTGAACTTCCATTCATGGAGCTAAAAGCATGTCATTAAAGTTTAGAGTTCTCCTTGTTAATTATCCCAACATTTTTATATCATAAAACTATAAATAAATATAGGTTTCGTCTAGGTTAATAACTAGCAAGGATAATAGGACAAGTTAGATGAGACTTTGCCACATCTAGTTTTAATATTCGTTAAAAAAATTAAATCTAAATTTGACTTTATTTACTCAAAATTTTAACAAAAATGTGTGTGGTGTAAAAGTTTGTTTAGATTTTATATAATCATTGAATATAAAATAGCTTTTTAAAAATAATTATTCAGATATGAGATTATGACACAAATGGTTTATGACAACTACGAAATCATTACGACAAGGAAACTAACTAAACGCAATACTGATTATGTTGATTAAAATATTTTGCATGATTTAAGGTAGCCATATAGCAATTATACACCTCATGAATTTTAAAACTCATTTTTGCAAACGTTGTTCCCTCCAATAACATCATTTATCTTATTTCTCTTGGTGTTTAGAAGACTTTAATTATTTCATAAAGTAATTACTACAAGATACGCTATTGGAACCTAATTAGTAAAAATAAATTATTTTTTAAATAAAAATTAATAATAATTAACATCATACATATAAAAATAAAAACACAAGTATCAAAATTATAAAATTTAATATATTTATTCAAATTAATTGTATATTTTATAATTATTCTTTGCATGATTTTAAATTTAAAATCGTGATTTCAAGTCAATTATATATAAAATTATTATTGAAAAATAATTAAAGGATTTAAATATATAAAATTAGAAAGATAAAAACAAAACAATTTAAAATATTTAATAATAATTTAATATATATACGTCACTTATGATACTCAAAATATAAAAGTGATATCTAAACTTCTAATTAATTTTGGAAATTAACTTTTCACTAGTTTCCTAAGAAAGAGGTTATAATAGTGTGATGGAACTACATTAATTGTTTTTATTATTATTATTATTGAATATTGAAAGATAATTAAAACTGGCAATGTTACCATCATAACACTTTTTTCCGGAATGAATTTTCCACTAATTTGTTTTCTAAAATTACTTTTAATGCAAATTTTTGTGGTGATTAAATTTATTTTCTATCCCCTTCCCTCCGACAACATAGTATTGGTAATTACATGTGCATTTTTTATAAAATTACATGTATTAAAAAAAATTACTAATTAGTTTTCTGAAATTACTTTTAATGCAAATATTTGTAGTTTTTTTTAAATAAAATATATTTTTCATATAATAACTGTAATAAATATTTATTATTTAGTATAATTTAAATATTTTGTTTAATTTTTATATATTATTAATTTATTTTATTAAAATTTTAGTTATCATTAAATAAGTCACTTTTTTATGTCTATATAAGTGACAGGCATGCTTGTATGTGTGGAAATAATTTATTTAATATTGTTCCAAATTTACCAAAATATATTTTGCAAAATTACGACTCTAATAATACACATTTATAATTAGTTATTATATTTCGTGAAATCAAATTTTAATATAATTAAAATAATCACATTAGTAAAAACATTATTTAATAGTTACGAGACATAAATTAATTATTTTTTTAATGATAGTAATTAAAAATTTAATAGAATAATTAAAATTAAATAAATATTTTAATTATACTAAATGCAAATATTTATTATATTATGGTAAGAAAAATATTTTTTTATAACATGGAGACCACTATTTACTTATGATTTGTTATTTGAAAGAAATTATTTATGAATAATAATTTTCATGAAGAATATAAGATAATTATTTGTAGTTTCTCTTTCTTAAGTTGGATAACTATGAATTTGAAGTCTAAAATTTATTTAATTGTAGTTGCCCTATTTCTTAAAAATCCAATCAAGATGTTATCCATTTTTATTCCAAACAACTTAACACCAAAAAAATTCTTCATTATTAATTTTGGATGTTTTTATTACCTTATTTACACGAGTTAAGAAAACCATATGTAAAAACAAGTATATTTTTTAAAACACATCAAATAATAAATATCACATCTATTAGGATATTTTAATTTAAAATATTGTTACATATCAAATATACTATACAATTGTGACGGATGAGTATAGTTAATCATGAATTTAAATATAATATATAACTTAACCAATTTTTATAACCATTTGTGAGACAAACCCTACAATTATAATTTTTTTAAGCATTTTATCATTAGTTCAAATACTACACGTCTTATCCTCGGACAATAAAAGAAATTGAGGAAGTAGGTTAATGAATTAAAAAAATAATAATTAAACTTTATTTTTTATAACATATTTGATAATTTTGACAATAAATAAAAACAATTAATGTATATTATTATTTATATTAAAAAAAGAACAAAATACCTAATTAAATGTTTTTAATAATGTATTTTTAAATTAAAAGACATTACATAACATGTTTTGGTGTGTGTGGTGCTTCCTCTTACATGGTTGAATTAGAACCAGGTGTTTCTGTGTGAATATAATTAATACCACTAATGACAATGAGGAATGACACGTATTCCAATTTCAGAGGCCACTGTCTCTCTTGCTTTTATTTTCAAATTTTTTATCTTCTACACTTTCTAACTTTTCTTAATTATTTTTTATACATATTTTGGACTGATAATTAAAACTATAAAATCAAATAAAATTATTTTAGACCAAATATACTAATTTTTATTTCAAAAAAAAAAAAAAAACTGTTGACCACTTATCATATAGTGGCACACACCTTCAATGATGAATGGCCAGAATTAATGCCTCTAACCTATTATAATTTTTTTAATTTGATTCTTTCGTAAGGCAGAGAACTTAATTGGCAAATTTTCAAATGCGACTCCTATTTATTTTGTTAAATTATTGTCTATGTTTCTTCTAAACTATTCAATTCAAAGTTTATCCACTCAAGAATAAACTAATTATATTTATTCAAAGTTTATTTTGTATATTTGAGAATAAATTAAATTATTAAAGGATAAGCTGTTAGGGTTAGGCATCACCAAACAGCCCCTTCCCCAAAAGTCATAAGTCATACATCCTAATATTTTCTCCGTTCATAGCTCATATATCATCTCTGCCAACTAACCTGAACTTGGACAGTTGCAGAATAATGTGTGTGTGTGTGTATATATATATATATATATACACCAAAAGGGATAGTTGCAGAAGTGTAGGCGTAGCTTTGGAGTGGGGCCATGAGCGTGGATGGAAGGTCAAAGAAAGTTGCGTAGTGGAGAATGCACACAAGCCGGCCACAGCCTTCACTTCTACTCTTCCAACCCAAACTCATTGTCCACTGCATTCAATCACACCTCTATATAACTCTTTCAAGTTCCCTCTTTCCAAATCACAATTCAACCTACGAATATGGCTCCTAACATCTCTTTCCTCCTTCTATTGCTTCTAGCACACTTTTGTTTGGGTTAGCTAACTATCTAATATTCTCCTTATACTTTGGTTTTTTCTATATGTAATAATATACATTGTTATGAGTTTATTGACAAATTATTATCATGTTTGATCAATATTCAATGATGGAGCATTAATGTGATGTAGATGTGGGCTTGAATTGAAGTTGCACTAACTCTTCTTTCATCATATTATATATCATGTTATACATACACAGGCAAAAGCCAACTTCAGCTGAATTACTACTCTACAAGCTGCCCAAAAGCAGAAGACATCATCAAGCAACAAGTCACAGAACTGTATCACAAGCATGGAAACACTGCCGTTTCCTGGGTTAGAAATCTCTTCCATGATTGCGTCGTCAAGGTCAGAAACAAATATACATATACATATACATATACATATACATAGTATGCTGAATTGAATTCTGATGCAGTCATGCGATGCATCGCTACTGTTAGAGACAGCCCGGGATGGTACTGTAGTCTCAGAGCAGACATCGGAGAGAAGTTTTGGGATGAGAAACTTCAAGTACGTAAGCACCATCAAAGCCGCAGTTGAACAAGAATGCCCCTTGACTGTGTCATGCGCTGACATTGTTGCTCTTTCTGCTAGAGATGGCATTTCCTTGGTCAGTTATCGTCAATGTTTTTCACCCTACTTCAGTATTTCAGCATAATGTTTAGTAGTGAAATATTCTTCTACTTGTGTGAAAATTTTTCATTTATTAACTTTGTGTCCTTAATGCTTCAAGGAAAGGGTTTTTTATAAGAGAATTAACTTGAAAATGCGTGGTTTAATAATTTCACAGTTGGGTGGACCAAGCATTGAAATGAAGACAGGGAGAAGGGATAGCAAAGAAAGCTATGCAAAGGAGGTGGAAGACTTGATTCCAAACCACAATGATTCCATTTCCTTAGTGCTGTCTCGTTTTCAAGCCATTGGCATTGACCTTGAAGCCACAGTGGCTCTTTTAGGTATAAAACATTTTGTATTGTTTGTTACACATAACATTTATTTCCAAAAGTCAAAACTAGATCTAAGTACCCTTTCTTTATTACTTGAACGAAACCAATACTCATAAGCAATATATGGACACATGCCTAACCTTTTAGGCAGAAACCAAGTCACACTAGCCCAATAAAACAAAAGGAAAAAAATAATAATATAGAAAAATACAATCAATCAAAAGTTGAATTAAGATAATATGTTGGTTGATTCAGGAGCTCACTCAGTGGGAAGAGTTCACTGCGTGAACCTTGTACACAGATTATACCCTACTGTGGACACAACTCTTGATCCTGCACGTGCTGAGTACCTTAAACGTCGCTGTCCAACGCCCAACCCTGATCCAAAGGCTGTCTTGTATTCAAGGAATGACCTAAAAACGCCCATGATCATTGACAACAACTACTACAAGAACATCTTGCAACACAAGGGCCTTCTCACTGTGGATGAAGAACTTGCCACCGACTCAAGAACAGCACCTTATGTCCAAAAGATGGCCAATGACAATGAATATTTCCACCAACAGTTCTCAAGGGCCATTCAACTGTTATCTGAGACAAATCCTCTAACAGGGGATGAAGGAGAAATTAGAAAGGATTGTCGCTACCTCAATGTCAATTAGAAATATATGTAAGCTTGGTTTTTGTGCATGAAAGTATATTAAATTTGCATGAGCAAGAGTGAATGAAAATAAAAGGGTGGAACGTACTTAGTCTGTGTCGCGACATAATCAGCCATGGGGCCTAGTCTTATATGCACACTTTGTGTTTGGTTTAGGATATACAGCATTTCTCTGGCTAAAAAGCTGTTCACAATCACAAAAGATATTTGTTTTACTTCTGCTAACAAAGCCCAACATGTTTAGAGGTTTATGGAATTTGTTCTTTGTTGTCTGTCTTCATATGGTACTTGTGAAGTTATTAGCTGTTTTCGTGTCTTGCAAAAGTGACTTCAATTCACATCAAACATCAAAGCACGTGGCGACCAGAAGTTCGTTCACTTTATTAGAAGCAAAACTAGATAACTTAAGGAATACAATGTTTGGCTCATTGCATTAATGGAATATCAAGGTTTCGGATGATGAGGATGTCTAAAGTCTCAACGACATTATTTTCTTCTTTTTGTTTTTTTTGTTTTCCTTTTTTTCTTACATTATTAAGGCCATTCTAGGGTTGATTACTTGTATATATAAAGCACGACCCTTATTATCTAATCAAAAGATACTTAAATATTTGAATTCAAAGTTAAATCTCATTTAAATTTAATGTTTTTTTAAGAAAAATATGAATGTAAGTGGTTAAGTGGTTAATATAACATAAATTAACAAAAAGTTAATATAAAAATATACGTTGAAATCATTTTAATATTAATTATCTATATAATCTATATAAAAATTAGATATTACATAAGTTATATAAGAAAACAGTATAATATCTATTTTCTATATCTATTATAAAGCTAATTGATATAATATCTATTTGTATATCGATTATAAAAACATTAGTTATATAAAGAATTAATAAACTTATCATTTTATTTATACATTTTATTTAATTATTTTATTTCATGTGATGTTTACGTTAGGAGATTGAGGAGTCATAATCTCTTTTTTTCATTTCCCTATAAAAATATATTGGAAAATATATATATAAAAAAAAAAAACTCATGATCATTACCTTTTTTTCATATCAACCAAACTATGTATTTCTGAATTCTTATCAATCATCTATTTAGAAGATAAAACATTAAATATATAATTATAACCTTTTTATACGTTATTGTCAAACTATATAGGTAATACTTGATTAAGATATAAAATAAGTGGTGTATTATGTTCATTTTTATAATTGATGTATGTAGAAAAATCTTTATTATGTTCTTTTTTTTAAGACATAGAACACACTATATCGATTAACCGATTTTTATTTTTTTTACATCGATTTTAATCCACCTAATAAACAAACTTTTTGTAAGAGTAGTACTTTAAATCTCAAAAAATATAAAATTTTATTGTGGTATTGAAAAGAAAGCATATAATTTTTTATAAAAAGTTACATTATTTATATTTATTTTAACATAATAATAAATTATATAATGTAAATCTAAATACTATATATATATATATATATATATGACAAAGCATATCAGACCGTAGGTTCACGTTGCTATATTTTTGTCTGTCTTGCCTTATATATTATGGTGGAGCTGTACAGGCCAACCTATTTTTTTTAAAATTATATATTAAAATAAAAATAAAAAAATTATAATTTAAAATGTAATAATTTTTATATTACGTTGTTATAATATGTAAATGTTATAATTTTATAATTTAAATAATAAATATTAAAAAATAATAAATTATTAATTATTAATTATAATTAAATATTTTAATATATAAATATAATAATTTTTTAATTTATTTAATAAAAAAATATTACTTAATGAGTAAATGGATTAGTCCCCTTTCTATTAGCTCAATTTTTAATGGATTAAGTTATAATCTATAATTTATTTTAATTATAATGAGTTTACTCGATCTATCTATTTTTAATAAATTAGAAATAAGATAAAATAAGATAAGATATTAAAAAATATATTTAATACAAATTATTTATCACTTATAAATTATGTTTATTTAGATTAACTAATAATAATTTTAATTTAGGAACATTAACTAATCTCTTATTTCATCATTAATATAAAGTAAATTTCTATAATGATTTTTTTCGTATTAACTTAATAAAAATATTTATAAGACTATTTTGATTATGAACTTTTTGACGTTAATTTTGAAAGCAATGAGGGAGAGATTGATGGAAATGTTCCTACATTTTCAATAGATGATTTTGATGATGATTCAAGTTAACTACATTCAAGTCAACATCATTCAAGATGAACTAAGGACAAGTCTGAATTTATGACGTTGGTGAAAATGTGAAACATTTCCCTACATGTCCAAGATATGTTTTTGATAAAGATGATGATTCAAGCAAGCCCAAGATGATTCCTGAAGACTAGATAGAGTCTTAGAATACTGGATATGGAGGTACAAGTTGATGAAGTAATATTATGCATAAGCCTCCAAAGCATAAGTGTGATAAAATTCATAACATGATATCTTTCATCTGTCATAATTAATTATGATGCATCGAAATGAAAAAAATGACTTTCTCTATCATAATTGATTATACTTGGTAATATAATCAATGATGACAATTCAAATTTAAAAAATATATCTCGTTTTAAAGAATAAATATTTTTTAATACATCCCGATTTTCTCTATGATATTATTAATGTCCAACGACCATTTTCTGATGCTATTTTTCTATTTAATTAAGTTTTGATGAAAAATAAAAAACACACACAATTACAGAATTCGAAAATACAATTTACATTCAATCAGTTTTTAGAAAAGAATTTTGAGCAAGACAACATAGATATTTTACACCTTTTGAGAAAACCTTCTTCTCTACTGCTTTTTGTGTTTTCATTGTTAATCACACTTGTTCTTGGAGATTGACATTCTACAGGCTTCTACAATTTGTTGTCTCCATTACCCAGGTGTGTCTGTTCTTATTTTTATTACCTTCATCCTTTTTGTATTGGTGAAAATGAGGTGTTTTTCATCTTAGCGTGATTCTAGGGAGATGTTCATCCTTAGTGGGATTCTAAGAAGGTGTTTTCATCCTTTGATTTGTTCAGGAGGTGTTCATCCCTAGTGGGATTCTAGGGGTGTTCATCCTTAGTGGGTTTCTAAGGAGGTAATTGTCTTTTTAATTAGTTTATTGGTTCTTCTGCTGAGTTTATTGTAATTTGTAAACTGAATTTGAAAGATAGTGAATAGGGAGTCACTCTTGTGTTAAGAGTTGACTAGGAACTGGATGTAGGGTTGGCTATACCCGAACTAGTATAAATTTTTGTGTGCTCTTCTTTTTCTCTTATCTCTTTCTCCTTTCCTGATTATATTATTGCTTCGTTTTTATCTGTGTTCAAACAAATTATTAACTCATAAATAAATTTTTGATTTGACATATATTTTAATTTGTGCATCTATTCACCCCTCTAGATGTCATTTGTTAACAAATTATTAATTTTAGACAATATTTAATTAATTAATGAAAATTTTATTAAGACGAAAAAGACATTCACAAATAAAAAATTGAAATTAGAGAATAAAAAATGGTAAAGTGTAGTAATGTAAATTATTGACAACATAAATTGTTGAAAAATATAAATTATTAATGTTAGATATTGTTTAGATATTTTTTGATATTGTTAGATATTGGTAACCATAATATCAAACAATATCTTCTGTTTATTCTGTTACTTTCAGTTACTCTTTTAGTTGTATCTCTCTACTATAAATAGACCACCCTATGTGTGATTTATACACAAGGGAAATTAATTCCAAATCCTATTTTCTCTATATTCAACATGGTATCTAGAGCTTAAGGTTATCTTGAATTTTTTTTTCCGCTTTTTGTCCACTGTTGGAGCCGCCCCACCGCTGCTAGAGCCGCCCCACCGCTGCTGGTAAACTGATCCTCTACATCAGAAAAGAATTATCTTTGTCATTGAATTTTATTTGGTAGTGTGAAAGTGCATGTTTAGGAAAGTTACGGCAAGAAAAGACTTGATATTTAAGTGTGTCCATTAGTGACCCACCTCTCTTTCCTGGGAACTTACCTAGTGTACTAGTTCACGTTCATCGTCACCGTGCTAGCTGGAGCGATCCACCGGTCCACCGCTGTCGGAGAATTCGCCGGAGTTTCATTTTTTTTACCGGTGACATATGATTTTGCTTGTCTCGGTCGGGTGACCACCGTGCCATTGAGATGATCACTATCGGAGTTGGTCGTCCCATTGTCTCCTGCACCGTTTAGTCTTGGCGAACTTATTTTTAGTATTCTCATTTTGGATTTGTGCTTCGTGGGTTAATTGGATTACTTTGGATTGTTTTAGGGTTTGTTCTCCCGCTCTTCATGACTTCTTCCACTATTTCCAATTTTG
This sequence comes from Sphenostylis stenocarpa, assembly GCA_963425845.1. NCBI lineage: Eukaryota > Viridiplantae > Streptophyta > Magnoliopsida > Fabales > Fabaceae > Sphenostylis > Sphenostylis stenocarpa. Next base: position 8,390,995 of record OY731404.1, on the reverse strand, counting down.
TTAACGATTCTTTTGTGTTGACATCCCATCATGATGACCGGGCTCGCCTTCGCAAACAGGAAAAAGGGCGTCCTAAGTGTGAACATTGTGGCAAGCTAGGTCACAAGATTAACAAGTGTTATACATTACATGGTCGTCCTCCTCAGTCTGTTGTAGTTGTTCAGACCAATCTTTCCCCACCTTTATCTGCAGGGGATCTTCCTTCTTCTGTTGCATCCGACATGTCTGCTATGTTCAACAAATTTCTCGAATGGTATAAGAATCAACGAGTCTTCTAGTTCCACTATATCCGTCACACATACAAATACATATTTTGCTTGGTCCGACCCAATCATTTTCTCCTGGTCCTTGGGTTTTTGATGCGGGAGCCATCGATCATATTACCGGTAACAAATCTTTGTTCTCCTCTTTATCCTCTCATAATCATTTACCTTCATTACACTCGGTCGATGGCTCTAGAGTATCATCTCATGGTGTTGGAACGGTTAAACTTTTTCCTTCTTTAACCATTGATAATGTTCTTTATGTCCCTGGGTCTCCTTTTAACCTATTTTCCATCGATCGTCTAACTCGTTCTCTTGATTGTGTTGTTACTTTTACCAACAATTACGTGTGTTTACAGGACCGGAGTTCGAAACAGGTGATTGGCACAGGATGTGAGTCTCATGGTCTTTATTATCTCCGTCCCTCTACACATGTTAGTACAGTTATGGAGTCTCCCTCTCTTCTTCATGCTCAGTTAGGTCATCCAAGTCTTGCCAAGTTATAGAAACTTGTCCCTGCCTTGTCTAACTTATCTAGTTTGGCGTGTGAGTCATGTCAATTAGGCAAGCATAGTCGTAATTCCTTTTCTCGTAGTTTCACACGTGGTGTTTCGTCCCCTTTTGTCGTGGTTCACTCTGACATTTGGGGACCTAGCCGCGTTAAGTCTACTTTAGGTTTTCAATACTTTGTTACTTTCTTTGATGAAAAATCGTTCTGAATTATTTCATATCTTTCAAACTTTTTTTAATGAAATTCAAACTCAGTTCGGTGTTTCTATTAGAGTTTTGCGTAGTGATAATGACCGTGAATATCTTTCTCATTCTTTTAAACAATTCATGGCTTCTCACGGTATTTTGCATCAAACTTCTTGTGCTTATACACCTCAACAAAATGGTGTAGCTGAACGTAAAAATAGACATCTTATTGAAACAACTCGCACACTTTTAATTCATGGAGATGTTCCTCAACATTTTTGGGGTGATGCTCTTCTTACTGCATGTTATCTCATTAATCGCATGCCTTCTTCGGTTTTAGATAATAAAATACCTCATTCCATTTTATTCCCTCATGAACCACTTCATCCTTTACCTCTAAAAGTTTTCGAGTCTACATGTTTTGTTCATAATTTCGGTTCCAGTGCTGGATAAGCTTTCTCCTAGATCACATAAATGTGTTTTCTTAGGGTTTACAAGATCACAAAAAGGATACAAATGTTTTTCTCCTTCTCTTAACCGTTATTTTGTGTCAAAAGATGTCACCTTTGATGAGTTGTCTCTTTATTTTAAAAGTCAAACTTCACCTCTGTCTCCATCCAATCTTGTCAACACTCCTAATACATTTAATGTTCCTATTGTTTGTGACCCTCTAACTGTGTCTTCTTCACCATTAGTTCCTGCTCCGCATGATTAGCTTCTTCTCCACTGCCTCTTCGATTTATAGTTCTCGAAACCAATCACAACCACCACCATGTGACTCTACTCAAGTGTCAACTACTCGTCTCCTCCGGATCCGACACATGAGTCCGACCTTCCCATTGCCCTCCGAAAAGGTATTCGTTCTACACGTAATCCCTCTCCCCATTATATTGTTTTGAGTTATCATCGACTGTCATTACCTTTTTATACATGTCTTTCCTCTATTTCTTCTGTGACAATTCCAAAAACTGTCCGTGAAGTTTTAGCCCATCCTGGTTAGCGTCAGGTCATGTTAGATGAACTAAGTGCTCTTCATAATAGTGGAACTTGGGAATTGGTCTCGTTACAGTGCGGGAAATCTGTTGTTGGTTGCAGGTGGGTGTTTGCTATCAAAGTTGGACTCGATGGTACTATTGATCGCCTCAAAGCTCGTCTTGTGGCCAAAGGATATACTCAAATTTTTGGGTTGGATTATGGAGATACCTTTTCCCCGTGGCAAATATGGCTTCGTTCGTTTATTTATCGCCATGGCTGCTCTTCAACAATGACCTCTTTATCAACTGGATGTTAAAAATATTTTCCTTAATGGTGATTTGCAAGAAGAAATATATATGGAGCAACCTCCTGGGTTTATTGCTCAGGCGGAGTCTTCTGGGATGGTATGTCGTCTTCGCAAATCCCTATATGGCCTAAAACAGTCTCCTAGGGCTTGGTTTGGAAAGTTTAGCAAGGTTGTTCAACAATTTGGTATGACTCGGTGTGAATCGGATCATTCTGTCTTTTATCGACACTCGAGTGCTTGGATGTGTTTACTTGATAGTATATGTTGATGACATTGTTCTTACAGGTAGTGACAACCATGACATCTCTCGGTTGAAACAACATCTCTGTCACCATTTTCGGACCAAAGATCTTGGCAAACTTAGATATTTCTTGGGTATTGAGGTAGCACAGTCCAATGATGGTATTGTTATATCTCGGAGGAAGTATGCCATAGATATTTTGGAAGAAACTGGGTTGATGAGTTCAAAGTCTGTTGATACACCCATGGATCCCAATACTAAACTTCTACCAAATCGGGGGAGCCTATATCTGATCCTGAGCGGTATAGAAGATTAGTTAGAAAATTGAATTATCTTACGAGTTACTCGTCCCGACATTTCCTTTGCGATCGGTGTGGTAAGTCAATTTCTTAATTCACCATGTGAAGATCATTGGAATGCGATCATTCGTATCTTGAAGTATATTAAAGGATCTCCTGGAAAAGGATTGTTATATGGTTCTAATAACCATACAAGAGTTGTTTTCTACTCGAGATGCTGATTGGGCGGGATCTCCTTCGGATAGAAGATCTACATCCGGATATTGTGTCTCCATTGGTGGTAACTTGATTTCATGGAAAAGTACGAAACAAAGTGTTGTGGCAAGATCCAGGTGCGAAGCAGAATATAGAGCTATGACCTCGGCTTCCCGTGAACTTGTTTGGCTCAAGCAATTGCTTAGAGAGTTACAATTTGGAGATGTCACTCAAATGACACTTGTGTGTGACAATCAGGTTGCTCTTCATATTAGTTATAATCCTGTCTTTCATGAGAGGACCAAACACATTGAGATTGATTGTCATTTTATTCGAGAAAAGATTATGTCTGGAGATATCAAGGCTGAGTTTGTTAACTCAAGTGATCAGTTAGCGAGATATTTTTACTAAATCTTTACTGGGTCCTAGAATTGATTATATTTGTAACAAGCTTGGCACATACGATTTGTATGCTCCAGACTTGAGGGGAGTGTTAGATATTGTTTAGATATTATTTGATATTGTTAAGATATTGTTAGATATTGGTAACCACAATATCAAACAATATCTTTTGTTTATTCTGTTACTTTCGAGTTACTCTTTTAGTTGTATCTCTCTACTATAAATATACCACCCTATGTGTGATTTATACACAAGGGAAATTAATTCCAAATCATATTTTCTCTATATTCAACAATTAAGAATAAAATACAAAATTAGTACAAAAATGTAATAAAAGTAATTATTTAAATTGTCAATGAAAAAAAATTTCTCTAATAGTTTTCATAATATAAAAATTTTAATACAATTTTAACATTTTTTTATACTTATTTAATCATATTTTTATTTATTACTTTTGTAATGATTAAAAATAAAAATAAAATAATCATAAAATGGATTTTTTAATTAATTGGTTTTGACGCTCTTAATCAGTCTCACTATTCCACATAATATTTATAACCAATTCTATCATCTTATGAAATTATAAGTCCAAACATCCTTCTTGGTTTATCACTCTCTTTCATTTTTTTTTTCTTTTTTATTAACACCTTCAATTCTTTATTTTACCATATCTTTTGATTTTTCTATTTTCTCTTTTTTCTTTTTTTCATATTTGGAAGGCTGAGATATACATATACTGTTGGATGAATATGCATAGAGGGATAATTGGTTTCATTTATGTTTTGCCCATAACTCATTGTTTCAACCAAAAGGCAAATTTGCATAGGGTGATATACGTGGCACTAATTAACTTGTGGTAGTGACGTGAGGTAATGTGGAATGGAACACAAATAATGGTTGAAAGATGGAAAAGAATATTACAATGTGAGTTTTCCTTACAGACAAAAACTAAGAACTCTAGTCCATCATGTTTGGCAGCCAACAAAAACATGTTATTTTTGGCAAAACATAGGTGCCCAACAAAACAAGTCTGAATGATTCAATTTTATATATCATATATATGCGTGTCATGAACTGGAACAAAATCTATCCTCTAATGGAAACAAAATTAAAGATATTTTATCATTAAAATTAAACTATTTTAACTTTAAAAAATTACCTTTAAAAATGAAAATAATTTTCACCCGTTTTTATAATTTTTTAGGCAATTTTTGCCTAGAAATAATGAGCTGATTTTTTAATCGATTTCCGGTTTATCGTTAATTCAATTTTCATAAACATGATTCAATGTCTTGTTTATCTATAATAAGATTGTTTAAGTTACAAAATATTATAAAACATATATAGTTTTAATAATCTATCTTAATCTAAAACACAACTCTAACTATAGATTTATTATTTTTAAAAAGAAAAACTAGTCATTTTACAAAAATTAAATATTGTAGTGATATACTATGGATCTCAAAGTCTTAAATGGCGTATTAGACCAGTCCACTTATGAAAATAGCCCAATTATTACTAACATTTTTTTTAAGATAATATTTTTATATTTATGTATAAGAATTAAAGAAATTAAAAGATAAATTATGTTTAAATGTTGTTAATTTTTAACATTTGTCCATAGCAAAATTTATATTTGAATGTCAACTTCAATGTGTAATAAAAAGTCAACTTGAAAATTTTCCAAGACCTATTTAAATATATTCTTACTAACTCATTAAATAACATTAAATGAAAAACAGTTAATTATTTAAAAAACAACTTTTTTACGGTTTTCTCATTAAGACAATTAATTATTAAAAAAAAAAAAAAAAGACAAAGCAAGGGTAGAAAATTGTGTTTGATATATGGCACATTTTGAACGAGCGTTCTCTATTTAGCACAAACAAACACCACCTACCCACACCCGTGATTCTTCTTGCTGTAGATCTGTTTGATTCCGCCGTTCGTCCATGGCCGATGACTTCGAATTCGCTGACAAAGTCCCTCCTTCCTTCGATAGCGCGGTACTTCCTTTTTTATATATATATATAAATCCCTTTCTCTCTTTCAATTTTGATTCTCTTTTCATTCATTAAAATTAAAATCGATGATAAATCGTAGATCAAATCGAGCTTGAACGAGCATTACCTTGTTTTCTGAAGCTCGGATCCTTGTATTATTTAATTAGTTTGCTGCATTTTGTTTGTTTTTCTTGCGATTGCATATGCTGTTCTTTCAATTATCGGTATTCTGAATTCAATTATAATTGGATTTTGTGTTATGTACTTGCATTTTGCTGTTCTCAAATATAACTGTTGAGTCATGATTTCTGCTTGTTTATTGTGATTATTGTTTCTGACGTTCTTCTGGTTTAATTTGTTTGATGTGTGGGATACCTTTTTTTAATTTGTTCGATGTGTTTTTGTTTGTGTTTATGCCAATCCATGTCTTAGATGCTAACAAGGATGAGCGGGAAAGGTCATTGATGTGTTCAAAAATCACATGGGCACTCACGGTTGGTTCAGTTTTAATGTTTTCATTTTGTCTAATGACATTGGAAACGCAAGGAAAGAGTTACCTTTCCTTTGATGCATAAAATTCACTTTTGGTTAACATTCAAGTTTGAAGTTTTTTGCAACAACAAGATTGAAAATTTGATTTCAGATATATGCTTTATCTTTTTATATTCTGTTTTCACTTTTAATTACCAAAGTGATCCACTTTTATTTCATGATTTCAAATGTTTGTATAGAAAATAATGACAACTTTATATTGTTAGCTATTTTCTTCTCTCTCTCTCTTTTGTTTTGCTTTTACTGTTTTCGGTATAAGCTTTTTAATCAGCAGACAAATTACATTGCAAGCAAGATGATATTTTTATAATTAAACATGAAACAGTGTGTTTTCTCAAGCTAAATAGCTCCTAAAGTAATTCTTGATACCCTATTGGTCGGACATTTTAGTCCATTAGACTTAGAAATTTTTTGTTGTTCAAGAATTTGGAAAATGTCATTTTTGTCTTGATTTTTTTTACTTTGCTATTCACTGTCTTTTTGTACTCAAAAGGGCTAAGTGATGACAGTTTTTGTAAAAGCATGGATTAATGAAGGATTTATAAAATCTTAGGGACTAAAATTACTTATCTTTACATTCTTAAGGACTGATTTGTGGGCATACATACTATAACATTATGTTTCAATCAATAAGAAATGATTAAGACCCATTTTACATTTCTGAAGTAGGGAATATTCTGAACTAACATTTACTCTTCCCTGTATTTCAAAGGTAGATTTGTGTGTTTAGTATGATTAATTTTTAGTGAGTCGGAGTAGGGGAAGAATAGGTCAAAGTACAACTAAAAAAACATGAGGATACCAAAAACAACTCCTATAAGTCACTTAGAGTACAACACCTGGGAGATGCTCTAAGTCTCTTAGAGATGTTCTGGTTTTTATATTTTAAAAAACTGAAGATGATATATTATTTTTTAGAACAATTTTCAAAAACAACTCTTGTAAGTTTTTATTGTAAACAAAATATTATTAAGAACACGGAACAATTTCAATCCTAGTAACTTGTAAATTGGAATTCTAACTTGTTTCACTTAAGTTGTTTAACGTTAGACTTAGAAGTACCATTTTTTATCAATTCTTTGTAAATCAGCTTGCAATTTTATAAATTCACTTGGGCATGAAACTAGCCCCTTCTGATATTTGAATTTCGTAACCTTTATCACCAATCTCGAGCATGCGCCATCAGAAAATAGTTATCTAGAGAATATTCTATTTTTTTAAAGCTAAAGTTCTACCTTACCAGGTTAGATAAAACAACCTTTCTCATGTTCTTCTCCTTTTACAATAAACAGAGGCTCACCTTTGAGGAAAACTGTAGTGTATATGTTTATCTTATGATTGCTTTGAGAAGTGTTTGTGGTTATTTATTGCATTTTTTTCTCGTTCCAAAATAAATTCCTATATATCGATTGTTAATTTTGCAATTTTTATTCTCGATCGCTCCTTCACGCGGACCTCATGGTAGTACCTCCTTTTTGTTGCGCTTAGGGAAATGCTTCAAAGGGGTTCAACCCAGGATTAATTGTTCTCCTGCTTGTTGGGGGATTGCTGTTGATATTCCTGGTTGGAAATTTCGTACTCTACACCTATGCACAGAAGACAGTCCCTCCAAGAAAAAAGAAGCCAATCTCAAAGAAGAAGATGAAGAAGGAAAGACTGAAGCAGGGCATCTCTGCACCTGGAGAGTAGACTTTTTCCTCACTTTATATTCTGTGTTGTTCAATTATACACTTAAAAAAAATTTCTCGTACTGTGGTCTCTGGTGTTATCTTAATGTGTATCTTTGCCCTGTGTTAAACTGACTGAAATCTTGACCACATAAATTTAGTACTTTGTTAAAATATTTGGGACAAATAATTTTGTGCTTAACTAATCATTTAGCCTGCCTTAGGATTATTGAATATCTTTTGAACTAGGTGTCATGATGACTTAGGTTAATATTTCTATAGAGGAATAACCAATCTCGAAAAACGCTGAGTTATGAATCATTTTAATCATAGGTGGGCATCGTGTAGACTTTGGATCGATATTCAAATCCATTAAATTTATTTAGATTGATGCAAGTTGTGAATCAAGTCAAGTCAATATTCACGCTAATTAGTTTTCTTTCGTTTATTGGTGTTTAAATGCATCAAGTTTGTTTTACTTTATCAGCCTTCAGACCGATCAAGCGTTGTTTACTTGATCAGCATTCAGATTGATCAAATTTTGTTTACTTGATCAACATTCAAACCCCAGTTTCTGTACTTGATCGACATGCAATGAGTGAAAAATATCAATATTTATATAAAACTATTGAAAGTTTGTATTATGTTAGGTAGGATCTTGGGATGTATCAAACAGTGGCAATCTTTGGAACTAGGTTGGAACTCTCTTGCAAGTTCGTAGAAACTTCCCATTCTAAAAATCGAGTACAGATCATTTTTGCTTTTAATGCATCATGTGCTTCCTCAACCTCCCTAATGAATTCCCTTGTTGTCTTTATACATTACTTCCTGAGCTTACAAAACCTTCTCTCTTATCCTTCTTGTTTCTTTGTTGTCTATCTTTTCAGTCCTTCCATTTCTGCAAAATCCCTTTATCGTTGACTGATGCCTTGCATTGTTGTATGTTGAGCACATAGTGAAACTCTTCCAGTCAAAATGATTCAGAAAAGGTATGTCTCCATTAGGTTTATAGTGATTACAAGTTATACCCCTCTTTGTGAAAGGAGTAGTGTCAATTTACATAACAATATTTGTAAAAAAGATATTTTTACAAATATATTTAGAAAGATATTTAATTTTCTATTAATATACTTTGTATCAATTTTATGTAAGAGATAAAAGAAAGAGACTATAAACTTTGTATCAATTTTCCATTAATATGGAGCTGTATTTTCACGTGAATATTTAATTGTTCTTTCTCTTATTTGCTCACTTGAATACAATACATGTCTTACCAAAGTGCATCAATTTTTTAAAGAAAATATTTGCCAAATCTCATCATAGCATTCTAATATTAAAAAAAAAAGTTTCTTTAATTAGATATCATTAAGTAACATTTTTGTAAAGTAAAATAAAATAAAAGTTATATTAATTTTTAATAATTCTTCTTCACGGTTGTGTAATGATATACCATCTAAATATGGTTGATTGAGGTCAAAGATGAAAAATTATAATTTTTTAAGCCTAAATGAAAGAAAAAATTAAAAATAAGTTCATTTTCGTATAATAAAACATAATTATTTAATTTTTATAATTCAAAGAAAACATGTTAAAAATAGTTAAGTACATAAATTAAAATTTATCTCCTTAGTTGAATGTTTTCAAAAACTTATTTCAGTTTAATTTTCGGTCTTCTTCTTCATTATAGTATTGTTTTGTTGTCGTCACTGTATTGTCTATCACTATATTTGAATTCTTTTGTTACAGTGTGGTTCCGATTGTGTCACTGTTATTTATTGTCCATCATTGTAAGGTAAGGGCAACAACAATAGCACACAAATTCTTAGAAAAATCTATCATTTTTAGGTGGTTCCTTGGTGGTAACATTCTATCTTTAATGATGATAACACTCACTTCCCAATATGTTCATGAAAGACTATTTATTAAATTCGATTAGAAGATTCAAAATCATAGATACATATACACTTAAACTTAAAAGGAAGAACTGCGTTCATGAATCTAATAATCTAATTTAAATGAAGAGTTTAAAGAACGCACGCATTAAAATTGAGACGATAAGCTTCGCTGGCCTGAGTTCATGGTGAATGAGATTCAAAAACATGCGTTTGGTTGCATGTTTCTGTCATACAAGTTCATCAATCCCTGTATGCTGCCACACACATGTTCTTCATTAAATTCACCAAATATGAAAATTTATTGTCTGGTCCAATTCAACCACTGCAGTAGGTATCAATATATACACACTAAGGCCATGCAGATGCTAAAAACATTTATAATTTCATAAGAAATTGAGTTACGTGCAACTCAGAAATTTTATCAAATGTTTGAAAAGGAAACGTTTTCACAAATAATAATATTAAATTATTTATTTTTATTGTTATAAAGTTATCAAAATTATGTTTCAATTTTTATGATCATCCTCTTTTTTTAAAATATATTTTTTTAATTATTAACTTATTTTAAAAATAATTTTTTTAAGTTAATTCTTAAAAACTCCAAAAACAAAATTAAATCATACACACCTTAAGACTCTTTTCCTCTAAAATCTATTAATTAAGAGAAAAAATTATTCATTAAAATAATTTTCATAATTTTTAAGTTTGCGTCATATAAGTTGTTTCAAATAACTACAAATAATTTGTGAACAAAGAATAAACACTTTTCATTAAAATAACTACAATAGAAATTTCTATTTACATGGAAACATATCGAGATTTTAAAAATTCTATGTTGTCATTAATTTTAAATTATGTAAAATGGTAGTAACAAAACAAGATAAAAACTAATGAATATAGTTTTATGAAATTTTGAATAATATAGTGTTTTAAAATTTTAAAAATCAACTTATACAATTTTTAAGACTAACTTAGGAAACTTACTAAATAATTCGTCGTTATTATTGTGAATTTATGATCAACTTATAATAGTCTATTATATATATATATATATATATATATATATATATATATATATATATATATATTACATATTTCGACATGATCTATATATTATTTTGCGCATTTTTTCTTTACATAAATAAATTAGCATAGGAAAATTACTAACAGTGGATTATGTTACATTTTTTTTCTTTTTCATATAATCAATTATACATTTATTCAATCAATATCACTCCAACAGTTTCTCAAAAATTGATACATTTATTCAAATGTTTTTCTCTTTCTATTATCAATTATACACATGGCTTATATCATTCAATAATCATTACTCTCTAACAGCACATTGATGTTTGAGAGCATGAATCAAAGTCATACTCCATTTAATTTCTAAAGCTTTCTCCTCCTCATCATCACCCATGTACTTTCTTAACCTGCACTATGGAAGAACAAATAAATATTACAAAGACACCGAAACAGACAAGAAAATTAGAATATATGCTTCCAGAAATTACTTTAAAACATTATTACATACAGTGTTTTTTTTTCTTAAAAAATTCATTTTGTTTAGCTTTTTCTCAAAAAAAAATTGTTTATTTTTAATCTTAAAAAAAACACATGTAATTTTTGTTCCAAATTATAATAATTTTATTAAACGTTTTAAAAATATACAAATGAACAAATACGAAGAAACTCTTGAAAAATATATACAAATAAAAAGAAAAACAGAACTACTACAATAATTATCTCGTCCTATAATTGTTAGTTTGATTATATTTCAAAATAACAGAATATTAAAATGATAGTTTAAGTAAAATTAAAAAATAAAAAAAAATTTTAATTAAGATCTTTTGCAATTAAAATTTTCACTCCATATAAAATAACCTTCATATTAAAGAATGAAAAATTCAACAAAGATCAATCAGAGAATTCAATTCTGGTGATTATTTGTTATCTCAAAAGTTTAAGAATATTTTTTTCTGCATACTATTCCTTTTATAATATTTTAATTATCCAAAATAAAAGAGCATCGATAATGCAAAAAGATAATATAATGAAATCAACTTCTGCATGTTTTTTTATTCAAAATATTGAATACTGTAATTTTCTTAATCTGTTCCCAGGATTTGACATTATAATTATTCAAAGCTTCGATGGAATAAACCAGCAAACAAAAGCTGTATTGAACATTAAACTTACTATTCATATTATTCCACCAATGGTATTAAAATCCCAGATCACGATGAATGAATACGGTAGTAAAGCAAAAAAGAAAAAACTCCATGATTTTCATTTGGCAAGAAGCATATATATATATATATATATGAAAGACTTGCCTTATTTTCTGCGAAACTACAATCCCTCAAAGCTTTAGTTCCTCTAAGTGATCCCTTTTGAGAAGATGAACGTGGCTTACCAATATGGAAGTGATGAGGAGGAGGAACAGTGGAAGAGTGTGTCTCAGGACCCCTATAATCAATCTCATATATCTCCGAATACAATGCTTCAGATTCCCCTATGTATAACATTCACAATCAATTCATTAACAATCTCATATAACTAAGACCTGCTAAGTAGTATTATCATATAAACCTGCATAAAAACAAACCTCTTGAGAAAGGAGAGAGAGCAAGGATGAGAATGAAGTAGGTGGTGAAGGTAGAGCTGATCTCCATAAGTGAGAAATGATCAACAATTTTGTTAGAAGAATTAGAAGAAAGAAGGAAAGGGTGGGATGATTTATAAGGAGGAAAAGGATTGAATGAATTATTAGAAGTGGTGGGGACAAAGTGGGGGTACTGTGAAGGAAAATTCACAGCTAAGGCTCAGTGTGCTCATGACCATGTCTCTCATTTCTTTATCTTTTTCAGGTTTGTTGAAGACAATATATATCAAAATTGTCGCCATCCACACACTCACACAGCAATAAGTTGTGAGATGCCGGTGTCAATGTGTTGGTATGGAACATTAATGCTTCTATTCCATACCCGTATTATGGCCTTATTTCTCTTAGGGTTCATCAATTTTAGGGCTGTGTTTGGATGAGGTTTAAAACTTTAAAGGAGATTAACACCTTTGATGAGATTAACCAAATGAGGTTATACTGTACTGATATTCATGAATGAGACATCATATAATAATACAAGACAACATTATATCATCTTTAATCAAAATCTTTGTTTTTTATTTACATGTTATTTAATTTCATAAAAGGAAACTTCGACTCAAACCTAGAATTCTAATGTTCTTAAACTTTCCACCAGAACTTGGTCTTGAAATTAGTTAAGAGGAAGAGATGAAGTATGGTTGAGACAAGTCCATGTGTGTATAATTGATATCTGTCACGAGGAGGGGCATCATGTGTTGTGTGTGTTTCTTAATCTTATCTAACATGTCAACAACACTTTGAGAATTGATTCTACACTACAAAATCAAAGTGACACAGTAAAAGTAAAACCACTATTTTGCTGTTTCTTTTTCATTCACTATTAAAATTGATTCATTTTTTTTTTCTGAATTATCATGAAAAACTATATCACACAGAGTCTAAAAGGTGACTATTCACTAAACATTTTAATCTTTCAAAACCAACTTCATTACTAAACTAGAAGCATGTATGAACAGATTTGGGTGCTGAGTTTGTTCTATTTGTATTTGATGACATACATAATTTCATTTAATCAGGTAGCACCCGTATTTGCTCTAGATTTTAGAAGACTGATTTCATGATATCGTTGAAAAATCTCAATTATAATAATATTATAATATATAGTTAAGAATAATATTTTTTTATTTTTCATAGAATGAATTAAATATCTCATTATTTTTAAGAAATATAAAGATAACCAAAACAAATTATTTATTATTTACAAATAAATTCATCGTATCCATCAACTAAAAAATATTTTTAAAAATGGACCAAATTAAATCTATTTTTAATTATATTCTTCATAATCTTAATAATCAGAGATTTTTTTTTTTAAGTTTCAAAAAATAAATTACATGTAAGATGACAAATTGTAGAAGACCAGCATTTTTCTAATCAAATTTGATTTTTTTTTAAAAGAATTTTATAATTTCAAAGAATTATTATCTTAATTAATCCATTACGAAAGCTTGCTCAAAATGTCCAAAAGATTGGTATGGGACTAAACAGTGGGCCTTTTGCTTTCAATATTCAATATATAAATATAGAAATCTAAACCTAATCACAATGTGTTGGTTCAAATACTTATGAGAGAAAGATATTTCTATTTTAATTAATTATGTCAAAGAAATGTTGAAAATTCCACTACTGTATTAACAGAAAAAAAATGTTTTTTTTTAATTAATTAAAAGAATAAATTTTAACTATAATTTTGCTATTCTCTTTTTCTTAAAAGAAAAAAAAATAGTTTTTAATTAAAAGGTAGAAAAGAAGTTTTTTTTTTTCAAAAAGCTCATTTTAAGATATTTTAGTTGTTGCTTCCTTTTTTTCTTGTTTATTTCAACTCCCAATTAAAAGAGTATAAAAAATTAATTTAAAATGTTTTTTATCACTTAATAATTATAAATTCACAAAATGTACTATTCAAGTTTATTTTCCGTGAATTTATAATGAAAATTTCCAATTTTTACGTATTTCACATTATAGCACGTCGTTAATTTAAAATGAAATGTCATTATAAAATTGAATAGTAAAATTTATAAAATAATAAATAGTAATTAGGTGGTAAAATATGTTATTAACTCAATTATGAAATCATTTAACCTAAACTCTTTTAGATATAAAAAGAAGGGGGAAAAAAATGAAGTGAGTGATGGTTGTTTTAAACGAAGTGGTTCCTGGCTTTAATGAGGAGTTAGGTTTGATGGAAATTGGAAGATGATGAACAACCCATTCATGGCTGGAGTTGAAGCATGGCAGTTCCCAGTTGTCTGCACTTGTGTTGTACTGCACCACACTTCCTTCCTTCATTAAGGATCTGATTTCACCTCTCACCATATATGCTTCAACTTCTTCCTTTTCTTCTTCATAATAATCATCTTTACATATATAATATTTTTTAAAGCCAAAGCACACTGTAATTTTTTTTTAAATTATCAATTTATATAATTTTTACGTAGGTAAATCGTAATTAGAACCATGATTTAGAAGTCGTGTTTTTAATCAAGACTTTATATTGTTATTTTAATTTTGTTAAGAAGAATGATTTTTTTTATAACATTTTCCAAGTTAACTTTTGTTATATATATTTTAATAATTTTTATATCATTATTTTGTTATTATTATTATTATTAAATTTATTATAAACGAATAAAATAATTAATAATAATAAATAATATTAATATTTATTGTTAAAAATTAACAAAAAAATTGAAAAAACGAATTCTTCGTTATAACAAATTGAACTCATGTGATTCTAACTTATTTTATATTTATATCTATTTAAAGTAGGAAAAATTTTATTCAAATATATTCATACAGATCTATTTTTTACTTCAATATTAGAATAAAAAAATAGAAGATAAGTTACTAAATGCAAGCATAAAATTAAAAAAATAGAAGTAAATAATAATGTTGAGATTGAATATACTCTTATGCATATTAGTTCTCATGTATCTATACTAATGAATTGATAAAAATCATTAATCATTTACTCAATAGCTAGATTTTATATTTATTACCAAATATCAATCTCAATAAAAGAACTTACTTTAAAATTAATAATTTTTAATAATTAATAATTATATTTTATCCTTAGCAATTAAACTTATTAGGTGATTCAGTTCCAATCAAGATATAGAAAATACTTTCTCAAAAAACAACTAGTTACAACAAAAAACGCATTTTTTTTTTCTTCTGAGTGTTTTCGGAAAATGTGGAGGTGAACTTAGCAAAAAAGAGAGAATTTCTCAACAAACCGTAGTGGTATGATGATTAAGATTAATGATAACAAGCTTTAATTAAGCCCAGCACAGGTAGCCCAATTGTTCTAGCCTTACACTTTTAATTCCAATTTCACATGTAATTTATTAAATATTTCCAATCAGTTGTAAAAAAAAAAATATATATATATATATATATATATATATATATATATATATATATATATATATATATATATAATCATTTCATACTAATTTCACAAATATTGTTAACTTTATTTTTTAACAAATGATTTAAAAATACATGTTAGTCTTTTACTTCATTAATTTTTTTTTTTTTCATTTTCTTAGTAGCGAAAGAACCTGGATAAAATCTTCATTATTTTGTATGTTCTAAATATTCAGAATAAATTGGAGAAGAAAACCGTAATACAATTAGGATAATAATTTGGATCTTTAAGTAAATAAAACATGTAGCAATTTAAGCTTTTATATTGGATCTTAGTTGAGCAAGCAACAAAACCTATTATTAATGTCATTTTTTTTTAATCCAATTGAGTTTTACATCAGTATATAGATGAATTATAATGAAATGTTTTATTGTATATCAAAATAAAACTTCAATTATTATTAAAAATAATTTTATATATTACATTTAAATTTTTAAAATAATATTTATGCATTGACATACATACATTTTCCCAAAACAAGAAAATGGCAAACCAAACTTTAAGAAAATAAATATAATATAATTTTGTTTTTCTATATTTTATAAATTCTGTTATTTAAGTTTCTATTTTATCAATTTTAATTATCTGTAGTTTTCGTACCTAATTATTTTACACAATTTTAATGTATATTAAATCATTATCAAATTATATTGTATAAATACATGTCTAAAATAATAATACGAATAACATTCTAAATAATAATAAGATAATTTTATAATTTAATGACAATATAATTTTTATTACATTTTAATATATAATAATTTTTTCATTCAATTTTTTAAATTATTTATTTTTAATTTTAAATCTTAAATTTCATAATTTTATTGAAGTTTTAATTGATATGATATTTGTATGAAAACATAATAGAGATAACTCTCATTTATTAAAAATATAAAAATATAAATGTATATTTAGAAAAAATGAAAAAATAAAATAAAATAAATGTGTTTGTTTTAAAAAAAAATTAGCATAACTATCATGTAGACTTAGTAATCATAAATACGACTAAACACGATTTTAACCAATTTTAATGTAATAGAGAATAAAGCTTTTAATTTACAAGATGACTTCAGAACTCAATTTGTGAAAATGAGGAAATTGAATACAAACACATTAATCTCATAATATTCAATAATTTCTCATAGATTAAACTAAGTTTTAAGAACATAAACAAAAACCAGGACATGAAGGAAATTGCACCATCTGAGAAAAACAAAGAACAAAAGCAAACCCAGAAAAACATGAAAAGCAACACTTCAAATTAAGGACAAGTTTCTTGTATTCAATACCAAGGTATCTTTTTAGTATTACATAGAGCATAGAGATTCTCTCCGCAGCTCCATAAATCTTTTTATTATTACAAAGGAAGATAATACATCACCCCAAATCGCCTAAAATTTATTTTCATAACTTTATTGAACTCAGTAATATAATAAGAATAAGATAATAAATTAACAAAGAAGGAAAAACACTAAACAGAGCAAGTAATAGAGGTACAGAGATGAGAATAGAATAATCACAAACCATGTGAAATGATGGCACGAGCGAACCCCAAAGTTTTGGAAACACCGTTCATCTCAGAAGCGAGTTTTTGCGTGGTTCTTGCTGGTTCAGATTTGCACCTTGTCAGCACCAAAGGACGCGCAGAGTCAGAGTCCTCCCTGGCCTTTTCTGACTCCATTATTCTCTCTCTCAGTGACTCCTCAAGCTCTTTGAAGAACCGCAACTTCGCCTCAAACTTTGGGTCTATGTTTTTCTCATCGGGTACTCTGTTTTCAGCCTCTATCTCTTCGTTCCACAACCTTCTTGGATAACTGTACGGAGCGGATCTGCAGCGCGTTAATAGCAAAGCATTCCTCGGTGGGGTAGTTGTGGTGTTAGAAACGAAAGCGCTAGGGGTGGCTCTGTTTTCACTTTCTGAGTCGTCGTAATTAGGGTTAGACCTTAACCTGAAGTTCAACTCTGTTTTCGGCGAAGTTTCGGTAACTTTGGAATCCCTTTTGTCTCTTCTTGAGAACCCCCAATTGGGCCAAACTCGTTTGCACTGAAAGGGGAAACAAAAACTGGGTTTTGTTAAACGACTGAAAAACAGGGCATGTGGGACCCGCCATCTGCACCGGCACTTGGTCGGAGCTCCGTCGGCGGCGGACGGTACCCTTTTACCGGTGGAGCGTTTAACACGGACTTGCCCCATGCACGTGACTTTCGGGGAAGAGGGTTCTTGGGTTTCAATGGCGGTGTTCTTCTTCCTTGGGAAAATGGTGGTGGTGGATCTCGACCTTCCTCTGCTTCTGCTTCCGGCATTGTTTCTCAAAAATCTCATCAACGGTGGCGGAAACTTCTCGGTTCGACCCGGACTTGAAATGGGTTTGGTATGTGGCTTCATGTTGCTATGTTCCTCTCTCTCTTCAGCCCCCAACAACCACTCTGTGCTCTGTTTCTTACTCTTGTTGTTTCTTTGTGTTTTGTATTCTTGGTGGTGGAGAAAGGCTTAAAGAGGGTAAGAAGATAGATAGTATTATAAGTATTACATATATCTCTTTCTTCACCCTTGTTTTTATTCTACTTTTTGTGAAATTTGGTACACTTGACTTTTATGCTGTGCCATGCTATTTAGTGAAACACACTCAAAATATGGGAAGCTTGTCTTTCTGGTTAAAAAAACAATGGAAAAAGAAATGTATTTGTTATTCATATTTTGTTTTCATGTAAATTTGGTTTTGATCTTATCGCATTGATGGATGAGTTTTGATGATATTTGGAGGAGTTAGAACGTAAGGTTCTCCTTGGCCTATCAATCAAGTTAACTTACTGTATTTAACATATAAATAACATATAAATGAATAATAATACGATTAATAAAAGAAGATAAAAAAAGCATGAAATGCTAATGAAATATTTATAATTGAAACATATATCCATCTATAAGTGCTTCTTCACAATATTTAGATCTAGTTCAATAATAATGTTAGATCAATGTTACCCAAAAATAAAAATCATTTAACAAACTATTATTGTCTGTGTAAAAATAACGATGAAAGTATTATATAAAACATTTTTTGTTATTAATAAATCTTCGTAACTTCGTCTTGAAACTAATAATTAATGATGTGTAACGAAAAAGAAGTAATAGGCATTTAAAGAGAGTAGTGACGAATAATTCTAATATTTAATATTACATCAACCCGCAAAATTAATTTTGAAAAATTATTTAAATAATTCACATAATATTGTTCCTTCAAATTAGTTTTCCTTGCTTGTATAGTCTTATAAGTTATATGTATAAACCTACTTTTGAGAGTGTTTTAACAAGACATTAGATTTAAAAGAAAGATTATGATGAATGTTAGTTTTAATAGATTTTAGACATAATTTTATCGGAGACAGTTCTCCTTTAACAGGGTTAAATTACTATAACGGATATAATTTTAATTCAATAATATTTAATATAGTTATATTGTACTCTTTTCTGTTTTTATTGTCCCATGTTAGAAAAAAATTGTTGATTTATTTATAAGACCGTTCATAATTTCTATGTAAATTTATATTTGTTTTTCTTATTTATCTCTATCAAATATTAATGATTATTTGTGTTTTGTATCAATAAATAGTGAGCAGAAAATTTTAAAAGTTATTAACATTTGGAGGTTAATTTAGTATATTGATAATACTTAGTTAAAAATTAAATTAAATTCTTTTATATGTGTGATTATGTTAGAAGTGTTATTAAGGATTATAGGAGTAAATAATAATAATAATAATAATGTAATATCTACCTATCTACGCTGTAGGTAGTATTGAATGTTAAATTGAACAGCGAAACAGGAAACTTCAATTGGATTTAAAGAGAGAATATAAATTAGTAATTAATTATATTAGTTTTTTTAATTATTTAAGTTACTCGTTAAATATTTAATATGTGAACTTATTTATTGAATACCTTCCATCTTTAATTTGAATTTTTTATTTCTCAAATTAAAATCTTTGGTACCATCGAGAACATAAATAAATTAGCATTAAAATTATTCCAGTTTAAAGAGTGCTTTATAAAAAAAATAACTTGGGTCATTTTTGTTTTGTTTTTGTAATTTCAAATCCGCATTATAAACGTACTTCATTGGCAGTATTGTTAGGAAATTTATTGTATAATTTATATCCCGGAAAACCTCTAAAACAGTATTGGTATAAAAAATGATGTATTGTTAAGACACGTATAAAAACTAAAAAGATTGATTTAACCTCAAAGAGAAAAAGGAAGGAGGAAGAATATGCATCCAGAGAGTGGGTGTTCAGTCACTTGAATGTTCTTTCGCCAAATCAATTTCATCATTCTTCAAATTATTTTGACATGACATTTTCCTGCCCCACGTTGTTCATCATCCTGAGTTAATTCCAAAACCTATGAACAGGATCAGTGGAATTCCAGGGAAGGAAGAGTCACAAGCTTTTTTCAATTCACGTCAACCAGACTGTTTGCTGGTGTCCGTAGTTGTGCGTGCAGATCGCCTGCGAAAGCAATGCTTGCGTGTAATCAATACTCCAGAACAGTGCTTATTTTAGAACTTCCAAACTCGCAAGCTTCAGCGTCCTAAAACGCAATCAACTTCATTGTACTGATTTTGTTTTTGCTTTTGAGTCGTTTCCATTAAGCACATGCAGAAGTAAATATAGAATTTCAGAGGTCTTAGTAATGATTTGACCTAGTAACTGCCTCTTCAGATTAAAATAGGTCTAGTGTGTGGACCCGCGTTCGACACACATCCGAATCCAAAGTATCCAACGTCCATTTTCGCGTCACTGAACGAAATTAAAGCAAGGACAGTTTATTGTTTCTCACTTAACACATATGTATCGGTTAAATGTGGAACTAATTATGCTGTTATTTGAACATGGGTGCAAATATTTCAAAAGACTACTACTTATTATTACTGTTATTGATGTTACAGTAGTAGATTGCACTTTTTTTCTTTTTTCAATACACCTAAATTTCGGCCTAATTGATTTGGACTAGTATCAACCAGATGAGAAAATCTTTCACTATTTTTGTCGACAATTATTCATTCTATTAGTTTACAGTTTCCAAGAAATTGTTATCACTTCTTGGGACAATGGTTAGCAAAATTGGGAGAAAAAAGAAAGAAGCGACGCTCCCAAAAAGTGAAACCCCACCACGATAGGCAAGGAGTCAACCACAGATTCCGCTGATAGCGCAGCGCTTCTATCCATTTTCCAATCCTAACCTTAATGGACTTCCCAAGTGTGAGTGAGTGCAAATTGCAATCCTATTTTTGAGTGACATGACTCTAGAAAGTGGGCTGACCCATGATCGCCCAACAAGAGAACCAAAAGTCAAACAAAAGGCTGAAGGAAACACCCTTTTTTTTCCTTCTGCCACTCAAATATAGCTTGACCATTAAACAGAAAAGAAATGGCCCCAACCAAGTCACTCGGGAATCACTCAGAGTTTAGCTCCAAAAAGTAGACGACAAAACAAATATCAAATAATCAGATCTCCTGCCATGTATAATATACTAGAGTCACTAACATGGGCTGCTCACCACGTTACATGTATTAAAAATAAATACGGGTGAACTTGATGCTAATGGAAGATATCGGTATCCGATTACCGAGTTGCTGTATTTGATAATTATATCTACTTAAATAATTTATACATATACAACATACGGCATAATAACTAGGTTATACTAAGGATGGGAATTGTGAACTAATTTACCCTTTTATCTGACTACAGATAAAAAAATTATATACCTTGTACAATTGTATCCCTACAGAGATCAGTGTCGTTTTACATGTAACACGAGCAAGATTCAGAATCAAGAGGTCTTTTCGTCCCAACAACTGAATGCTTCAACTCAAAATCTATGTTATGGTTGCCACAATCGCTTGTTCCCTTTGGATCAGTGAGAGCTTGAGTTTCATCATCTGACAAACAATGTAGTAGTGTAAGAGAGACAAGTTCCATTAATAAAACCTAGTAACGCAAAATGAATATGAATAAAGGACACTGTCTTTAAATAAAATGATCAATAATAGTAAAAAGGAAATGAACACGTGCAGACTTTTTGTTAGGCGTACCACGTCAAGTAGAATGAACTACCTTATGTGATACTTAAATATTGAAGTTCTTCTATCTAATGGACTAGTCTTTTGGATTGAGTTATCCTCTTGAGTAAAAAATTGTGCTTTCATTTAGAGTTGGACTACGAAAAAGACTATCTAGAAGTTAGATTAAGATGCAAAACGAAAACTGATAGGTGAGTTAAGCCATTAAAAAGAGAAAAGGTACCACCAAATCAGTATCGATAGAGTGAAAGCCACAGTACACGTCAACCTTAAAGGAGGTGACAACGTTAGTAGTCCCACATCATGTAGAATGAATTACTTGATGTAGGATTTAAATCTTGAGACTCTTAATGGACTGGTATTTTGGATTAAGATCTCCTCTTGTGCTTATGTCCTAACAATTTTCTTTACAAAACCTTCACAAGATGAACTCGTTTAGACCATTCAAAATAGTTCCAAAGGGGGACCATAAAAATGTTAATGACAAACATGCAAGTCTAAAAGGAGACTGTTAACAAGAGGCGTGTGGAATTATTCTAGATTTGATCATGCCTGAAACTGTGGATAGCGAGAGCTCAGTAAGGCGTTTGACACAGTTCTTGAGTGCCTGGAGTTCAGCTTCCTTCTCATGAAGATTTGATTGAGTTTGGTGCAGTTCAGATTCTAGCTCCATGATCTGATTTTCTTGCTGTTTCATCAGTAGGTGGCTTAATTTCTGATGCAGTTCGGAAGCGGACACACCATGAGATTCAGAGCAATTTACATTCCAGTCATCTGTTCCATGATAGCCTTCATCTGGAGCTTCAAACTGCACATAGTTTTATAGATTAAACACTGAAATCATGAAGACAAAATGCTTCTCATGAAGAGAAAAGTCCAGAGCAGGAGAAAAAAACCACCATTGCTCGGGGTGATCAAAAGAGAGAAAAGAAGCGGAAAAGTTGCACCGTAGAATTGACAACACACATATGTATCAGCATTCTGCAGACTAAATAGATGCATATTTAATATATTATGAATGTGAGATAACAAAAGAAAGAATCTTCACAAGAAGTTCACCTCATCTATGTTTGGCTTTATTTCTTCATAGCAAGGTCCGCCAGTAGTACACCCAGAAAGCTTTTGGAGTTCAAACTCAAGTTCTGCTTCCAGTTGATCCATTTCCAGAACCTGCGGTTCTGGTTCTTCAGTCAGAGCACTACTCCCACATTCACCACAATCATTTACAGCAGGAATCCAAATTTTGAGACCAGTGTCTCTGAGCTTACTGTTTGTATTCTTGTGCATTGCTTCATTCCTGCCTCTGATTTTGCAAGAGTTCTTAACACCATTGACAACAGAATCCAAATTTTGAAAATCACATGACGATTTTCTTCTGTTGACCTCAGATTTCAGTTCCTGAACGAGTTTAACTGTCTCGTTCATGGTCTTGTTCAGCTTATTGATCTCAGCTTTTCCAGCCGACATCATATACATGATGCCAAAGCAAAGTCCCCAACCAAACAAAGAGTTATCTGAAGGATACAGTATGAAGCTGAACTCAGTTTTCGTGGATTAAGAACAAGAGGATTTCATACTTTTAAAAGTAAAATACCTTATTACAAGGTTGAATAATCTTAGAAAAAAAAAATTGTTTTTGAAACCAACCAGTCATCTACTATTGAGTAAAAAAGGCACGCAAACAGATTGAACAGATCCAATAACAGAAAAAAAATAAAATATAAAAAAAATAGCAGCGCCAATCTAACAAACAAAAAGCAACAAAAATGAAGAGAATACGGTTTCAAAAAATTCCCAATAGTTCGGGTCAGGGTTTAAAAAATGATCTGCGACTACAATTTTGGCCACAAAGGTCCACCGCATTTTTCTACAATTTCCCGCAAAATTAAAAATTGCATCCAAACTGCCACCGCAATTAAAAACCTTTAAAACTACATATCATTCATAATCCTAGGTGTAAAGAATTTAGTGATCTCTGCCATCTGTGAAATGATTCCATGGAAAATAGTCATTTTATTCATGCATGAAATTTATAATGTCAACATACAACATCATTAACCATTATTCATTAATTTTCATCTCTTGTATTCCATCTACCGTGTCATGCAACACAATTGCTACCAAGCTCCACTAACCTCTGAAATTTCACAAACAAAATTTCCCTGATTTAAAATTCGTGCACAGAGGTCATAATTGTAAATTAAAAATCATTAACCATAAACATTGACCCTATACACCAACACCTTCAAAACCACAATTACACTGTACAAAAATACAACAAAAACACCAATCTGACAGACCTAGACATTAGTAAAACTCAAATCTAACCTTTGAAAGAACAAAACGGAGCCTGGGCAGCTACATTCTTTGCAATTTCCCTCTTCTTCAAGACAAAACGTACTCTCTTTCTACCGTTTCTCTGCTCCGATCGCACGTCAACCTTCGGAGCCCTAACTCCGTTCTTGGAGGCTCGGGATCTTCTACTCTTAGGTCCATCCTGCTGTGTCAGACATTTGGAGCATGAAAACGTGAAGACTCCTTCACGCTGAGAAGCGCTTTCAGAACTGGAAAAGCTAAAAGCACTTGGATCGTGGAGATAAGCGTGTTCAACCTCACCGGCGTTCCTGTGACTACTAAGAAAGCGTTTGGTTGCGAAACCAGTGGATCCAGCCACAGCAATGACTAAGAGAAGGGGCCACATTCAGAAAAACGAAATCTGAACGCGTGAATTTCTCAACTAGGTTTTCATAGTAACTGCAATAATCACAAACCTAAGAGAACGTGTTCTTTGAGTTTGCAAGTGATCCAAATCAAAAATAAAAGTATATATAGAGATAGAAATGTGAGTAGTTAAAACTTTGGTCTCACGTGCGTCACTTGCATCACGTGCTTCCCGCTTCTTTCCATATTTGTAGATCACTACCCATTTCGGATAATGTAGAAGAAGGATTTTAGTTCAGTCAAAAAATTATATATTATATTTTAGTTATTTTAATTCTTATTTTATGTTTTCAGAATGTATTGACTAATGTCAATGTATAATAACCGTTGATTGAAGAATTTCATTTAGATTGCACAATTTTTATAATTTTAATAAATTAATTATTGATTATAATTTAAGAAACTAACTTCGTAGATTTTTGTTGACTGGATAATTCACCTTCATCAAATGATTAAACAATTTATTCATTTCAAAGTAATTGAGAAGTATATATCAATTAAAAAATTTGTTTATTTATGTGAAATTAATAGCAGAGAATTTTTGCTTATTGGATTAAATTTTATTTCGAATATATTAGGTTAAGATGAAACCATCAGCAAGACAAAAAAAATGAAAGAAAACTACTAAAGGAACTCTCATATATTTAGAACATCATAGGTTGATTGAAAAAATAAAAAATGAAAAAGTATTTAATAAAACAAATAGTATTTTTTTTAAGTAAATATGAATATTTAGTAAAATATATAAAACTCACTTTTAACAAATACCTTTTGATACTTTATTTTTTCCTTGTATACCCCCCATTTTTTTTATATATACAAAATTTATATTGTTGTTTCGTGGCATACAAAATTATTTAATTATTTATTTATATTTCTTTATAGATTTTTTTTATTCCTCTTATGAGTTATTGAACGCTGGACGTTATATATATACATATATACCCAATTAAGAGTTATTTATGAAGTTTTTCTTTTGCAAATCTAAACAATAATATATTTTAAAAGAAAAGATTATTTCCATTTTTCATCACTATTAACGATTAGGGTTTAGAAAATACTTTTATCTTGGTAGTTTTTTTTTTTTTTTAATTTAATGTGAACTTGAAACTGGGAAAATATATTTACTATATTTTATTTACTTTAAAAAGAAAAACACTTTCAGAAAACAATGTTTTGAAAATAGGTTTTATAATTTTTCCATAGAAAATATTCTCGAGGAAGGTAAGAATCAAACTTTTCCAATTTGAAATAATGTCTTTGATAAAAAAAATATATTATGATACTACTATCAAATCGTTGTATGGTAATGAATTAAAACAAAAAACACAACACTTTTTTTTCAATTTTAAGATTAGAAGGAGTAACAATTTATAATTATGCATTAATAAGTTCGTTCTTATGCTAATTTCTTATTTATTATTAAATAATTACTCGTTTATTTTATCTAAATATAGAAATTAATGAAAATAAATTTATAGGAGATTGAGAAACAATGAATTTCCATGTTTAAACATGTGGATTTTTTTGGCATTGTTAAGTTGTCACGACTCGATTTTATGGAATAATAAATTAATTAACGGTTATATTTTAAAATAGTTTTTTTTTTTAATTTAGCTTTATTTGTAGATTAATAAATCATTTTGACGCTTTTAAAAAATAAAAAATATATTTTGAAATTAAAATGAAAATACGGTACTTATTTTTTAAATTTATATAATATTAATAAAATTAATTTAAATTTAAATATAATAGTTTAATATATAAATTATAATATATCTTAATAAAATATTTTTTTTTAAAATATAATAATTATTTTATAAAATAAATCCATCCATAAACTTAAAAATCAATCCTATAAAATAATCTAATTCAAACCTTCCAAATCACTAGAACTCTCATTTTATATTTAAAACATGTTAAATACAAAAGATAAAATGTTTTTGAATCCTTAAAATTATAACTTAATTTTAGTTTTCCACAAAAAATAAAATTATAATCTTATTTTAAAATAACTTATAACTTCATATTTTTTTCTTTCAATTGGTGGCTAACATATCATATATTAGTCATTACTAAATGATGATAGAATATTTGAAAACATTTTTGTTTCTAGAAGAGTAAAAACATATTCAAACTTTTGATATAAATATTCGTGTCTTCGCTTAACAACCTAAGATTTGTTTTATTCTACTTCTAGATAATTGATTCACAAGAAAACCTTCAGACCTCCTTTAATAGGAAATAGGAAGGGGGGGAATAGAATCCTCTCAGTTGAAGTGGATTAAAAAGACAAAATAAAGGCCGGATCTTGCTACCCATCTCGTGGCTTCCTCTCTTTGTTGTTTTGATTTGAACTAAAGTGTACATTTCTAGCACTTACCCTCGATGCTTTGCTTCCTGGAACATTAACATTTCCTTAGCTCAAGCAAGTTCCTGCTTTAGTACGTCTGTATTCTCAATTTTAATTTATACAAAATTGAAAGGTAAAATGTTTAAACTAAGCAAAGCATGATCCACTAAAAGGAGATGCAAATCGAATCGAACACCCAATTTCGTGCCAAAAGAACATGTAAAACAATACAGAGCCTATACAATATTTCAGGGTCTAAACAAATATTTATAAATTTATCAATAATCTGAATAATCCCTTAGTTGTATTTGTTGTGTCAATGTATCTTCTTCTAAAACCCATGTAAGTAAACAAGACAGAATATTGATTTCTCTATCTATAGCATCAGGTAAACATCTATTTTTTATATCAGTTCTATTTCACAGGCATGATAGTATTATATAATTGTGCTCTGCTGCTGCTTCCATAGATACCATTTATATCTACGAGCCTGAGCCAATTTGGCTTCCATGGTGGAAAGCTCCAGAGCAGGAAGGTATAATAATACTGCCATAATTTTCGGTGAATACAAATCCTAGAAGAAAAATTCGGAGCAATGTGCCTGTAAAACAGAAACAGTGCAAGGTCAGTTAGAACAAAATATACCAAAGCATATGTGAGACTTTATGATTTTCAATATTTCAGCCATTTGCACAAACTACAAACTCATTATGGTGAACATTAAATTAAAAAGACACTATGTACGTGACCCTAACAATGCCTGCAAATGAATACGTTAATGACAATAATAGTTAACAAATCCCAAAGGAAATTTCTATGGAATTAGTCAACCTTTAAAACTCCATTTAGAGTTCACCTATTCTGTTCCTCTTCTTAAACTAAGTTCAATATGAGATTAATAATCACAATACAAAATAGTATGACCCAGTAGCATGCCATCCTTCACAACCATCCCAACCCAACTGAACCACCAATGTCTGCATTAGGCACTGTATCGCATAAACCAAATAATCGAGAAACACCCAAATAAATACTTCACCACATCCTGCTATAAACATCGTGGTAGTCCCTTCTACCCCCACTCTGTCAGCACCCTAAAAGCTGATCTCAAATTGCATGCAGACAGCATAATTCAACAAATGCATTTAATACTTCCAGTTTTCAGAAAGATAAATTTAGCATTAGAGGCCTATTCAAATGTCTAATTTATAGTTGTTTTCATGCTTCTTTCCTGACATTAAAACCAAATTCATGTAATTCTAAAAAATGACAGGGAACAAAAGTCGTATACAAATTAAATACCTCAAATACTCCATTACCCTGCAGCTATTTTATCCATGACAACATTGGTGCTTTTCAAAGCCTACTTAAAATGAGAGAATGGAAGAATTAATAAATGTAGATACATTTTGCAAGTACATAAACATTTTCTTTTGTAGGGACAAATACAAATAATTGCCCCTGAATCAAACCGTCTTTTATTGTTTTAAAAAATAAAATTAAAAATAAGCCTTTAAGTACCCATGTGATAATAGAACGGAAATGAAAGAAAATTGGGCTATTTTATTAGCATATCACCAATTACACCGAATATCAGGTTCCTTATTTTCAAATGAATTGAATATTAAGAGAAGCCTGGGTGATATCTTAAACCATATTTTAACATGAATGCCATGAAAATGGTTCAGAAGGAACAACATCAAATAAAGAGTAACTATTATAATCAACCTACATATAACTCCCAGTCCCCTCGCCCCCTTTTTCCTCCAGGCTGTAACACTAGCCTAAGCTAAATGCCATCATCAAGACTCCAAACCTTGAAGATATATGCCTCCTCTATTCAGCACTTAAGTCAGAGCAGAAACCTATCAGAGTTAAGAGGGACCTACTGCTGACTTAGAATAGTTGAGGCTAATATTATAAAAATGGAGGGACGGCATATATGGATCATGACTTGTCAGAATAGATTATAGAACTGAAGCTGGAAAAGAAAAAAACAGATAGTAAAATATAACCTTTACTGGATATCGCTCTTCTCCCTGAATCTGAATCAAATGTGACTGCAGAATCTAGAAGCTATAGTTTGTGCTAACTTGAATAAGTTGTTACTTAGTTACCTCCCGTTCTTTATATAAACTATCCACAGTTCAAGCTTATTCAAGTTAGCACAAACACTTCAAAGTTACCATTTCATACCCACATGGGGTATTTCACAAACATTTCCGTAGTGTTTGGTTAAAAGGAAGTGGAGGGGAGGGGACTAAAATCCCTCCTCAATCAATTTTACCTTCCCTCCAGAATTGGGGAATTTCGAGGGGAGAGAAAGTATTACACTAATTGAACTAAATTACCCTTAATGATTTGACTATTATAAGCACATGGTCGTAAATTTGTTTACTTCCCCTCCCATCAGTTCCCTTTCCCTTGTGAGCTGAAACAAGATGCTCCTCCTTTGCATTATATTTCCCCCAGTCTCCTCCTTTGAACTACAAGTGCATTTGAAAACTACTAAGTTACTAACTGCATCTTCCATTTATTTTAAGTTTAGTTTTAAACTTTTATACAAACACAAATGAGAACACAATACTTAAACAAATTATAGCATTCTATCATGTTTGTAATCACTTGTGTTCACTTTTAGAACAAATCAATTTCCTCTTAATAAGATTTAAGATTTATATTTCATGCTACTTGTATATGTTGTATTTTTAGTCATGTGTTTAATTTTAAAATT
Organism: Sphenostylis stenocarpa; assembly: GCA_963425845.1. Classification (NCBI taxonomy): domain Eukaryota; kingdom Viridiplantae; phylum Streptophyta; class Magnoliopsida; order Fabales; family Fabaceae; genus Sphenostylis; species Sphenostylis stenocarpa. The sequence goes on along the minus strand of OY731404.1, from coordinate 8,361,510 downwards.
TGTTGCATCCCCGTGCTCGCTGGGGTATCATATCTGTGTCCCTTGCATCGTGTCATATTCATGCTTTTTGCTGTTGATACAGTTATCAGCAGTATTGGTATCAAACAAAAAATAATTGAGAGCCACCACTTAGATTTCCTATCTCCCTCCATGAAATCCTACGTAAGCATTGCACAACAAGTATTTAACAAAATTTATCTCACAAATATATATATAAGATATACACTCATAAATTATCATCAATGGAGTGAGTTCCGTGAGTAACACAACAGGCAGTAAAGAAGGTCTCAGTGTCATAATACTAAACAGGAAAAATGGTTGCAATCAATATCAAATAACCTTGAGCTTCAGTTCCCATGATCTGAAGCTCTCACTTTAATTGGTTCACTAGTATTTTAGTCTATGACTTCTTAGTTTCCTCTCCTAGAAGTTCTTATAGAAAAGTTTGTCCACACAAGCCCTATAATTAACCAACTAGAGACATAACAATTCACACCAAAAAAGGAGCACCTAAACGAAACAAGGAAAGAATACCAGCAACCGCATATTCTATCATCCCAGAAACTAAAAGTAATTCCAACAAAAACGTACACACTACACAGCATTCGTTCACAAGATTAATAAATCCAATGAAACACAAATAAAGCAAAATGTGGATCAAGAACGTTCCTTTCAAAAATATATATTTGATCGCTCAATAAAAATAACATTAATAATGGCCACTTGAAACTAGCAAATAAAGGCGTATGAATTTGATTCCAGAATGCCCGCAAAAGCATGATGGAATCAAATCATGTAATGAAACACAAGTTTATCAGCTTCCAGTTTCAACTTCACAGAGCGAAAGCACAATTAACTTTCACCCTACAAACAATTCCAAACCAAATTCAAATCTCTTAAAATTTCCAAGAACTAGCATCACGTTGAATTGCATATCCATACAATAATCACGAAGATCACATACCAATCATTCCGCTTTAGAATTAGATGCCAGGTTCCGTCTCTCAGCCCTGGCCATATCATACTCAAACTTCAACACATTACTAATATGAGAAGTGTCTTTTACATAGAACATTCTCCCAAACGTGCTCTCTTCGATAAGAGGAAAGTAAGGGTACAAAACGGAGTTAACAACCCGAAACCAAACCGCGCCGAGAAAAACACCAAGCGCGGTTCCAGCGAAGACCTGAGCAACAGTGTGGTAGCCGAGATAGACGCGGGAGTACATGGTGAGAAGCGCGAGGGACCACGTGAAGAGGTGTAGGACAGGGTTGTCGCGCACGTGCCAGAAGCTGAGACCTTTGAGGGAGAGGAGGGTGAGGTAGGTGGCGAAGAAGAACGTGTACTGGCAGTGGCTGGAGGGCCAGCCGTGGGAGTCGCACATCTCGAGGAGAGCGCAAGTTGCGGGGCGGGCCTGCTGGACGGTGGTCTTGATGACTTCATTGATGAACTGTGACAAGAGGAGGCCCAGCGCGAAGAACATGCCCTGGAGCTCGCGGCGGAAGAGAAAGTGGGAGACGAAGCCACCGAGGGAGATGAAGACGGGGACGAGGGAAATCCACGCCAAGAAGAGGCCAACGCGGTCGCCTTTCTGGTAGCGCACGTGCGTCAGCGTCACGGCCTTCAGCGGCGGCACCGTCATGGTGGCTGGGTTCGATTGGTAGATCTGAGGCGGAAGAGTGAGAGAGGGGTTTGGGCTTGGCGTGAACGAGGGTGGAAACGTTGAGAGGTTACTACGTTTACATGTGGAGTGTGTGAAATGAAACCACTTAACTTAACACGCGTGTAGTGCGTGCGGGCCCTTATGAAGAGTCCTCTATGTCTTTTTCATTAAAATAATATATTTTATTAAAATATAATTTGAATACTCATCTATATTCTAGATTTTATAAAATAAATGTCTTAATAGTGTTTCTTATATTTAAATAATCATTCAATCATTTTTTTAGAATAGCTGTATATTAATTATTAATATAGTAATTGTTTACTTGACGTGAGATCTTTTCTAACATGAGAAGTATTGCTGATTGAATTAAATTAGGCTATAAAATGATTAATTTGATACTATAAATCTATAATTATTACAATTTTAAGCATCAGATTTTAATGTCTAATTTAATTCAAGTAATAGATTTTAACTTATTGATAAATTTTGTTTAATTAATACGTTAGCATGATAAGGTTGTGTTCGAATGTATTTGTTTTACTTGTATATAATATAAATTTAAATATTTTTTATTGAAAAAAAAAATATATATATATATATATATATCAAACTAATAGAAAAAAAATTATCATTAAATTCAAACATATTCTTATTTATGATTATCACATGAATCATCTATTCCCATTTTAATACATGATTATATATCATTTATACACATGTAAATATATAATTATTATTATAATTTAAAATAATGCATAAATATAATACAAGTTACTATTTTAATTTATAAATGTAAAACACGTTTTAATATATCATATCATTTTGCATTATACAAGTAATTACATCACGCTACATACTCACGCATTATACGATATTTCATATTTGAAGTATTGTCTGTTTTGAATCTCTCGTCCGATTTTGTTTTTTGTTTTTAAAAAATATATCAATGAGTTAAAAAAGAATATGTATATAAATTATTATTAATCTCAACTTCTAAACAATGTGAGACTCATGAATATACTAGATCAAACAAAGTTAAAATATTTTTTCAAATCCCAAATTAATATTTACACACTACATCATAAATATAAAAATAACTTTTATTATTTCTCAATCACAAATATATATTAAAAAATATAGTATGTATATCTAATTTTAACATAATTTAAAAGAAAAAGATGTAAAATCAATTAAGTATTGATGTACATCTTATTTTAACATAATTTAAAAAAAAATCATGAAATCAATTAAGTATTGAGCTTAAAATTCTAAATAAAAGATGTATAGAAATAAATTTTATTTCATTAAAAAGAAACATTTTTAAGTCTATAATCATATGAGAAGAAAAATAAGAATATATATTAGATGATTGGGTGAATTATGTAGAGAGTTTTAATGTTTGTTTCTATCAAGATTTTACTCAGCAAAATTTTTATAAAATTGAACATTCAATAACACTATCTCAAATATTGACAGATTTAAAAGGTGGAATAGAATTTAAACTCTTAACGCTGCCTTTAATATATTTAGCAAAATTAAATCCGTTAAGGGATTTATGACAATACTAAATTACATAATCTGATCAATATTTTGTTTTTAAAACTTTACCTTAAATTTAATCTAAATACTACCATCTTCCCTAAATTCAATTTAAGTAAAATACATAATTAAAATAATTAATTTTTTTAATTTAAATAAAGTGATCAAGTCATTTTTATAATCCAATTTTTTTAACCTATGAAAATTGAAAAAACTGACTTTCATTACTTCAACACATAGTGTCTCTAAGCTAGGAAATTTCCAAAATTGCTAAATTTCAATAAATCAAATCTTATTCACAAAAAATATAAAATTAACAAATGGAGCATTTCACAATATTCTTAAACTAGTCAATATTATTTTTGTCCAACAAAATTTATATGCAACTCCCTTAAACCCACCTACAACCCTAATCCCTAATATGAAAAAAGTTATAAAATTAAGTAAAGAGAAACTTACTCTATTTAGATTTTTTATTAGAGGATAATCTCTTCTACTCTACTCCAAGAGTATTAAGACTTAGTTGGATCTAAAAAGAAGTATAAGAGGAAGTGAGAAAACTAGAAAAAAAAAACTAAAAAATAAATCATAGAAAAATAGTAATTTTATAATAATAAAATTAAAATAATTAGACTTTTCTATTTATAATTTTTTTAACTTAATCAATAAAGTTTTAAACTTTATTTTGGATATACTACTTCTCCTCTTAATTTATTTAAAATGGGTCCTTAGAGTTTCTAAATGTGAAATTATTTTGTATGTTTAAGATTATACAATGTAAATTATTTTTCATTGTTTTAACTAAAATCCAATTTATAGAAATTAATAATAAATTTTAATTTTGTAATTTTATTATAATTTAATTCTTTTATCAATAAAACAAATGATTAATAATAACACCAAAAGATGTTAAATTATTTATTAAAAATTATAGAGGTATTTGATTAAAATAAATTAATTAATTTCAATTACACCGATACAGTTTTTTTAATATTATAATTAGAATTCACTCTAATATTATGAGAAGATATTTAATTTAATATTACAAAATTTCACCTATATAATATTATATTATTTTCAATTCATGTGAGATTTTAGATAAAATTTTAATAACTTTTGATGGGGGAATTGCTAGATTGGATGAGGTAATGTTTGTGAAATTCTGAAGTAAAAATTTAGGATTCATTTAAGAATCTAAAATGAATGGTTGGTTATAGATATTCTTGCGAAGCATTTGTTAGATTAAAACTTTTTTGCATTTTCGAAGATGTTAAGAGGTTATAAAAGGATATTGTTAAAGGGTGAAATGTTATTTTTATTCTTGTGTTATTAAGAGGAGGTAACCAATGAGAATCTTCTTAAATTTTTAATTTTTCGGTGGTAACTTTGCGAAAACCCTCGCTAACGAAGGTAACAGTGTCACGTAGAAAACAAAGCTCTGACTCACTCACGAAACGCAACAAGCATACTCACTGAGCTTCTCTGCAATGGCCGATCCTGGGGTCACTTTTAACCGGAGGGATCCTATTAAGTCCTCAGGTACTTTTCTGTTCATCCTAGGTTTTTATTTATAGGTAACTAAAAGTTGAAAAGAAAAAGTCAGAGACTAATGTTAAGGTTACTGTTTTAAAATTCTGACAACAAACCTAATCGAGAGATTCAATTGCGAGTTTTTGTTTCAGTTGGACATGCCGCGGCTAGTAGGAGACGACAGCATGCAGTCGCAGTTGGGAAAGAAAGGAGGGAATCGCTGGTGCGAGCGAAAAGACTCTGTAGGGTCGGCATTGGTGGTGGCGATGATGAAGTTTCCATTGACAGTGACATGATAATTGATGAAGAGCAATCTATTTTGGAGTCTCAGACTTCGGTGGCAGTGGAAAATTTGAAATCTTCCCTTACTTTTCAGTAAGCTCTTCCGTACTTGTTGCGTCTAAAATGTTTATCTTGCTGGTATTGTTGGTTGTTTTGTACTTCAGCTCTGTTTGCCTTTGGATAACACTTCTGCATAAGCATCTAGAGAAGAAAGGGTGAAATTAAATGAACTTCTCCTGTAGTACTCAACGGAGAAGAAAATGAGAAGCAAAATGGAACAAATTGCTTTCGTAAGCTAATTATGTTTAGCTTATGTAGAAATTATTTTTTCCAAAAGTTTTTTTGAACTTATACATAAGCTAAATTTAGGTCGTTGTGAGGTTTATTTAATTCTTGTTTCTTGTTTTCTTCTTCTATAGTGTTTGTGAAGAAGTTAATCCAAACAGAGTAAAGTTCATGGTAGATATAGATTAGGTGTTGTGGGAAGGCCATGAAACAGGTTTAGTAAACAATTTGTAGTTCATGAGGAGCGCAGAAGACTATTGTGAGAAAATGAAGGCAAAGGACTTGCAATTTTGTGAAAATTGTTTTAATTGAAATTGTGTAGTTTAAACATACAATTCGTCAATAGCGTTGTTGGTCTGAGGATGCAAAATCCACCAAATGTTACGAGTCTTGTGATTTAGGTGGGAGGATCTTTGAATAAAGGAAGCTTATACACCAAAGATTGGTTTTGTATTGTTTTATTTATTTTTTTATCATTTTAGTCCTATACTGGTCTTTTATTAAATATTCGGTATTGTCTTGGCTGTGTTTTTTTTTTACAAACTGAGAAAGATTTCAATTATGTCAATTTAGTTCTTATATTCATTAGTGTTGGCTTAAGCATTGCCCTATACATGTTCAATTGACAGGGGGAAGGGTGCAGTGAAGAAAAGGGTTGGGGCCCTTCAAGAATTAAGGCGTTTGCTGTCGAGATCTGAGTTTCCTCCTGTTGAGTCTGCTCTTAAAGCTGGAGCTGTACCCATGCTTGTGCAGTGTCTCTCGTTTGGTTCTCCAGATGAACAGGTCTGAAGTTTCATCTTCCTATGAATGGTGTTCAATGATGAATGAATATTTGTACTCACCAAAAGCTTACATATTCATGCTATGCATATTATATGGGATGAGTAGTGGGAAGAATTTTTCTTAATGCTTACATTTTCTGGTGAATGCCTTCTGCAGTTGCTAGAGGCGGCTTGGTGTCTCACAAATATTGCTGCAGGGAATCCAGAAGAAACGAAAGCATTGTTGCCTGCATTGCCCTTACTTATTGCTCATCTTGGGGGTGAGTGATAACTTTTGAGACACCTTTGGCATGTGAAGAAATGAATTATTTATTTGTATATCATAGAAATTAATAGGAAATTTTATAACCTGAATTGTTAAACAATTATAAGATGCTTTTTTTTTTAATCTAAAGAGAAGGAATGGTATGAAAGGAACTTAGATCTTCTGAAACATAATTATTTTTTCTTAAATGTCCACTTTTCTACACTATTCAGCATTATTATAACAAAGTTGTTTTTGAAGGTTGAGACTATTTTAATAATTTTAGTATTTAAAATTCATGAATGATCCTGTCTGCAGAAAAGAGCTACCCACCTGTTGCTGAACAGTGTGCTTGGGCTCTAGGAAATGTGGCTGGTGAAGGTGAAGAGTTGAGGAATGTTCTGCTAGTTCAAGGAGCGTTACTACCTCTTGCAAGGATGATGCTACCAGATAGAGGTTCAACTGTTAGAACAGCTGCCTGGGCTTTGTCTAACCTAATCAAGGTTTCAGATACATCAATTGAAAAAATTGCTTAATGCATGTTGTTTGTTCCAGTGATGGACCTTTTCATAACAAGTCTTTAATAATTGCTGTTCTACTGCATCTGTTACCGAATTCATGGTCCATTTGCTTGTATGATGGGGGCAGTATTTTCTAAGATTTGTTATGTTGTGATTAAATTTGTGATTACTTGTGCATTATGGTCTGTGTCAGATGGAAAATTCCATAAGCATTTTTTATTTGTGAAGTGTTTGCTGCGACATGATTTACATTCTGGAAACTTAACATGACTTCAGCATGTTTCCACGTAGGGCCCAGATCCTAAAGCTGCTACAGAACTCGTTCGAATTGATGGAATATTGGATGCAATCATCCGAAACTTGAAGAAAGCGTAAGTATTACTTTGGGATTAGTTGTTGTATTATCTTTGGTCATTTCTTAGTCTGAAGCAGTGTAAGCAGAAATGATGATAGTTCAAAATATGATTTTGTGGAAAACTTATTTTCCAAAGTATTACAGTTAACAAGCTCTCCTACTCATTGAATGTATACCCTTGGAAGGCTGTCCTGATTATTGTCTTATTAATCATTTTTTCATCTCAGGGATGATGAATTAGCAACTGAAGTAGCATGGGTGGTTGTTTATCTGTCCGCCCTTTCAAATTTAGCCACCAGCATGCTGGTGAAGAGTGATGTACTTGAATTACTTGTAAATAAATTATCAACATCAAACAGTTTGCAATTAATGATTCCGGTAATGATCTACAACTTTTATTCTTTTTGGTTTAGTTGTTGCAAAAGTGTATCTTTCGACATCTGTAACTTTTTCTTGTGATATATAATTACGCACAAATCACAGTGCTTATGTTATTGTCATTGATCTGTTGAGTCTAATAAGAAAGGGAAATCCCTCTAGGTTTTGCGCAGTTTAGGTAATCTCATTGCTGGCGATTCCCATGCAATTAATGAGGTTCTCATTCCTGGACGTGAAATTACAGGCTAGTCAATTTTTCCTTTTGTTTTTTTTGCTAAGAGGAACATATATACATTTTGATCACAGTAAGGATCAAATCCTTATATCTTTTTTTTAATGACATTTTCAGGTAATGCCATAGAAGTTCTTGTAAAATGTCTGAATTGTGAAAACAGGGTCTTAAAAAAGGTATAAAATTTAATTTTTGTTTTGTGAATCTATCTTTGGATCAATCAAGATGAGCTTTCCAATATATGCAGGAAGCAGCCTGGGTGCTATCTAATATAGCTGCTGGCTCTGTTGAGCACAAACAGTTGATACATTCTAGTGAAGCAGTGCCTTTGCTATTGCGAATTTTTTCTGCCGCTCCATTTGATATAAGAAAGGAAGTGGCTTATGTATTAGGAAACCTTTGTGTTGCCCCAATTAAAGGTGCTGGCAAGCCAAGTCTGATCCCGGAGCACATGGTTGCACTTGTTGAAAAAGGATGTATACCAGGTTTTATTGATTTGATTAGATCTGCTGATATTGAAGCTGCAAGGCTAGGACTGCAGTTCATAGAGATGGTAAGCGATTTCAATGATTGTCTAAATAATTACTTTTTATATATTTTTAGGCTAGAACACGTCTATTCACATGGTTTGGTCAGTAAATCAGGCCTACTAGTTTTTGTAAACATGACATAATTACACCTCAACCAAGAGCATACCAAGTTATTTGAGATCTAAACTCCTGATAGATTATGGTTTCTTGTGTTCGTAGGTCCTGAGGGGGATGCCAAATGGTGAGGGCCCAAGGCTTGTAGAGCAAGAAGATGGGATTGAAGCAATGGAAAGATTTCAGTTTCATGAAAATGAAGATCTGAGAACTATGGCAAATACATTAGTTGACAAATATTTTGGAGAAGACTACGGGCTTGATGTCTAGTAGGTGTCAGAATAGCGAGACTCACTGTCATTTCTGCCCATGTAATGCTTGCCTTGCCTCACCCGCATGTTAACTATGGAGCGATACAAGTCAACGATTCTCTGTGAAGGCCAATACAATCTGTTTTGATATTGATGTGTTTGATAAAATTATGTAGTTTGTGGACAGTACACTTTCTCGTGGTCCTTGTATGAGAGTACTTACAAAGACGGAAATGTAAATTTTGTTTGTAGTTCTGTTCCACAGATCTCTTTACGTTATATTTTAGTACCTATCTGCAAAAGATACCAGTTGCCACTATGAGCTCAGTTCACTCCCAGAATTTGAGTCCTGAATTTTTAGTATGGTTTAATTGAACCTTTCTTCCATTAACCTTGACTGTGTAATGCAGTCTAAACATTCGGGCATGGCTGAAATAATTGCACATGGATTTAAATTATCCCTGGCAGCTCAAGTAAACAGTTTTCAAATTGTGAAACAGGAATTTTTCATGCACCATTAAATTTCTTGGTTTATGTTCCATTTAGTTTCGGAATGGAAAATGCATATATTCCGAAATGATAATTCCGGAATTAATAGCTAGCGACTCAAAACATCATCGGGTGCAAAAAGTTTAATCCAACAACACTGCACTCATCTGAATCTGTGTGGGCATTGATCTGGAAAAATAAATACTCACTTTTTTCCGTACACCTTCATCCATGACATCCATGACCTCAAGTAAAATAACTAAATAATCCTTTTAATAATTTTTGTTTCAAACTCCAATCCCTTCTTTTATTTTCCAGTGAAAGTTTTGCATCTATGTTGCTCATCTTATCCACCTTTGTTAGGATTGAACGCTTACCACTATTAGTCAGAGCGCAACTCTTTTTACTTAAGAGCAATCTCCCCCTTAACAATTGCCCACCAGGAATCGGACTCATGACCTTGGCTCTGATACCAATTGTTAGGATCGAGCGCTTACCACTAGGCCAAAAACTATAGTTATTAGTCAGAGCGCAACTCTTTTTACTTAAGAGTAATAACCCAAATACCACGATTCGATTGTGACTCGGCCCACCCGGCCTCCGCCACAGGACAATTGATGCTACCTGCAACAATTGAAAGCAATGAGAGGGAGATTGATGGAAATATTCCTGCATTCCCAAGAGATGATTTTGATGATGATTCAAGTCAACTACATTCAAGTCAACACCATTCAAGATGAATTTAAGGACAAACTGAATTTATAACATAGGTGATAAAGATGATGATTCAATCAAGCCCAAGATGATTCCTGAAGACTAGATAGAGTCTTACAATACTGGATATGGAGGTACAAGTTGATGAAGTAATATTATGCATAAGTTTCTAAAGCACAAGTGTGATAAAATTCATAACATGATATTTTTCACTGTCATAATTAATTATAATGCACCAGAAATGGAAAAATGATTTTCTCTATCATAATTAATTATACTGGTAATATAATCAATTATGGCAATTCAAATTTGAAAAATATATCTGTTTTAAAGAATAAATATTTTTGACTACATCCTGATTTTCTCTATGATATTATTAATGTCCAACGACCATTTTCTGATGCTATTTTTCTATTTAATTAAGTTTTGATGAAAAATAAAAAACACACAATTACAGAATTCGAAAATACAATTTACATTCAATTATTTTTGAAAAAAGATTTCTGAGAAAGGCAACAAAAATATTTTACACTTTTTGAGAAAACCCTCTTCTCTACTGCCTTCTGTGCTCTCATTGTTAATCACACTTGTTCTTGGAAATTGGTATTCTACAGGCTTCTACAATTTGTTGTCTCCATTACCCAGGTGTGTCTGTTCTTATTTTTATTACCTTCATCCTTTTTGCATTGGTGAAAATGAGGTGTTTTTCATCCCTAGTGTGATTCTAGGGAGGGGTTCATCCTTAGTGAGATTCTAAGGAGGTGTTTTCATCCTTTGATTTGTTCAGAGGAGGTGTTCATCCTTAGTGGGATTCTAGGGAGGTGTTCATCCTTAGTCTAAGGAGGTGATTGTCTTTTTAATTAGTTTACTTTTTACTGGTTCTTCTGCTGAGTTGATTGTAATTTGTAAACTGAATTTGAAAGATAGTGAATGGGGAGTCACTCTTGTGTTAAGAGTTGACTGGGAACTAGATGTAGGGTTGGCTATACCCGAACCAGTATAAATCTCTGTGTGCTCTTCTCTTTCCCTTTTCCTGATTATATTATCGCTTCCACTTTAACAAATTATTGACTCACAAATAAATTTTTAATTTGACATCTATTTTAATTTGTGCATCTATTCACCCCTCTAGATGTCATTTGTCTAACAACCTTCATAGATATATAGATTTGATTTCTTATTTATCATTTTTATTCAAGATCGTTTTCAACACTTAAAGATGAGTAATCATTGTTAATATTACGTATCTATTACATGTTTTTGTACTGAAATTGCATATTGAGACCCATATTGCTCGATTCGGAACAATTTTGTAAAAATCAAATTGAGTTTTGGAACACCCAATTTGTAATGCATAAGGATTGACTTTTCTAGAAATACGTTTCGAATAAATGTTCTAGAAAATTCAATCCAGAAATATATTTTAAAAATTTTTCTCTAGAAACATTCTCGTGAGTTCTGAAATACATTTCCAGAATATGTTTTTGGAAAAAAAAATTATGACTCACAATCCCTGAAACGTGTTTTCAACTAAAAATCTTGTTGTGTGAATACTGTTTGCGTGATAGAAAAATAATACAAATTTAAAATAGTTGGAGATTCTTACCCTTTTTTTTGTAATTCTTGAAATAATAGGAGAAGAAAAAATTAAAATGTTTTAGTAGAATTTAAAAATCAGACATTCAAAAATTTAAACCAGAAATAAACCCTTAAGAAGATGAAAATAGATGTAAAAGTAAAAAGAATTTTATTATAGGAGTGCAGGAAGAAATTATGTAAGGGAAAAAAGAATGTGCCTAAATACTCGTTTATGCAATTTTACAAGGTAGGCCCAGCTATACGAGGAATAATGGGGTGTGCAAAATATGATTAATACGTTTTATTGTAAGGAGCAGGATTTGCTTAAATTGGTTAATTAAGTTTATTTTGAGGGGAAGGGAGAATAAAATTGTTTTCGATGGGAGGACAACACCACAAGTGTATGCATGATTATTCTGGGTGGAATGATTTGTTTTATTAATGCTTTAACAAATAAATATCAACTTGGTATATAGTTACGTAGGTAGAAGAAATACTATTGATCGTTTACTCTATGAAAGCTTTTTATAATAATAAGTTTATAATATCCTTAGTTATTCTACTCCAACATATATGACATTAATTGAATATTCGCTTGAAGTCTTGATTGAAAAAGACATTGTGAATGCTTGAATATGAAAACATATTTATAATATTGAAGACCTGGTCTTATTAGTAAAAAGAGTTGAACTGTTTAGTAAAAATGGATGGGATTTTGCACTTGAAAAATGTAAAGTAGAGAAAATGAATAAAGACATTGATTGAAAAAAGTGAAGTCTATGCTTTCTAAACTAAGTTGTCCAATTATTTTTTTGTTTTAGGTAAGACATGATATACTATAATGTATGTTATTAATATTAGTCTTTTATTTTTTATAATAGATGACAAATAAATTTTATTTAGAAAGTGGAAGTATTCAAGAGTATTCCATTCCAAAGCATTTATCCATGTTTTAAAGGATCAAATATTCATGTATCTCGGTGAGTATGAATTTAGTTATGTTTTCTATTATATATTTACAAAAGTTTGAGAGAAGTCATTACGAAATTCATGAAAAATCAAATAATTGAAAACATTAATAAGGTGGAGGAAAAATTTCCATTCAAGAAAGACACTAACATGATGTTGAGTAGTGAATAAATTCCAACCTACCAAGAATTTGGATACTAATATTGAGAAAAATGAATTACATTATTATGAAATTAATGATAATAATTATTAAGATGAACATGTAATATACTAAGATGAAAGTTTCTATAATATTAACAAAAATTAAACATATATGTAATTTTTAATTTAAAATGATATTGTACCAATAATCAACGATAATAATCAAGTCAGAATATTTTGCGAAAAAATTATTTAAATTAAATTATAAACATAAAATTAATAACTAAAAAATTATTAATAAATAAAATAAATAACCAATTGATAATCCCACATTTATCTACTAATACATTGTTATAATAAATCGTTCATAAAATTAAAAATAAAATTGCTAGAAAGAGGGTTTGAACCTCCGACCTGTGGTTAACAGCAACATGCTCTAACCAACTGAGCTATTCTAGCTTTTAATGAAAAAGAAAAATTATAGTATGTGAAGTCCTTCGAATATTTATTAAGAGCGTGTTTATGAGAGAATTTTGATAGTTGAGATTGATACTTGTCATTGATTGAATTAACTTACAAATATATTTTACGACATCCTATAAAACATTGTATGAGAGGAAATGTAGAACACCCTTATGTTGGTTTGACATTGAAGAAAATTTAATCTTAGGTTTTGATATGATTCAGCTTACTATGAAGAAAATCAGGATTATTAGGGAAAATTGAGAACAACTTAAAGTAAATAAAAAAGTTATGTTGATAAAAAAAGGTGACCCCTTGAATTCCAAGAAGAATGTGATAATGTATTCTTGAAAGTAATATCTACAATTGGAGTTGGTAGAGTGATGAAATTAAAGAAATTCACTCCTCAATTTATTGGTCGTCCTTATCAAATTCTTAGAAAAACAAGTCTTCTTGCTTACCAAATTTCTTTACCCCTATTATTTCTAATCTTCATAATTTGTTTCATGTGTCTCAATTAAGAAAATATATGTTTGACCATTCTCATTTAATAATATCAGATACAATATAATTAAATGATAACCTTACATTTAAAACAATGTTTATAAAAATTACCGACAAGAAGATCAAGCAGTTAAGAGATAGACAAATTCCATTAGTGAATGTCATTTAGAATGAAATAACGAGAGATGTTACATGAAAATTGGAAAAGAAAATCAAATAAAGTTACCTTCATTTATTTTAATCAATACAAATTTTGATGACAAAAGTAGAGAGAATGTAACACCTCAAAATTAATAATGTATTTTTTTTTAAAATACAATATATTCTATTATAATATTTTTAAATAATTAAAATATTTTATAACACAAGATCCATTTATAAAATATGTATATATAATGATATTGTCAAATTATAAAAAAACAAATTACATAAATAATATTAAAATTATTATAAAAAACTGATTAATAAAATAATAATAATAATTAAATGAATTAGCTAAAAAAAGATAAACGTGCATTTAACGAAAAGAAAAAAATAAGAATAAAATATTACTATAAATACATGTGGGAGGAAGAAAAAGAGAGAAATAAAATATATAAACAATAGGAAAATTGTAGTGTATCATCTACAATTATTAAGGTAGAAGAAAAAGATATTTATTATTCTATTTATTTTATTTTTAATTATGGTTGCTGAGTAAAGTATTTCTAACCTCATTCTATTTATTTTATTATATTTATTTATTTATCTTCACTTATGTATTGATAATAATTTATTTATATCCAATATCTTAAGTTATGCATTGATCATATTTTATTTATCTCCAATTACACACTACTCCCATTTTATATTTATTTATTTCCCATTACACATTTTTATTCTATTTTATATTTATTTATTTTTTATCTTCAGTTACACATTGATCATCTTTTATATTTATTTATTTATCTCTAGTTATGCACTAGTCTTATTTTATATTTATGTTCAGTTATGCACTTATTTTATTTTATTTATCTTTAGTTTCACACTGATCCTTTTTTATATTTATTTATTTAGTTCTAGTACTTGTCCTTTTTTATTTATCTCATGTTACACTACACACTAGTCATCTTTGATATTTGTTTATTTATCTCTAGTTATGCACTAATATTATTACATTTATTTATTTACCTCCAGTTGTGCACTGATCTTCTTTTATATTTATATTTATTCTTAGTTTCACCCTTATCCTTATTTATTATTTAATTATTTTAAATTTTCTCAAAGAATAATATTTATTTTTAAAAATTTGATGATATTGGAGATGAACGTTGGACCTTGAGGATTAAAATAAGTAAACATCACTTAAAGAGTGATTAAATTTAGGTTCATTTATTCTGACTAATCACTACAAAAATCAATTCAATCTTTATAATATAAAATAAATGAAATATGATGATAAAGTTAAAAATATGATTTTATATATCATTTTGATATTATATTATTTTATATTATAATTGTTCTTACTTCCCTATTGTTATCTCTTGTGCATGTTATAATTTAAAATATTAACATATGTAGACCCCAAATCTTATCCGGCTCTCCAATAAAGCCCGAGATCGTCCATTTTGAAGATGATCAAGACTTTATTAAGTCCCTAGTAGCTTTTTCTAGGTTCCATTTAAGATAGAGAAGGTTTTTAGAGGCAATAAAAATCGGGAAATCTGCCAGAGACAGCAGATGGCCGTCCAGGACAGGCAGACGGCCGTCCATGCCAACTTTATGGCTATGGACGGCCGTCCATGGCAAGTCTAGACGACCGTCCACTTTTTCTAGGCCCGATTCCCTATAAATAGGAGCCCCCATTCTCCGAATTTTCACACCTTTTCACTCCTACCACTCTTTAGGAAGCCTTTTGGCACTTTAGAGTGACTCTGAGCATTATTCTGGAGTTCGAGTGAGCTTTCCGATTTCCGTTTAAAGTTGAAATCGGTTAAGGAAGTCTCCTATTGAGACGTCCGACCCTCGGTAGAGTGACTTTTCTTTCTTTTGCAACAGGAGCGTGCTTGTAGAGTGCGGGGACTGCCAAAAAGCGTCCTCAAGTTTCGAAGAGTTAATATAAAGCTTGCTTCGGATGTTCCTTCTCTATTCTCTCTCTCTTTTTACTGCTTTCTTTATCGCTTTCTTTGTGTGCATTAGATAATAGGGTCATGTAGACATTTAAATTATGCAAGTAGATAGAATAATAGGGTAAAAGAATAATTTCTTTAAGTATTTATTTTCTAAGCTAGTCCATCATAGGGAACCCGAAAGGGGCGTTGTGGGGTGCTAACACCTTCCCCGCACGTAACTAACTCCCTTACTTGACTCTGATTGTAATGGCCAAAGTTGGTTTTTTTTCTAAAACCACTGCCTTCTTCTTTTTCTTTACCTTTTTCAGTGTTTAAGGTTAAAACACTGATGGCGACTCCTCGAACCTTTTCGAAAACCTCGTCTTTAGGTCCAGCCTGGTTATCGGACGACTCTAAAGGTGTTGAACCACTTCTTTCAAAAACGCGAGTCAATCAAAATCATCGCGTCGCTCCGACCGCCTCTTTTGACGGTGGCGATAACCTAAATAGTTAGAGACGTCAAGATGAAAGACAAGTGTAATTGATAAATCAATTACTTTTAGAGAAAAAAATGTTTATCAATTTTAATAATTATTTCGATATAGAAGCAATGTAAACTTATGAAGTTCATATATTTATATATATAAATGTATAAACATTTATCTTAAATTTTATTTTTGTCAAGATTTAATAGAAAATTTTGTTTAGAAAGTGGAAGCATTCAAGAGTCTTCCGTTACAAAGTATTTATGCATATTTTAAAGGATCAAATATTCATGTATCCTATGGTGAGTATGAATTTGGTCATGTATCATTTATTTACAAAAGTTTGTAAAAAGTCATTATAAATATCATGAAAAATCAAATAATTGAAAACATTAATAAGGCGGAGGAAAAATTTACATTCAAGAAAGACACTAATAGAATGTTGAGTAGTGAACAAATTCCAACGTACCTAGAATTTGGACATTAATATTGAGAAAAATGAATTACATTATTATGAAATTGATGATAATAATTATTAAGATGAACATGTAATAGACTAGGATGAAAGTCTCTATGATATTAACAAAAATTAAACATATATGTAATCTTTAATTTAAAATAATATTGTACCAATAATCAACGATAATGATTAAGTAAGAATATTTTGCGAAAAAATTATTTAAATTAAATTATAAACATAAAATTAATATTTAAAAATTTATTAAAATCGTACTACTTATTTTATTTCATGCAATAAATTATAAAATATTTATATATTGGCAACCTAAAATAAGTAACCAATTGATAATCCCACATTTATCTATTAATACATTGTTATAATAAATCGTTCATAAAATTAAAAATAAAATCGCTAGAAGGAGGGTTTGAACCTCCGACCTTGTGGTTAACAGCCACACGCTCTAGCCAACTGAGCTATTCCAGCTTTTAATGAAAAAAAATTATAGTATATCAAGCCCTTCGAATATTTATTAAGAGCGTGTTTACTAAAGGATTCTCGAAAGTTGGAATTCATACTTGTCATTGATTGAATTCACTTGCAACAATATTTTATGACATCCTATGAGATATTATATGAGAAAAAATGTAGAACACTCTTATACTTGGTTTGAGATTGAAGAAAATTGGACCTTGAGGATTAAAATGAGTAAATATTACTTAAAAGTGATTAATTTTAGGCTCATTTATTCTGACTAATCACTAAAAAAATCAATCCAATCTTCATAATATAAAATAAATGGAATATGATGAGGAAATTGAAAATATGATTTTATATATCATTTTGATATTATATTATTTTACATTATAATTGTTCTTACTTCTCTATTGTTATCTTTTATGCATGATATAATTTAAAATATTAACCTAAATAGATGGAGACATCAAGACGAAAGACAAGTATAATTGATAAATTAACCACTTTTAGAGGAAAAATATTTGTTAATTTTAATAATTGTTTCGATATAGAAGTAATGTAAACTCATAAAGTTCATATTTTTATCCATATAAATGTATAAACATTTATCTTTAATTTTATGTTTTTCAAGATTTAATAGAAAATAATCATCTATTAAAATATAATTAAATTAACAACTTGATAAAAAATGTCACAATTATCTTTTTGTAATGAATATTATTTTGTTAACTTTATTAATAATTGTCCAAAGAAGTTATGAATTTATTATCGAAGATAAAATCTCAAATATTGAAAAAGTTCGAACAATTTTGTAAGATGGTTGAGAAACAATCAAACAAGAAGTTAAAGCACATTTGTATTAACAATAAAGGTAAATATTATAGACACTTTAATATTTACTACAAGCAATACGATTTTGTATAAAAGAAAACTTTTCTAAAACTTATTAGTTTTGAATGATTTAGTAAAAAGAATGAAGAAGACATTGATTAAAAAAGTGAAGTGTATGCTCTTTAAAGCTAAGTTGTCCAATTTTTTATTTTGTTTAGGTAAGGCACGATATACTACAATACATGTTATTAATCTTTTTTTGTTTTTTCTTTGGATAATATATTACAAACAAAATTTGGTTTATAAATTGAGAGCATTCAAGAGTCTTCCATTGCAAAACATTTACGCATGTTTTAAAGGATGAAATATTTATGTATCTTTGTTAGATATGGTAAGTATGAATATGATTATATGTTCTATCGTCCTATTTACACAATTTGTAAGAAGTTGTTATACAAAATTCATGGAAAACCAAATAATTGAAAACATTAATAAGGTGAGGAAAAACTTACATTTAAGAAAGGCACTAGCCTAAGTGATGTTGAATAAATTCCACACCATACCTAAAAATTGAATATTAATATTGAGAACAATAAATTATATTATTATCAAGACGAAGTAATTATTCCAATTAATAATGATAATGATGAAAATGAACATGTAATATATGACATTAATAAAAATTAATATCTTTAATTTAAAATAATATTTTACCAACAATCAACTATAATGATTGAGTAAGAACATTTTACTTAAAATATTATTTAAATTAAATTATAAGCATAAAATTAATATTTAAAAAAATTTTAAAATCATACGACTTGTTTTATTTTATACAATAGATTATAAATATTTATATATTGACAATCTAAAATAAATAAAATATATAACTAATTGATAATTACTGTTGTTAATATAATAATAATAATAATAATATTATTATTATTATTATTATTATTATTTACATTCATATTTTTCTCTCTTACTCACTCACCATTTCTTAGTTATTTATATCACTTATTTTAAATGTTTTCTTAGTTATTTATATCACTTATTTAAAATGTTTTTTATGGGTCATCATCTAATAAATTATTTATCTTATATCCTTCTTTCTCCCTAAATCACATGTTCTTTTTAATTTTCTCAAATATAAATTAATAAATAAAACATTAAAAAATTTCATTTCGTCCTTATTTTTTTCAATTACATATTCTCCTTTTTTTTTTTCTTTTAAAACTCTCTCTTATATTTGTTTACCTCCGATAATGCAGGGACAAATATTTATACATTAAAATGATCTTATATCAAATCTTAATTTATTTAAAAAATATATAATAAAAATATGCAAATTGATTAGTGCATAGATGCTTATGTTAAATATTTATATATTAAATTTTAATTCATTTAAAGATATATAATAAAAAATACAAACTCATAAGTACATAAATTGGAGAAGGAGAGTTTGAACCTCTATCCTTGTGGTTAAGTGCCACGCTTTAACCAATTGAGTTAAATTTTTAATAATTTTTTATTATAATATATAAAAATATTAATTTTATTTATAATGGTTTTTTTATGTCATCTTATATAAAATCATACTATCATCTGTCAAATAGAATAATTATTTTTATTGTGATATGACAAATGGAGAAAATATAAAAAAAAATATTTTTAAAAGAGAATGCATAATAAAAGTCAAGATAGAATATATGACATGTAACTAAAGTGAAAAGAAAATGTGTTATATGCATAAAAAGATTAAAAAAAATAAAAAAATTAATGATATAAAAAGTTTGAATACACAGACACATTATGTTTCTACCAATGATTATCGCTATATTATTGTTCATGATGTATTTTTCTTACTAAAATTTGACCGTGTGTAGTTGAACAAATTTATGAGGTAGAAACTCCAATATTTATTAATAGACTTCTAAAGGACATTGAGAAATGAAATTCAACATATGAACCAAAAAGGGAGGTCCATCTGCAAATACCCTAATGATAAAACCGATAAAAAAACCAGTAGTAATATAAGAGATTGTAAAGATACAAGAATAAGAGAGCGTGAGAATACGAGTTTCTAGAGAATGAGATTATCTTATTTATAAGATTTTTATCTGATTATTTTAGGTAATAAATATATTATACTTATTATTAATTGGATGTATCATAATTTATTTATTTATTTATTATTAAATAGTTAAATTTATTTTGATGTATATATTGATATTGAATATATGTTAAATTAATATTATTAAATTATAGAATTTTTTTTTATTTGTTGTCACTATAACTCCAAATTCAGAATCTAAAGATATTTAATATGAACGAGTTTTATATAAGTTAATTATTAAGTTGTTTTCTTTTTATTGTCTATGTGATTAGATCAATTTCAATGACATGAAACATTTTTGGGTAAATATTTTTAGTGAGTTATATGTTATTTAAGCTATTATTAGTTTATAATTATGATGTGTGTTTGATCTAAAGTTATTGTTGACTTTTTTTTTTTTTATCTAGAATGATTGATGAGGCGTACTCATTTTATAGTTCTAATTGGGGTGTACTCGATTAGAGTTATTAATGAAGTTTACTCGATTTAAAGTTATGATCGTTATATGTTCAATTTAAAGTTATTAATAAGGTTTGTTTGATTTAGAATTGTAATCGAGGGGCGCTTGATCTAAAGATGTTACCAAGGTGTGCTCGGTTTAGAGTTATTATCGAGGTATACTTAATTAATTTAGAGTTATGATCGAAATATGCTAAATCTAAAGTCACTACTAGATATTCTTATATTTTATGAGAATATTTTTATAATTTTTTTATAAAAATTGCAAGAAATAAATTTAAATAATATTGTATAAGAAAATTTGTAGAAAATAGCTAACCTTTTAATAATGAGTTATGACTAGTAGGGATAATAAAACGGACAAGTCCGTCCTATTTTAACCAGTCCCGCCTTTATCCCGCCAAAAATAGACGATGCTGGCTGACCAGTTATAATCATGACTGGTCGTAGATCTTGACTCTGCCCGTCATAATTTAAAAAAAAAATTTATTTTTTTAATCAATAAATTTAATAATAAGATTATCATTTGTTTATCAATAATTCAACATATATATTTCAAATTAATAATATAAATCAACATACTATTTTAAGAAATTGTAATTTAGAACAATAATAAAATTTATATAATAATAAATAATAACAAATATATAAAAATAATATTAAAAGTTATAAAATTTATATTTTTTATATTGAAAAATTCAAATACCTATATCTTTTTTATTTGATAAAACTTCACATTGTTCTCCCCTTGAATAATTCTTACACCTTTAATTCAAGTAATAAAGACAAGAATAATCGAGTACTTAGGATGAACAAGGAGAAAATAATGAACAACAAGAGAAGAGGAGAGAGGAATTTATGTTTGAGTAAGGAAAATATTTCCTATAATGGGTAAGAGTGCGATATTTTTTAATTCTTTTTTTTTTACAATTTTTAACTTTATATTAACCGTATTACAATAAAAAAATATTTTTTATTAATAAGGCGAGCCACATGCTAGCCCAATGAGTTGGCGGGTTTGTCGGGACTGGCCAAAGCAGACTAACAGGCTGGAAAAATCAACTCGCTCCGTCATACTATAACGGACTGACCCATTTTACCATCCTAATGACTATGGTAAAGAATGTTGACCTACAATGTTGCATTGAAGGAGCTAAGCTAAAATGGAATAACATTGAGACAGTAAGATTAGAGGTTAAGAAAAGTAACAAAACTCTTCAAGCTGAGTTGGTCAAAGCAACTTAACAAGGATGGTTTCAAGAAGAAAGTGAGTCAAAGCTCACAAGTATAAGTCTTAATACAACTACATTATCTTTTGATAAAAACATGTAGGTATTGATTGTTCTATATTTATAATAAATTATGTAACTTTACTCTATCTTTTATTTATCAAAAAGTATCACTAGTCAATAAAATTCGAGAACTAAGCACAGATGAAAGAGTTGTTTAACTAAAGTTAACACATATAAATATGTATTTGACTTAATGCTGTAAAGTTGTTATTCATGACAAATTTACCTTTTTTTCTTATATAAATGATAAGTATATACATATTGAGATACCAATAATATTATGAGATGATGATTTTTAATTAACATGGTGGGACAATAATTATTATGACATTATTATTACTAAGATACTTGTTTTCTTAATAATGAGTTAAGACACCGGTTTGATAATTATAACATTTACAACACATTTGAGATGCTAGCTTTTTAGTGACATGTTAATTCACCAATTTCTCTTACATGTTGAGTCAATGATGTGAACATGACCTATGATAAGGGTTAGAGTAAGGGAAGCAAATGAAGCTCTTCAAGCAAGTATTGTTGGTTGACCAAATTGTGTTTTGAATTAATCAATTAATGGACTTTAGTTTGGTTTTATTGCAAGTTGTAATAAGGGCCCAATTGGAAATTTAGTTATCAGCTTTTGGGAGACCAAGAGGGTGCATAGCTATTGACTTTTGGATGCCACAATTTCAGTTACAATTAATCATTAAGTAGTTTTCAATTACTAGGTTAATAAATCATTATTAGTATTTATTTTCCTTTAATGAATATTTGTAACTCTGATGACAAAACTTCTTTATAAGCTGAACCATTTTTATCAGAAATAACAAGTTGAGTTTTATTTTTAGAAATATTAGAGTTTATCTCTTTTATCTTAGTGAGAGTGATTCTCCTAAATTCTTGAGTGATTCAAGAACCCTTGACTGTATCAAAAGACTTCCACATCCTTTGTGTGTTGCCTTCCTTGGAAAGAATGATTCTTTCTTTCCACCTTATCACTAAATTCCTAAATTTCCTACAAAGTTTTAACCTTAAAGATCCTAAATCATCCCTTGTGATTCATATCAGTCAAGTTCGAGAGAAATCCTTAGTTAGCAAGGAGAAACAACATCGTGTTTGAGAATGCTAATTTAAAATATTATACCTTTGAGACGAGATTAATAAGTGTTGGAGAATCGTAATGTGAGTAAATAAGGAACAACTTCTTAAAGTATTTTAAGATAACATCAAGAAGATGGTTAAACACGCATGAATTATTAGTGGTGACATAAATATCAAGACATTAGTAGATCTCTCTCTCTCTCTCTCTCTCTCTCTCTCTCTCTATATATATATATATATATATATATATATATATATATATATATATATATATATATATATAAGACTTAAAATACTTGAAGTGATTGAACTATAATCCTTCTCATTTGTTTTTCAATTTTGTGTATTCTTATCAATTTTGTATTAGTAAATTTTTCTAAGTTTTAGATTTTATTGACATGAACGAATGGAGACTTATTTTATGTTATTAATAGCTAATTTGGTTACCTATTCAACAATTTTCAAAAAATTATCATCCTTTCTAAATAAAAACAAATGAAATTTTCTTCTATAAAACACTTATTTCTTTAAAATGTGTTTTTGGCAAATAATGAAGAATTTACAACACATACCTTTGATTTGTAAATGTGCACTAATCCAAACTATTATTTTCAAAAAAAAATTAAATATTGATAGGATGATTAAAAAAAGTAAAACTCTTATTTATGGGACCTTGTAAATGGACATCAATCTTCTTGTCAATGATTGACCTTATTTAATTGAACAAATTTATATTGGTTGAATTGCACGTAACGTCGAGGAATGAGTCTCAAAATGATGAGGTATGAAAAAAAAAAAAAAAAAGATTCAAATGTAAAGATTATTTGACATGAAGTTAGCAATAATATAAGAGTATAAGAGTACACAAGCGAGGGAATCAGAGTGAGTAACTAGAGAATGAGAGATCCTATTAATAAGACTCTAATCTAATCATTATGGCCAACAAATAATTTTATTTTAAAAAAATAATATTATTAATTAATTAGATGTATCATGATTTTCTTATTTATTATTAAATAATCATATTTATTTTAATTCATATATTGATATTAAATATATACTAGTAGAAAAAAATTTAGGAATTCTATTTGATTTTTTTGTGATGTAAGTAAACAAATTGCTATACCATTATTCAAAGGATTCCTTTTTTACAACCTATTTTGGTATCATCACTACTAGGAGAAAGATAATGAACAAATAAGTATTGTGATATTATGGATTCAGGAAAGACACGAGAGAAAAATAAAGGTATGATACATAGTTAGAGTTAAAAAGTAAAGAGGAAAGATGTGATACATAAAAAAGAGTGAAAAAAATTATAAATAATTATTTTAAAAATTAATAATATAAAAATGTAGACAAACACTAGTCATTATCGTTTTTTATCAAATAAAATTAATTATTTTTATTATATTACTGATGAATATGAGATAAATAATATAAAAATTATGGATTTGAAAAAGAGGAAAGTAAAAAACAAAAGGTGTGAACCAAACCCACTTGTCATAATATGAAATTTTTTCAGAAAAATCATAATTACTTGTGAAGATCCTAGGGAAAATTAAAATCCCCTATTGCTCAACCCCAAATAATAATTAGACCCTTAACCACAATGTGATATTAGTTAAATGGCAGACAACATATTCTTTGCATATAGATGGATGCCACGCCAACTACTATTTGGTGTACATACCAACTCTTGTCATCATCACACAGGCTATTTTTATTTTTCTTTTTTTCTTATTCTTCAAGTGACATCCAAGTGAAGCAATATCTTACCAATGAAATACCTACACAAATGGTTTTGTTTGGCAGTACAAATCATAGACTTTTACAGATTAAACGTTTTACACAACCAAAAGCTTCAATTTTACATTACACAACCTTCCTCTTAATTTCCTGCTTCTATACATTAAATACTCAAATTCTGTGGCAGCTGGTGATTCATTCCACCCCTGAAGATTGTGCTTCAGGTGGCCAGTATAACTGGTGATTTGTAGAAGGTTCTGCAGAAGATGGTATCACTAGAAAGATCAAGAAAAAATGTTATGTTATGGAAGAAATCCATGGTGCATTTTTCTCTGTGTTTTGTGATGGGGTTCTTCACAGGTTTTGCTCCTACAAGTAAATCTATATTTCATAGTCATGTTGATTATTCTGATATGTCAGAATTTGCACCACAACCTATGGAAGTGTCACAGAAGACAACAAATGTCGATAGAAGTTGGACAGCTCCAGCACCAAGGGCTGTAGTCCACAAGCATGAAGAATCATGGCCCCAGTTGAAGCCTAGAAGACTTATAATCATTGTAACTCCAACAAGCACCAAACATCCCTTTCAAGCAGTGGTTTTTTTGACAAGGTTGGCAAACACTATCAAGCTGGTTCCTCAACCATTGTTGTGGATTGTTGTGGAAGACCAAACAGAATCTTCAGAACTTTCAAACAGGCTTAGGAGGACTGGCATCATGTATAGGCATTTGGTTTCCAAGGAAAACTTCACGGACTTGGAAGCTGAACTGAATCACCAGAGAAATCTTGCACTCAAGCACATTGTTCATCACAGGCTAAGTGGGATTGTACACTTTGCTGAGCTTTCCAACGTTTATGATCTCGAATTCTTCCAACAACTAAGATATATTCAGTATGGTTCTTTTCCTTATACATTATGCACAAGTTCTAGTTCTCTTTAATTATTATTATATGATGAAGATTATGGTTACTATAAACATTGATTAACTGGTATATCCTGAGGATCATTTCAAGAAAAAAGAGAAAAATATTGCTAATGTAATTGGTGTAATGGGGAAGCTTAAAACATAAACTTTCAAGTCATGAGGTATACCAATGACAAATGATAGCTATGCTAACAATCATGCACTATTTCACTCTTGCAATGTGATTTAACAGTCAGAACTAACATGAGAAACATGGCCTTCACTGATTTGGCAACTGAGCAGGGTATTTGGAACATGGCCAACAGCAGTGTTAGCAGCAAACAGGAACAAAGTGATAATAGAAGGACCAGTGTGCGATTCTTCACAAGTCATAGGTTGGCATTTAAGGAATATGAACAATGAAACTGATACAATTACTCCTCCAATTCATATTTCAAGTTTTGCATTTAATAGTTCCATCCTTTGGGACCCTGAGAGATGGGGTCGCACTTCCTCTCTTCAAGACACCTCTCAGGTACATATTATATAATTCATATCCTATCTCCAAAACATTGCTATGACTAAATGATCTTCATTCATACCTTAGTGCCATGATACTATATTTGGTGTGTGTGTGTCTCAAGGTTATAAAAAAAATTGCATCTGAATTAAGAACATGCAGATAATAACTAATGAACAATTTTTAAAGCTCATCTTACTGTGAGAAATTAAGAAACACGAACGTACATGCCAAAAGTTAGTTTTAAATAGTCCAAAACAAGATCGTTACTTCACTTCCTAAACCTTGAGTCATTACTTACGTTTACTTAACCTCTGGCCAACCTACAACTACTTTAAAAAGTACAAATGAAAAGTGGACAAAAGAAATAGTAACATATTAGGAAGTATAATAACATTTTGATTGATCATTTCAACTAATCACAATTCTAATTATCACAGTGTTCTCTGCTCTAGCAATATGTCACTGTCTTGCTGATAATGACAACATTCTGCTTATTTTATGCATAAGCCAGTGGCTGCTGTTGCTTACACACGTTTCAAAATATGAATGGATTCACTGTTTACACCAGCATAAACATAAATTTCATAACATTCATATGTAAAATTCTTACTATTGACGATGATTCTAATTTGGTTTTCTTAGAATTCAATAAAATTTGTAAAGCAAGTAGTTCTAGAGGATGAAGCAGAGTTGAAGGGAATTCCCCCAGAGGACTGTTCCAGAATTTTGCTTTGGCGTTTCAATTTTCATGCCTGTACCACTTCAAATCACAAATCTCTCACTACTACTACATCTCACGTTATCAGAAAATAAATGTGAAAGATTGTAAATAACAAATGGTTAAAGAAAAAAAAAAAAAAAAAAAGGCAGAAAGAAGCAATATGCAACTTTCCTACTGCAGGAATTTGTTCATTATTTGTTACTCTTGTACAAATTTACCCTGTATGCTTGTAATTTTATACTTTATTGCTATTTTCACCAGTTTTGTTTGTTCCAAAAAAGTTTCTTCTGTGGGAAGAAAACATTTTATCATGTATATATTTTTTAGTCCTGTTAAGAACTATTTTAGAGGAGCTAATTAAGTGTGTAAGTAACAATAGAAATGACTAAAAAAATTATTTCAATCTCTTATTTTAGCCTAACTTAGAGGATTTTAGTATTTATCAATAGTTTGTTGGTCTGATTAATATAGGACAATATTTTATTTGCAAGTTTTGAAGATAAAAAAAAAGAAAAAAAAAACTTATTTGAACAAATCTATTATATGTAAAAATAGGAGATAAATTATAACTTTTTCAGAAGATAATTTTATAATTAATAGGTATGAAGTAAATTTTCAGAAGATGATTTTATAGTTAATTAAAATTAGTTATTTTCATTTTTTGAAATTTTATTTAGAAGACTATATTTCAGCCTACTGAAGTACAAAACTTATTGAAGTATGAAAAATGATTTTTTTTTATTTTATTAAATTATTATTATTTTCAAACAACGTTTTTTTGTCTTGATTGTGATATTGTTGATTTTAAGTAAAGTTTCATTAATTTTGATACACTTTAATATTTAACAAAATTATTTTAGAAAAAAATGTTTTTACTCATTATAACTTTGATTAAATGTGATCAAAATTCTTATATTTTCAATTAATGTAGTACATGGTTATCATACTTTCATTTCAATAAATTTAATTGTAAATTTAAAAAAAATGAAATTTAGTCTTTTAAGTTAAAAAAAGGTTAAATTTATGTATTTTTTTAAAGATGAAAAAGGACTAAATTTATGATGAAATTTATCAATTTAAAAATATTAACAACTTTTTACTACTTGCTTCGATGAACCACTAACGAGCAATGGAATTAGAGATTATTTTTATGATTAATAATAAAAAATTATTTTATTTTTAAATAATAATATTAACTACTCCTATATATATATATATATATATATATATATATATATATATATATATATATATATATATATATATATATATGAACAATTTTATACACATATTTTAATTTGGCAATATTTTCAATTAAGATGATATGCATGAGGAAGGATATTTTACAATTAAAAAAAAACATTATGTTTATATTTTATTAAATATTTTTATGTCATTTCATGTTCTTTTTTTCTTTTCTACCAAATAACATATAAATCATCTCTTGTTATGTTTCCTTTTCTTTCCTCTCGGAAAAAATACCATTAATAATTATGTTATATTTTTAAAATGGAGAATTGATATCTATAAATACTAATATTAATATAAAACTTTTATAATTAATTCATAAAAACTATTTTCAATTAATTATTATTAAATTTATCATATGTAATTATATTAAATAAGAATTTTAAATAAATATTTGTACTTGAATATCATATACCATTTACATTTTATAGTTCTTCGACAACTGCAATTCAAAGTAATTTTGTCTATAAATTTAAATATTAAATATTGTCTGCATAACGCTTTCATGCAATTAAATAATGAAATAGATATGTATGAAAACAAATATTGCTGTTATGTACTTAAATGATGAATTAGACATAAAATTATTTGAAAACTTTGAAAAAAAGTTAAAATATATTTTCTGTAAATTAATTTATAAAAGTATATAAATTTTAATTTTTAATTTATATAAAAGAATTTTTAACTTATAAATATATTAGTTAAAAAAGAAAAAAAAAAACTTACATTTCTTGAAGGTGCCTACTTGTTCTTTTCATTCAAACCCCCAATTCAAATCAAATTCTTGGGGAACTCATACTTCAAACTTGCACTTTCAATTTTATTTTAATCATATTATTAATACAAAATATTTATTAATTGTATTGATAATTTTATTAATATTTAGCTCATCAAATTTAACAAATCTAATAAGATCTCTCGTTCACAAGATTTAAATTCAATATATTATTTAAAAAAATCAAATTCAAATTCAAGATTTTACTTGAAGAACCGATTCTACTTTGAGAATATGGCACAAAATCATTTGAGAATTGATTTGATTAAGATAGGGTTGTAGTCTTATTCATCTTCTTATTTTAGTGGTTTAAATGTTATAATCGGTGTAATAGTCGTATTAATTACTAGAAAAGTCTAAATTTTATGAATATATGGATTGTGATTAATGCTTCATAATTTTAGTTGTTGGCCTAAAAAAACAAACAAATTTTCATTTCGTTCTCTCGATCGCCTTTTGATTTGGCACCTATTTGTCGTATGTGAAGAATTTATAGTATTTTCAAAAACTTAGTTTTTTTATTATTATTGGCTTGTTAACAACCAATAATTGACCTAAGTAAAACTAACACTTCTTACCTCATTGTCTTTTATGAAACATTTGCATTGTGGGTTTGCTCCAAATCTTCTTCATTTTGTTTCTTCAACATGCTTGTCATAATGTTTCTGGTGGAATTTCGATCGATTTCGATTCTAAGGGTGTTTTGGTCCTAATCAAAATCCTACCACGTAAGCTCTTTTTACTTAGGCTAGCAATTTGGTTTTCAATCGAAAACGTGTATGAAAATCGAAAACTCCAAGATATCGAAAATGCTGTTTTTGGTATTTTGTATTTAAAGTATCGAAAAAATTTAGACTATCGAATAGAAAAGCAGAATATTAAATTGCGAGGAAATGTAAAATGCGAGAACCACAAACTTGCATTAATCGTAAATAGCGAGGAATCGAAAACAACACAAATATAAATGACAAGAAATCGAGATTGCAAGAAAAGTAAATGACAGGAAATTGAGATTTGCAGAATGTTAAATAACAGAAAATCTAAATGCAGAAACTCAAATTTTCATTGAATTGAAATGGACAAGGAATCGAAATACAGAAACATAAAACTGCTGAATTTAAGTTGCATCAAAGTAAATTACCAAGGAAAATACATAAAGCGGTAAATGTACTCGGTGAGCAAGGAAATCCAGATTGCCAGAAGCTTCATGGTGTTCGTCGTTTCTCCGGTAGACTTTTCACTAGCGTTTCTGTTGTCTCTGCCAATTTCTGCTCCTCTTGTTCCTTCCTTCTTTGCTCTATTTATAGGGCATCCTTCAAGCCTTCTAAGAGCAGTTAATATGACTGCTACCACGTTCTACGTGCGTATGACAGTTTATCTTCTAGTTTCCCACGTTCTCACGATCTCCGACTTTTACCCATGATTTCAAAACTGCTCTCTATACGTGCATTCGACTTACTTCCCTTCACGATTTGGCCAAAATCTCGATGTCCCCATTGGCTTTCTTTACTCTCGATTCTATATTTTTCGAGAACTTCGAATTGCTCACGATTCCTTTTTAATCCTGATCTTATATGACTTAGTTTTTATTCGACAACAGTCATTTGATTACAATTCATTCGATTCTCGATTGTGTTTCTCGATGCTATATGCTACGTATTTCTAATTAGACATCGAATGAACTTTTGTTTATCTTATCGAGTCATATTTCTTCCCTTCGATTTCGATCGCTTTTCTCGATTTGCCACTAACAAAATGCCCCCTTGGAAGAATATAAATGATTTCTGTTTTATATTCTTTCAATATTCCCGCCTTAGTGTTTGAAAGCCCACAGGATTTAGGGTTTAGGGTTTTTGGGGTTCTAGGGTAAAAAAGGGTTTTAGGTTTCTTTTCCACTTTACGTCACCATCATATCAGTCTGCTGCTTTCACAGTACGCTGCATTTATTACCTTTCACCTCCGTCGTTCTATCTCCCTATACGATTTCCCCTTAACCTCTCAACCTATCTTCACTTTGGCTTTACGCGAACCTTTATCTTCTTTTGCATTCTTGTCTTCTTCTCTGAGCTCCTGTTTTCGTCCCTGTTACCTTACCTGTCAACCTCTTCCTTATTACTTCTCTAATCTTGCTATAATGGCCTCTTCATCTAAGTCATCTGATTTCTCGGCTCCACCTCTTACCTCATCCACTGCTACCTTGCTGGAGATTAACAACCAGCAGCTTGCTCCTTTGCCTCCGATGGAGGAGGCCTCCAAAAGATCGCCGAAACTCGTGTATTAGTTCCTTACACTCGTTGGTGGGGTTGGTTTTGGTTTTGGGGGCCCCATTCTTTCGGGAGTGGAACCGTTTCTCCCCTCACCCTCTCAAGCAGCCCTTGCTCTCGTTCATCAACCCGAAGTTAGGATCGATTTTTTGAACTTTGTTTCCAAGGTGTATAGGACGAGCCCTCCCTCCAAAAAATCTTTGTTCACTAGATGGTTTGATAGGGTTAAGGCTAAATTCGGGAACCATTGGAGGAACGTGGGGATTTTTGATTTTCTACATTTGTCTCAATGTGACTTATCTTACCTAGACATGGCTATGTTTCGGCTGCCGTGCACTTATGGAATAAAGAGATACATGCGTTGGAATTACCTTGCGGCCCCTCTCACCTACTCTTCTCGATGTCGCAGCCATCACCGGGTTAAAACCTATAGGGGAAAGATACTTTTAGGGTGCATGTCCCTCGGATAATTCGTTGAAGTCTAGAATCGATTGGGAATCGAAGGCCTACGGGCATTTTGTTGAGAAACACTTCGTTGATGACCCCTCAATAGATGTTACCGATGAAGAACATATAGCGTTTTTGGTGTACCTGGTCGTGCACCCATGTGTTTTGCCCCCGATCGATCCAAATTTCCCCCATCTCTTCAACCTTGCGTATCTCCTTCACTTAGGTCAACCTCGTCTATGTTTGGCCAAGCTTTTGTTAGCACATGTATATACCGCTTTCGACGAGGCTGTAGAAATCTTAAGTACTCCTAAGGCATCGGGGAATTTTTCTGGCCCTGTTTGGTTCATACAGCTATGGTTAACATCCATTTTTTAGAGTGTCCTTCCTCGATATTCTACTCGTCCCCCGAGTGTAAATATAGAAGGGGCTCGATTATCCTCCCGTCACCCTCGCTATAAATCCGACGAAGCCACATATTGTAAATACCTCCAATTTTTGTTAACCAGATTTGTTTTCGATTCAACCCTAGCCCCGTTTACTGTAAATTTTGAGCGAGTAAGTGACCAACTTAGGGGACCGATCTGGTTCAAGTCAAGATTTCCCGCCTCAACCCCTGGGTTACAATTAGAACTCGGTCGATATATGGAGTGACTACTTGACCCATGATGTACTAGTATCGGGTTTCCACCCTAGGGATTTCAAGTTCGTTACTTACTACCCTCGACCTTTTTCCGGATAGTTTGGCCTGAGCCGCTCTTTACCCTTTTTCCCTTTAAATACCTTCCCCAAATCCAAATTGATCGAGTCGAACATCGCACGAGAGCTTGCCAAATTTTTGCCAAGAACCTCGATGCATCTTTATCCATATGTATTTGAATCGAATTATTTATCGACTGTGGAATTTTCTCAATGGTGGACCAATTGGTTTTCGAGTAATCGTGCTGTTTTTGACGAGGTTCGACGGAAACTGACTGCTCGTCCTTCTCTTGTGTTGCAGGACAAGTCGAAAGGGAAGAAAGGTACACACTTCCACTGTCTTCAAATATCTCGATTCGAGAATTTTTATCAAATATGTTATACTCCACTAAAACTAGAATCGACCTTTTATGATGCTGTCATTTCTTTATCCCGAAAAACAGATACCAATAGATCGAACCACAAAATAATTAATCCCTTAGGAAAAACCCCTTTCGAAATGTATTGTCCTGCTCGCCTTCCCACTTTTTCTACAACACCTTTTGGACTCGCAAAACCTTTAACTCATCCCAAATGGGTTCGAGAATTGAGAACCCTTAGAGAAACCCGTCGCCCAAAACCCAAAAACAAAGACATTTCCGTATCGAAATTGTTTTACTTTCCTTACCTTAACCTCCCCGAAGCTCTCCCCGCCTCCTTGGCTAGTACATATTGATCGAGTCAAAATTTTGACTCCATCACCTTTTGGTGAGGTTTTATTGTTTTCTCTCAATTTTCGATTCCGTGTTTTGGAAACCGACTATCTTCATTCCTTGACAGCTTCAAAATCTACTAAGGTGGTTGCCTTCGAGAAGGCACAAGAGGAAGGAAAGGACGCAAGCCGGGAGTCCCTGCATGAATCGGACCCTCCGGCCTTCACCAGAAACGAAAACAGCTCGGCCACCACCACTTCATCTTCGAAAAATCGAAGGTTCTTTTCGATCTCTTTGTCTCATCCATTCTTCTGTTTATAACATGTTTCCCTATGGAGTCTCATACCTCTTTTCGATTTCTACCCTACGTAAAAATCGAAGAGTCCCCGATCAGTCCAACCATCCACAAGCAGATCCATTGTCGATGGATTCGAACACCGTTCCTTCTACGGGTCAAACAACGCCCGTCACCCATTCCAAGTCACGTGAGTTTCCTTTTCCTCTAACCTTCATGTCTTAGATTTTGTTAAGACTTGTATCATGACTTACATTTTCGATAAATTTTCCAGGATAATCCATCTAGTGATCGTATCGACTATCGTCGAAACTCAGCCTTCAGCCTTCAACGCCAGCTCCCGAGGTATAATTCTATTTTACTTGTGTATCTCTCTTTTGTCTTGCTTATATTTCCTTTTCTAACTCTCTATTTCGATTTATAGCAATTTGAGGCTGTACAGAGTCCTCCTCGTGCCTCGATGCCGCTTGCTCTTCTTCCACCTGGTATTTTCCCTTTTTTCTTTCATCATTTCAATTCTTTATTTTATCCTTTATATAACTCTGACTTACCTTTTTAACTTGTTTTCTTTTTCAGTAATTATTCCCACGGTCCAAATCCCAGACTCCCCATCTCCTACTACCACCGAACAAATGGGTTCTCACCCATTCTCAATGCCTGGGGTCGAACTCATCTCCCCAACGTTGCCTATGTTGACCGGGCCTATTTCTACCAATGTGCCGGAGTATCGGGTTGCCATCGAGGAAGACCCTTTCTCGATTCTCGATATTTTGGTATCGAGGGATGCCACTTCCTCAAGCCAGTCTTCTCAACCACCAATGACCTCTACTGAGGGAGTGTATCAACTCAAACAACGCTTCAGAACTTTTTTCTATTCCTCGCCTCTGGAGGTCTTAGTAGAATCCGTTGAAAAGAAGAAACTTTTTAAAGAGATTCTCGCATCGATGGAGACCTTCCCCGAAGAGGCTCTTCCAAAAGGCTTCGATGCGGAAGTTGCGGCGGCCACGTAACCTGTTCAACCAGGCCTATGCCGCAAGGAAGAAAAGGCAATCGATTACGACCGAGTTGTCCGAAGTTGCCGCTTTCCAGCCGAGAAATCCGCTTTATTGAAGACTCGAAACTCGCCGAGGGGAGATTTTGACAAGCGTTGCCTTCGGTCGAGGTGAAATCGAAGATTTAGAGAAGAGGCTTCAACAAACTGAAATCGCAGGAAGAGTTTCTCGCTTCGCAGTTAAATAAGATTAATTCTTCTGCGAAGGAAGTGGCGTTATCCCTCGGCCGCAGCATGGAACGTCAACATAAGTTGGTCATCGAGGAGAGTTCGATTTCAGCGTCTTGGGCGCAATTGTTAATGGATTTTGATAGTTTACGATCTAAATATATATCTTTGTAAACATGACTCCTTTCATTTAAATGTCAATGCTTATTTCTCTTATTCGAGGTTTATATGTCTTTAAGTACTTTCCATTTATCGATAACACTTTATCTTTGTTATACCAATCGATGATCGAATAAGCATTACCCGATAATACTTTAATAACTTCGAAAGGCCCTTCCCAATTTGGCGACCATTTACCATAACTTTTACATCTCTTGTCCATTGGAAAAATTGTTTTCCACACTAAGTCACCTTCATTAAACGTCTTCTTTCGAATTTTTCTATTGTAAACTCGAGCAATTTGATTCTTCTGAAACATTATACTATTCAACGATTGTAATCTTATTTCATCGAGTTCGTTTAATTCATCATACATCAAACTCCAATAATCACAACTGGGTAACTCATTCTGCCTTTGTATTCGATTCGATTCGATATTTATTTCGATAGGCAAAACCGCATCATGTCCGTATACTAACTTGTATGGGGTATTCTGTAAAGAATCTTTAGGTGAATTTCGATAAGCCCACAAGATTTGCAACAACGTTTCATGCCATGTTTTTGGTTTATTACCAACATGTTTCTTGATTAATCCGATAATTACCTTGTTAATTGCTTCGACCTGCCCATTAGCTTGAGCATAATATGGAGTTGATGTTAATAGTTGGATATTTCTCGATTCAGCATATTTGGCTATCTTTCTACCAGTAAACACTGTCCCTCTATCTCGTGGTAATAGACTCGTGGGATCCCAAATCGATAAACGATGTATTCTTCAATAAAATCAATCACATCCTCGCTGATCAACATCCTTTAATGGTATTGCTTCTACCCATTTTGAAAAGTAATCGACATACCACAATTATATACCTATGCCCTTTCGATGATTGTGGGAAAATCGTCCGATTAAGTCTATAGTCCAACCTCTAAAAGGCCAAGGTTTAATGATCGAGTGTAATTCGCTTGCAGGCACTTGTTGTATCGGACCGAACTTTTGACATTCTTCACAGGACTTGGCATATTCGATACAATCTTTTAAAATCGAGGGCCAGTAATAACCTTGTCGAGTTAATGTCCATTTCATTTTCTCGACCTACCGTATGGGCCCCACATATTCCATTATGTACTTCGGCCATCGCTACGTAAGCATCATCATTTCCTAGACACCTAAGTAATACTCCATCGATTCCCTTTAATATAACTCATCATTCAACAAAACGTATTTCACCTGCTCGATATTTAATTTTCTTGTCAATTTTCCCATTGGGATTTTGTAAATAACTTATAATCGATTTTCTCCAATCTCGATCATCTACGTCATTAATGTACGTAATCTCATTTCCTTGAGGTAATTTTTCTTTGATTTGAATTATTTCTTGTAACCTTTTCGTGGATATCTTATACTTCGATGCAATTTGTGCTAAGTCATTTGCTTCTTGATTGATTCTCGAGGAATATATTCGAATGTTATGTCATCGAACATTCTACTTAAAGTCATCACTCTTTCCAAATATCTGATCAAGTTGGTATTAATGCATTTATACTCTTTTCGCACTTGTTTAATCACTAATTGCGAATCACCTCTTATAACCACATGTCGAGCTTTTAATTTGATTAAAGTCTCGAGGCCCGCTATCAAAGCTTCATATTCAACTTCGTTGTTCGAACACATAGGTTGAACCTCAAATAATAACTTAGCTGGAATATTGTTTGGAGAAATAATCGAACTCCTATTCCGCATTTATTCGATGTACTTGAACCATCGAAATACATTATCCATTTACTTATTTCAATAAACAAATTCTCAGTGGAGTCAATCAGTATGCTCGACCATAAAATCGGCAATTATTTGACCTTTTATCGATTTTAAAGATTCGAAGGATAATGAGAACTCGTCAAAGCTAACACCCATTTTCCTATTCTATTATGCATAATTGGTTTTGACAAAAGAAACTTCAAAATATTATTTCTAGAATAAACCATTACATCATGAGGCTTCATTACGTACTTGAGTTTTGTACAAGAGAAATACAAGCATAAACCTAATTTCTCGATATCACTATATCGAAGTTTCAAGCATCATTTAAAATTCTACTTAGATAATACACAAGCACATTCCACACCATTTTCATCTTCTTGTGCTAATAAACTCGCTATCGCTTGATCCGATGCTCGATACATATAACTTCGATGCCTTGTTTCTCTTTACTCGGAATCATAATCGGAGGATTTGTCAAGCATCTTTTTAATTTGCTCGAAGGCTTCTTGATGTTCCTCTTTCCACTTAAACTCTGCTTCTTTTTTCAACTTTAACAAAGACGAAAAAACATAAGTTTTGCCAGCCAGGTTAGAAATAAATCGTCTCAAATAATTTATTTTTCCCAAAAAAGATTGTAAGTCTCTCTTAGTTTTTGGAGCAGAGGTATTTATTATTGCCTTGGCTTTATTTTTCTCGATCTCGATACCTTTTCCATGTACTATAAATCCTAAAAATTCACCAGCAGATACACCAAAAGCACATTTCAAGGGATTCATTTTTAATCCATATTTTCTCATTCTCTCGAAAGATTTTCTCAAATTGCTCGGATGTTGATGTTTTTCTTTCGATACCACAACGATATCATCCATGTAAACTTGCATAAAATCATTAATAAGATCATGAAAAATTAAATTCATTGTTCTCTCGATATGTGGCTCCAAGCATTTTTTAATCCAAATGGCATCACTACCCATTCATAAGTACCTAATGCCCCGGCATCGAAAAGCTGTTTTAGCTATATCATTCTCGTACACAAATATTTGATTATATCCCGAATAACCATCTAAAAGACTTAACATTTCATTACCAGCTATCGCATCTATTAGCATATCGACTATTGGCATAGGATATTCATCTTTAGGAGTAGCTAAGTTTAAGTCTCGATAATCGATGCATACTCTTATTTTACCATTCTTTTTAATCACTGGTACAATATTAGAAATCCAATCTACATACCCGGCAGCTTCGATGAATTTGGCTTTCAAGAGTCTCTCGACCTCTTCCTTGATTTTGTTCATCACCTCGTGTGCAAATCTTCTCGGTGCTTGTTTTACTCGGCTTTCTACCTTCGATGATGGGTAATCTATGCTCGACGAGACTTCGATCCAATCCAGGCATTTCTTCGTATTCCCAGGCGAAGCAGTCCTTATATTCTCTTAACAAGGAAATCATGTCCCTCTTTAATTTTTCCTCGAGATACTTGCTGATATATGTGGGTTTCTGTTCCTCTCCACTTCCTAAGTTAACTTCTTCTAATGGATCTTGAGCCTCAACTTTTTTATAATTTGATGTAATAGATTTTTCGAAACCTAAAGGAGAATAATCATAAATACAATCAAGTATAACTTGATCGCTATTATTTGCAACTACTGGTCGAGTGAATCGACTTATTTATCCCTATTTTACTACTACTACTACTTTCTTGGCTCTTCTTCTCATCCTCATATTTTCCCAATCGAGCCAAGAATTCTTCAGTATTCTCTATTCATCTTCACCGGCCACTTCGAGGTTGGCCCCCTCTTTGATCATGATGAATCCTTTCTTCTCATTCATCTCTAAGAAACGCTCCTCATGCAATTTTGAATTAAAATCTTCGATCATGCTTCGAAGGTGAAGGGTTGAGCAAGCGCCGGATTCTGCAGTTGCTCGACTCAGCTCGAGATACGAATGTTACAAATTCGTGTTGATCTCCTAGGATTACTTCGAGATGTCCATCTCGATTCCACATAAATAACTTTTGATGAGTTGTCGAAGGCACAGCCTCCTACTCCATGAATCCACTCTCTCGCCAAGTAATGCATTGAAATTGGCATGCGACCGACCACAACAAACACAAGAGGTCTTGAGTAAGTGCCCACTTTTACGTCTAAGGCGATCATACCTTCGAACTTGACGTCTTTCCGCTCGAAATCGGAAATCATAATGTTGTGCTTGACTAAGTCTTTTAGCTCAATACCAAATTTCTTTAGCATAGTCATCTAGCAAGTATATTCACCGCAGCCTCCACCATCGACGAGGACTCTATTCACCATCCGTCCTTGAATCTCGATGTTCAGTAATAATGGTTTCAAGTGGAACCTCATTTCCTCGGATGGGGATCAATGAAAGCAGCGTCCCTATGAGGAACTTCACATGAGGTTTGTGTTACCCATGTTATTTTTGGCCTTATGTTTTCCGAATAGAAGTCACCTTCCCGCTCGGCCTCCATTTGTTCTTGATACTCTTTGTACTCGCTCACATATTCCGCGAGTAAAATTGATATTACCCCGATCCGATGTTCGTCCCACGTACCATCATCCTTGTCATCGAAAAATTCTCTTGTATAATGACTCTCTATTGGTGCAACATTTCCTTCAAAGTTTCGTAATTATTCCAATAGGGGATCCTTCCTCCTCTTCTCCAGGGCCTTCCTCGAATCTTCTTTGAAATGTTGAGAATCTAGTGGTCGATCCATCATCATACGAGAGTCTTTCGAAGACATCATTACTTTGAAGTCTACCTCTTCCTCCTCGAGAAGGATACATCTCTCTTCTAATCCACTGCCTCCGATTTTCACTAACACCAGAGCCAACGGATTCTGCCGACTTTCTTCGATCATTGGTCGAGTCTGTTTGGTCTACTTTGTCATTTTTCCTTTTATTTTGGTTTTCGATCTTCCTCATCCGTTCCGTTCGAAAGCTTTGGCAGCCGATTTATCGAATATCGCACTGCATCGTGGGCATAATGACACATCTTCGTCTTTTTCCTTCTTTCTATTCAAAAATTCGATGAGAGAATCTCCCGATCGAGGGTATATTTCCTTTTCAAACTCTTTCTCGAATTCACTCGAGTCAAATTCCATATCTTCTTCAGATACATCCATCCGGACATGCTTAGGATCGATGTCTTCGATGACATCTACCATGCCTACAAAGGCTGAATATGTTAATCGGACATCATCGGTAATGCCTGTTTGGGATTCGAGGTATCCTACTTGAGCCTCGAATGGACTCGTGTCAACTTTCATTGTCATTTCTTCGAACTTCAACCTTCCTTGGTCGATCGCATCTTGGATGGTGTTCCTGAAATGTATACAATTGTTAGTCCAATGTCCATACACATTATGAAACTTGCAATATTTTCGACCATTCCTTTGTTCTCGCAGATGGCGCTTTATGATCATCACTCAACTTAATCTGTTTGTCTTTCAATAAAATATCAAAGATTTTGTCTCGCTTTTGTCACATCAAAAGTATATGTTCGATTCGCCATTTTATCTTTTACTTCATTCTTTTGTAGCAATTTACGTGTATATGGAACCCCCACTTTGAGTTCTCGCTAAGTTTACTTTCTCATCGACAGCTTTCTTCAATATCATCTTCTCGTCATATTATCTCGTTTCATATACATCATTTATGTATGCTATTCTTTCCTTTTTTAGAGGTTTCTCATATTTCTTATACCTTTGTTTCTCATACTCGATTTGTTCTACTCTCCTCACTTTATCGCCTAATCGAGCCATGTCATTTAATGGTACATTGACTAATTTTTTCCTAATCGAGAATTCTAAACCCGCAGAGGCCATTCCGACTAATTCATATTCAGGAATTTGAGTGAAACATCTCGATTTCATTTGTCTAAATCGATTCAAATAATCATCTATGCTTTCATGATTGTATCTTTTTATATTCATCAAGTCGATGAGACTCACTTGAGTTTCTCCTCTAAAAAATTGTTCATGAAAATTTCTTTCCAATTGCAGCCAATTATATATCGAATTAGGTGGCAATGACGTGAACCAAGTAAAAGCATTCTTAGTCAAAGAACTCGGGAAATATTTCATTTTCAATTCTTCACTCATCGCTAGATCTCCACACTCGATCCGATATCGAGCTACATGCTCGATAGTCGATTCACCAACTTCTCCAAGCAAATTTGGTGAATTTGGGTACTTTATATCCTCGAGGCAATTCGTTTCGAGAATCGCATTTGGAAAGGGAGACACAAAATATGTCCGATTGGGTGGTCTAAATTCCATCCCTTGTAAATTCATTCTTTGTCCCAACATATTATTCTGATTGTGTATATTTTGAAATCCTTCGTTCAAATTTCCATAAATATCATTCCTCACATTTTGATACTCATTTCCCATACGCTCGTTGATCATTGTTTCTATTCCTTCTCAATAGATATGGGGGATTAATATTAGTATTCTGATTAGTATGACTTTCTATCCTCGTTTGTCGAGGCACAGCCAATGCATCCCCGATTCGTGACATTTGGTCTGCTAATATCTCAAAGCTAGCAGTAGTGTTTTGCACTAATGGATTTAAGACTGTAGTCAATTGTTGTGATAACATATTCACCATTTCAAAATTACTCTCATCCATTTGTTGTCTAAGTATTCCTAAGGAGTTACTGGAAATTCCAGTATGGGTATTTTCGATATTCTCAAAATTAGATCGATGATAGTCCCTATCAAATGCATACCTCCCATGATCGGGATTCCCTCTAGGATCTAGATTCGGAGATGTCACGTTGTATACCTAAATTTTGCCCACTCCCCGAGTTTTGTGATGTCACCGAATTTTGAGACGCCCCTAAATGTGAAGCAACTCCAAAGTTTTGCGGCATGCCTAGGGTTTGAAATGTACCTACGTTTGGAGGCATTCCTAAGCTATATCGTGAATTTCTATGTATCGACGAAGTGCCAGCTCCGTTCATGTTATTGGGTGAAAAATCAGGTGGTCTTACACTCGTATATGGTCCTGCATATGTGGTTATGGGGTTTCCCATAGTTTGCATATTGTTTGGTATCGTCATACTAGACCCTATATGGGTGTTTGCCAATGTTCCTGGATTTTGTTCATTACTTGTTGGTATCGACGTACTTACAGTTGTCGATACTACAGGCATACTCCCATTGTGCCCTTGCCCCCCGGTATTTGGTGAGAGCACACCACTTAGACCCTCATTGTTATTCTGACTACTTGATGAATTCTGACTCATTATAACTCTCCCACTTCTTAATCTCATACACTCACGAACTAACCTCTTTTGTGTTTTTTCAACACAAGACTACCCCTACCTGGCGCGCCAATTTGTTTCTGGTGGAATTTCGATCGATTTCGATTCTAAGGGTGTTTTGGTCCTAATCAAAATCCTACCACGTAAGCTCTTTTTACTTAGGCTAGCAATTTGGTTTTCAATCGAAAACGTGTATGAAAATCGAAAACTCCAGGATATCGAAAATGTTGTTTTTGGTATTTTGTATTTAAAGTATCGAAAAAATTTAGACTATCGAATAGAAAAGCAGAATATTAAATTGCGAGGAAATGTAAAATGCGAGAACCCCAAACTTGCATTAATCGTAAATAGCGAGGAATCGAAAACAACACAAATATAAATGACAAGAAATCGAGATTGCAAGAAAAGTAAATGACAGGAAATTGAGATTTGCAGAATGTTAAATAACAGAAAATCTAAATGCAGAAACTCAAATTTTCATTGAATTGAAATGGACAAGGAATCGAAATACAGAAACATAAAACTGCTGAATTTAAGTTGCATCAAAGTAAATTACCAAGGAAAATACAGAAAGCGGTAAATGTACTCGGTGAGCAAGGAAATCCAGATTGCCAGAAGCTTCATGGTGTTCGTCGTTTCTCCGGTAGACTTTTCACTAGCGTTTCTGTTGTCTCTGCCAATTTCTGCTCCTCTTGTTCCTTCCTTCTTTGCTCTATTTATAAGGCATCCTTCAAGCCTTCTAAGAGCAGTTAATACGACTGCTACCACGTTCTACGTGCGTATGGCAGTTTATCTTCTAGTTTCCCACGTTCTCACGATCTCCGACTTTTACCCATGATTTCAAAACTGCTCTCTATACGTGCATTCGACTTACTTCCCTTCACGATTTGGCCAAAATCTCGATGTCCCCATTGGCTTTCTTTACTCTCGATTCTATATTTTTCTAGAACTTCGAATTGCTCACGATTCCTTTATAATC
Source organism: Sphenostylis stenocarpa (assembly GCA_963425845.1). Classification (NCBI taxonomy): domain Eukaryota; kingdom Viridiplantae; phylum Streptophyta; class Magnoliopsida; order Fabales; family Fabaceae; genus Sphenostylis; species Sphenostylis stenocarpa. The sequence continues at coordinate 8,318,913 of OY731404.1, read as the reverse complement.
CTGATCTTATATGACTTAGTTTTTATTCGACAACAGTCATTTGATTACAATTCATTCGATTCTCGATTGTGTTTCTCGATGCTATATGCTACGTATTTCTAATTAGACATCGAATGAACTTTTGTTTATCTTATCGAGTCATATTTCTTCCCTTCGATTTCGATCGCTTTTCTCGATTTGCCACTAACACATAACCAAATGATAGTCGCAATGTTATAGTCATTTTTATTTGTCAAAAACACTAGAAAATACTCAAACTTAGAATCAACTAGCAAAAGGAACATTTTTACACTATCCTATTCGATGCATTCTTTAAACACTTATCACAACTTTTGTGGATGCTTCTTTCTCATTTTTTAAACAAAGTGGCGTCATTTGTGAGGTTAATACTATAACCACTCTTTTCAATCCCCTGAGCATCTTATAATCCAAGCAATAAAGCATACAAAGTTTCATAGTTATCTTTAGTTGAGAACAATATATTCTCTTTTATGAATCTCAACTTTTTTTTTTTTACAAGCTCTAATGTATATGACTTTAATAAAGCGAAAAAAAAAGTAGAACAAGAGAATTTGTATATTTCTCACGCTCTACAAACTTAAAATACATATATAAATTTTAGGAATATTTGGTAAATCTAAAATCATAATTTCTAAAAAAACAAAATATGAATGCTAGAAATTATAATCCTTTAAAATTACTAAAATAAGGATGAAACCATATGTTCAAAAATAAAATAAAATGAATATTTCTTCAATAGAAGCAATAATATTTTTAAAGAAGTAAAATATTTTTGCTCTTGGATAGTTATCTTGATTTCTCGTCTTATTGTCTAATGTGAAGGAGTGGTGAATCTCTCTTCTACTGTATAAGATATATTTAAAACAATAATTATAAAATGGTTCATTCAAAAAGATTTTTTTTTTCAAAAGAGGTATTTTATGCAGATAAAAATGAATGATAAATAAGGTTGAACACTATTACGAGATGACAAAAAGATAAATTTCTTTTTATTCTTAAGTATACATGGGTGCTCGATAAAGAAAACTATTAAAATTTTAAATTCTTGATTTCTTCAATTGTTTAAGATTTTTGTCGATATATCAATATTTATGAAGATCCTAATTGAGTATATCAAATTGTCGAGATTCTTGCAAGAACATGCACTTTGAATTTAAAAGAAAAAGTTTGAAAACATGTTTATTATAACTTAGAAGGAGAAATGCATTGGAGTACTTATGTGTATCATGCATCGAATTTACTATGAGAATGATTTTACCTTTATTTATTATTTATCTTCTTTAAATATGAAATATTGATAATTATTAATATTATACTAAGTCAACTTCATTTAAATAATGGGTTATTCGGGTTTTCTTTACGGTTGTCTAATATATTTGTATTTTTTTTTCAATATATTGCATATCTTTCTAAAATAAATTATTTAAAGTCAAGTGTCCAAAAATAGATGTACCTAAAATTATGTTTCCTTACTCAAATCAAATCATACTTCTTACTTTACTCTTCACTCGACAAAGAACTTTGAAAATTATTTGTTAATAATAAAGGTAAAATAGATTTAAAAATTTGGAAAATAATTCTTCCCTCTAAATTGTAAAGAGGTCATATAAATCTCTTATAATGAGAATCAAGATACTAAGTTTGAGGTAAAGATTTGTTAGGTAATCCAAGTATTAGTCTAAATCTCACATCGAGTGAAAATGAAAAAGTTGAATAACATAAGAAAGTACGACATATAACTTAATATCTTAAAGTTTTTGGTTGAGAGTGGTGTCAACTCTTTATGTGGGTTGGACTCATATCTCATTAATGTTGTTTCCCCCCTGTAAATCCTTCCTCGAAAGACCTAACATGATTGTGATTGTAATTTTTTCTAACTTTGTAATGATTTTGCAAGTATTGTATGTGTACTAATCATATTGTCTTTGTTATGTTTTGTAGCTATAACTTCGACTACAAGAAGTTGATAGTCAAGGTTGGAGTTGTTTGGGTGAATCTTGTAATCATGCATGAAAGGTCAACGAAGAAGAAAAATATGTGAGATAGAAAAATCAAATAAAGTTGTTGTCTAAAATGAAACACTAAATAACCAACTAATAATGAAAAAATGAGTTCATCCAAGATTAACCAAACTTCCATTTTAACCACTATGATCACAACTCCTGTATACTTCCAAGTTTCAATAGAAAAAACATTATTGAGTGTAAAGAAAAGAACAATATTGATATGAAGTATGAAAAATTATTTGTATATTGTTAATCTTATTTTTACCCGTTTTAACTCCAACTTTATTTATGTATTTTCACTGTGGCATGTTAATATTATTATAAATAAGGTTAAATCCATTGTAGGATTTCTAACTTTAATTGATATAGAATTGTTAAATAATGTTATACTTTTTAATAGTATTATATATTTTTGCGAAGGGGGTGCATGCTAATTTTTATTATTGGATATTAATAATAACTAAGTGTCATCAATATGAGATTAGAAAGTGAAAGAGTTATAAAGTCTTCATTAGTGAGAATATAGACATATAACATGTTGTTGAGTTCCTAACAATTATTCATCTACGAGTAATTTCAACGAAAACTGAAGAAAATAAAAAAATAGGATAACTCTAAATATGATAAAGATGAAATCACTAAGTTGAAACATCTGTTGATAAAAGTTTAAGTGAAGTTTTTAAAAGATTGAAAAGAGTCAAAGAGAACTAACTAAAGAAAGTTTTTAAAAGATTGTTTGTAATCACTTTATATTATAAATATAGAATATCAAACATCCTAAAGATATATTACGTAAATAAGAAAAAACTTATTCAAAGAAGTTTTTAATCAGAATTACTTAAAAATAAAATTAAATATTTATTATAGATTTTATGATTAAATTATGTATCTAAATATTTTTTTTCAATTTTAAACTACTCTCCACTTTTAAATAATTTAGAGGCGACTCGGAATAAAATATTTACTAACAACTCCTTCAAAATGTTCCCAGGATTAATATTAATGAAGATGACAAGTGTCAAGTAAAGGCAATAACGTTGGGCTGGAAAATGCCTTCAAACAGAGAGTCAACCAGCTGCCCCTATGCCGACGGAAGTCATTAATAATGTCTGGGTAATTTCGTAATTTGGGTTCAGTGTGCTGACATCACCAACAAAATAAACGAATGGAGGAACAGAATCTTACGATCACCGACAAAATTGTGAGTCGTTTTCTTCAAAGAAGCTAAACATGAAAATCTTTTTCTTCCATTACGCTACTTCATACTTGAAAAATGGTTGTGATATATTAGGGTTTTAACGTGTAAAGGTGTAATTATCCGATCCCAAAATTGTTTCTAATAATCTTAACCAGAAGTTTATGAATTACAGGTTTTCATAAACTCACCACTGATGGGAACGTTTTAGATATTGATATTGCTTCAAAGCAAAATATTTTGTTACGTGACCAAGAGAAAAGCATGAAAACGTAAAAGTGTACATCTTCTTACGAAATAATTATAAAGCATAAAAGGAAAGAAAAGAAAGCAAGTAAGGAATAAATAACTAGCTTTTATCTTCTAAATGAGGTATTATTTTCGAAAAATAAATAAATAAATATCCAGTATAAGGTTCTAACAAGTTACATCACTCTCAAGACTTGGCTTTTCCCATTCACAAAATCATTATCTTTGTCTTCTATCGTTATTTTTTCATTAAAATCTTTATCATCTTAATATTCTCTATCAAAATCATTTTTCATAATTTATTTCTATGCATTAATAAAATGGTAATTAATATAATTTTAAACGTTATAAATTATATATAATTAGAAATATTTTTTTCTCATGAAAACTAATTATGTCTTGAAATAGATAAAAGTAAAAAATCAAGTATGATAAAAAAAAGTGTTTTCTATTTTCATTAATGTGTATAAATATTTTTACTGATAATCACTCTATTTTATCACTATAAAGTTATTAAAAAAAATTACAACTTTCTTCACTAATTTTCATATCATTGTCTTTTTTTTAATTATTTTTAAAAATAGAATTATCAAACAAGGTTTTTCTTCTTCCTTATTTTCAAAAATATTTTTTCTTAAATTAATCTTTAAAATTATTTTTTTAAAACAAATAAAAAATTCTAAATACGTATCATTTAAGGTGAATTATACAAATAAAAATAATAATCATTTTTCATTATTTTCAATAAACTTGTTAATGTAAGCACTTTTATATCTTAATATTTTTTTCTTCATAAAAAATCACTCATCATAATTTATTATTTTCTCACTTAAAAAATATTAATATAATTAATAAAAAAATTAATACAACCTTAAACTTTAAATATTATAAAAGTTTAACAATTTTTAAAATATTTTGTTATATAAAGCACAAGTATTTTTCAAAAAATATATATTAAAATTAAAAAAATGCACATGAAATTAGTAATTTTTTGAAGTTAATTTTAATTTACACATAAATTAGTTTCAACATTTATTTTTTATAAACATTTATGAAAAAGTTTATCCAAACATGAATATACTAAAAATATTAATTATACCAAGAATAAACTGGTCCCATTTGATTCAGAAGTTGCTGATAGAAATTAATCAGTGTATGAATAACTAGAGACATTAATAACTTACACAGTGTCACCTAAGCCCAATCAAAAAATAAAAAAAGACAAGGAAAGCAGTTAAATGATAATTTATTTATGAAGTATTGAAGACAAAAACAGCGAGGAGAGAGAGAAACGAAAACTAAAACATGAATGCCACTGCCAGTGGTCATAGGCAACCACTGCCATAAGTGGGACCAACATCAACATCCATGGAAAAGGTCATCATTCATCATGGGACACACGGTTAACTAACAAGGTAACTAAACAAAAACAACCACCTTGGAACACAAGGTTTTTCATGAGCAATGATACTGGGTGGGTCCCACTGTCCCTAACACAAGTAGTGGGGTCATGTATTTGCTGAACCAGCTGTTCTCTCTCTCTCTTTCTCCTTCATATTCTCTTATCATTGAGACCCTTTGTCCCTTCCCAAGATCTCATTGCATTTCCCTCCTTTACAGGGGAGATAGTGCAAGCGTAATCTCCAAGTTCTCATCTTTTTGTTCCCTTTTGCCCAGAGACACACATAGGCCCAGAAGAACTTGCAAGCTATTTGACTCAGATCTGTCTCTTTGGTTTCACTTCAGGTACTCTCTCATTTTCCATCTAAATTTGGACCCCTTTTGTCGGTTTTTTTTTTTTTTTTAATTCTATTTTTGCACTTTCCTATTTCCTTTCGATGTTGCTGGGGTTGTTTAATGTTTAAAGTTCTTCAATTTCTTTCCTTGTTTTGGTTTGGTGAAAATTCTGGTAGTTGCAGCACAATGGTGTTGCATAATTTGGCTGCAAATGCCGATTTGATTATATAAATCTGCATTCTATGCGCTATTTTGCAGTTCAAAAGCAAAAAGGAATATACTTCAGTTCTTCATACTGTTGGATTCAATATGATTGAAGAATGAGGATTTCAAATTATTCTTTGTATTTTCATATGCTATTTGGATTCCTTTAGATATTAGAATTTTGAATTGCTCAATAGTTGAGCTTAGTTAACTTTTTCCCCATCCCTTGATGATGAATTTCTCTACCTGAAGCCAGAAGCTGATTCCTGGTTTCGTTTTCATAACTTTTATCTTGTTTTGACGAGCTAAAAGGCTTACATAACTCATTTTTCAGCAACAAATCTCATAGGTCTAGTAGCATTTAAAGGCAAGCTGACTCCTTGAATTATTTTGGGCTGTGAGAGATGATATCATGAAATTTACATATTTCCTGTGTTAAGTGTCTAAGTGAGGAATGCAAAGAAAATGGGAAGGAAGGGAAGTTGGTTTTCTACTGTGAAGAAAGCTCTAAGCCCTGACTCAAAGGAGAGGAACGATCAGGTTAAGATGAAATTTATAGTTAACATTTCTCAGGCATCCAGCATGTTCCTTACAGTGTTAGCACCTGCTTTTGCAGAAAACAAGTAGACCAAAGAAGAAATGGTTTGGGAAGCAAAAATTGCAGACTTCATCATCACAATCCGAAACTGATAAAGCACCTCCTCTTCCTCCACCGGAGATTATTTTACCTCACACTGAGGTTGAAACCAGTCATGATCGCGTCGAAGTTGCAACAACAGTGGTTGCTGAGGAACCTGTTCCCGCTGTTCAGACAGCACCTGCTGAGGTTCAAGCCACTACAATTGTCCAGTTTCACAGTAAACCAACAGAAAAAGTGGCGGCAATAAGGATTCAGAAAGCTTTTCGGGGATACTTGGTATATTTTACAATTTTTCATTTAAACCAATGTAACTTACTCCGTTCAGCTTCCCTTTCATTGTCTGTTGAATGATTTTAATTTTTCTCTGCAACTACTAGTGAAAAAAAACCTCTGTTACAATAATGATATAGCAGTTTATTGTCTACTGTACACTAACAGTTGGTAAATTCAAACTCTATGTGAATCCATGCTAAAAATTATATATTTAATTATGTTATGTCAAGAGATCATATGTGGTAAGTAATCAATAATTGTTGCAAAAGAAAGTTTCTTGATTCATGATAAACTACTTGAAAACTGAGTTTTCTTCTGAAATCATTTAGGCAAGAAGGGCATTGCGGGCTTTAAGGGGACTGGTGAGGTTGAGATCCCTCATGGAAGGGCCAGTGGTGAAACGTCAAGCCATTAGTACCCTCCGTTCTATGCAGACTTTTGCTCATTTGCAAACTCAGATTCGTTCTAGGAGGCTCAGGATGTTGGAGGAGAATCAAGCTCTACAGAAACAGCTCTTACAGAAACATGCAAAAGATCTGGAGAGCATGAGGGTTTGTGTTTCATTTCCCTTGATATATTTCCAATTGCTGATCCTATAGACATGAAGATAATATTTACTTGAGTTTTAGATGGATTTTGAATGCTTTTAACTTATTTCAAATTCCTATAATAGCTTGGGGAGGAATGGGATGACAGCGTACAATCAAAAGAACAGGTTGAAGCCAAGTTACTGAGCAAGTTTGAAGCTGCTATGAGAAGAGAAAGAGCAATGGCTTATTCATTCTCTCATCAGGTTTTCTATTTCTCTTCTGAATATAAAGTTGTTGGCATAATGAAACAGAAATAAGAAAAGGATATGAAGACAGAGCAATTGACTTTGATCTTTTTGAATAAATTTCTCAATAAATACTCATAAACAAATAGGAAAGGTGACATGAACTAAACTTTTTCCATAAATTAAAAATCTACCTTATCTGTGTATACTGATATATTTATCCAAACATTACCTTAGTTTGCTATATCACAAAATAGTACATAGCATAAAGAACTAAAATAAGAATATGGCTGCTACTGTGAATTCCTTGAGGTGTTGAATAAATTTAACTCCAGAGTTTGACCTTAAACAAACAAATGCAACTTTATTCTTTACAGCAAAACTGGAAGAATTCATCAAGATCCATAAATCCAATGTTCATGGATCCAACCAATCCAACCTGGGGTTGGAGTTGGTTGGAACGGTGGATGGCAGCCCGGCCCTTGGAGAGCCATAGCCTGACGGAGAAAGAGAAGAATGACAATAAATCAATAAGAAGTTCTGGCCGTGGCATTACCAGTGCTGAAATCAGCAAATCATTTGCTAAATTTCAGCTCAATTCTGAGAAGCATTCTCCAACAGCCAGCCAAAATCCAGGCTCGCCTAATTTTGAGTCACATTCTCAGCAATCCCATTCAAATCCTCCCAAGTCAGCTTCTCCAGCAGTTTCCAAGAAGCTGAAGAAAATGAGTCCAAAGGACATCTTGGCCATAGACGATGACACCAAAAGCCTGATGAGTGTGCAGTCAGAGCGGCCAAGGAGGCACTCCATTGCTGGATCAACAGTGGGAGATGATGAAAGCCTTGCAAGCTCCCCAGCAATTCCAAGTTACATGGTGCCAACTAAATCTGCCAAAGCTAAGTCCAGAATGCAAAGTCCACTAGCTGCAGAAAATGTGACCCCAGATAAAGGGTCCTCTGCTGGGACTGCAAAGAAACGTCTTAGTTTCCCAGCTTCACCTGCTAGACCAAGAAGGCATTCAGGTCCACCAAAGGTAGAAAGCAGCTTCAATGCTGAAATCACTGTGGGAAATGGTGTGGCTGGTTGATTACATAGCCACAGGAAAAGGATGCACAAACAAGAAGTTAAAAAATCATGCCAAGAATAAGACAAAAGTTCATTTGAATTGTCCCTTTATTTATTTATCAGGTGTATCTTCAATCTTATCATTTTTATTGGAGGCTATTGATTTGGGGGTGAAAACTGTTTTACCTATTACATTTGTCTATTTGTATTCCCATTCATGTATCTACTCACAATTTGTGCTGAGGGGGTGAAAGGTTGTTGTTCATGATAGTACTATGGACAAAAGAACATTCAGCTGTCAGAATAACTTTCAGAGCTTCCCCAGTATGTTTCTGTTACTATTGATTCTTATTTGTCATAGAAAATGTACATTTAATTTCATTGTCCTATCATTCAGAGTCATTTCTCAGTACAGACAGATGCTACTATGTTCTGTAACCTATTACATGATATTTATGTTGTCTAGTGTATGGTTTGTTTGGACCTTTATCCTGTATGATCTGATGCAGAAAATTTGTTTACAGCCCAAGAAAAATGGTTTTGGGGACATATATTTGAACAAATGTCAGAAGAGAAACTAAGACTTTGTTGGGTAGGGATTAAAGAAATAGAAGGAAGGCATTTACTTGAGAAAATAAATTAAAAAGAACAAAATATTTTTTATAAATATAATCAATTGTTATGCTCTTTCGGAGAATATATATATATATATATATATATATATATATATATATATATGCATTAATAAATCATGAATTAATAATATAAAAAATATCATTATTTTTAGTCTAAAATCTTAAAAATAATAATTACATTGATGTTTTTTCTTTTTTTATTTACCTATTATAATATAATATTTTTTCTCATTTACTCACATTATGTTTTTATTCATAATTTACGGTAAGGTAGCCTTTTTTCTTTTACCATATAAAAGCTAAGTTTATAAATTTGTTCAATATTATTAAAAACCTTAATGTCTCAAAAAGGAATTAAAATTATGAGATGTAAAATAAAATAAATCAAAATTATATCAAAATTACAAACTTTTAAAATTTGAAAACAAAGATGGCAAATAAGGAATTAAAAGAAAATAAAAGTTATAATTTATTGTCTAGATTTCTTTCCACTATCACCAATGGAACTCTGACAGTACTGAAATAATCAGCATGTGTTAAATAGTTCCTAGTTAAACAAATTATTACATTAAATAAGTATTTTAATTCATGTTAAAAAACTAAGTTTTAAAAGTAAATAATGTTATAAATTATTATTAAAATATTAAAAAAACAAACAAAGCCACGCGGCATGTATTGGTGTAATTCTTATTAAAAATTATCAAAATAAATAAATCATTTTTGAAAATATAACTTAAAAAAAATAATACTTTCAAGTACAATTTTATTTTATTTTTCTATTTTTTAATAGAATAATCAAAATTTTGTTATAATAACATAATCAAAATTATTATTATTATTATTATTATTATTATTATTATTATAAATTAGAAAAGATTGGAAAATATTATCTCTAGACAATTATCTCATGCCAAATAAAGAAAATAAAAAATTCAAGACACAAATCCAAAAAATAGATAATTACATTAAAACCAATTTCAAAAAGCAAATGATTGAGAATGATTCATTAATATATCTCTCTGTCACTCCTCACAATTCTCAAGGACTTTATCTAGTCCAAACTATAATTATTTTTATAATTATACTTACTTTTTTAAAATAAATAAAATAATACAAATTAAAAAGGATAATTATAATTTTTTTATTATAATAATAATTATTATTATTTTTTAATAATATTAATATTTTTACTTTAAATTATTTTTAATAATTTAATAATATTATTACTATAATTATTAATATTTACTAGTGACATATTTTTATATAATTATTTTTAAAATATTTTTTTAAATTTTATTTTATTTTTTCTTTTTATTCTTTAAATATATCTATTTTTCTCTTTCTTATATTGACTATTTTTTAAATATAAAAATTATTTTTTTTTAATTATAACATTTTTATTTTTTTCTCTCACACAAAAAGAGCGGTTACATAAAAAATTTCCTTAATATATAATTATAGATTTTAAAAAATAACATTAAATATAATAATAAGAAGAAGAAGAATCTACTGTATATAAAAGAAACAAATATAAGATAGAAACTTTTTTTCATAACTTTTTTTTCATAAGATAGAAACAAATATAATTATTATAATTTAAAGAAAAAATAATTATTATGATTTATATATTTAAAAAAATGTATGTAAAAATAGGAAAAATATATTCAAATAAAATAATAATTTAAAAAATTAATTATAAAAATATGATCTTTTAGAATGTTTTTATTTTACTAGTAATTATTATAGTAATAAATAATACAATTAATAATAAAAAATAAATTATAATATGAAGAAAAAAATCAGACTTAATAAAAGGAATTAAAAAAAATAAATGAAATGTAGTAATAAAAGTTAAAAAAATGTATTTGAAAGTATAATTTTTAAATGGTATTTCAAAATAAGATTTATCATTTATGTGATTCTAAATAAATATTTATTTCAATAATTAATAATAATTACATAGGCGCGGAGCATGCCTTGTAGGGCTGTACCAGAAAGTTCGAAAACAATATGACCTAGAAATTACAAGAAATTCAACTTGCGGAGCAAGACAATTAAATTAATTAAAAAAGAAAAAACAGAATATAATTATAAAAGTGAAAAAACAAACATAATTAGTGTTTCTCCCCTCAACCCCTCTCTGTATTTGCTACCAAAACAAAACCCTATTCCAATTCTGCATTCATTTGTTGAAGCTTTTAACATCATGGTAAGTTCTTCATTGTTTTCCTTCAAATTTCATTCCTTTTATTTTCATTCCAACTGGGAAACCATCCTCATCCTCTAAGCTGTCAACAATTTCGCTCCTTTAATTTTTTATTCAAGAGAGCTGTTTTTTTCTTCCGAAATTTTCTTGCTTTTCCTTTTTAATTTTTTCTTCATGACTTGATTTGAAGCTCCTGTCGCCCTTTGTCTCTGTGCACACCTTTTTATGTTTTCGTTTTGCCCAATTTTATATAAAGTTGATAAGTAATTGTATTGAATTGTTTTAGTCTTCAATTTTTGTTTGGGACTCTGGGATTGGAGGGGAGTCCGGGGATAGGGTTTTATGTAGATGTTCTGAAAACAGAACCTGGATTAGTATCCTTATTGCGTAGATTAGCTTTGTATCCTTGTTGTGAGGATTAGCATAATTTGGAGTTTTTTATTTTCTGAATATACTGTAGTCAGCAGAGGTTGGAGGATAAATGGGATTTTATAAGTTTGTTGATTTTGATATTGTCTTTGGGTCATGAAACTGAAACTGAAATTTGGAACAGACAACACCATTTATGGCTGGGATTGCAGTGGCAGCTGCGGCTTATGCAGGTAGATGTGGTATCCAAGCTTGGCAAGCATTCAAAGCTAGACCGCCTACGATGCGAAGATTTTATGAAGGTGGTTTTCAGGCTACCATGACTAGGAGGGAAGCAGCTCTTATACTTGGTGTTAGGTAACTTCCATTTCTGTTTGAAAATGCTAATGTATTGATTGACTGTGTTACATTGCAAATGGAGAAAAGGACCTATTAATTTGTAAAATTTTGTTTGTGATGATGCCAGTTTTAGCAATGTTGATCATGACCTTTTTCTTTTGTTGGAGCTTGTTGAATGGTTGGAACAGTTTATGATATAATTGACTTGAGATAGTGATATTTCTTGTGATGTCCTTACAACCCAGTGTATATTTATATCCAACTTGTACTAAAGGTTAAGCCTCTTCATGGTCACATCACATGACAAAGGTCTTGTCCTAATCGGTGCTTAGGTTGATGTTGCAAGGTATGATCTAAAAATAAATAGAAGATCCCAACAACAGTTGCCACGATCTTATTAGGTCAAAGACTGGCCATGCTTTAGGCTTCAAAGCGTGTGGACTGTAATTTTGATTATTGTTATGGACTCTAGGGTGATGCATATAATTACTATGTGATTAGTTAGAATATTAGAAATACCTATAAAGCATCCAACCAATTTCCCACAAGTCTAGTATTCAGGCTGTATTATTGTTCTTTATTTACTCAAGATGCTGGGCCAAATCCTTTTCCCTTTTCTTATGTTCAACTTGGATATCGTAGATGTCTAAGAGATATGGCAAATTATGGTGTAGATATAGTGCTTTGTAAGTGCAGTTATTTAGGTTAACAAGAACTTCAAAATTGCACATCCATTGTCTGATTTAAAGGTAGTCAATAGTGCAGTATTGTCTCATTGAAGTGACATACACATCCATCATGGAGTGCTTTTCTGCACAGCCATGTTCTGAGCTGCAATGAAATTTCATTGGTTAATATTGAATTTCTGTTCCAAGTCTTGACAATTTATTGAACAGACATATTGTGCTTGTCTTGCTGATTGTCAGTCGTCATTTATGTTTCAGAGAACGCACTCCAACAGATAAGATTAAAGAAGCACACAGGAGGGTGATGGTTGCAAACCATCCAGATGCAGGTGGCAGCCATTATCTTGCATCAAAAATTAATGAAGCAAAAGATATGTTGCTTGGACAGACTAAGGGTGGTGGCTCAGCATTTTGAAGCCCCTATCACCCTTTCTTTTCATTATTTTGACACTTTAAGCTGTTCTCACTAGATGTCATCACCAATTTTTTTGGCCGTCGTCCAATTGTTTCTTGTATTATCAATTCTATAGTGAGAAAATTGAACATGGTTAGGCATGTATCGGGATGATAAAGCTCCAATGTAACATGGCTTGTGCTATTACAGCAAGATTGCTGTCAATAAAATTGACTTTTACTTGCTCATTGTACTACCACTATTCCTACACTACGTTTGACATTTCACCCTGATGTTTGGCTCGTGTTTTACTTCCTATATAATCCATTCTCTTCCTTACAGAATGTTTGGACTTCTTGCTGTAAAATTATTCTAAAAGAACCTTCAAATCAAATGGTTCAGACTTATCTTGGAAAATTTCACAGATTTTTAGAATCAAAAGAAATTCATATTGTATTCAGGATGAGTAATCTTTAGTTTCATGGTTCTTCAACTTTTCTTATTCTTTTTCGTCATTTAAAATCTAAGTTTGGACTCTAAAGTGTAAAAGCTTATAATTTCAATTAAAATTGTGACTTAGTCTAAATATAAATTTTATATTAGTTGTGAGGATTCGTGTTTGTAAGCATATAAATGTCCAAGAACTAATTTATAAATTTGAGTTACATGATGGTATATAAATAATTAAGATTAAAAACTAATGGTTTGGTCCTACTCAAAATAAGGAAGCTCTCTATGCGAACTATAAACCATAAGACAGTAGTCTGTATTGCTGTTGCATTTTTCTAAACCCTAAGATGGCAGCCTGTATTTTTACTGTATCGCACCTTCTTGCTATAATGTCAAGGGAGTCAAGCAGTAGAGAATTCAACAATAGTGACTGACCATAAAGGAGATCAGACTTTGGCCATGGTAGCCAAATAAAAGAAAGGAGGATCAACAAATGTAGAGAAGAAAGGTAATGGTCTCTGGTGTATCTACTATAATAAGCCTCGTCATACGCGAGAGAATTGTTGGAAGTTACATGGAAAGTCTTTAAATCTAAGACCAAGAAGGGGGACACAGAGGAGGTCCCTCAAGGAAAGGACAAATTTATGTTGCTGCTAAAATAAATGAAGGAAATAATCCAGAAGTTATTGCCCATCTTAACCAAGAGGAGACAGAAAGGGTGAGGACCTTTCTTAGTAAGCTGGAAAAACCTACAGTCGTGTGTTCTTTGACATACTCAGGTAAGTTTCCACTTTCTTTTGGATTAAATGTCTCAAATACACCTTTTAACCATTATTAGATATTGGACTCTGGAGCCACAGACCACATGACACCATTAGCCAAACACTTCTCCACATATTCCTCATGTCCCAGTAACAAGAAAATTGTCATAGTAGATGGAACTCTTATAACTGCAGTTGGTCAAGGAAATATCCAAATCAATCCTTTAATAACCTTAAAAGATGCTCTCCATGTCCCAAAGTTGTCCACCAACCTAGTCTCTATACAAAAACTTATAAAGGATTTATCATATAAAGTTTTTTTCAAAGATCATTATGTATTTCAAGACAATGATTCGGGGAGGATAATTGGACATGCTGGAGGATAATTGGACATGTTAGAGAATGGAATGAGCTTTATTATCTTAAATATCCAAGTCTGTCTAGCAAGAACAGAATCTCTCACTCCTTCATATCTGAATCCTTGATGACCAACAGAGAAAAAATCATGTTTTATCATTGTCAGTTGGGACATCCCTCTTTTAGAGTGATCAAAATTATGTTTCCCTCTCTGTTTATCAAGTTAGATGTTGAGTCTTCATTGTGAGGGGTGTGAACTTGCTAAGCACAAGTGGGTATCTTTTCCAATAAGTAATAAAATTAACAATTTCCCTTTTTTTCTTACTCATACTGATGTATGAAGACCTTCTAATGTTTCAAATGTGTCTGGTGCTCGATGGTTTGTCACCTTTATAGATGATTTACAAGGGTCACTTGGGTTTTCCTACTTAAACAAAAATTAGAAGTCAGTTCTGTCTTCCTAAACTTTCACTCCTTAATAAAAAATCAGTTTGGTGTTAATATTAAGAGGCTTAGGTCAGATAATGTCAAAGATTACTTCAATCATGTCCTTCATTTTTTTTGTCAAAAAAAATGTATAATTCATGAGTCCTCTTGTGTCAAAACACTAAGAAAAATGGGCATCTATTAAATCAGACTTGGGCATTATTGTTCCAAAAAAGTGTCCCAAATTTTTTTTGGAGGGAAGCTGTCCTTACAGCAATATACCTTATCAATAGACTACCCTCTAGAGTCTTAGGATTAAAAAGCACTATGAAAGTTTTGTCGTCTTTCTATCCAAACCTGTCCACTACAAATGATCTTAAATCAAGAGTTTTTGGGTGCATCTCATATGTCTATATTCATAGTACAGGGGAAACTTGATCTTAAAGCCTTAAAGTGTGTCTTTGTTGGTTACTCATCCACTCAGAAAGGTTATAAATGCTACCATCCCCATCCAAAAAAAAATTTGTGTCTAGGGATGTTACCTTTAATGAACAAGAGGGTTATTTCCATCAACCTTATCTTCAGGTGGAGAGTTTCAAGGAAGATAAGAAAAGTAATAATTCTAATTTTCTCATTCTTCTAGACTTGATATTTAAACCTAAACGAGATCAAGTTGAAGTTGTAACAAGTGAAACAAGTCAAGGAAGTGAAGCTAGTCAAGGAAAAGAAGCTGGTTAAGAAAGTGAAATTAATTGTGAAGTTAATCAAGGAGATGTTGAAGTTAGAAATTTTGGTAAGAAGCTGGTGTACTCAAGGAAGACTAAGGTCATTCCAGGATCAAGCCATGTTCAAGAATCCAACTCGACTCCACAAAAAGAGGTAACAATTTTTTCTCCAGTTGTGCAGGTTGAAATTGAAACCAAAAATGATCTTGACCTCCTAATTTTCATTAGAAAAAGGACAAGAAAATACATCAAACAGCCACTCTACTCTTTCTCAAATTATCTGTCCTTTAAAAAAATTTCTCCTACCCATAAAACCTTCCTAGTAAACCTAAACACTGCACTTCTACCTAATACCCTATCTGAGGCATTATCTGACAAAAAATGGAGGCAAGTCATGGATGTAGAGATAGAGACATTGGAGAAGAACAACACCTGGGAGTTAGTCACCTTACCGATAGGAAATAGGCCAGTTGGATGTAAGTGGGTCTATACAGTGAAATACAAGACTGATGGATCAATTGAGAAATATAAGACAAGACTAATTGTCAAAGGGTTCACCTAAACCTATGGAGTTGATTATTTAGAGATCTTTACTCCGGTTTCTAAAATGAACACAGTTAGGGTGATATTATCCCTTACTGCCAATTATGGTTGGAACTTGGAACAATTTGATATTAAGAATGATTTCCTACATGGAGACGTTGAAGAAGATATTTATATGGAGATACCTCCGGGATATGGTAGAGATGTTGCTGCCAACACTGTTTGCAAGTTGAAAAAGGTATTATATGGGCTAAAACAGTCCCCCCATGCATGGTTTGGCAGATTTACTAAAGTTATGACAGATCTGGCTTACAAACAAAGTTAAGGGGACCATACTTTGTTCTTTAAACATTCCAAGTCAGGGGGAATAACAATATTATTGGTGTATGTGGATGACATAATATTAACTGAAGATAATAAAGAAGAGCAACAATTGTTGAGTCAATGCTTAGGCAAAGAATTTGAAATTAAGACCTTGGGAAAACTAAAATATTTTTTGGGAATTGAAGTTGTCCACTTAAGAAAGGGATATTTATATCCCAACAGAAATACATAACTGATTTGCTCAAGGAAATTTGCAAGGCAGCTTGCAAACCTGCTAGTACCCCATTAGAACCAAACCTAAAGCTTAGAAATGCAAAAGAAGATGTTGTTATTGAAAAAGATATGTATCAACGATTAGTGGGCAGACTTATATATTTGTCACATACTAAGCCAGATATTGCCTATACAGTGAGTTTAATTAGCCAATTTATGCATAGCCCAAAGGAGACTCATTTACAAGCTGCCCACAGAATTTTACAGTACCTTAAAGGAATTCCAGGAAGAGAAATTCTATTCAAAATGAATGGTAATGTGAAACTTGAAGCCTATACTGATATTGATTATACAGGGTCAATTGTGGATAGGAGGTCAACTACAAGATATTGTACCTTTCTTAGAGGAAATCTTGTGACTTGGAGAAGCAAAAAGCAGGGTATACTGGCTCGGTCCAATGCTGAAGCAGAATTCCGAGTCATGGTACAAGATATATGTAAGTTGCTATGGCTTAAAATCATTTTAAAGACTTGAGGATAAAATGGGAAGAACCTATGAAGCTTTATTGTGATAATAAGTCAGCAATTAGCATAGCCCACAACCCAGTACAACATGATAGATCAAAGCATAATGAAATAGACAGACACTTCATTAAAGAAAAGCTTGATATGCATTTCATATGTGTCATCTCAAGACCAAATTGCAGACATTCTTATCAAGGGACTGGGCTGCCACAATTTTGAGAAAATTGTTTCCAACCTGAGAATGGAAAACACCTATTCACAAGTTTGAGGGGGAGTGTGGGAAATCAAATAGTATTTTAGAAAAAAATAAATTAGAAAAATTGTATATTTTTTTGTAATTAGGAATAATTTCATAAATCAAGAAATCCTAGAATAAAATAGTTATTATATTTCCTAAAATAAATTTCCGACAATAGTGCATATATATATTTTAACTTTTAATATTAATATAATTTAGTAGTTTGTAATTTGTATTTATTGTGCTTATTTTTCATAAAAAACAAATTTTTATTTGCCGTAAGGGAAGATGTAGAGATGAGTGTTAAAAACTTCAGATACAAAATATATTGTTGTCATTATATATTTAAGAACATAAAAAAGACATGCGAAAGCTTTCCTTTTTCTCTTGAAAGACCATCTACAACTATTTTCAGGATATGAATAACAATATACATTATTTTGATAAATTCATTATAATTTACGTGTTTAGTTAAAAGTTAAGGTTAAGAATAATTTAAATATATTATTTTTTAAATTTATCGAAATATCTTTTAAAAAAAAACTTTAATAAACAATCATTCCGTAAACGGAATATTTTATAATAATTAAAAGTTTCCAGTGATTATTTTTATTGTGTTCGCAATTTATGTAATATATAGTCTTTAAACTCTTTCAAAGCATCTCCTTGTTTTCCAGTTAGAGCACTTAAACAAACTACATCTTAAAACTATATTTTAAGAACATTGTAATTATGGTTTCTTTTTTTTTTTTTGACAAATTCCTTCGAAATACGTCACTTTAAGTTAAAATACATTAACTAGTTACACTCTCAATGTATTTTAAGATTATAATTTATTCTCGTATTTTACCTAAAAAGACAAATTCATCTATGTTAAAAAGTTATAATCTCAATCCATCCATGCATTTTAATTTCAAAATCATAAATATATTATAAAGATAAAAGGATAACTTATTTCTCAATAATAATGTACTGTACCATTAAAATTAAAATTGATTTGATTCGGATACTATTTTATTTAATTATATATTATAATTTTATTGTACGTCTAATATGATATTTTTACAAAAATATTTTTAAGTTTATTGATAATCATAATAATGATTTAAAAAAATATATCTATAATATTTTTAATTCCCAATATATATTTAATCATAGTATTTATTGATTAATGACGTGAGATTTTTCAACAAAATAATTGAATTTTATTAACTTTCATAATAATAATTATCAATTTTAATTCACAATATATACTTAATTATAGTGTTTATTGATTGATAAAAAAATTTATAGATTCTATTACAATCCTGGCCCTTTTCAATTTTTAAGATATAACTTTAAATCTCTTACTGTTTGTTTACATTTAGACTTTAAAAAGTCTGTAAATTCAGTTTAATCTTTATTTACGTATGTTTTTTTTGTATTTTAAAACTTAATCGATAAATTTTCTGGTAAAAATCTAAATGATTATATTAGGTAAAAATTCGATTTAACCAAAATAAGAAAATCATATATAAAATTAAATATTGGATAAACGTTACAAATTTTTAATTTAAGGACAAATTAGAAAAATAGAAAAAAAAAACATAAATATTAAAGAGATACCCAAACTATAATGATTCATTTCTTTGTACTGTAAGTGTATGGAAAACGACCTCGTACTCGTACAATTCTATATCAACAAACGTTGAAATTAAAAACAAATGTCAATTGGTTAAAGTTTCAAATGTCAATTGGTTAAAGTTTCAAATGTCACTTAAATTTTAATTAAAGAATGTAACCAAACATCTAAAAGAAGTTACATTAAAATTTTGTCATTAATAATGAGTTCACAATGCACTGCTAGCTCTAACCACATAGAATTAGTAGTTAATGATAATATGTATAACTTTAAAAAGGAGACTTCAAAGATGATGGTTCTCCCTTGTGTAACACAATAACAGTCGATGGACCAAACTTATCCTGATTGAAGTCCTCCAATTTCTTAGACAACTAAAAGAAAGTAAGAAATAGATGGAGATGAATTTTGCTTAGTGGCTTTAACTTCTTTGAAAACATGACTTAAAAACATGTAATAATTATGCAAGTTTTTCAAAATGATTACAAGTAGAACTGTCAAGAACCAATTAGACAGATTTTACGATTGAATTTGCTTAGAGGAAGGAAGGAGAAACAATGTGTGACAGTCATGGTTTACCTATATCTCCAAAAGCTCTTATGGTTCAAAACTCCGAGCATTTATAACCAACATTTTCTTCTTTGAAGCTCCATAGAAAAGTGGAGCTGCCTGTAGTATTTACATCCAACCTAAGACGTGCACATCAGAAGTTACTTGTAACATGCGAAGCAGTTAAGAAGGTATTTGTAAAACCTCTTCTTCCTTAGCTTCCTCCGATGCTGGTTCCTCTTGTCGTTCAACGGGACCTTGAGGAGTTCCAAAGAGAGTGGCAAAAATCTGCCTATGGCATTGATCACAGAAATAGAAATAGGAGAAGTGGGCCTCGTTTGGAAGTTTATGGATAACAGCTTCTGGCAAAACCCGTTCTATGTACTCCATCATTGATGGTGGGACCACCCTATCATCCAGTCCCTGTTGAGTGTTCAAAAGGGAAACATAAGATTTACATTTAAGAACATGTTATACTTAATTAGAACATAAAAAATCACTGCAATTATACTGATATATAACACTTAACATAGGTGTCCATCAGCACTTTTACAAGAATAAAATACAATAAATAAAATTAATTTGTTTGTAAACTAAAATTTTAACTGTGCCTAAACTAATTTAGAAAAATTTATATTAGATTTCCCGGAAGTTAAATTTTAACTTACACATGCCAATTTTAGTTTATTCATTATTTATGGATAAACTTATTTCATATTTTTAGAGAAATTTATCCAGTGTCTCTAAATTTGTCCAAATCTTCTTGCCACGTGATAGTTTGATCATTTACTCCTTTACACTATAAGTATTGTAGACTACTCACACAAATTTATTTTTGAAATGAAATGAAAACATGTCAAATAATTTATCCACACTTGAAATAGATAGAAGCACTAAAATGAATGTTTGTTCCAAGATGAATTGCTAATTTGAAACATAAACGATGTAATGGATACCCAGTGAGATATATTTGAGCACGAAGATCAACATATCCTTTTTTCCCCTCTTTGGGCAAATGTTTCAGCATCATTCAGTGGAGTTGATGCAGATTAAGACAGAACTTTTTTTGGAGCAATTGTTAATGCAATAATCTTAAATATAACTTTTCTGAAATGAAAAATCTCCTGATTTCAATTTTCCTACTTCGTGGAAGAGGCTGTTTATTACCACTTTTTTTATACATTCCTACAACTTCAAAGACCTTCAACTTAGCATGAAGGAAGTCAGTTGCACAGGAATGACACTATAGTGTAAATAACGATACAAAAATTGTAGTAACTAAAGAACAATGTGTTAAAAGTTCAAACCTGCCATATGTGTGTAAGGCCGAGAAATCCTGCTAATTCACAGTCCGCCTGACTGTACATGGATTTCAGCCAAAGTAGTATGCCTCTTGTTTGACACTTCTTTTGCACATGAAGTTCTCTAAGGTCGAAACCCCAATTTGATACCTGCATAACAGCTTCTTCTATAAATGGCCGTATCTTTCCCTGACGAACTGACTCCTCCACATCCCTTTGCCAAAATTCCTCAAATTCTGGTTCTTCAATCACAAGTTTATCCTGCACATGTGAAATTGATTATATTAACATAGCAGCGCTAAATATCTTTTACACGGAGACAATTTTGCAAGCTGCTAGTGAAATGAATCTATGTCACTTATAGCTGTGTTTTGGATTTATACTTGAAAATCATCTTTAACTTTACGTTAAATGTGAGATGTAGCAGCCAAGGCAAGGAAGAGAGGAAAATCAATTTCTCACAGACTACCATGATAACCATAACAGTAAAAAATAATGTCAGATGTGGTCAAATTAGAAGAGCACAATCACTCTATCTCTTCCAAAATACAACAAGATTGAAGCCAACAATATTAAATAAATCTCTATAGCTTAATATTTTGGTAAAGAAATTTCAAGAAACAAAAATCTTGTAAGGCTACATGGTTTCTTGCCCATAAAATACATTGGCAATTGAAAATCTATCAGTGTGATTCAGTATCCTGCAGATAAAGCATTGGCTTTGAGGTAACATATTATTAGCATGAACAGACAAGTGACTGCACAAATTTAAACCAAATGCCAACAATTAACTCTGTTTATTTCCAGCACACATGAATCCACTCCAGTCCTAATATTGCAATACAGAAAAAGCCATTTGATATTGATGAACAATGAAACATTTGAAAGTAATTGTACTTGTTTGTTAGATAGTAAAAGTATGATTTATGGCGCACTCACCTTCTTTCCTGGTGAGAAAGATAGCAGTTTATCAATCTTGTCATGCTCTTCAGGTAAGAAGCTTTTTCGATAGAAAAAACTGAGAAGTTTCGGAAATCTACGAGCCAAGGAATACATCATTTTCCTCTTTGGCAGCCACTTCTCCCAAGTTCTTTTTGTTTCCTCCTTAGTCATGTGCGGGTCGTATGGGTTAATCATAGGAGCCAACATTGCAGCACCTGCAATTTGGACAATATAAAATGTTAGATCAGATTATGCACTCCTTGTCTTTGATTGGGGTTGGTGGATAGGTAGACGAGAAATAAAGCAAACATTTCCAAAAAATGTAGGATACCAAAGAGCAAATTGCTTTTATTAATTTAGTGAGATCTCAATGGATCTTTTTTCTTTTTCATTTCTTTCATGTTAACTTGTAAGAATAAAATGCAGTCGAATTAATAACTTCATTGGCATTTGATATGCATGTGCCCCCTAAATTTTAACATTATTAGTTTATTATAAGCCACTCTCAGTCTACAAGCTGCATGGGAGGTAATATAGAGCATCAAATCACATTCCTCTGCATGAATTCCAAAGAGTTGATTTCATCAATAGATGATATTTTCTATAGCCAGATATTCTAAACCAAGTTGCAACCTGCAAGAGATTGGTGCTCTATTCTGCATGAAACACCTCCCATTTTTCATTGGGAATAACAATTTACTATGTATTCTCTTTAGACATTCAAACGAGTCAGTCATTGTGTTTTAAAGCAGGTGATATACCATTTTTTAAAATGTAAAACTAGATAGAATCACTATGCCTACACTTTGAGTTGTTCTGAACTCTAAGGTCAAACTATTTGTTATTTAGTAAATAAAGTAAGAACTAAGAATTCTGAGTCTCTAGAGGGTCCTCCAAAATGCTGAATGTGAAAGGATTTAAAATGAAAATAATTGAAAGAAACCAAGATAACTAGACTTTGGACCAATCAAGACATATCCCAGTTGTATCCCTTATTTCCTATCGCATATCCTCAATCAGTTGAGGCCTTGAGGCCCTTGTTGGACAGCACCATATGAATTGAGGTTTCTGTGGTACACTTAATAATTGACATACCTGCCCAATTGGCAATATAATTGAACATTGGAATTTACATCCATATATACCCAATATACAATAATTCTGCCAAGTGGCCAGGGGTATCACCACTTAGAGATCTGATTTAATTATTATTAGTGTCAGAATGAGGTCCAAGAAGAATCTTTTACGAACAATTTAAAGGTATCTAGAAAATAAAAAGCTTAAAAAGATGAACAACCTGCTATTCTCTCAGGAATATATCTGAGAGAAGCCCAGGCATGAATGCATCCACTGGAGTGACATAGTAACCAGAACTTATCACTAACATTGACAGCATTGACTAGATGCAGAATATCCATAGCTGATGAGTTGAGATCTCTAGCGGGATGAGGATCACTCTCCCCAAAACCAGGAAGATCATACGTGACAAAGCGAATGCCATACTCTTCAAGCAAAGATCTTTTGACTCCAGGTAAACCTTCCATTGCAAAGAAAGTAGAATAAGATGGAAGATAAATTTCAGTCTGCTCCTCATAAAAATTGCACCCAAAAAGCTTTTCTGATAACTAAAATTTCAACTTCTTTTACCTGCTAGTCTGGACGAAAGAAAAGAATGAGGGGCGACAAGTGAAAATCTAGCAGTGTCTGACGAAACACCTTGCTCATGATAAGCCATGTATCTACCATCAGGAAGTTGCACACGACTAGCACTAGGAGGATGTTTACGCACCTTCGTCATAGGAGCTACTGTCTCACGACTGGGATCTACACTTATAGCTGCAAAACTAAAACATTCAGTAAATCTTGTACCAAGCTAATACCATCAGGAAAAGGATCATTTGTAAGCAATAATGAAACTTGCTTCAAAATTTCATACACACATGACTTAACTCAATCAACAGGTATAGAATGAAGATTAAAAAATTAAATAAATACATGACAAGGAAACAGTCAGATAATTCTATAGGTTCCGTCATTTATAAAAATTCAATCGAAGCAATATATGGCAATAATACTGAATAAGTTTAAATCTTGGTTGGATAAACTTTAGTTTTAGAAAATAAAACAAAAAGATTTTAAAAAAAAAAAGACCCATTAACCTCTCCAGTAAAACTTATTAAGTATAGAAAATTAGAAGGAAAAAACTAAGTTTATCTTTTGAGCTCAAATTAGTTTATGCATAAGTTAAAAAATGGTTTGTATAAAAGCTAAATGAGATAGTATATACAAATTAACTAATAAATAAGTTGATTTAAACTTAAAGAAAAAAAAATATTTCATATGTTAATTTTTTTTTCTCCTATATGAACGCTTAACTTCAAACTCAATCATTTTTTTTAAAGATTAAGATACATAAAAATTGATTTTAATTAATGAAGAAAGCTCAAACCACCCTCTCGTGTTTGTTTTCTTTTCCTGCTTATATATTAAAGTTTATCCAAACAATGTCACAGAGGCTGTCCAGACAAATTATTCCTAAGAGAAAAATTATAATAAGGTTGTTCATAAATCTAAGTTTATTCACAAGTTAAAAAGATAAAAAATTAAAAAAAAACATTAAATTTAATCTTTTCTTCTTATTCTTCTTCACTAAAAAAATGTGGAAACAGGTTCTGAATCTAACACAGTCCAGTCTAGTCTCCTCAGTAGCACTTACTATGATTGGCCAAAAGAAAAGTAAGGAACTAACAAATACAGTAACAGATAGCGAGTGAAACTAATTAATTATGCTCTTCACAAGCAATGAAATAATAACATAAAAATTCATAGTGCAAGAAAGGAAGAGGAGTAGCGTACCCGCGAGCGCGAGAATGAAAACGAACAAGACAACGGACCAAGCATGAACGGGATCACGATCCTCAGGGAGAAAGTCGTTGAGAAAACTCAACCGCTTCGAAACCTTGGAACAAGGACCACCGAACTTCCTCACGATATAGGAATCCTCGTTCATCAAGTTCTGCCGCAGAATGTCCCTAAACCCTCTCCCCAGCTCGAAGAGTATCTCGCACCACGCCATGACGAACCCCCAGGCCTGCTCCTTCAAGCTCTCCCCGGACTCCACCGACTCGCTCTGCGGCGCGTACACGGACCCCCTCACCTCAAACGGCGTCGCGGAGGAGCCGTTCAGATCTCCGCCGTAGCGCACGCCCGAATCCTCTATGAGACTGGCCAGCTCCTCCGTCCACGTGTCCCCGCCTCTCACCTCCACCATTTCGCTACCGCTCCCTCCCACCCTCGAAATTCTCGAACCAATAAAGTCACTTCTCACTTATTCGCGTGACGGTCGGTGATGATGCAGAGCCACGACACCCCCTTCCAACCGCAACATCATCTTCTTTTTTAATTATTTTTAACTGCACAAAGCGTGATCTAGAAGCAAAACAAAACCTTTTCATCAACTATTCTTCGTTAATTAATAAATTAATTTATCAATAATAATCCGACCAGTATTCAAACCAGGTTAAAAAAATTCAAAAAGAACACGAATATTAGGAGGGAAAAAAAGGCAAAAAGAGGAATATTAGAATTTCTCACTTTTTGAACCTTTGTTGAACCCTCAGTTTACTGGATGAGTCGTGTTGGTTAAGTTACTGTTCCACTCTTTTGAGCAACGATTGTTCAAAGATAGTGGAAAGTTAGAAGGTTATTAAATAAGTTTAATTCTTAAACCGACAAAATTCTTTACATTATGAAATTATTAAATTAGGATGAAATTGACGGCGAAGATGTGGCCACGTCAGAGACGATAGCATAGCACGTGAAACCAACGGCCCACGCATTACTGTTAGGTCACTGCGTGTGTGTCTGCTCTGGCGGTTGGGTGGAAATTTCTTGTATTTTACGAAGATGTGTCGTTTTGGTCCATTGCACTCTATTATTGGTGTTTGTAGGGACTAATTATTCAACCATGATTATTTATTTTTGGATAAACTTGTTTAAACATAAATATATATATTTAAACAAGTTTCTCCAATATGTTAAAATTAACTTATCCATAAGATAAAAATAAAAATTTAGAAGATTTAAAGGAATTGCTATATGAAAAACCTTCTAGAAGTTAATTCATGTATAAATGTTAATATTTGATCTTTGAATCAACTTCTTTCTATAAAAACGACATCTTTTTTCTTTCAATGTTGAGACCATTGAATCTCAATATGTAATTTGTATGGATTAATATAAAGATAACTAAAGTGAAAAAAAAAATCATTAATAATATTTTTTTTAAGCCCTGTGTTAGTAATTTGTGTTGTCCTTTTCCTATCTTCAATTTTTCATTTTTACATATACAATACTATTAAAAAAATCGTTATATTTTTATTTTTCTAGTTAACATAGTTATGATGAAAAAGCTAAAAAAAACATATACATTATGAGGATAAACAAATCTGATTTACGTAGATTAAACGAGTTTTTATTATTAACATTAGTTATTATTAATGATTCTTTTATTTATTTACAATAATAATAAATTTATAAAAAAATTTATTAAAATATATACAATGTGAAGTTGTGGTGGAAGCATGACTCCGTAATATTTGTGTCGCCACCGGTTAGTGTATTGTATTTTTTTCGTTCAAAATTAATTTTAAATTTTTTTTCCAAAATATTATTCAGAAAATTCTTCAAATATATTATTAAAAATATTTTTAAAAATTAAAAAACTATAAAGTAAACTTAATATCAGACATTTAAATTATTTGATTATTTTAAGTAGATGAGGGTTGTTGAGCCTGTTTCACTTTGGGCCTTGTTTTCTTTTAGATCTGGCGGCGTTAGGTCCATCATTCATGCTATTTTCATATTTTTTTTATTTTGAAGCATTATAACTGTTCATAATTTTAAATAACGTATTATTCATTTTATTTGTATATAAATATTTAACTAGTAACTTTTTTTTATGACTAATTTTTACTATCAAAATTTGGCTGAGTATCTTCAATGTGTAGATTTTTCATAATTATATATTTCTATTAAAGAACTTGACACCTTGTGTTAATAATATGCTGAAATATTTTTTTTATTATTATATTAATTATTCAAAATAATCTGCAGAAATTCAGACAATTGTAATTTTTAATATTTTTGTAAAAATTATTTTTTTAAAATGGGATTGATTTAAAATATATATATATATATATATATATATATATATATATATATATATATATATATATATATATATATATATATATGTAACCTTGGAGATTCTTTACTCTCTCGTAAAGGTATCAGATTTATTGTTCTTGCTGACAATGCGTAGGAGTTACCTTTTGAAAGAATCTAGGTTGTTCTTCCATTTTTTGTTTTCTACATAAGGCATGAATGGGATCTGAAATCTAGGTCTTAATAGAAAAATAAAATATATAATTTATTTTTAAAACCACCTAATTAGATAATAGATGAATTCATTGTTTGTGATAAATTTCTTTTATATAAATTATGCTTTATTTTAATATTTAATATGAATAAATACATGTGTTTTATTTAAAAATAATGGAAATTGTATCTATTTGAGAATAAAGATATAATATAATTAACTATGATAATTAGATAAGCATTTTGGCTAGGGATGGCAAAACGGGTCAGCCGCTCCGTTTTGGCCCGCCCGCTTTGGTGGTCCGATATAGTTATGACGGTCAGTAACCTTGCCCGCCCACCAAGGGACGGGTTAGCGGATCGACCAGCTATAATTTAGAAAAAAATAATTTATTTTTTAAAATAATTTTTTTAATAAATTTAATAATAAGATTATTATTTGTTTGTCAATAATTTAATATATATATATATATATATTATTTTAATTTAATAATATAAATCAATATATTATTTTAAGAAATTATAATTTAAAACAATAATAAAATTTACATAATAATAAATAATAACACATATATATATAACGTTAAAACTTATAAAATTTATATTTTTTATATTGAAAAATTCAAATACCTATATCTTTTTTATTTGATAAAACTTCACATTATTATTGGTTGAGTAATTCTTACACCTTTAATTCAAGTCATAAGAATAAAAATAATCAGTGTTTAAGATGAATAAGGAAAACCGGAGAGAAGGTTGTGTTTCAGTAAGGAAAATATTTTATGTGAGAGTAAAACTTTTTTAATTCTCTTTTTAAAATTTTTAACTTTATATATTATCTTTATAATTAATTTTTATTACAATAAAAATTTATATTTTTATTAATTAGGCGGGTCGCGGTCGGCCCACCCAATCCCGTGGGTTGGCCCGCGGGTTGGCGGGCTTGGTAGGCGGGCCAAAGCGGCTGATGGGCTGAAAACACCAACCCCGCCATATTATGGCGGTCGGCGAGCCGACCATCCTAATTTTGGCATTATCCGATATTATATATATATATATATATATATAATAAAAATAAAGATAAAATATCTTATTATTTTCGAATTATTATAAATTTAATTTATAAAAGATTTTGTATGTTTTTTTATATATGATTTATATATAATTATTTATTTTTTATTGATTTAAGCATAATTTTTTGTAATTTTTAATATTCTTGGAAAGATAAAAAATTTGGCCGTCAAATATAATCTCAGTGATAATATTTGGACTCCTCATGAAAATTAAGATAGAATATTGTTCTACTCATATCTAGGCATGACAACGAGGCGGGACAGGAGCGGATTTTGCCTTCCCGATGCCCGTCCCAACTATTTTAATTGTCCTCATCTCGTCTCCGATCTATATTATTTTTAAAATATAATTATATTTATAATAAATTAAATTTACTATGTATTTTTTATATATAAATAAATTTTTATAAAATAAATTTTTATATTAAAATATGTATGTAAAAGAAATATTTTATCATTTTTATGTATATATATGGAATATTTATAATAATAATAATAATATTATTATTATAACATTGTATTCAAACATTTAAATACTTATTATATTATTATTATTATTATTATTATTATTATTATTATTATTATATATTTAAACATTTGATTACGTATATAAGTTAATTTATTTTTAAGTTTTATTTTAAAATATAAAATATATAATTTATAAGGAAATATTTAATAAGTTAATTCTTATTTAATTAATTTGAAGTAATAAAAGTTTAAATTATCAATTTTTTTAATTCTTTAAAATACAATTACTTTATTAAGATAAAATTTGATATATGACAAATAAAAATAATAAGATTCAAAAAATATGGCATAATAAAATCTAATAAATATAAATTATAAATAAAATAATATTAGTTATTACTAAGATTTATGTAAAATATTTAGAAAAAGATAAAGACGAAAAATAAATTGATTAGAAAGATTAAGAAAATGTGAAAAACTGAAAAACAATAGAAAAAAAAATAATGTAATAAACTAATTAATATAAAAGATAAAAAAAATAAAAAGTGGGTAGAAAAAAAGTAAAAAATGGTAAAATATAAAAAATGACCTTAGATGTAATAAAAAAATGAAAATACTATTAAAATATTAATATTTTAAAATTTAAATTTAAATATAAAGTCGGGACGGAGACGGATCGGAGTTGAGCCGCTCCACCCTGGTCAACTTGATTTTTTCCGTCAAACTCGGGGACGAAGACGGATCGGTCCCAACGGATATGAGTTTAATTGTCATCTCTATTCATATCTTTTAATCTTTCATATAAAATTATATTTATGACGAGTCTTATTATATTTAAGAACCGAGACCTAAGATATATTTTTTTTTCTTTCAATAAAATCTAGATAAACTAAAATTGTTCAAATAACTCAATTATTTGTTATATCTATTTAATTTGAATTTTTTTTTACGTAAAAATTATTGTTACATTTTACCTGTATAAAATCAAATATATATATATATATATATATATATATATATATATATATATATATATATATATTTTTTTTGTCATAACTTTTTTATGGTGAAAGAAGTTTATTTTAATTAAGAAAATTTCAAACTTATTTTATTAACAATAAAATTATGTTGATAATTTTTATCTCTAATTGGATATTGATTTTGTCAATCAGTAATTATTAAATGATATTTTTTATTTATTTTCAACTAACAATTTGAATAATAAAATCCATTACTTATAAGATGGATATCATGATATTTAACCCACAAATTCATTGATGAATTTTATTTTATAAATTTTTAAAATAAATTATTAGTGACAAATATAAAATATTTAAAATTAGAATTTAGATCTATATTTTTTATCTAAATTATAAAAATATTTTTTTAAAAAAATTAATATTATTTATATTTATATTTTGTATCACGATTTATTTTAATTAATATTTTATAAGATTAATTTAAATTTTATTTGTATTTTATTATTTAATTTTAATTAACTTATATTTTATGATAAAAATATAAAATATATTTTAAAAATAATTTTTAAAACATTTATTTAATACAAAATAAAATAAAGTAAATCAGAATATATATATATATATATATATATATCTCAAATAATAATATTCTCCTCTTTATTTATTTATATATATATATAATATTTAATAAATTATTTATAATTACATAATTTAACTCAAGCCTAATCAATAGTGTAAAATTAATATTACAAAACCCATTTGCCAAGTCCAAATTATGGACCAAAAATAAAATGATACATGTTCATTTTCATTGAAAATTTTGGATAACTAAGTAAAAAAAACAAGTGATTTTTTTTATCTTAATAAAAAATTTATGATTTGACTATATAACCATTAATTAATACTCTTTCTCCAATTCTCACAATCATTAATTATATGAGGAGGAGAAATTTCATTGTCTCACCTTTTCTTTTTCATTCATGACCACGCATGTGACAAAAGGTAGAAAAAAGTATGATTTAACAATTAGTGGCAGAATTAATAAAAAATTTATCAACATAATTTTATTACTAATAAGATAATTTATTTAAAAATATTAAATAAATTTATTTTATCATTAAAAATAATTAAATTCAGATTTTATAAAATATTATTTAATTTTATAACCGAAAACTTTTACCGTAAAAACAAACATCGACTACACATAAGATGGTAAAAAAAAGTCAACAATTAATGGAAAAATATAAAAATGTAATCATAAACTAACTCGCAAATATTTAAAATATTTAAGAATTAAATCACAAATAACTTCAATTTAAGAACCATTTTGTAATTGACCTAAAATATTTAAGAATCAAGTTACAATTTATAAAACTGCAGAGACTTAAAATATATTTAGGAGTTAATTTAGTCAAGGAAAATAATAAGACACAAAATCATGATTTTGTTGAAGATGGGTGGTTTGATATTTCAACGGGATTAATAATATAAGATTTTTAAAGTATTTTTATTCTTACAAGAAATTATAGTGGATTTTTAATTGTCACATTATATTTCTCTTCAAATTTTTATAAATTAATTCTAACAGTGGATTTTTATAAATAACTCACCACCCAAACCCACCAGACCAAATCTACCCTTTCCACCACCAAACCCTAACCCGCGAGACCCACCCTGTCACATCCTAACCCGCGAGATCCAGCCCCTCACCCTAACCCACGAGACCTAGCCCCTCACCCTAACCCGCAAGACGACCTAAGAGTTGGACCACTCGTCATCGCAAAAGTTAGACTTGTGACGAGTTGCACCACCTGAGCGGATTACTGGAAGAGGTTCATTTTTGGCATTCCATTTTCGGTGGAAGCTCAGATGGAGGGAGCGAAATTCCGACTTTAAGGTGGAACCTATTTCCATGAGGCACCAGCGAGCCATCTTCAGGTGAACATTCCTCTTTGATTTGTTGCATTATTCGATTCGTTGAATTTTGTTGGTGAGAACCGCGAGAACAAATTGAAAAAAATTGGGAAAAATAACTTTTAGGAACATTACTTGTACAAGATGTAGTGACTAACTTTTCAAAATTTTTGTTGTCACGTTGGATTGTTTGAACGACAATTTCTTATAAACACCTTTGCTTATAAGTAACTGATACCATAAGCAACTCCGGTTAAAATTGCTCTTATGAAGATTCTCATCTCATAAATGATGTAAAAAAATATAATATCATTCTCAATAAAAAAAATTAAAATATTACTTTATAATTTTTCTTATTTATAAATTATTTAATTTTTTATTTTTACATGAGACTTTAACTTACACTTTTAATTTCATTAAAAAGTAATACACTTATAGATAATTACTATATATTATTTATATTATTATTACAATAATAATAAATAAATAAATAGTAATTTATATAAAAACATACGTTGTGAAGTGACTTCATGTTGGATCTCGTGTGTGAAAATTGGTTGGACTAGAATAATTAGAGTATCATGAATGAGATAAGTTTTTATAAATTTAATCCTATATTCTATATAGTTATGGTACTAATGGTTGATTATGGTAATAGATATTTTGATATGTAATTATAATTAAAATATATATAGTTAATTTGAATAAGGGGTTGAATCGGAACCAATTTTCAAAGTTTATTATGCTTAGTCATTTGTGTTAGGTTAACTAATAATTATATTTGATCTTCATTCTAATGATCAAACATGTATCAATAATCCTATACTGTAAACATGTTATAAACTAAATGCGAAAGCATACCTGAATTGGTCATAATGACAATATCCTTTGTAGAGCACTTTTGAGTTGATCTTATGGTCTTCCCCCTGAAGAGCACCTGTATTTCCCTCTTGATTTTCTCTCTTGATGGGGATAGAAAGAAAAGAACGGGACTGTAATTGTGTTTTGTCTCTATGCTCTCAGAAGGGGACCATGACCCTTTATATAACCAAAATTAGGTTAATTACTTAAGTTTTAGTATTTTCAATTTGGCCCCTCATCAAATTAGAAATTACTCTATGGTCTCTACACAATCATATTTTCATGACATATGCCTTTAGCCAAAACTTTAATTTATTCAGATCACTTTATTATTTGGCTTAATAAATAATTACCCTAACACATTTAAATATGTATCATATATATACATGACCTAAAATTTGCCAACAATCTCCCACTGGTCACAAATATATATGTTTTTACAACCTTACAAATGTGTTAGACTTTATGAGCTCAAAATTGTCATTATATTCCTTTAGCATATTCTAAAAGCCCTGTCCATTAATCATATCAGGATATAGAACCAAACCAGCTTTTCATTGCATCATCGCAACTAAAACCAACAAGATTACTCATCCTGACATAACCAAATGACATGGATTCATCATGAAATGTGTAGCATGAAAAATTACGTGAAGGTGATCTGTACACATCTATTTTCAACTGGTCCAAACTTTAACTTATCGAGATCGATACAATAACCTTAATGTACAAAGTGTAATGAATGAACAAGAAAACCGCATATCTATAGATAACCAAATATGTCCAAAAAAAACAATGTATACATATATAAAATTAAACATAGAACATAAAATATATGAAAATGACTAACTCCCACTAAACCACAAATTCCTCAAACTGTAAAACACCCATGTGAGCAACATGCTCATGAAAGACCTTGGGCGGAAGTCCTTTAGTTAGAGGATATGCTATCATGGAGTTTGTCCTTAAGTGTTCTATGGAAATCTGTCCACTTTGTACTCTTTCCTTAACAATACAGCTGATTTATTGTCACAATATAACTTAAGTGGTCTTTCAATGCCTTTCACAATTTGTAGCCCTGTGACAAAATTTCTCAGCCATATTCCATGATTTGATGCCTCATAGCATGCTACAAATTCTTGACATCCTGCAAAATCTGAGTCAGAAAACCCAGCGATCTCCAACTGGTCTGACCTCCTGTATGTGAGCATATAATCTTTTGTTCTCTTTAAATATCTTATGACCCTTTTTGCTGCTTTCCAATGGTCTATTCCTGAATTGCTTAAATATCTGCCTAGAACCCCAACTATGTATGCTATGTCTGGACGCGTACATACTTGGGCATACATTAAACTCCCTACAGCTGATGCATAGGGAATCTTTTCCATTTCCTCAATTTCCAAATTTCCCTTTGGGCACTGATTGAGACTAAACTTGTCTCCCTTAGTAACTGGAGTATCCCCGGCTCATGACGCACAGGTTCTTGAGGATCTTGAGTTTGGTCTTGACGAACAATCAAATCATCTTGAATATGGGGTTTATCATCAATGACTTGTGGAGGTTCCGAACTTACTTTATTAAAAGTAACTGTTTGAATCGGTTATGGATTTATTGTCGATTCTTCCCCCAATACAAAATTCTTAATCTTATTCTTCCCCCCAAACTCAATATCCTCAAAGAACATAACAGTTCCCATCTCAAAAATTGTCTTTAATGTGGGATCATAAAATTTATATCCCATGGCTCTTTCAGAATAACCAATGAAGTAACTACTTACTGTTCGGAAGTCTAATTTTAGTTTAGTACCACGTGATTCTGTATTAAGAGTTGCATTATAGATGACCACAATATCAAGTAAATATAGATTATCATTAGCTAAAAAATGAACCAATTATAACAATATCTGAATTAAAAGACAAACTGAACTTATTGTTTCCAAATGAACACAAATAACCTAATTTGTCCAAATAAGAAATTGAAACCAAATTCCGTCTAAAAGACGGCACGACAAAAAATGTCTTTTAAATCTAAAAAAAATAAAAAAAATAGTACACAATAATAATCTAAAATGTTCAATAGTCTCCATCTCCACCAATTTGTCATTTTCAACGTATATTCATCTTTCAGAATTAGTTGGCTTCCTGTAGTTTGGGCAACCCTTTCTTTTCACGCCAAGCATGATATTTAGCACATTGCTTCTTTATGTGTCCAGTCTTATTGCAAAAGAAACATTTATTTTCTTGAGTTTGTTTCTTTTGTTCTGGACCTTTAGCAGCTTCCTTCTTGGGATCCTCCGATCTCTTTCTTTTGCCTTTAGTCTTAAAGGTGCTTGCAAAATGAGCACTTTCTGTCTTGTCTTGTTTTAGCCTTTCTTCTTCTTGCACGCAATGAGAAATGAGCTCATTAAGAGACCATTTATCCTTTTGACAGTTGTAAGATACCTTAAATTGATTAAACGTTGCGGGAAGAGAAATCAACACCAAATGAATGAGCAAGTCTTCTGAGAGTTCAAGCTTTAGTGCCTTGAGCTTAAAAACAATATTAGACATGCTCATAATGTATTCCCTGATATTTCCTTTGCCCTGATATTTCATGGAGATCAAGTTCTGAAGAAGAGTGCTTGTCTCCGCCTTATCGCTTTTTGCAAAGTGTTGCTCAATTTCAGCAAGGAACTCTTTGGCACTTGTGATGTTTTCAGAAACAGTGCCCCTAAACACCTCCGGGATGTCGCGCTTAATGATCATTAGACTCATGCGATTTGAGCGATCCCACTTTTCATAATCTCTTTTCTGTTCAGAGGTACTTGAATCCGTAGGAACAGGGGGTTGCTCAGTCCTTAACGCAAGATCCATATCCATGCAGCCAAGAATAATATCAATGTTCTCTTTCCAGTCCTTAAAATTTGTTCCATTGAGGACCGGAACAGAATTTAAATTGGCAGATACAGAAGCAATTGTAGCTGGATTAGAACAAAAGAAATAAACTAATTATGCTCACATTATAAAATAAATAATTATAAATAAAATATATATTCAAATAATGGTTTAACCCATCTCAAGACACCCAATGCACCATCAATATCAAGTCTTTGGACAGTAATATTAACTGCTAGAGGTATCTTGTTGTAATAATCAAACATTGACAATAAAGCACGTCCAACAACAAACCAGTCTTTGGATTGATTTATCATCAACAAAGCAAATCCTTATAATTATCACATGTTTATCATTACAAGTGTGTGTGCAATTCGGCCAAATATTAATCTTCCTTTGGGCCGAATAATACTCGCATGAATATACACAAAACACTAACATTCAATATTTTTCATAAACTGCCCAATTCAAGAGAGGTTACTTTGGTAACTTCTTGACTCAATTTGTTCACAAAAAAAATATTAAACTACCAAAAAATGAATATATTAATTATATAGAAAAACCAAATATTTATAATTCTAAAGAAGGAAAAAATTATAATTTCTATATATGCACTTTAAGTTGGATTGTTTTGAAATTTGTCAATTAAATATATATGAAGGAGTTGCATCTGAACTTTGCCATCACCGCATGAGCAGTCCAACACCAATCCTTATCCCCACGCACATCCTAAGGCCAATTCCAACCCCTGAAACCATGGAGTTCCAAGTAATGACATTTTTACAGGCATTACATCAAACACGTTACAGGCCTCGTCAAGCTGACCACTTTTAGCAAACTTTTTAAGTAAATGTTCCAGGATGTGGTGTCCTTATGTGAAATATACCTAGCTCTTTATTTATTATTGTTAATGATGGCCACCATTGGGCCGGTGGGCCCACTTCCAAAAATAAAAAAAATAGATATGTTGGACAACCAACGTAGAAGGCAAACTCGATCATAAATATTATCGGGATTGATATCAACTTAGAATATGGCCATAAAAGTATGTTTTATGCTTGGTTCTCAAAACAATGAATAATTTAACATCGATGCATCAATTCTCGTGCTTTATCCTGAAGTTTATTTTGGGAACCAACGTAAATAGTTTCCTGGTAACTTAAATTCTCTGGATTTGGCAGCAGCTTTCTGAAGCACAAAAGATGGAAATCCTGCAGACGACCGAAACCAGGAGGTGCATTCGCAAAAGGGGAAAAGGAATCGCGGCAGAGGAGAAACAGCCCCTACGACCATTGTCTGGTCCTTCAACACCTCTCCTTTACCTTGAACCGCGAGACCTAATCCGGCCACCATGGCCTTGGTTGCGCTTCCCCAATCGCCGCTGCAAAACCCCGTATGAAATTGTGGTATTTGCACAATAAATTTCCCCACATATGTGTCATCTCTTTTTCTAAGTATGTGGCAGGAAGGCATCCAGCACTGCAATATCTTATAGCAAACACCTTGTTTGCCATTTTCTCAAAATCATGAAATGTATAATTTCTTCCACTCATAAAATTGTGACTTTATCTTCAGAATCCCATTCAGCAAGGCGAAGAGGCTGCACTCTAGTCGTAAACTTGAATCCTGCTTTCTCCTTCATTAAAACAACCCCAGCAGGTACTGAAGCACTCAAAGGAGAAACAATCTTGCATATACCATATTTAGAAGCTTCTGGAGCTATCTTTTGCAAATAAATCAAAGGATCCTCAAATTCCTCTTTTGTTGGAGAATACACAGGACACTCTGGAATTGTTTTATTGAATATCTCCACCAGCACTGAATTAGGGAGCGCCATTAATGGTGAGTGGCGGCAGCAGAGAGAAGGAGCGAAGAATTAGGGATTTAGGTATAAATTGAAATTTTAGGGTTTTGGTAAATCCCAAAAATGTTTTGAGGATGAGAATAGCCACAGGGAACCCATAGAAGAAAGCTTATTGGCTTTGCATCCGGGAAGAGGCTCTTCCACATTCCGATTATTATCAAATTCACACCCGTCCCCGTTAGAGTACTTATTCCTCCTATCGGCGTCACATACACCACTGTCAGAATCACCGCGCAGCAGAACTTGTTCACCACCTCTGATTGCTCGTGCACCGGCGGCATCCGCTGCACTATCCCCGTCGCCACCAGCATCATCATCACCGCAGTCGCCACGTTGTGCAGCCACACGTGTAACAGAGAATTGGGTTTTAAGAAACCCGGATTCTCAATTTTGGGGTTTTTAATTAGGGATTTAGGGTTACGTAAATTAATCTAAATTCTTAAATATTTCCTAACACAAACATGAATTAAGTATGAGTTGGCTCTGATACCAATTGTTAGGTTAACTAATAATTATATTTTATCTTCATTCTAATGATCAAACATGTATCAATAATCCCATACTGTAAACATGTTATAAACTAAATGCGAAAGCGTACCTGAATTGGTCATAATGACAATATCCTTTGTAGAGCACTTTTGAGTTGATCTTATGGTCTTCCCCCTGAAGAGCACCTGTATTTCCCTCTTGATTTTCTCTCTTGATGGGGATAAAAAGAAAAGAACGGGACTGTAATTGTGTTTTGTCTCTATGCTCTCAGAAGGGGACCATGACCCTTTATATAACCAAAATTAGGTTAATTACTTAAGTTTTAGTATTTTCAATTTGGCCCTCATCAAATTAGAAATTACTCTATGGTCTCTACACAATCATATTTTCATGACATATTCCTTTAGCCAAAACTTTAATTTATTCAGATCACTTTATTATTTGGCTTAATAAATAATGACCCTAACACATTTAAATATGTATCATATATATACATGACCTAAAATTTGCCAACAATTTGTCTTAGGGGTGATTTCGTTATTATATTAATAATAAAAATAATAATATCTATTCCTATTAAAAACAAAAATATTTAACTATTATATCTATTATAATAGATATAATAATATTATTATGATCATTATATATATATATGTATATATATATATATATATATATATGAAATATTGCTTTTTTTTTAGTTTTAATTTCAATGAATTAAGATATCATAGTGAATATAAATTAATCTTTCATCTTAATTCTTAAATTATGTAAAAATTATTAATAATATCAATATGAGTTTGAAAATTTAATTAATTTATAACTTTTTTTCTTCTTTTTATTTCAATTTTTTGTTTTTTTTATTTATGTGGTGTATTTTTTTAAGTTAAATTCTCATTTTTCACCGATAGGGTAAAAGAAAACAACCACATTTTTTAAATAAGGCGTTGTGGATGGGTTGAAGTTGGTTGATTCTATTCGTCTTTATTCTTGGAAGTAGATCTCTTTGGTTGATATGTGAATGTCTTTTAACCTTGTAGACTAGTACAATAATCCTTAGATCTGTTTTGTTTAATGTGTTTTTTAATAATTTTTCTTTACTTTGTATTATACTTTCTATTTTTGGGATCTAAGTACCCGTTATACTGAATTTAATTAATTGATATTATTTGTTTATAAAAAAAAAAAAAAAACTACCGAAGAGTTTTACTCTCTATAAGAAGTACAAAGAAAATTAAAATCAAAGTCAATATTTAGAATAGGGTGATTCAGATAAAGAGGGACCAATTGCATGTAAAGACAAAATCATGGAAGAGGAAGATGATTCTTTCAATGAAGTGATGGCTGCAAAAATCAAACCTAGCCAGACGCTCCAAATTCAAATTACAAACCTGCCCATTTATCACTTTCTTGCCCAGTTTGAATATTATAAATGTAATTTGTGTGGAGGCTTATGGCTAATTGCAAGTCATAATTTCATTTTAGAAACCTTCATCAAATTTTCCTGGACAAAATATGGGCAGAAGATGGATATTTGTGGTGAAAGAGATAAAGCAAAACGTTAATACACGATATTGTCATGTTTTATATTTTAAAATAAATAAATAATTTTAGTTTAATCTAATCCTACATTAACTTAGAGATTATCCTGTTGAGCTTAGATTGTTTTATCATTTTTAATGATCTATTTTTTAAAATAATTAAAATTTTAAAAAATATTAATATATTTATATTAAAATAATTAATTAAAAAATATTTAAATAAAACAATATTTTTAAATTATATTAATATATATTTTATTTAAAATATAATAATTTAATATATAAATTATAAAAAAAAACTTCTTCCATTTAAACATTTTTTTTAATATTCATCTTTTACTATATTTTGATTACTGTAATATTTAATCACTTTTATTGTTATTACTGTATTCATCCTGTATATTGACTGTTGAAGTTGTTATAAAAATAATAATTTTATTTGAGATATTCACTGAGAACAAAGTTAGATTCGATGTGATATTTCATTTGTATGATTTATACTCATAATAGCAAAAATTGATTTAAATTGGGGAAAGGCCACTACACAATTATTAAGGAAAATGACAAATTACTTTTTACATTAATTTGATAGAAACAATTACATGAATTAATATAATAAATTTTAAAAGTAATTATTATTTCATGAAAGTTTTAAGTATATCGTTACATTAACTAATTGAAAAACAATTGTCGAAAAAGAAAATAATGAAACTTGTTAAAAAATATGGTTTAACATTTAAAACAACGATTTCTTGTGTTATATTTTTCACATATTTAATTTTGAACAAATATTTTAATTGTGATTAAATAGTATAAATTATTAAATATTGAATTAAAATAAAAAAGTTGAATAATATAAAAAAAATATCTGTAATTTAATGTCTTTTTAGGTTGAGAATGATATATGGATTGGACAATATTGGAATACTTCTGTTTTGTGAATCTTCTGAAAAGTCCCAATAAATAAATTTTATTCTAAATATGATATTAATTTTAAAAATAAATTATGTGTATATATATATTTTATATAATTAAAATTTTTAGTCCCTCAAATTTTAAATAGGTAATTTATATTTTTTAGTTCCTAGACATGAAATTCGAAAAATTAAAAACAGTTATATAAAATTTATTTTAGTCCTACAAAATTATTATATTTTGTAATTTAAAAAAATAAAATAAACCTCTTTAAATACCTCTGGAAGAATACAAGACTTATAATAACAAGTTTTGTGGTTTTAAAAGACCTATTACATCTTATAAAATCATATCTCCTACAAATCAA
This sequence comes from Sphenostylis stenocarpa, assembly GCA_963425845.1. Classification (NCBI taxonomy): domain Eukaryota; kingdom Viridiplantae; phylum Streptophyta; class Magnoliopsida; order Fabales; family Fabaceae; genus Sphenostylis; species Sphenostylis stenocarpa. Next base: position 8,278,423 of record OY731404.1, on the reverse strand, counting down.
TTAAAATGTGTTGATGTGATAATATACATAATAAATGAACATTTAACACATTTTTTGAGATTATTAAAAAATTGGATATAAGTTAAAAATAATAATTAAAAAAACTAGTTAACAATTATGATAAAATTGATGAAGTTACGAAATGATTTAACGTATGTATAAAAAATAAAGAAGTAAAATTTGGGTTATCGAAGCGAATATATTAATCCAATTTTAGCGCTGAAGTGTCAGAGTCAGCTTTTTAGCCCTGACCTGACCGTGATTGCAGAAGAAGAAAGAAGTGAAGGGAAGACAATCATGTTATTTAATACTCCTATTTATGGTGATGCGTAACAAGACAATCATCGAGACGGAAACTTTGGAATTTCCTACCTCCACCCTAACCCTCTCCGACACTTGCCAACTCGCCGCTCCCCATCACAATGAACTTCGGGCCCCTGTGGGACCCACCAAAACCCGAGCGTGGACGTCGCGTCCACAGTTTGGAGCGTACAACATAACACCATTGGCGCCTCGGTTTCAAACGTATTTTGCTGTTCCCAGCCACTCCCTCCATTTCCAACTCCAAAAAAAAATAGATAACGAAAACAACGAAAAAGAAGAAGAAGAAAGAGAAGAGGAGAATAAGGTGAAGCACGAGAGGAAAGAGAAAGAAGGTCTATTTCAGAGTTTCACAAGTTACACACACCACTCGGTAAATGCAGTTTCATATCTCTGTGTGTTGTGTTGAGTTCAGTGTGCCCTTCAACTCTTTCCTCCCATTACAAATTTGGAACTTTTCTTCTGGGATGTAATTTGTGATAGCAGTAACAGTGTTATGACTCAAGTTCCTGTGGGGGGAGCGTGTTAGTACATGGTGGCTCTCTGGTTTTTGGATTATTTAGTTTTTGTTTTCTTTCTCCTCTCGTCATGTTTCTTCCAATTTTTCTCTAAAAGGACGACCCATCGTTTTCTGCATAGTGTGTTTTGAAGAAGGAAATGGGAACTCATGCACGTGCTTCTGATGGAAAAACATGATACTGCTCTCTGGTTTTCCGGTATTTGTTCAAGTCAAGGGTTTTGTGTGTGTGTGTGTGTGTTTTTTTTTTATTATTGTTTTCCTGGTTGGTTGTTCTGTGTTCAACAACCTTGGCTAGCTTTAGCACTTAGACTTTGCAATAAAACATTTTGATTTTATAAAGTTTTTTTTTTTTTCACGAGTAGGATAGTTTGTTTTTCTCTTCATTCGGATCAGTGATTTGGTTTCAAGATGCATGTAGATCTGGGTTTTGTCTGTCGTTTGTGTAGGGCATCCTTAAAGTTTGTATCTTTCCTCCCTTTTTAATTCAGGGGTTTATCCTACCACCCAGATTGAAAAATGGGGAATAAAGTCTGCTTCTATTTTCATGAGGTTCACCTGTGTTTAACTTTGACAAGTCTGGCACCGGTTCCATGTTACAAAAACGAAACCATTTTTGTTTTTGCTCTTGAAACATGAATGAGCTGCGACATTATAGTTGTCTGCATAGCCCACCCAATCATTTCTAGTTATTATTGTTCTGTTGACGACATGATGGGTTTGGAAAAATTGGTTACATTTTAGTTTTTAGTGCGGCATTTTATAGGATGCTTAAAGGGGTTAACATTGTAGTTTGTTGCTGGTCAATCGGGGCTCAAGTGTAACGTGGCACTGTGGAGTAAAAGGGAGGAAAGGTCTAAAACAAATTTGGAAAAGTTGGAAGATGGGCTTCGTTAATTATATTTTTCTAATTATTTTGGTGCAAGATTCTATTTGTTTTAAAGCTATTTATTTTATTCATTTTGTTTAGAATTTTGGTAGGTGGTAGTGGAGTTAGTTTACTTGGAGTTTCTTTGAAGGGATTATGTGCGGTTTGTTTGTTGGGTTTTTTGTTGAATGCTGATCCCAGGTGGTCATCTAATGAAAAGTGCAAAGTGCAAACCATTGCCTCTTCTCTCAGTTATAAATCAAATTCCTCATTGTCTTTGTTTCTTTATCAGATTACTATTGCAGGAAGTGTGGGTCAGGGGCTTTGAAGGAGAGGTTCTTTCGTATAACTTCCTACCACACCTGATATTAAATTATGCAGACACCAAAAGCAAGGTAAGATTGTCCTATTTTGACACTTTCGCATCACCCCATTTTTGTACCGCTGTTTCTGAATTCTGGATCTTAATGAGGGGATGGAGTGCTTTTATTTTGTTCACTAGGGTTGGTTCTATGATTTAAGGGTCTTTCTTTTACAAGGATTTAATCTGGGACCATTTATTTAATTAAAGCTCATTTCTGAATTCCTAATAGATCCTAATACAAAAAAGTGAATTCAAACAAATTAAATATAGTTTTTTTCTAGGATATTGGGATCTAAACGAGGGACGAGTACTACTTGTTATCTTTTAAATTTGAATGTACTATTTAGAGCTTGTTGCTTTTCAAAGAACAGTGAAGTACTAAACAGGGGCATAAACATTTAATTGGAGCTGTTTTGTGAACTCCAATTCATATTGCAGTAAGTCTGTTATATAATAACTAATTATAATAGGGTAAACTAGTAACGTATAGGAAATTTTATATTCTTGTGTCCTCTACATATTATGGACACCAAATTCATTGTTGAAACAGTGCTTTTTGTTTAGATTCCATTTTATTCCAAAAATTTGAAAGGGTACTGTTGGAAATTAACTTCTTGATCACCTTACTGTGCTGTGTCAAGATGCTTTTCTATGCATGCCTGCTTATTGGCCTGTGATTGTCTGTGAGCAGAACTGGTACTTCAGAAGTGCCAAGGAAATGTCCAGCCTCTCCTCAGACTGCTCGGAAATTGAAGACACCGGGCTCTGATACTGACTCAGTCTCATCATCTCCAAAACCAGGAAGTAAGACACCAAAAAATAAAAGTCCAAAGGTCGCAGAACGTAAATCACCACGGAGTCCAATATCCGAGGTAATATAAATTAGCCTATGGCTAGATGCCTTAAACTGAGTCAGCCCATTCTAGCTATTTTACAAAAGAACAAAATTTAGATACAGTTCCTTAAGTATTTTTTATACTGATTCCCAATCAGAATTAAAGTTTCACCTCATAAACTTATATTTATTTTTAATGCAACCCCATTATTCAGATTAACAAAATGAAATTCTAGTTTTGATTGGGAAATGATGTAAAAAATACTTAAGGACTTGCATGTAAGTTTTGTTCATTTACAGAAGTCCTTCATGAAAATCCAAGAGACTGAGATTATTGGTAATGTTTTAAATTTTATTATTTGCTCTATGGCCTTGTCCTTTATCATCTGGCTCTAGAAGAAGAGACCAAGCAGGGTACAAGAATTGGAGTCTCAACTTGTTCACCTCGAAGAAGATCTAAAGAGAACTAAGGACCAACTCAACTCCTCTGAGTCATGGAAGAAGAAAGCTCAGCAGGAGGCTGAAGAGGCAAAGAAGCAGGTTTCAGCCATTTCAAAAGAGCTTGAGGAATCCCAGCAACAACTTCTGGAACTATCTGCTTCTGAAGAGGAACGGCTTCAAGAACTCCGCAAGATTTCTCAGGACCGAGATCGAGCTTGGCAATCTGAACTAGAGGCTGTCCAGAAGCAGCACTCAATGGATTCAACTGCTCTGGTGTCTGCCATGAATGAAATCCAGAAACTGAAAATTCAACTTGAAAGAGTGCGTGAATCTGAAGCTGTTCATATTAGCAATGCTGAGTCAGACAATGCTGAGATTGAGGATTTGAAGATGGAGCTTGATGAAGCACTCGCTTTAGTGGAAAAGCTGAAAAATGAGGTAAGTGATTGCAAAGAATCTGAATCCCGGGCTTTGGAAGTAGTTGGCAAAACTCAAATGCAATTGGAAGCAGCAAACAAGACTGTGGAAGCATTCCAGTTAGAAGGTGTTCAAGCATCAGAAGCTTACAAATCCTTAGCTTTAGAGTTGGAGCAATCAAGAGTCCAAGTGAAATCATTGGAGGAACTTGTCAGGAAACTTCAAGCTGATTTGGTTGATGGTGCTAACAAAAATATGTCAGGTCCAGTCAATGAAGTAGAACATGAACTTGCACCGAAGAATGTAGAAAATGAAGAGATATGCCAGCTCAAAGCTGAGCTTGTTTCTGCCAAATCTGAAGCAGCACAGTTAAAATCTGCGCTAGATGTTTCTGAGGTACGGTACCAAGAAGAGTATATTCACAGCACGTTGCAGATTAGAAGTGCTTTTGAACAACTGGAGCATGTAAAATCTGAATCTTCTCAGAAACAGGCTGCATTAAATGTGGAATTGAAGAAAGCTAAAGCTGATATGGAAGAGTTAAGGGAAAGGCTGATGGACAAGGAATCTCAGTTGCAAGGTTTATCTGAGGAGAATGAGGTGCTCATGTCAAGGATTAAGCAAAACCAGCCTAGTGAAACAGAGTCTGAATCTATGGTGGAGCTCAAAAAATTGGATGCTGATATGGCTGAGTTGAAGGAAAGATTATTGGACAGAGAGACAGAACTGCAAAATGTGACTGAAGAAAACAATGCACTGAAGATGGAAATAAAGAGGGTAGAATTAGAGAAGAGTAAAATCCCTGAAGAGGCTGTTGCTTCTGCTGAAGCAGCAAGGACTGCGGAGCGCGAGGCTTTGATGAAACTTGGCTACATAACCGAAGAAGCTGATAAGAGTAACCGAAGAGTAGAACAGGTAACTGAACAGTTAGACGCCACCCAGGCTGCAAATTCTGAGTTAGAGGCTGAATTAAGGAGGTTGAAAGTGCAGTCAGACCAGTGGAGGAAAGCGGCTGAAGCAGCTGCTGCTATGATTTCAACTGGGAACAATGGAAAGTTTGTGGAGAGAACCGGTTCACTTGACAGTAGCTACAATTCTATCAATGCCAAGATGAGTTCACCTTATTCTGAAGACACAGATGACGACTCACCCAAGAAGAAAAATACCAACATGCTGAAGAAGATTGGAGTGTTGTGGAAGAAGAATCATTAATGTATATGCAGGTATTGTTACAACTTATCTTACACTCATTCTAATCTGGTTAGCTTGTTGCTCATATGGTTTAACTTATATTGTTTGTTGTCTTTGTCTACTTTTGGTTAATGTCAGGAATCCTGTGGTGTGGTCCCCCCTAAGCAATTATTGGGTGACATTTGCCTTAAGAAGACCATGTAACAAAATATTTTGAGGCTAAGAAGTTGGAGTAATAGTTTGAAGTTGCTATTAAATTGCCGAGGTTTATTGGTTCCAGTTACTTGCTGCTTGCTACGGCTTTGTAATTGTGCAGTGAGTGTTTTACATTGTAGACCAGGCCTTACATGTATTTGTTCTGTTCTACCAATTTTCATTATCCCTAGACCATAGTAAGTAGTGTAAGCAACCCTACTGGAGGATGAAAGTTGTTTCATTCTTGTTATTTGAGACTATTATCATGTCAAATTTGTTATCCACTATCTTGTTAGGAATGTTAGTTTTATAACTATGGCTGAGTATCCACTGAAGGACACAGGAAACCTTCAGTTCTTGAAATTGTAAGCAACGATCATTGGTTTAGTTTGAGTTTGCAGAAATGCTAGGCCCTTGTTTTTGTAAATGGTGATTTGCTTTGGTTTTGTCATTACATTTTTCTTACTAATATAAAGGGTAAGCTATTTCTAGGTGGACATGAATAATACAGCAATGATGTAGAACTATGATAAAGTTGAATGCGGAGGACACTGATATTCAGTGGCATCCATCTGGGAAGCAAAGCCAGCTACAATATAGAATCAGTATATTGCAAGTGTTACCAATAGATTATGTTGCCATCATAACTGCAAAATTAAATAAACACAGGGTTAAATGAAATCAATATTTAATGACATTTTATAATTTGCGATTTCAATTATCAGATTTTAATCATATGTTTTAGTCTTTAAATTTAATATATCATGACGTTGGAAAAAGTTGAAAAACAGTTAACTATTTAGTCCTTCTAAAAAAATGATTCATTATTTCAAGTAAATTTTACTAGTGTTGGAATATAATATCAACCTGTAAAACATTTTAAAACGTGTTATTTATCGAAATACATGTTAGGGATTCGAATTTTGAAATGTTATTTTATAAAGATTAAAATGGAAATTCATATATTTTAAAAGAACTGAAAAATAGTTATCTAAAACATTATATAATAAAAGATATGAAAATAAAAAAAATGTTATTTTTGTTGGATTAAAGAAAATATTAATTAATGTGGCAAGGAAAAAAAAGACAATACCTGAAAATATAAGTGTCAAGGGAAATTTATAAAATAAAAAATAACTTAATTACTACAAATATAGTATTTAATATTGTTTTTGAAAGCATAAACTTAATTTTATATTGGACGGTCAAATTACCTATTTTTCTATAATATAATCATAATAATATTTCCTAATATATTAATTTATTAAATGCAAAAAAATTGTAATCGTTACAAAAATAATACCCATATTCAAGTTACATTTTGTTGTTTAATTTTACTTGTAATATTTAATAAACTTAAAACTTAATAATGTTATAATGTCAACACAAATTTATGATATATTAAATATAATGATATTTATTAAATATAGTAAATATGACATTTTTATGTATAAATCTGGTTGGGAGGAATAATTCACTAAAAATGATTAGCCAATTTTCTTGAATATTTTGTATCAATAATATTATTATATAAAAGATGTAATTTTTCATTATACACATATACTAAGAATATATTATATTACGAAATAAAAAGTAAAATTTTAAATAATAATAACAATAATAATAATTATTATCATTATTTTAAATATTAAATGATTTGATCTTTAATATAAATTTAAATGCATTAAGTATAGAATTAAACGAGTACATATTATCTATCATTAATATAATTAATGTCGTAGAAAAACTTAATCTAAAAATGCAACGAATTCAAATATATTAGTCATACGTATTATATTTAAAGCAAAATGGAAATCCATAAATTATAATATAAACTAATGAAATTTTTATTTTCTAGCAATATTCTCCCATTATTTATAATTTACTGGTTTGCATTATTTTAATTCGATTAAATTTAGCAAGTGTTGACTAATTTTTTTGGTAAAAAAAATAAGTGGCAACAAAATATCATATAAAAACTTTTCAAATTTCACATATCAAAATATAGAGGATTAGAAAGTAACATTTGGCCATTTTTATAGCATATTAATTGTTTCTTTTTTAGATATATTATTTTTGTTAAATTTAATAAATGCTATGTATTTTTTTAAGGAAATTGTATAAATTTATTCATATTAAAATAGTTCCATTAATAAAGTGGAATTATTGTACACACATGAAATTTTACATTAATATTTTTCTTTTTTAAAATAATTAATTTAGACGGATAAAAAATAATAATAGTTTTGCGCCACACTTTCTTTTTTGTGTTTTGGTAGACCCATCAAAGGAAAGGTAAAAAAAACACAAGGTTATTTTTTATTTTTGTATGTTTTTGATAAAAAATATAATTTTATTATGTTAAAGTTAAAATTTTCATATATAACGGTTCCTTATTTATTATTATTATTATTATTATTTTAAAAGCTTGGATATTTTAAAAAGCTTACATGTTTATAAACTAAAATTATAATTAGTATACATAAGATTCTTAATTATTATTTTGACACAATCGCACAAAAGCTAACAACTTGTCTTACCTCATTTTTAATTTCTAATGTTTTGTTTGAAGGGAAGTATATAATTGTTTGGAGTGGGTCAATGACATTGAAAGTGAAAAATTTGTAATTTGTTTATTGCATTGATTTGATATAATAAAATAAATTTAATTGAATAATATATTAAAGTATAAAAATACTTTTGATTCAAATTTTATAAAAATAGATATGAATTAAGGTTGGAAATAATTGAATATGAAATAATTGTTTTATAAAATTAAAAATAATATTAAAAAATAAAAAATATTTAATAATTAATTACATATCATGTATAATATAAATTCACATATCAATGATATTACCAATTATAAGTATCAACGTTAATCTAAACATAACAAAATACAATTCAACTTAAGCTATCAACATATCTTAATTTCATGTAATTCATATATTTTTATTTTTTATTTGTATGAATTAAACTTTTACACAAAATTATTTATTTAAAACATCATTAAAATGATTTAATTTATTAAAAAAAATTTAAAGAAAATGATGAGTGAAAATTTTAAATCCACATTATTACTACTAATAATTTACAATAATAATAATAAGTTATAATAATAATAATAATAATAATAATAATAATAATAATAATAAGTGAATGTATATGAATATGCATATATATATATATATATATATATATATATATGTATGTATTTACAATCGCATTTCAATTATAATCTAATAAAGAAGAAATTTATTGATAATTCTTGTCTTAATGATTTACAGAAGAATTAACATTTTTATATTTTTTTAGACAGAATATAAATTTTAAATAATATCATATAAAAAATTTATAATTTACAAACTATTTCTTAAGAGATTACGTTTCTGACTATTATTAATTGATTATGTAATTCACATAAATAAAACATGTGAAGGTAAATATTATTATATCAAAAATATAATTAATTACATAGAAAGATACAACATGTAGACTATATACATCAATTACATATAAAAACAAATTAAAATTATTATTTTAATTTTTAATTCTATAAACAAGCAATAAAATTATTAGCTAATATATTAATAACTAACTTTTACTGATAAAAAAATTAAATAATTAAGAATTATAGTTTTCTAAATGGCCATTAGTTATATATGTGTTGTGTGTGACATAATGGACTTCCTTCTCTGGCCTTAAACCCAATGGGCTTGAAGTACTTGTTACACGGGCCCAGTGGATCGGAGCAGAGTTCACTATATAAATCCCCAACTTCAGTTTTAGATTAGGGTTTTCGCTGTCGTTGCTGCTCAACCTCCATAGCCTCCGAGCCCTGCACCGAAGAACGAAGCCATGGGGTACCTAATAATCCTCCATTACTTTCTCAAAATGCTTTACTGGATGCTTACGTTTCTTTTCTGTTTTATTTGCTTATACCCTCAAATTGAACACACACGTTTCTTTTCTGTTTTATTTGCTTACACCCTCAAATTGAACACATACAATGAACACAATGAACATGAGTTCGTGAAGTCTTACATACTTCCGCTGGAATAGTCTCAAACCAAATCTTCCCATGGCTCCTTCCCCTGGCAAAAGTTTATATTTTTCTACAGTGTGGTTTTGTATATTTACTTGTCTAGGATTTAAATATAATTCTCCTTTTGCACAATGTGATTTGCTGCTTTTTCACGGGTTTCTGTTTAGATTTATTTAGTCGATGATGTGAAGCTGTCTTGTGGACACATTTTGTTGTTATTATTTGTAATTGTTATTTTATGTCAAAGCATCAGGTGTATGCAAAATTTATGTTCTTAGGTTTAGGATCATCAGTGAACTGAGTTCCGTTTCCTATTTTGGAGAATGGGAGGCTAAATATTTGTCACAACATTTTTGTAAATGCTATCAAATTTGAACGAACATTTTATAGTTACATGTGCTTTTGCAAATGTTAGATTTTAATCAGCAATTCTTTGATCAACAAAGACCATGGAATGTATTGAATTATATATGTATTGAATTATATTTTGTTCTGGGTTACAGGAAGACACGTGGAATGGGAGCTGCTCGCAAGCTCAAGTCCCACCGCAGGAGGCAAAGGTGGGCCGACAAGGCATACAAGAAATCCCATCTTGGGAATGAATGGAAGAAACCTTTTGCTGGTTCTTCCCATGCAAAGGGAATTGTTCTTGAAAAGATGTAAGATTATGTTAGCTTGATTGCATATTTTGGTTTAGTTAAGAGCATGTAATATTGAAAATTGAAAATGTTTTTGTTATATGCAGAGGTATTGAGGCTAAGCAGCCCAACTCTGCCATTCGAAAGTGTGCCAGGGTTCAATTAATTAAAAATGGGAAGAAGATTGCTGCTTTTGTCCCAAATGATGGTTGCTTGAACTACATTGAAGAGAATGTGAGTGCTTGCCGTTACTCTTTTACTGTCCTGGAGTTATTTTGAGTTTCTTTGATAACTCGTTGTTTATCCATTTGTAACTTGGGGTGTGGCTCATGGTTGTAGGACGAAGTTTTGATTGCTGGATTTGGTCGAAAGGGTCACGCCGTGGGTGATATTCCTGGAGTCAGGTTTAAGGTTGTGAAGGTCTCTGGTGTTTCTCTTTTGGCTCTTTTCAAGGAGAAGAAGGAGAAGCCACGGTCTTAATTTTGTGGAATGCTTCCTCAGTTTGTCTACAATAGATTCGCTTAAGTACTATGAATTTTGTTTTGCGGTGAATGGGTTTTGTGAACAATTTTATATCATTACTAGTTCATTTACTAAACTCGAGCCTTTAGCGTTTTTAGTTAAACATTAGATTGCCCTATGCTTCTTCCCTATTCTCCTGACGTGTTGTTATTGTTTTGGTCCATTATATGGATTCCTGTCAATCGGCTTATTAAGTTTAGAGTTTTTCAATTTCTAACGTTAATCGATCTTTCTCTCTATGAAACCAAAGGCAACTGGATGTTGTGGAACTGGAGATTGTCTTATTTGTTAAGGCATTTTCATTGGTTGAAAAGTTCATAATAGTATACACAAATGTGATTTTTCTTGTTTGATTTTTAATAAATTTTTGATTAATATTGAAGAGGGATTTGTAAAGAGGTCTTATTTCGAAACATCCGATACTAGCTTATCAATTCTATAGGTGCTTAACATAGTGTTGTCAGACACCCAAACACTCCGCACGATGATTCAGTAAATTTTGTAAATATTTAATTATTTGATATTTTTATCACAACCAAATATTAATTGAAGTAGATGTTTTGTATTTTAAGTTTATTGAATTTTATTATATGAAACTTGCTATCAATAAAATGAAGAATTGGAGGTAACACTTGCACCTCTCCGTAAGGATATCGAAATTTAACAGTGGAATCTAATTGAGAATCTAATCAGGTAGAGATGAACCTGTATCTATGTTGAATGAGATGGGAAAAACTTGAGTTAATAGAAGAAAGAGAATGGTTTGAAATTTTGTTTCTTTTAAGATTTTATATTTAAATTTAAATTTTAAAATATTAATATCTTAAAAGAATTTTTTTGTCTGTTTCTATTGATATAAGGTTATTTTTTTATATTTTAGTATTTTTATCTTTCTTCTACCTTTTTTTTAATCTTTTCAATCAATACGATGAAGTGAATTTTTTTCTTTATCTTTTTTCTAAATATTTTATATAAATCTTACTAATAATTAATATTATTTTATTTATAATTTATATTTATTAAGTTTTATTATATCATAATTTTTTATTTTATTATTCTTATTTATCATATATCAAATTTTATCTTAATAAAATAATTGTATTTTAAAATATTAAAAGAAATTGATGATTTAAACTTTTATTACTTCTAACTAATTAAATAAGAATTAATTTATTAAATATTTCTTTATAAATTATATATTTTTAAATGATAACTTAAAAATTAATTAACTTATATATGTAATCAAATATTTGAATACAATATAATAATAATAATAATAATAATGTTATAAGTATTCAAATATTTGAATATAGTGTTATAATAATATTAATATTGTTATAAATATTCTATATATATTGTTAAGATTCCAACATAAAACCAATTGACAATACGTGGAGTAATCTAACATGTATTTAAACCATACAAAATGACATGAGGTAGACGATAAATTATATATTTATATTTTTAAATGATAACTTAAAAATTAATTAACTTATATATGTAATCAAATATTTGAATACAATATTATAATAATAATAATGTATATTTGAATATAATGTTATAATAATATTAATATTGTTATAAATATTCTATATATATTGTTAAGGTTCCAACATAAAACCAATTGGCAATATGTGAAGTAGTCTAACATGTATTTAAACCATACCAAATGACATGAGGTAGGCGATGTGGGACTTTCAACACACCCTCCAACGAAGTCTGCAGACCAGGGCAAATGGTACTTTTGACCCAACTAAAGGACAACTTTTTTGGCCCATGACAATAACCTGGAAAGATATTAGGCTTTGACTCCGATACCATGTTAAGGTTCCAACATAAAACTTGACAATATGTGGAGTAACCTAACATGTATTTAAACCATACCAAATGACATGAGGTAGGCGATGTGGAACTTTCAACATATATAAATAAAAAATGATTAAATATTTCTTTTGCATACATATTTTAATATAAATATAATAAATTAAAAAAATATATTTATTTAATTAATAATAATTATAAATATTTATTTATATATAAAAAATACATAGTAAAATTAATTTATTATAAATGTAATTATCTTTTTAAAAATAATATAGATCGGGAACGAGGCGAGGAACTCGAAATGGAGACGGGTATGAAAACTTAATTTCTAACCCAGACGGAAATCGATGGCAAAGATGAGGATGGTTAAAAAAGTCGTGGCGGGGATCGGGAGACAAAACGTGCCCCCACCCATTGCGATGCCTAAATCTAATTCAAATGAATTGTTTTCAAAAGAAAAATGTAAAATATATTCACATTATTATTTTTATGCAAAGCAACAATTTTTTAATAAATGTTTAAATTTTTTTTTCTCTCATTATTTATTCTAATTTATTATTTTTGTAACTGGTTTGATGTTATAAAAAAAAATTAAACTAGTCACATAACTTTTTTTTAATAAAATATTATTTTATACAATTAATATTTTATTATATTTTTATGAATTTTGCTACTTAAAAGAAACTAGACACGTGTCAAACTAATAAAAAAATTACAAAAAGTAAAATAAAAATGTAATTCTATCCCCTTTGTCAATTACCTGATCTTATGCTCTACTTTTCTTCTTTTCTCTTCTATTTCATCTAACTCTCCTTACTCTCTTTTTTCACATTTTTTTTTCTCACTCTAACTTTTATTACACGTTATCTTTTTTCTTTTTTTACTCTGATTTGTTTGTTCTTCCACTTTTTAGTGTTATTCTCTTGTTTAGTCTGACACCGATTTAAATATATGTACTTTGTTAAAAAGTCAGATTCGTTATTTAAATAATATTATTTTATAGATTTTTCTTTTTTTTTAGGATTTGAAAGGTTAATTGCGATTTTTTATCAGCAAATTATCTTATGCATCAGTTTTGTCAAATTTTCATAATTTGTCTATACACGTAATAGAACGGTGGTAAGAATGACACTAGATGATGAGATGGATAAAGAAAAAATAGTAATTTGAGATCTGTAATTTTAAGTGATTGTGTTATAGAAGACATGAAAACAAAAATTTAGGATCCTCAAGTTTTTGATACCATAATAAAAATTGATGTGAATCTTGTGTTTGTGAAAACAGTCATTATATATAATGACTGTAACAAAATTACAACCAAATAAAATAAATTCTAATAAATTAATCTTATCAGTAAAACTAACTAACAAACTATTTGTTATCCTATTAACAATATAAAAATAGATAAATCTTATCCTAATACACATACACATAGAAAGGAAAAATCAGTTCTTCTATAAGGACTAAAATAATTTATTTGGTATTGTATTGTGTGGTGGATCTAAATCATACATAATTTGGTATTTTTTGTAGAGTTTACGATCGACTTTTGCATACTTTATAGATTCATTTAAAATAGTGAAATTTATGCAGTTTTATAGCTTTGAGCATGCATGAAAATGAAGATGGTAATTTTATTCAATTTCTGAAAATGTTTTTCAAATGATAATAGATTCAAATTTGAAAATTGGATATATAGTGAACATTTTTCCCTTTTATTTTGTGGTTATTCAATAGGTGAGCTTGTTGTTTTACTTCTATGTTATTTTGTGGTTTATGATTTATAAATTTAAAAAAAAATTTGTGAGGGTATTGTTCACTTAATTCAAAATTTTGGTTACCAAAAGCAAAATTAACTTTTAATTTGAAATCAAGGTAGTCTTAATGATAATTTTATGGATTTGACACAAATTACTTAATTGATATGTGTACATAATTAGGTCTTAATTACTGTTTATTATTATATAATGTTATTCATGTTAATGTTAATTGATAATAAAATTAATATTGAAATATTATTTCAGAAACAGGTGTAAGGTGTAATGAGAATACTAACCAGTGTTGTTATTTAGAGTTGAAAAAAAAGAAAAAAAAAATTAATATAGACACTCATGGTATACTACTCTCGTCTAACCGTATGAATAATTTCTAAATTATTAGTTTTATAGTAGAATATATGTTTTTTTAATAATATATTGATGAATTAAATGTTTTTCCTATTTTGTGATATGTTAAAATCCTATCATAATCATATAGTATAATTCGACAGTAAATAATTTTTTTTTATGATAACTACTTCCCATGTTTTACAGAATAAAAACATAATATAACTATTATAATTATTATATGATATTATGGTTGATACGATGTTGTTTAAAGAGAAAATGTTACCTGTGTTATTATTAAAATTTAAGTTGATTAACATCCTTTAAGCAAATTTAATAAAATCTTATTTTTATTTTATCATATTTAGTTTAATAATCAAACAGACTAAATTTTTATTTGACAAATTAAATGAAATTATATTGTGATTTCAAAATATTGCAGTTATTATATAATTTGGTAAAGTCAAGATTGTTTTTAATAAATTATTCTTATGATTTATTATATATTAATTTATTCAAACGGGGAGGAGTGTTTGTCTTAACAATGTCAATATTGTTGTTAGAGTATATTTAAAAAGAAATTATTCATTATTTTATTAATTTTTTATATATGTTTAATCAATTTAATTTTTTTTAACTTTAAATTTAAATTGATTTTTATTTGTACCTGATACTTACTGGTTGATGACTTCTGCATGTATCAAAGAAAGATTATTGTTTTGGACAAAAGTGGATGACAACAAATAACCTAAGTAAGATAACAAGATAGTAGACGGAATTTAATTTTTTCTTGCAAAAAAATTACGTTTATTTTAATTATTTGTTATACGTTTAATTACATTATATATATATATATATATATATATATATATATATATGAATAAACAAAATATTAGTTGACGGATTTATGAAAGAAAAAAAGATATACGTAACAAATATATTTTATTAAAATTTATGTCTAAAATTAACAAAACATTGTGCTCAATTGTTTATTATATGAAAGTAAATTATTTTTTTAGTTTACGAGGGTAAATTTTTTATCTTTTTAATAAAAAATAATTTTTTTTATCTGATTAGTGTTTTTAACTACATAATAAATATTAATTTTTTATATAAAATTAATGTTTAAAATAATTTAATGAATAATTTTTCTCAATAAATAAAGATTTAGACTCAATTAACAACATAAAAGAATTACATGTTTTTTTAGAATAAATTATTTAAAAAAACTTTTACTTTGTTGTGATTTTTAAAGTTTTCAATTATTGTTATAATATTTGTATATCCAAAATTTTTATTGAGTAATAAGTTTTAATTTAATTAAATATAAGAAATTAAGATTTAATTAAAAAAATTGTTAAACTTTTTACCTAAACTTTAAAATTTTAATAATTAATAGGTAAATTATTATTGTTTTATTAATTTTACACTTTAATATAAAAATGATATATATAATAATATGTTTATACAATTATTCATTAAATATATAAAAAATAATCTTTTATTATTATAAAATAAGTTTTAATTATTTTTAAATGAATATTTTAAAAAATTCTTTTATTTTTCTAACTATTTTTAAATGAATTCTTTTAAAAAACTTATTAAATATATAATATTTACATCAATGAATGCATATTAATTATGATTATTTATTTAATTTTTTTCAATAAACTTATGAGTTTTGTATGTTGTACAGTAATAAAACTAGTTTGATATAAAGAATTTATTTATGTCAAGATGGGAAGACTTTATAAAATTGATGGCAACTATGTTGAGAGAAAGAAAGAGTACTATTATTATTATTATTATTATTTTTTATTTTGTTTTTAAATCTATCTAAATATTTAAATTATCAAGATATATTTTATTATAACAGATAATACATAAAAAATGATTACAGTAAAATACAATTGTATCTATCTTCTTAATAGACATAACCTCATGAGAATATAAATGTATTAATAACTGACAAGACATTCAGAAGTTGGAGAAAAAAAAATAAAAATAAAATTCTTATCGTATGAGTTGGTTGTATTAGATTACTTGTACGAAAACTCTAATCACTGAAAAAAGAATAGTTATTTTAATCTTCCTCTTTCTTTCTTTTACAAATCTTAACCCTCTGTTTCTGAATGTTAAAAACATGTAATATATATGACAAGATACTATATTAACGTGATTAAGAATAATTACGTGCAAGTTTGATTGAAATTATATTTTGAAAAATTATTACTTAATTTTAAAAAAATATCAAATGTTAATAATTATATCATAAACTTTTAAGAAATCAAACGTTTGTCTACTATATATATATATATATATATATATATATATTTTTTTTTTTTTCAAAATCATAAACTTATATCAGTTCCAAAGTATACGCACCTTAATGATTAAAATGTAAATGATCTTATTTTCAAATATTTCTAAATAGCTAGTAGCCTAATTCTACATATTAGCATGGTTCAGGTCATCAACCTATACTAGGAATATAGATATTCACATAAAAACACTAACCTAAATTGATGTTACTAAGGCATCAAACTGCTGCACCATCCACAGAATTTGTTACTCTTCTTTTTTTTCTGCCTCGCTTTCCTGTAACTTTTTGTGGCTTCCGAGGCAAAATCTTGAGGCGGTAGCTAACGAGTGAAGGTCCAAATATGCTATATTTTCCAGCACTACTGAAAGCAGTTTCTGCATCAGAACGTCTTAGAAAAACCACTCTGGCACGGTTAGTTCTCTCTAGCAGTTCAGTCTTTGATTGAATCAGTGGCCCAAAGCGGCCAAAAATCTTGTTCAGATCTGTTGTTGAAGGAACAGAATCAAAGTTTGAAAATTTCAGAGTCAGAGCAGTAGGACAGAAGCCCTGTGTAGAACTCTCGTCCAAATGTTCTGCTGCAGGCTTAGGTTTAGAAGATTCTGATTCAAGAATTTCATTGGTATCTTGCTGGTTAAATCCCAAAGTTGTGGTAATTTCAGCAGATGGTAGCAACTTGAAAGAGACAGGACTTGCGTCAGTTAGGGTCTCAGGCAAAAATATGACTCTTTCATTCTGATATTTTGTTGTTGATTGTTTTCCAGGAATGCTTTGAATTATTCTATCGGTCCAATAAGAATCAATGCACGGCTCCATTGTAGATGTCATAGAAGGCAATCCTACCATAGAGGTTGCTTCAGTCTCTACATCGTGCATTTGTTGCAAAAACATTTTTTTATCCAGGGAAGCAGAAAGTAGACTAATGGAATTTCTAAATTCTGCGAAAAATTGTACCATGTCACTTGAGAAACTTTCTCCAGTTGGATTCCTGGCAGCCAAACAAAGTTGAGACTTCATCTCACTTATAGATGCATGCTGTATTTGGTAGATCTTTTCATTCTGGGAATTAGGGAAACAATTTTCCGAAGTTTTGCTAGCTGTCTTCCTTTTTCTGCCACGACGCCGTGGAACTGGCTTAGCTTCATGTTCAGGTGCATGTTCATCATTTGAAATAAATAATCTCCTCTCAGACATCAAATCTGACATAAGTTTATGTTTCTTACCATGGCGCTTCTTATACCCAGAGTTGCTCTTGTACTCCTGTAGTGAATGACCAACACAGGTTTGATAATCAAATTGCTCTATCTCCCTCTCAGTTAGAGTTTGCATATCATTCTCGAATAACCCTCCAAGCACTTTGAACTCAGCCAGTTGAAAATAACCCTTTGAGCGATAAAAAGACGACAACTGGGCTTGTGCAATTACAGAATCCAGTCTATCAGATGCTCGAAGTGGCGACTGGGCTAATGACTTAACATAATTGACAAGTTTCATGGGTTCAAAAGACATTGAATTGATAGATTTCTCCACTCCATTTCTTCTGCTCAATTGATTATTGATTCCAGCATTACTAATTATTTGAGTCTTAAGCTTGAAATATACATCATCAGGTATGCAAGGGCAGGACAGGTCAAACTCAACCAGTCTTGAGACCTCATCTAAAGCACAATTAACAGCATGGTGGAAATTTTTCAGATTGCTCTGCTTCTCCATTTGTGAAAAATGTGCTAGAAATGGTTTAATCATTGACACATCAGTCCAAGCAAATGTTTGATCCCCAAAATATGCTACCAGGTAACAATCTTTCTTGAGATGCCTCTTTGCCTTATCGGATGCAGCGGAGGCATCAAATATCTGACCTGGCCACCAAGGATGACCAGTGACCTTTCCCCATACTAAATCCGATAGACACAAATTCCATTCTGAAAACACCGATCCCTGATTCATGCCAACCTCCTGCATGTTTGTGCAAGAATTAAGATCTACAACAAGATTGCCACCAACAACATCAGCGACCATGTTTTGATTATTCTCGAACACCCGTTTTTCAACAACATCAGCGACCATGTTTTGATTGTGCATGACTTTTACTGGTGCATCTACCTGAAGAGCTGGCTCAAGGCAATTCCTTAACAAATCTTTCACATGCAAAGATTCTTCGGCATTGACATTCACAGCTTCTATACATGGGATGACATTTTGTAATTGGTAGGTTGCAATTTCTGCAGTACTTTTGAGGCCATCTTTATCAACCAAACTATCAACAAGATTCCTCTCATTGTCACCCTCCACAAGTGCGCTTAAATTCACCAATGCAGCATTCTCAATCTTCTCAGCCGCATCATTATCACATCCTTGAGCCACATTATTCGCCACAACCTCCATGCCTAGGCGATCATTTACAGAAAAATTCATGGCATTTTCAGAAACATCCATAGCATCTTCATTTTTGCCAGATGCACCATTATCACCTCCTTGAGCCACATTATTCACTGCAACCTCAGTGCTCAGCAAACCATTTTCAATAACACCTATAGCATTCTCACCCCGAAAATCATCATTAAATTCAATAATCAAACCTTCATTAGGCTCAGGCTCTGGACCTCCATAATCAAGCATAACTCCATCTGAAAATCCAATCCCACTCTTCTCATCTTCGTGCTTCTCCATTCCACACACAACGTCCCTTTCTTTTCCGTCACAGTCTTTACCAACAACCCCTACATCCACCAACCCAAGTTCCTCACCAAAACCCTCTTCTCCATTGCCACTAATAATCACATCACACCCATGGTTCAAACCGTACAACACCGAATCATCATCTCCAACCTGAAAAGGCTCCTGATCAGGAACAACAACCGCACCAGGATCATCACTCAGGTTTCCAGAACAAGAGACACCAACACTACTATCAGCGTTGGACTTTGACGGTTTTATCCCCACAACATCATTTTCCCGATCAAACAAGACAGCATCAGCGTTTAAATCAATTTGACCGGTATTTTCAGTCATTATTTTAACCTAAAACATAAAACAACACATGCATTGACACTCACATTGTAAACTCAGAACAATATGAACCTGAATAAAAAAACAATATAGTTCAAACCTTTTCTTTCCGTGCAGAAAGGTAATGCAGGGAGAATGTAGTAATTGAACGGAAAAAGGTGGATTGGAGGTTGGAGGTAAAAAGTGAATGGGATTGAGGGATTTGTAGCGAGAGAAAATTTCCGAATGTGAAGAATGCTCTTCTTTTCTAATGTACCGTTCAAAACGCAGTTTTAACACTTGATCTTCTTGATAGTAGTCACGCGTTTTTTTTTTTTTGTAATTTACATTACTTTTATTCACGGAATTTGTTTCATCTAATCATTTCCCTTTTTACCGACCTTCTGTCTAAAAATTTATATGAAAATAGTTAATGAAATTTTATTGGTTTGTTTTCCTATTTTTTATATAAATTTAAATAGAGAATAAAAAATTGTCTTATGTTTTTCTGTTTACTCAATCTTCCAAATTTCTTATTGTTCTTTTAAAGCAAGTACTAATATTCATAACGATACTCTTTATTTTAAGTTAAAATAAAAATTAAAATAATTAAACTAAATAATCCTTAACTATTTTTTCAAAATAGACACGTAATAATAATGACAAAAAATAAAATAAAATCCCAAAGTATAACATTGATCTCGAGAAAAACATTAAATATTTAAAAGGATTAAGATTATGTTAAAAATATTGATATTGAGTAAAATGCCACGCTATTAGTAATTTAGATCTTTAAATCAATTGTAATAAATATTTATGTAAATATTTTTAGCTAAAAAAAAAGTTCGGATCAAAAAAATATTGCGCACCATATTTTATTCTTTTGAAACCTTTTCTATCATTATAATTAAGAATAAGCGAAATTTAATATCATAAAGGATACAAAACTACTAAAATTTTAAAAATTAGAAAATGTCAAAAGAATTAATGAAGAACAAAATTTAATTAGAATAAATTGAAATGTAATACAAAATTAGATATTATCTTTTGATAAATGCTGGACAAGTTATTATAATTTTGTTTCCAATGTAAAATTAAACCCTATAACATTATTAAAGTCATGTATATTATTAATTATTCTAAAGTATTATTTTCTATCATTCATATTTTAAATAAGGAAAATTGTGAAAATTAAATATTTTTTTATATTAAAGGTATTATTTTTATTTACCAATTGCTTAATTAATATCCTTATCATACATATTATCAAAATCTTGCAATTATTTTAGCTAAAACGGAATTTTCTTTAATCAAAATTTTAAATAAACTCTTAATTTATATTTTTTAATTTTTTAGGATATGCTGGAAGCTAAGGAATAGTTGAGTAGAAGAACATTTTTCTCAATCCATCATTAATATAATATTTTCTTATTTTTGTGTAGTAAAAAGTGAGAGCAAATGTTTAGTAGATGTGAAACAACAATCTTAAAACACTTAATGGATGTTTTTTAGTAATTAATTGGCAAGACTATTATATTTATGCAATAAATATTTGGTATTTTAATAATAATTTTTACTTATTAATATTTGTACACAATCTAAAGAATCTGTATAACAAAAAGTCAATGATAGTTATTTTGTGTGATCAGAACACTCTAATAACCAATTAGAAAAATGGTTTCAAATAACGACACTAAACAGATTTTAATAATTTATAATAATGAAATATACTTACAATATTGAATTAAAAAAAAATTGCACATTTCATTGGTTTATTTTCAAAATGCTTATTAGTATTAACAGCTTCGATAAAAGCACTGAACATGTTTTGACTGAGTTTGCATGTTTCCCATACTTCATTTTCCTAGACATGAAAATGTGTGAGGCCTTGGAGGAAAGGTAGTGGCACCTAAATTTTAACAAACAAGTTGTGCGCGCTTTTCTAGATTACTACAAAATACAAATTTTATATACTCTAGTATAGGTAGTACAATAGGTACTGTTTTCCTAGTTAAATATATTCATGTTGAGAATTTATCCATTAAATATGCTAATATTAAAACACAGCTTCAATTAACGGTTGACTATGTATCAATATCAATTGAAATTCTCTAACCTTTTAGGTTAATTGTGTCTATAACTTCAGTCGCTCTTACTTAATCTCCAGATCCGTTATCAATGCTGCCACCACATTTGGGACCTTACCAAGATTGAGGAAATACCAAGAACCAAGAACTTTACCATTAAAAACTGAGATGGAAACAAATAACATGCAAGAATCTTATGCATGATTTCTACAACAATACATGTTGACTACTAGATCGTGTCAACTTTGCCTCTTCTATAAAATAGTTTTTAATCAAGAAAAAAAATCTAATTCAGAAACAATCCCTGATTATTTGCAAAATCAATAACCACTTACAAGAGTTCAATAAAGACAGCTTCTTGACAAAAAGGATCTGCATCTGCACTCCACATATCTAGTTTACTGCACAATTCATAAACTTTTATGGGCTTGACTAATGACTGTGACCTAGAACTATAAAATATTAAATTTGCAAAATTTTTTAATAAAAATATTAAAAAACAATCTTTTTGGATGTTAACCAACAATATATTAAAATTGAAATATCATATCATTATATTAACTTTTTAAAATTTTAAAAATAAATATTCTTCATTGATTTCATATCTAGAAAACCCTGCTTTAACGATGAAAATTACACTGTAGAATACAATAGTCATCTTTTTTTACTTACATTGATTCTACACTTTACTGTGGCAGACTTGTCCCCTCATGTTTTGACCAGTATGAAAGGGGGAGTGACTAAGCAGAGTCAGCCGTAGTGCCATACCCCTCCATAGGTTCTAATCGCCACTCACTTCCATCATAATAGGAATTAGGCAAACCCAGCCAAAACTTAAACGCCTCAGCAGCCCTTTTCCTCTCGCTTCTTCGGTCTTGTCTAGCCCTTGAAGCATGCTTACTAGTAAACATTCTTGAATGCATTTCCACATAGATTCTAGTAAACTTGGTCTTGTTGGGAGCTATCCCATTCTCCTCCATGCAAGCCACGATTTCCAAGGCCTTCCTAAAGAAAGCAGCCCTCACACAAATATCAGCCAGAGTATCCAAAAGCCCTCCTTCTGGCTTCAATGGAGGAACAGAAGAATCAGATTTACCCCCTTCCTTTCTCATGTCACACCTCTCCTTCACTTCATTCCAAAGCAGAAGGGCCTCTCCGGGTTTCCTTGCCAACGCAATTCCATTGGCTAAACTTCCATAAGTGGCCGCATCAGGGTGAAGTCCACTCTCCTTCATCCTCTGAACCACTTTCTTTGCCTCTTCCACCAACCCCATCCTGCAATACCCTTCCACCAACATGTTCCATGCGATAAAATCCACCTTCACCCGAGGGTCATTGTCCATCTCATTAAAAACCTTGTGAGCAAGCTTGGGCTGACCCGAGTATGCAAAAGCCTTCATCAAAGTAGTGTAACTAATCTTGGTGGGAGCTATTCCTCTTTCCCTCATCTCGTTAAAGAAGGAAAGAGCCCCAGCACTGTCATCTACCAATATACACCCATCGATGAGTATATTATACGACACCACATCAGGCTGAATCCCTGCATCATCAACCATCTCCTTAAGCAATTCCTTTGCCTCATGTATCTGCAGCTGTTTGCAATAACCCTTGAGGAGAATATTGTAAGTTATCAAGTTCGCCGGCACACCTATCCTTGTCATCTCAGCAAGAACCTGACGAGCACGGTCCATGGAACCCACCTTCACAAGAGCTGAAACCACAGTGGTGTATGAAACATGGTCAGGGTGGCTACCCTTATCATCCTGACGCCGCATAGCCTCAAGCATCCTAACCGTGTCACTCACACGCCCTGCATTCATATAACCCTTCATCAGAGTGGTGTAAGTCCTAGTGTTTGGAGCATACCCTTTAGGCAACAAGGGTAGCTCAGCCTCATTGCCACTCTGATCCACCAGATTAGGAAGCAATTTCTCAAAAACACAGTCCTCGTCATTATCATTGTTACTATCACAATCACTTTCATTTCCACTCAAATCCTCTAAATTACTACACTCCCTAAGCACCCTACAAATATCCCTCCTTTGTTCCCTCATTGCCTGAACCAACTTCTCAGCAGTATCCAAATCACCAAACTCAACATAAGCAGAAACAAGGGACTGCAAAGTGGTCACACAAAAAGGAATCCCCAACTGAAGAACCCTCTCCAAAACAAACAAAAGCAAGTCCTTTCTACCAATCTTACAACACAGCTTCATCATAGTATTATAACTCAGCGCATCAGGCACAACATCGAACTGCGGCATTTCATCAAACACCTGCAAGAACGCCTTTGCATCGCCGAGGTTCGCGCACGCGTTGAGCACGGCATTGATCGCCGTCGTGTCGGGGCGCGACGAGGCGGCCATGTCTTTGTCGGGGAGCTTCTTGAGGCGTCGCGTGACGGAGCGGAAGAGTTTGACGGCCTCGGCGGGGCCGTCATCGGGGGCGGAGGCGAGGCGGGCGACGACTGCAGTCCAGGCCTTGACGTGGGGGAGATAGCCGGAGCGGAGCATGGAGCGGAGGACGGAGGCCGCGTAAAGTGTGTGGCCGGCCTTTGTGGCGGCGACGGCGAGGAGGCCGAGGCAATTAGCATCGAGGCGATGGAGCTGGCGTTCACGGCGGAGGCGCGTGACGATGGACTGGGCGCGCGTGAGTGAGGAGGGAGTGTTCTGGTAAGAGAGCTGAGAGATCAAGCGACTGAGACAGGTGGGGTTGGGGAGTTGAGTGGAGTGGGTGTAGGCGTGCCAGGCTTCTTCGGTTTTTCGGTCGCGCAAGAGGGAGAGAAGCTTCTGGTCGCGCGGTTCGGCGTTGGTGTTGGTGGCTGCGCGTTGGAAGGGTGAGAGTGGTGATTGTAAGAGAACAGCGTTCATGACTGCAAGTCCTCCATTTGAGAATTTTGAGGATAAGGAAAGAGAGTAATAATAATAAAATGAAGAAATGATAAATGGACTTCCTTCAACTACGTTTTTGGTGTTCCCTTCACATATGTGGATCCGAAAGGAAAGAGAGTAATAATAATAAAATAAAGATAAATATTCTGTTGCTTCAAGTAGAATAAACCGTTCTACTTGTTTTTTTTTTTAATAAAATCTATGATTTAAGTTTTATAAATAAAAATAATAATTAAAAATTAAAGAAAATACCACATTATTGATAATTAACAGGTTTTTTTTCATATAATAATTATTTTTGAAGAAGTTGATAATTTGTTACAGTAGTAAATTGTTAAAATATTTAAATTATCAACTTAAGTAGTTTTCAATTGATTGAAAATTATTTTATATTATTTTTAAATATAAAAAATAAATTGTTTTTAAAAGACATGAGGTCAAATTGAACGAGTATAAAACATAAAATAATAAAACTATAATTTTCGTTTAAAAACTTAGGTAATTTGGTATAAAATTTTTCCTTTGGACAATTCTCGTATATTTTTATATTACATTGTTTTTCTTAAGATTTTGGATTGAAATAAAAAATAATTAGTAATAATAATTAAATTTTTAAATAATATTATTGATCTTATAAATATTTTAAGGTTTAGTTTCTGTTTTTATACAACAATTATCCCCTGAAACTCGCATTTTAAATCAATTTACTTTTACTAAGTCCATATTCAACCCGCGTGACGGGAGAATTTTAAAACGTAAAACTTTACCAATTTTGAAAATACAACTATGATTTGTTAAATAAAAAAACTATTTCTCCAAAATTATAACCTAATTTGCTTAATTAAATATATCAAGTGGCTTAATCTGCGTTCAAGTTATCTCATGTTTTTTGCTTCATGAAATAGTGCAAAAGCAAAACTGTAAATGGATGTCAAAAACAATAAAGGAAAATCAAACATAATAACCATTTGATATAACACAGTAACAAAAGCCATAGCAGGACCTGAAGTCATTTTGTATGCAAGCAACTAAAAAAAAGTGATTATTGTTCCCCCATAAAAATACTGTACACCAGATATAAAGCAAATGACCCTTGAAAGTGCCCTCCATTTCTGTACATTTGATGCTAGTCAATCAAGTAAAACCCCCAAGAATTGTAGTCGATGAAAGCAGTTTATTCATTTCCATAAAATCCTTCAGACTTCTCTCAGCAACTCACTAGCACCCTAGTCTACATTACTACCAATTACCCTAATAATTACATGTTCATAACTCCAATAATACCAAGCAGTGAAGAGAGTGGAATCACGAAAGGTGGAAAGCTCCTTGACCCTCTGTTATGGCATATAACAGCTTCTCTTTCATTTTTTCCTGAAATTCAATGCATGCCAAAGAATAATTAGGCTAAAGCAAAAACCAGTTTCTAAAACTTTACAAGTGCTTTTACTGATACAAGATTGAAATAGTATAAACTAGAATGTTACTTTTGTTGAATACGGAGGTAGCTTGAGATAATTAACACAAGTCATGACACTAGGTAGGTCTAGATCTGTGTCTTCCTGGTTGCTGCAATGCTGTTTAAACATACGAGTAGAATCAGTAGATAACACAAAAAATGTTGTTGCTAAGTATCAAAGGCTACACTGAAAATATGGAGTGTGTAATCTATAAACCTTTCGGACAACAGTTAACTTTGGATTGAGTGATGCCAACCCTCCTGGTGGAAGTCGTGGTGCTCCAGTCACGAACTGTAGAAATGATCGTTGCTGTTCTTGATCAAACTCTCGGAGAATCTCCAATAACTGAGTCCAGAGCCATAGATGGATGATAAAATTATGAGATTGAGGTTAAGAAAATAAAATGTTTTAGTGTGAGTGAGACCAAAAGCATCTAAATGTATGTGATTGCTTACATTGACAATGGGAGGACTGGTAGCACTGTACCCATGATCAAACTTCAAGAAATCTTGAAGGTCGTTGATCTGTTTTAACAAGCGTTATTAATTTTAATTGTTTTTCTTCTCTTCTCGAGAAGAAAATGACATATTTAAAACAGTTGAAATGAAAAAAAATTGTACTTACAGCCCAGGAATCAGACTCTCCACAGAACATGCGCTCAAGCTCTTCTTCATTGAAAATCCTAATATGGTCGATGGGTAAAACCTAATATGTAGAAAATAAGTTAAAAAACAAATGAGAATCACAGTGAAGACATGGTAGAAATTAATGACCAGTATTGTAAATACAGTAATTGATCTTGAAATTATAAACATGCCCTAAAGGATCTTGAATTTAAGATCTTTGTGTTTATCCACTTTCTAAATAACATTAATAGGCATCTGAAAAAAGATTAATCTTTTGATCAAACTAAAGTAAAATAATTAAAACAAAGTGAGAGACCTGGTTAAATCCAGATTCAAAAGCTTCCACTTGTCTTGAAATTCCAGACCTCACAGTTGCTTCCACAACAAGTGAAACATAATCCTCTAGATTTCCCATATTTACCTAAAAAAAAGAATGCATGTAAGGTTTATATTCTGCCACTGAAAGAATGATTAAAGGGCAAATTAAATGACAAAAATATGGGCAATGACTTACCATTGAATAATCAGTCCCTGAAGCAAGAATAATATCGGGATACCCAGGAAGAGTGAAATCAAGAAAAAGATCTTCAATTCTCGCATCCCGAAAGCTCACAATATCAGAATTCCCTCCACTGGTGGATTCCATAAAATTTTTCCTCATAGCTAGAGCCTGAAACTCTTGCAGCACCTTATAAAGCTCAGGATCAAATAATTGTATGTCGAATAGGGAGAGTTCCTAGACAGTCATGATAACAAACATAGAGATTCGGTCAGTTAAGATGACCAACCTTATAAATTTTACACAGGGTTATAAGCTTATATCAATTTGATTGGTTGCACCAAGAATTGATTACCTTTCCAAGAATAAGTTTATAAAAAGCTTTAGAGAAGTGGAAATCTAAGATCCTTCCATCAGTAAATGCTTTAGCGACAACTTGGCCTAGAAGGAAAAATTTATTTATAATTTCAGAGAACTGTATGCCACCAGATGTATCTTGCATTGATGACCATGGCCGAGGAAAGAGTCCATAAAAAGAACTGATTCTCAGTTCCTCAGCATGCATGTTAGTGTCTTCTCTCCACATGCCCAAACCAGATTTCTGGAACTCGTGGCACACCAAGGTATAAAATTCCAAAGTTGGTCCAGGACCAGTTCCCACCTCTTCATCATATTCCACTTCAAGAACGACTTTGTGACTGGCATGCAGCTCCATCATTTGTGCAGCAGATTCCAAAATCCTTTGACGATGAACTAAAAATTTCTTTCTAGGCAGTCCACCAGGACCCAGTCCCCTATCAACCACTGCCCCTGAACTGTTGTGAGACACGTGAGCCTGAACTTGTGACTGACCAAATGCTTTTAATTTGAAGTACTTGCACCTTGTCTGAAAACTGAATAAGAAAGGACATGAAGTCATTATTTGACTACACCATAATGGCAAACCACCAATGGAGACAGCCAAAGAATCTCTCAACTGTTGCTCTAGTTTCTCTGTCAACTTAGTGCTTACAAACTCATTTTGTGGGATAGAAGAAACTGTTGCTTTTAGGCTATCCAGGTCATCAACTTTCCCTTTGGCAAAAGCACATATTCTTTCACGGGACACAAGGTGAAGTACAATTTGGTTCATGTTTTCCAGACATTTGAAAAGAAACAAAATATAATTAATTGGACTTGACTTCTCCAGATCATGAACAAGTTGACAAGAGAGCGTGCTTGAGAAAAAATGAGTATTCTGATAATAAGCTAAAACTTTATCATCAGATAAATCCTGAGATGAAGAATGACATTCAGGAAGTATTATGTCCTCAGATTCTATAGCCCTTCTGTAGGTTATTTTATGCACTAGATTCCACATTTTTAGAGTAGAAAAAGAGTCAATTTCTTTTATTTTATGGCGAATAATTTCCTGATAGAGAGTGGCTTTATGATCCAGAGGTTCTCCTTCAAAATAAAAGACAAGCTTTTGAGTAGCTTCATTGCTTCGAACACGATCCTGTTTTTCTAGTTTTATTTTTCTTTGTGCATTCATTTGATGTTCTTCAGCATAAACCTATACAAAGGATTAAAAATGATAAAATATAACGTAAAAAAATAACATAAAAATATTACTAAAATTAGTAAAAAGATATTTTCTAAATTGGATATAATAATGACAACACAGGTAGCAAGTTTTCATTAGAGAATACTACAAATGGAAGTATTAATAACAATAAATTAATAGAAATATTAATATCATAATAAAGTAATCAAGAAATAAATAATCTTTGAAAACTGTAAAATGACAATTCAGAAAATAGGTCAATCTTATATACCAAGAGCAACTAGGTAGTGTGCAAAACTTAGTTTGATATGCATAACACAAAAATATGCAGTAAATAACACTGTAAATCAATAATCATAGTTAGAAATATCACCTGTAATTCAGGGAGATCTGTCATCATGACAGTGTGTCCCAATGTTCCAGACATTTCAATTGTACTTGATGATCCGGCATGCGTTGAATTGACCATTGGCCAAAGATATCCTTCAATAGAATGTATGGAAGCAAGAGGGTCAACAGTAAGAAAATCCTCAATGATGTCATTCTGGAAAGTCTCTCCCTCTTCCCTGACAAATCGTATTTTCAGATTAGGGTAGGGAATAGGACGTGTATGAGGAACTATGGCAAATGAACTTCTCAGTTTTGCTCCACCAGTTAGAATAACAGGAAAAGCTTCCAATGAAATCAGTACATTATGTAAGTGCCTGGTTAATATAGAAAGGAATGTTTCATTGGAGAGAGACTGAGTAGCACAAAAGCATACATTAGCCAAAATCTCAAACCGTTTTTCTAAGATGGCATTATCATTACAAATACCATGTATTCTCCTTTTGTCCCTCATATACTGACTCGGAGATAAATAATCAACAAGTGATTTCACAACTCCACTTTTAATAAACTCAAAAGTAGAAATTTGTTCCTTTCCATTAAGTATGTCCATAATTTGATACAATATACTATTGGTCTTCTCTTCACATAAAGTAAAAGCATCAGTTGATATGCTGAACAAATCTTTAGACAGTGCTTTTAGACTTGGTAAAATATCAGTCAATCCTTTCTCAGAAGGAGAATATTCTGGCGCTGAGTATTTTCTTTTTATACGCTTTGCAAGAGTATAAACAGAATCATTGTCAATCTTGCAATTTCTGGCTTCTGACGATGTGGGAGTTTGGCCAGTTAAAAACTCATAACATAAACACTTGGTCTCTCCTGAGGATGATCTTTGACTATCCAACGTCTGCTGAGTACCAGTATACACCGGACACATCAATTTTGAAGATCTTCCGGGCTTTAGCAGCATATCAATGGCAAAAAAGACACCTTCCTTAAAAAATAACTTTAGGAATTTATTTGGAAATTTTTTAAGGATTATCTCAACAATTTGTAATGCTAACATTAGCATGTGGGGATCCTGTTGAGTGAATACTCCAGCC
The DNA here is from genome assembly GCA_963425845.1 of Sphenostylis stenocarpa. NCBI lineage: Eukaryota > Viridiplantae > Streptophyta > Magnoliopsida > Fabales > Fabaceae > Sphenostylis > Sphenostylis stenocarpa. Next base: position 8,248,293 of record OY731404.1, on the reverse strand, counting down.
AAAAAACTGTCATGTTAACCAGATAAAATGAACATTAATATATTTATTAAAATGTATTTAATAAGACATCATTAAGAATAAGACGGCTTATTTAACCTAGAAATATTGGCCTTCTTGAGCAACTCAACAAGCATCCTAGATTTGCTGAAACTGATTATCTTGTACATCACAGTTAAACATCCCTGGCAAACATACAAACTCGCCCCACAATTGAACACCTGTAAAAAGATTAATGAAATATTAAGACACTAGTAAAGAAAAGAAAGATCATTTTGTTAATAATAAGAAAATATGCCAACCTTGATTAAGGTGGGAAGCAAATCCATTGCAAACCTTTGCAGGATATCTGGGTGATTAACTAGAAAGGATTCTTTGTGAAGTAACAGCTGATCAGTCTGATCTTTAGCCCGGTCAGGGAGAAGCTCATTTAGCAGTTTGAGTACTTCTTTTACCTAGTAAATCAGCAAATAATAGATATAATACATCTTTCGCACAGCTTATTTATAAATAAAAAATTATAATAGTAAAGACAATAGGATCAAACCTAAGCTACATACCAAATCACAGTGTCCACTAATATGCTGTGACATTGACAGTTCATGTGAGAGGTCAAATGTAGATAATATATCTCTCAGTATGTTGCTTATATTAAGTTCATGTAAAGTACTGAAGGCTAAAAGTGATCCAGATGAAAGTTTAACAAGCAATCCTACCAATCCCTGACAAACAAAATAATATATTTACATCAACTATAAAGGTTATGAGACAAAAGGGAAATATTTAAAATATGAATGACAGATAAAAAATTGCTTACATTGTAAGTTAATTGAGATACTGTTGTCTGACCATTTGAACTTAAAAGATGTGTAACCTGCTGAATCAATTCATGTTTACAAAGCTTATCCAGCCATTCTGAAGAATGATAAACTCGATCCACAATTTTCATCAAGCAGGTAGCAACATCCTCGACAAGCTGTGTAGAGTTGCAGATCAATAAACATTAAGATATAAAAAATACAAATCTGCATTACAATCATCTTAAATTCATTCACTGATACCTGCCGATCCTCGTACCGAAGAAGATTACATAATATAGGGACAGCATCCATGAAAGGAGAAAGACTTTCAGAATAAAGCCTCTTACATATGTTTATCACAGTAGAAATAGCCACTCTCTGGTCAAAAAGTCATACAATACAAAAATCAATAAGAAAATTCTCTCTCATATAGTAGTAGGTTTCAAGGATAACAAGAAAAATGGTCATTACTCATGAAGATGAATATGACACCTTATTATATTTAGAGTCTTACCTGTATGCTTGTTGAGAAGAAGTCAATATATTTGAGAACAGCCATAACTACTCCAGCCTTTAAGCAAACAATTGGGTGCTTTCTCGATATTTTTTCCAATAATTTGATGCACTTCATATCAACATCAATAAGTTATATTGAATTACTTACTTTCTAGAAAAAGTATAACACATATAATTATGACTCAAACAATTACCTGTTCAGCAACATCCAAATACTCAATAGCAAATAATCTTTGACATAATGTAGGAACAATATCATGTTCAACAAAAAGATCAGCTGATGGAAGATACAAATCACATATATAGGTCATGGCCCTTATCGAAAACAGCATTGCATCAGGGTTACTCTGATTCATTGCATGCTCTACGAGCAGTGGAGATACCAATTCTGTGCTGTTGGAGAATGAATCCTCGGTGAAAAATGTCAAAACTTCACAGAATTCAATAAGCAAAGCTAACTGAGAAGAGGGTTCAGTCTCTTCACTCAAGCTATGTACAATGTCTTCAAATTTGTCATAGAGATTGTTATCATGCTCTTCCATATCTTCTTGTTCCATCTCATCCAAACCCCAGTCTTCATCCCCTGATGAAAAATATAACAATGAACAACATGTTACAGTACATGATTGCTTGTTGTTAACAGTTTAAAAAGGTAAAATGATGATAACCTGAATCCATGGCAGGTAACTCTGCAAAGAGAAAATCCTAATTCCACTTGACAGCTTTTCTAAATAAATTTGTTTAACAGGAAAATTTCAAATTTATATTTATAAGATCAGAGGAATAGGTAGACGCCTCTGAGTAAGCTGTTGATATTTTGACTCAATCCAACCAAAATCTTAATATAAAAGCTGCTGATAAACAAGGTAATATTTTAACTATCTATTTTAATTATATTTATATTAATTTAAAATTTGTTATTATCATAATATATCTTTTTTTCATCTAAATTTTATCAATATTTTTATGTTTTCAATTCATAATATATATTATATTATATCTAATTATAGTAATACTGATTTTATCATCTAAGTATTAAATCTTAATTGATGTTATTTTATAATTAAAGTAATTTTTTATTATCATGATTTTATAATTTCTCATCTATATATTAAATATCATAACAGAAATTTTGTTACATGAAGTGATTTTATGTCCAATCACCACACTTATAATATAAAAACAATAATAGAAAAATAATTAATAATGATAGGATAAAATAAAAATTATATAAAAATATTTCATCAAATGATTATTAAATTATTAAAATTAGAGCTTATAAAAGATAAAATAAAAATCTTATAAAAAAAACTGTTACAGATTTAATATATTTTATTAATTAAAAGTATTAATATAGTTTTTTTATATTTTATCTATATTTATATTATTCTGGTTGATTTTTAGGGAATATTTCCCTTGTATAATACAAAAGTCCTAAAAAATAATTTTAAATAAAAATAAAAAATTATATTATTAAAATAATATTAAATTTTTTATTTTACTTTATTCAATAATTTTTATTTATAAATTATCTTTCGTTCAAATAAAATATTTATTTATTTATGATTATGTAAAAAAAATTATTTATTATTTTTTTAAATTCATTTCTTCTCCTTTTAAGATAAGATTATACATACTTTTTAAAGTTTAACATAAGATACTTAACTTTTATTTTCTGATTTTATTTATAATTTATATATTTATAAATAAAAAAATATATTTAAAGAGAATCTTACATAATCTCATGAATTAATGAAAAATATTTTGTATAAAATAAAATAAAAAGAAATATTTATAACAAAAATACTAAAATTAAATTATTAAATCTATATAAATTAATGAAATATTAATAGCATTTTTTTATATAAATCATACAAATTCAAATTAATATGCAATAATATTTTATTTAATTGAAATTTGATTTTAAGTTAGTGATATAAAGATAATATTTTCAATTGATATAACATAAATTATCTATTATATATTATGTATTTCAATTATATTTTAAATATTTGTCTATACGTGACAGTATTATATTTATTATATTTCAACTAAAATTTATCAATTTTTTTATTTTTTAATCATAAAAATATATTAATATAATTAGTTATAGTAAAAATACTTTTTAATAATGTTTATATTTAAATAATAAAATAAATAAATATTATTTTATTATTTATGATTTTATATTTATTATTTGTTATAAAAAAATCAGTTATCTAGAAATATTTGATATTATCATTTTTATTTCTTCACGTAAATTTTGTTGCTATTTTCTTATATTTTTTTAATTAATATATTATTACAATAACATAATCAATATGTTATAAATATATATAATTTAAGTCAATCAATCAATAAATATTAAATAAAAATTATTTCATAGTCATTTTTATTTTATAACAATTTATTATAATATTATATTAATAAATAATATTTTATATTATTTTAAATATCTATTAAATGTTAATAAATAATAATAATAATAATAATAATATATTATATTTAATTATGATTGAACAAATTTTACCATCTGAGTGTTAAATTTTAATTGATTTTATAACTTGTTATCTATCTATTAATTTTTTTATTAAATATTATGTCCTATTATCGTATTTAATAAAAATTTGAAATTATTTTGACATAAAATTTATTTATAATTATATTCTTTTAATTTATAAAAAAATATTATTATATTTAATCATATTTACATTTTTATTATACTATATATTTTAAGTAATTAATATTAAAATTATTATTATAGTATTAAGATAAAATAAAAAATTACTATTTATTGAATAATTATTGAATTATTAAAATTGAAATTTATAAAAAATAGTTAAAAAATACAAATTAATCATATAATATCAAAGATAAAATAAAAATATTTTATAAAGAAGTAGTTAATTATATATTTAATCTATTTTATCAAAGTACTTTTATTCGTTAATTTAATATTTTATAATATAAGTATTGATTTTTTTAAATTATTTTAAAAGTTATTCCCTATCAATTTTGGACATGATATAAAAATTATAATAGAATGATGAAATATTAATATATTATTAAAATAATGTTAAATATATTTATTTTATTTTATTTTTATAATTCTATAATTTTTTAAAATAATATTGTTTAATTTATTTTTAAACATTTTATTTATTATACTTTTTCAATTTCAATTTCACCTTAACAGTTATTATTTTCACTACTAATTATACTTTATATTTAAAAATAACACGAAATATATTTAGAAAAATCAACCAACAACCTTATTATATATATAAAAAAATCTGATATAGTTTCATGATGATAAATATTTTTTATAAAAATTAAAAATATACATAAAAGTATTATAATTAAATTATAAAACTTATATAAAGTAATAAATTAATAATACCAAATAAAATTTATGTAAATTGTACAAATTTAAATTAATATGTATAAATATTAAATTTAATAAATTTTTTTATTTATATCATATATTTAATTTAAGTTAGTGCATAAAACTAATATTTTCATCTTATTGATTTATACATAAATTATTATATATATATATATATATATATATATATATATAATTTTAAAAATTATATTTATTTTATATCCAACTAAAATTTATCAATATTTTTTACTTTTTTAATTCATAAAAATATATTATAACAATTAGTTATGGTAAAAAGACTTTCAATTTTTTTATTAAATTATCATAATTCTTTTTCTACTAGACTTTTTTAATGTTTTCTTAGGTTTTATGATTAATAAAAACATATTATCATATTTCATTATAATAAAAACACTTATATTACAAATATATATTTTAAATAAATTAATCAATAAATCTTAAATACAAATTGTTTCATAATATGTTATAATTATATTAAGAAATAATAATTCATGTTACCTTAAATACTAATTGATTTTATTTCAATAAATCAATAATAATATATCTATTATTCTATAATATCGTTTACATAATTTTTTGTTCTAAAAATAATTGTTAATATTTTGTATTCTATGAAAAGTATATTATTATCTTTTAATTATTATAAGTTCATTGTTTTTTCATATTTCTCGGTTTTCACCTTTTCAATTTTATTTTATATTTTTTTCAAAAAAATTATGTAATATTAAAAAATATATTTTTAAATATTATATTTTTTTATTTATTGAAAAAATATTATATTTAAAAATTAATTAACATTAATTTTGATTTTCTTTAAACTATCATATTATATATATATATATATATATATATAATTATATTATCTATGATATATTATTTTATTATAATAGTTTTTTTCATGCAAAATACACCCAATATCACAATATTTTTTTCCTATCTAAATTTCATCATATCTTTTAATTTTTTTAATATAATATTATATTTAATTACAATAGTAAAATTATAAAAATGTATGTTATTATTAAATTAATAAATTAAATATTAAATGTTAAATCAATATATTTATAATTACTGTAGCATTTAAAAACTTAAATATTATAATAACAATTAAGTTGACAAAAATGTATAAAAAAACAATTTATTGGTTCGTAGTAATTTTTAACCATTAAAATGATTTTGATAACTTTTAAAATTTAGATAAAATATAAAAGATAAAAGAAATACCAAGTTGAATATAAAAAATTGAAGTTAAAATTAACTCATTAGTTTAATGATTTAATATAAAGTCGTATGATGCATTTTAAAATATAAATATCATTCTCTTTAGGTTTACATATTATCTAAATTAAAAATTAAAACACCGATGTCAATTAAACCCAGTACATGTGGGGACCGACCAGTCCCGCTTCGAGTTTGATGGGAAAAAAGTCGAGGTGGAGATTGCATTACCCATCCCCGCTTTAAAAAGTTGGAGCGGGGCGGGGATGGGTAATGCAATCTCCACCCAGTCCCACTCGAACTTTATATTTAAATTTAAATTTTAAAATATTAATATTTTAAAAGTATTTCCTTTTCTTTTTCTATTACATATAAGATCATTTTTTTATATTTCACCAATTTTTATTTTTCTTCTACCCACTTTTTAATTTTTTTGATTTTTATATCAATTAATTTATTACATTATTCTCTCTTACCTTTCAGTTTTTCACATTTCCTTAATCTCTCCCATCAATTTGTTTTTTTTTCAATCTTTTCAACCAATTTGATGAATACAAAGTTAATTTTTTTTATTCTTTATCTTTTACATAAATCTTAGTAGTAACTAATATTATTTTATTTATAATTTATATTTATTAGGTTTTATTATGTCATCTTTATATCTTATTATTCTTATTTATCATATATCAAATTTTATCTTAATAAAATAATTGTATTCTAAAGGATTAAAGGAATTGATAATTTAAACTTTTATTATTTCGAACTAATAGAATAAGAATTAACTTATTAAATATTTCTTTATAAACTATATATTTCATATTTTTAAATGACAACTTAAAAATAAATTAACTTATATATATAATCAATTATTTGAATAAAGTATAATAATAATAATAATAATGTTATAAGTATCCAAATATTTGAATACAATGTTATAATAATAATAATATTATAAATAAAAAATGATTAAATATTTATTTTACATATATATTTTAATATAAATATAATAAATTAAAAATATATATTTAATTAATAATAATTATAAATTATAAAATTATAAATATTTATTTATATATAAAAAATAGATAGTAAAATTAATTTATTATAAATGTAATTGTCTTTTTAAAATAATATAGATCGGGGACGGGGTGCAGGCGAGAACCCGAAACCCAATGGGGACGGGGATGAAGACTTAATTTCTAACCCCGTCGAGGATCGGGGATGGTTAAAAAAGTCGGGCGGGGATCGGGAGGCAAAACTCGCCCCGCCCCGCCTATACAAGAAAATCTTATATTACCGAGCAAATATGTAACCGTCGAAAAATAAGTGATTACCGAGCGAATTTAGAGTAATTTTGAAATTACGTCTTACCGATAGATATATCTCGTTGGTAAATGAACAATTAATTATCGACGGATATATCCATCAATAAATGAATAATTAATTATCGACAAATATATCCGAAAAGCTGTTTAATCGATGTGGAGGATCGGCCTAGGCTCGCAACCACAATGCATACTTATTCATACAGGTATATTATCGACGCAAAATTTTCGATCTTTGGCTCCGATACCATTTCTAGCACTCGGTGCATATAAATGAAAGCGAAAGAGATAAAAAAATACATAAGAAGTATTATTACAAAATTTTCAAAAAAAGCTTACAATATTCAAGATATTCGAGGATAAGGGAAGACCGAGAACTTAGACTATGAAGGAGTTGATCGAGGAAGGTAGAGTTTAAGACTCAAGGAGAGCTATAAATGCTACTTCAACAACTTACTCTTTTATAGGCGTAAATGCACCATTATTCAAGATTACAAGCCGACACACTTTAGACAAGAGTGGCTGATAAAGAAAATAATTACAATTGACATACCTTTACTTTCGACGACTAGACACAAAAAACTAAATAGAAATAATTACAAGTGCTTTGTTCTTCAACTGGATGGGACCCAAACATCTTTTGGGCGAAGGACCGAGATAAGTTCAACCGCTTACTTGGATACTTTATGTTAGACAAATGACATCTAGAGGGGGTGAATAGATGCACAAATTAAAATAGATGTCAAATTAAAAAATTATTTGTGAGTCAATAATTTGTTTGAACACGGATAAAACGAAACGATAATATAATTAGGAAAAGAGAAAGAGATAAGGGAAAAAGAAGAGCACACCGAGATTTATACTAGTTCGGGTATAGCTAACCCTACATCCAGGTTCCCGATCAACTCTTAACACAAGAGTAACTCCCAATTCACTATCTTTCAAATTCGGTTTACAAATTACAATCAACTCAACAAAAGAACCAGTGAAAAGTAAACTAATTAAAAAGACATTCACCTCCTTAGAAACCCACTAAGGATGAACACCTCCCTATAATCCCATTAGGGATGAACACCTCCTCCGAACAAATCAAAGGATGAAAAACACCTCCTTAGAATCCCACTAAGGATGAACACCTCCCTAGAATCACACTAGGGATGAAAACCTCCTTTGAACAAATCAAAGGATGAAAACACCTCCTTAGAATCCCACTAAGGATGAACACCTCCCTAGAATTACACTAGGGATGAAAAGTACATCCTTTGCCACCAATACACAAAGGATGAAGGTAATAAAAATAAGAATAGTCACACACGGGTAATGGAGACAACAAATTGTAGAAGCACGTAGAATGCCAATCTCCAAGAACAAGTGTGATTAACAATGAAAGCACAAAAGACGAGTAGAGAATAGGGTTTTCTCGGAAGGTGTAAAATATTTTTATTGTCATGCTCAGAATTCTTTTCTCAAAGCTGATTGAATGTAAATTGTATATTCGAATTCTGTAATTGTGTATTTTTGATTTTTCATCAAAACTTAATTAAATAGAAAAATAGCATCGAGAAAATGGCCATTGGACATTAATATTTTTGTGAATAAAAATCGGGATATATTCAAAAATATTTATTCTTCAAAACAAATATATTTTTCAAATTTGAATTGGCATAATTGATTATGTTACCGAGTATAATCAATTATGACGAGAGAAAATCATTTTTCCATTTACGATGCATCATAATTGATTATGACAGATGAAAAATATCACGTTATGAATTTTATCACACTTGTGCTTTGGAGGCTTATGCATAATATTACTTCATCAACTTGTACCTCCATATCCAGTATTCTAAGACTCTATCTAGTCTTCGGGAATCATCTTGGACTTGCTTGAATCATCATCTTTATCAAAAACATATCTTGGGCATGTAGGGAAAAGTTTCACATTTTCACCCACGTCATAAATTCAGCTTGTACTTAATTCATCTTGAATGGTGTTGACTTGAATGTAGTTTACTTGAATAATCATCAAAATCATCTCTTGGGAATATAGGCATCAATCTCCCCCTCATTGCTTTCAATCTTACCATTTTTTATGATGATCAAGGAAACACCTGAAATGAATTAAAATGTTTGACTCTATATAGTCAGCTCAAGATTAGCAAGATTTGTATCAAGTGTCAGAGTCTCTTAATCTCCCCCTGGATATATTAATAACAAGACTCCCCCTAACTCATATGAGCAAAGACTTCTCTTAACTCCCCTTGTTTAATTCAGATATAGGAATGAATTTCACACAGATTTTAATTCATCAAAAAATCTCTCCCTGTTTAATTGATAATCATAAAAAATATTATAAGAGAAAAAAATCTCCCTCTTTTTCACATAGATTAATATCATCAAAATATCTCCCTGTTTCATTGATAATTATGAAAAATATTGCAATAGAAATTGAAAACAAATTTGCACATATTAGTACATAAATCAAGGTAAAGAAGATAATGCATTACAAAGTGTCATAGAGAAGAACATCATATTAAGGAGGCAATATATAGGATACCCAAGACAAATGAAGAGAGAGAAAGATAGGGGAATAGAATGATTATAGAGATAATGAAATGAAATGCAGTAGTTTCCCCCAATTGCAGTCTTCTTATTTAGGCAGCTTTCAAATTCAAATGCACTCATATTCCAGATTTCAAATTTCAAATTCAAATTGCAACAAATTTCAAATTTCTAATCCCAAATTTCAAATTCCAATTCAAATTCAATTTCAAAAATCTCAAACTGCACAAATTTCAAAATCTCAAACTACAAAATTTCAAATTTCAAAAATCTCAAATTCCAAAATTTCAAATTTAAAAAATCTCATACTGCAAATTTTAAAAAAATACCAAACTGCAAAATTTTAAATTTCACAAATCTCAAACTGCAAAATTTCAAAAAAATCTCAAACGGCAAAATTTCAAATTTCAAGAATCTCAAACTGCAAAATTTCAAACTTTAATAATTTCAAATTTTCATATATTCAAATTTTCAAAATTCAAACTTTCAAATTTCAAAGTTGGTCAACAATCAAATTTATGTGTCAGATAAGTGCAGATATTCAATATAGAGGCTTGAGAGACAATCATAAACTTATCTTTGTAATATTTCCCTGTTCATCTAGCTTGTTCCTGTACACCCATTTAGCTTCAATAACCTGCATTAATTTTTTATCCTTGATAATTACCTGCAACATTAACATACAAATCTAGGTACCCTTTAATTATTTTTGGGTCCTTAAAAAGGTTAGTAGAATCACAAGTCTCTGCTAAAAGACTAAGGATTAAAATAATATAACCATGATATAATAATTGATTATCACAACACCTTCAGAATCAACATAATTAATTATGACAACAAGAAAAAAATTTTCGATTTTGATAATCAATTAGATGCTCAAATTATCATCTAGAGATGTATAAATGCTTTGTTCCTTTAGGCACCCATTCATATTTGCCATTAGATATGCCAAAATGTTTTATGTAACATCTATTTGATGTATGACCTATTTTCATGCAATAAAAACATGTTGGTTTTCTTTGAAAATATCTAAATAAGTTTCGTAAAGTGTTTGAAACTGGTTTCACATCTATTTCCCTTGACTCTTTCACAAAAATAGTTTTATGAGGTTCTAGACTTTCTTTGGGTTTGTAACCAAATCCAGCTTTGCTAGAATTCCCTCTTTGATAACCTAATATAGAATCAAGATTTTCAGAAGATTTTGAAAACTTGCTTATTATTTTATCTAACTTGAAAATCTCATTTTCCAAATGATTACAATTTTCACAAGGTTTAGCAACTTCTTTATTTTTAGACAATTTTTTAAATTTCTCAGCATCATTCTTTAAACACTCATTTTCTTTTTCAAGAATACCAACAATATTTTCTAATGCATCAAACTTTTGTCTAAGTGCATTGTATTTTTTAGATAACTTGGTAAAACCTTCATACATATCTTGATATTCTTTAAAAAACTCATCATATTCATTTAAGGATTTTATACTGCTTACCTGTGATGGGGCTTCATCATCACTTTTTGTCATCAAGCAAAGATTTGTTTCTTCTTCTCCATCACTGCTTTCGGAAGAACTCTCTTGTGTTGTGGAAGAATCATTATCCTCCCAAGCAATATAAGCTTTCTGTTTGCTCTTATAGGTATCTTTCTTCTCTTTTTTCTTCTCTTTCACATCTTCTTCTCTTTCTTAAGTTCCGGACAGTCTGATTTGATATGACCAGGTTTTTCACATTCATAGCAATGAAATTTATTTGTTTTCTCATTTCTTTGCTGTCTCTTTTTCCTGTTCTTCATAAAACGAGAAAATTGTTTAACAAAAAGAGACATATCGGAGTCTGAAAACTTACCTTCATTTTTGCTTTCGTCTTGTGAATTTTTTTTTCTTTTAGAGCTATCGTCTTGGTTTGATTCTATTTACCGTTCTTTAACCTTTGTAGCTCCATCTCATGTTCTCGCAGCTTTCCAAATAGAGTAGCAATATTCATTTTTGTGAGATCCTTTGTTTCTGTAATAGCAGTGACCTTTAGTTGCCAATTCCTATCTAAGGATTTTAAGATCTTTGTGCTTAACTCCTCATTGTCAAAACTTTTTTCCTAATGCTTTCAAGTGATTTATTATATGTGTGAAGCGTGTCTGGAAATCCGTAATGCTTTCATTTTGCTGCATTTGAAATAATTCATACTCCTGGATGAGTGTGTTCTTACGTGCTCACTTTACTTTATTTGTTCCTTCATGTGTCACTTCAAGAGTATCCAATATTTCTTTTGCCGTCTTGCATTGTGATACCCTGAAAAATTCATTACGTGTTAAGGCAAAAACAATAACATTTCGGGCTCTTATATCATAATGGGCACGCTTATTTTCATCTGGCGTCTATTGATCAAAAGTCTTTGGAACAGCTCCAGACTCCGTTGTTCTCATTGGAATGTAGGGACCATTGAGTATAGCATCCCAAACACCGTAATCTAGTGTTTGTAAAAATATTTTCATTCTCGCCTTCCAAAACTGATAGTCTTCTCCTTCAAATAATGGTGGTCTGTTTATTGAGGCTCCTTCCCTATAAACCTGATTCTGCATAGACATCTTGACAGATCGTTTAGAAATATCTTATCTAACCAAGCTCTGATACCACTTGTTAGACAAATAACATATAGAGGGGGGGGGGGTGAATAGATGCACGAATTAAAATAGATGTCAAATTAAAAATTTATTTGTGAGTCAATAATTTTTTTGAACACAGATAAAGCGGAAGCAATAATATAATCAGGAAAAGAGAAAGAGATAAGGGAAAGAGAAGCGCACACAGAGATTTATACTGGTTCGAGTATAGCCAATCCTACATCCAGTTCCCAGTCAACTCTTAACACAAGAGTGACTCCCAATTCACTATCTTTCAAATTCAGTTTACAAATTACAATCAATTCAACAGAAGAACCAGTAAAAAGTAAACTAATTAAAAAGACAATCACCTCCTTAGAAACCCACTAAGGATGAACACCTCCCTAGAATCTCACTAGGGATGAACACCTCCTCTGAACAAATCAAAGAATGAAAAACACCTCCTTAGAATCCCACTAAGGATGAACACCTCCCTAGAATCACACTAGGGATGAAAACCTCATTTGAACAAATCAAAGGATGAAAACACCTCCTTAGAATCTCACTAAGGATGAACACCTCCCTAGAATCACACTAGGGATGAAAAGTACATCCTTTGTCACCAATACTCAAAGGATGAAGGTAATAAAAATAAGAACAGTCACACCTGGGTAATTGAGACAACAAATTGTAGAAGCCTGTAGAATGTCATTCTCTAAGAACAAGTGTGATTAACAATGAAAGCACAGAAGACAGTAGAGAAGAGGGTTTTCTCAGAAGGTGTAAAATATCTTTATTGTCATGCTCATAATTCTTTTCTCAAAACTGATTGAATGTAAATTGTATATTCGAATTCTGTAATTGTGTATTTTTTATTTTTCATCAAAACTTAATTAAATAGAAAAATAGCATCAGAAAATGGCCATTGGACATTAATATTTTTATGAATAAAAATCAGGATATATTCAAAAATATTTATTCTTCAAAACAGATATATTTTTCAAATTTGAATTGTCATAATTGATTATGTTACCGATATAATCAATTATGACAGAGAAAATCATTTTTCCATTTCGATGCATCATAATTGATTATAATAGTGAAAAATATCACATTATGAATTTTATCACACTTGTGCTTTGGAGGCTTATGCATAATATTACTTCATCAACTTGTACCTTCATATCCAGTATTCTAAGACTCTATCTAGTCTTCAAGAATCATCTTGGACTTACTTAAATCATCATCTTTATCAAAAACATATCTTGGGCATGTAGGGAAAAGTTTCACATTTTCACCCACGTCATAAATTCAGCTTGTCCTTAATTCATCTTGAATGGTGTTGACTTGAATGTAGTTGACTTGAATCATCATCAAAATCATCTCTTGGGAATGTAGGGACATTTTCATCAATCTTCCCCTCATTGCTTTCACTCTATTATGAGGTGTGGGACCATAGCATCTATTGGGCGATGGGCCAAATAAGTCCAACTTCTTACTAAGATGTTGTTTAGAAGGTGAGCTCTTGAAGATCTTCTTCTTCTAATTTTATTATAATTTGATTAATCTTCCTTTGTAACTTTTCTTTGGTTGATGTTCTTTGCATGATATCAGTAATCTTTTTCTTTAATTCTTCTAGGATTGATTGCTAAAATTGAGCAAAATCAATATCTTCTTCATCTTCGTAAGGATCTTGAGCATCTTGTAGATTGATAATGGCTTTGCTTTCTTCTTCTTCTTCATCGGGCCTAGTGAGGACAACACTTCAAACTTTTTCTGTTTTAATTGGGCCTTTTCTTCTTTTGATGCGGGGAGTTTGGATAAATCTATAATGACTTTTCCTTTTTCTCTTGTTGATGAAATTTCTTTTTAGATTGGGCTTTTTTGTGTATGCCCATTTACTTCCAATTTTCAAAATTTTCTTCTATGTATTGGGTTTCAAATTTTTTCCACCAAAAAACCTTAGTTTTTAAGTAGAGTTTTTGGGTAGGTTTCTTCTTTGTGTTGATGGATTTCGAGAATGTGGGCTAACAACCAACTTTTTCCCATAGTTGAGCAAAATTTTATGATTCTTAGGTGTGGGGGGGTAATGAGGAGTAAGACTTTTATATTTTTGGTACATTTTCATAATTTTTTTTGGAATTATGGATTGGATTGGGCCTATTTGGTGAAACCAATCGACAAACCAATTTGGTAGGGTGTTGGATACCTCTTTTTTAAAACAGATATACCATGAATGCCTAGGATTGGTATCAACTAGTATTTTATTCCAAGCTTCTTGGTAATCAAAATAATTATAAGAAGGGGGGTTAAAGGGTCTCGAAAAGCTCTTATCAGTGAAAAGGTGTTGGTTCCATTCTTGGTATGAAAGGATTTTAATAATACGTAATTTTGAATAACTAATAATAGAGGGATCTCTATCATTAGGAATGAGGGCTATTTTTGCAGATCCGGTGTCTATTAGGATAAATTGGTAAAACTTTTTATTCTTTTTCAAATTTTCTGACTTAGGAATCCAACTCCATCCTAGCGGAACTAATTTCCTGAGTATTCCATAAGCATCTTCGGGATTCCAGTCTTCTTCTAAAGTGATAATCTTTTGGCATCCTTCTTTGATATGAAATTCTTTTTTAGGAATTTTTTCAAGGGGAGGATGTTGAGGGATTTGTGGTGTTAGAGGGGTGAATCTATTAGGTTGAGTGGTTATTGAGGTGGGAAATTATCGAGTGGTCATGGTTTTTGAATATGATGGGGCAAAGTAATCTAAAGACAAGGTAGATGACTTTGGGCCTTTTTCTATTTTACTTTTTTCAGCCAAGATTGGGCTTTTAGAGGGGGTTGTCATGGGTGTGACCTTGCAAAAATTCTCTTGTTAGGAAATTAGGTATCAAATTTTCTTTTCCTCTAATAAATTCTATTTCAAATTCAAAACAGGATAATAGACTTTGTCATGTTGCAAATATTTGTTTGGAAATTATGTTTTTTACGTCCTTTTCTAAAACTTCTCTTGCAAATTTACAATCAATTCTTAATAAAAAAAATTGTTTATTAAATCATGTTGAAATTTTTGTATATTTAAAACTATACTTAAAACTTCTTTTTTAATTGTGTTGTAATTCTTTTGAGCATCATTCCATATTCTTGAGTGATATCTTACTATTTGTTCGGGATTATTTTTTAACTTTTGTTTTAATATACCCTCATACCCTACATCAGAGGCATCTATTTCTATAATTATCTTGGCTTCTGAGTTTGGTATTCCTAGACATGGTAAGGTCTTAACTAATCCTTTAACCTCTATTACTATTTTAGTCATTTCTGGAGTCCATGGTTTAGGATTTTTCCTTAGTCTATTAAAGAGGGGTTTACATAATATTCTGATGTTAGGTATAAATTATGATACATAGTTTAGACATCCTAAAAGTCTTTGTAATTGAAGTTTATCTTTTATTTTATTAGGAAATTTTTATGAAAATTCAATACTTCTTTTAATGGGGGTTATAGTTCCTCAATTTATTTCATGTTCTAAAAATCTTATTTGTGTTTGGGCTAGTTTTATTTTCCTTTGTGATATTACCATTCCATTTGTTTTTATGACATATTTAAATATTCTTAAATATTTTTTATGTTGTTCGATTGATTCAAAAAATATTAATACATCATCAATATAGACAATGACGAATTTTGAGTAAAAGTTTAATATGTCATTCATTAATTTTTGAAATTCAGAAGGCGCGTTTTTTAAACCCATGGACATTACATTCCACTCATATTGCCTAAAGGATACTATGAAGATTGTTTTATATTTGTCTTGTTCTTTTAATTTAATTTGATAGTATGCTCTTTTCATATCAAATTTGGAAAATATAATAACGTTATAAATTCTACTTATTAGTTCAGTTTTATTAGGCAGGGGATACCTAATCCATTTTAAAATCTTATTTAAAGGTTTATAATTTATTACCATTCTTGGTTCTCCTCTCTTTATTTCGAAGGCATTTTGTACATAAAAGGTAGCACAATTCTATGGAGATTTACTAGGTCTAATAAGTTTTTTGTCTAAAAAGATTTTATTTCTTTTCTACAATATTCTATTGTTTCTTTATTTAGTTGTACAAGTCTTGCTTTGGTAGGTATATTCTTTTCCGAAAATCCTTCTTCGTATGATAATTCTATTTCAAAAGTGTTTCTATTCCAAAAAGTTGTAGGGACCTCTGTACATACTTCTTTTATGATTTCTTCTATTATTTTTTTGAAGGTTGCTATTACTGTAGGATTTTTTAATTGTTCTTCAATTCTTTTGTATATATGTAATTTCTTGTTTTAAATATTTTATATGCCTATTTTTGGCTTCTATTTTTAATAGAAAGTTTTCTTCATTTACTTCGGTAACTAATTGTATTTCTTTAATTTTTTATTGGTTTAATAAATTTGAATAAAATATTTTTATTTCTTATTCCATTTTCGGATACTTCAAAAGGGTATATTAACGCTAGGAATGAGGTTCCTAGAATCATTTCTTTACTAATATCGAGGGTTAATATAAAAGTATTCTTAAAACAGGTTCCTTTATTGCATATACTGACGTTTGACATTTTATATTTTACCTTTAATTTTTTAGAATTAGCGGTTCTTAAAGTTTGTAAAGTTTTTTCATAGCATTTAGTAGGTATTAGTCCTTCTTGTATACAATTTATATAGCTCTAGAGTCTACCAAAGCTGTAAATTATTTATGAAAATTATTTCCAATTTTAAGTATAGCTTTTATATGTCATTTTTGTTGTAAAATCTTTAGTTGATTAACCTTTTCAGAAGTTGCTACATCATTTAGGATGAATTTATTATTTATAATATTCATTTTTTCTTCTTGTATTTCATTTTTTATTTTTAATTCTATTAATTGATTTTTAATTTCTTTTATTTCTTCTTTTAAAAAACTTATTTCTTTTTGCAAATCTTGCAAATTTACTGGTTTTTCTTTATTTATTGTCTTTTTTAATATTTTTGAGAAATAATAACCACTTACTTTTGTTGATGAAGTTTCCACATCTCTTTCATTTAGTATTAAAGTTTTTAATTTAGTTAAATATTCTAACTTATCTTCTTCATTTGGAAGTTTATCTACTATTTCTAAGGCTATCATGGTTTCGGTGGTTAAAACATTAATGTTAAATATGCAATCACAATTTTCTTCATTCTTATTTTCACTGGGGTTAGTGATATTTTCATCTTTACTACTACTAGTTTCTATTAAATTATTTATATCTTCTAATTCGTATAATAATATTTTTGCTATTTGATTTTTTACTTCTTCACTCATATCTAGGTTTTGTATTTTTTCTCAGACTCTACAAACTTTTTTCATATGTTCGTATCTTCCACATTTATAACAAACTATTCCTTTCTTTGAATTAAGTTGATTACTACTTATAGGAGGTTTTGTTCTTATTTTACTTTTAAAGTTTCTAGAGATTTTCCTATTGTTATTGTGAGAAAATTTTCTTTTGATTATTTGTTTTTGCTTATTTTTTCTAGAAGGAGGGTCTAACTTTTCATATCCATGTTAAATGCAGAAATCTCTTAATTCTTTTGTACCACTTTCTTGTTGTCTTTTAACCTATTTTTCCAACTTTAGGTTATTACATATTTCCAAGGCAGTATTCTTAATAGTTGAAATTATTTTTCCATAGGTTATATCTTGCAAAGGTTCGGGGTATTTTTGGGATAATTTTTCTCGTACTTTTATTGCAAATACTGGGGTAATCCAACAATAAATCGTTCTTTCCAAAATGTTTCTTTACATTTTGTTCTAGTCATTACCACGAGTATGAAATTATCTACATATCATCTGAAGTCTTCTAGAGTGAGACATCTTAGATTATGTAGCAGGGTACTAGTTTTTTCTTCAAATGTGTTAGAATCGCCCATAAAATTATGGATAATTGATATTATTAATGTTTCGACCATCAAGGGTATTTGTGTATTTCCTTCTTGTTTTACTACTGTTAAAATAAATCGTCTTTGGTATGCGGATAGGTAATTTTCCCACCATCCTTTTAAGGATCTGGTAAATCCTAGGATTAATAATTGTATCGTTTGTTCTTCTGAATTTTTTGCTCTATAGGCTGAGGCAGCTATCACCATTTCATTAGTTTTTCTTAATAATTGATAATCAGTTAATTCATCTATATTCCATTCAGTTATTCCTGTTCCATTAAAAGTGGATGGACTTTCTAAATTCCATTCTTCAAATTGTATATCTGGTAGGGTTGATCTTCTATAGTAATTTTTAGTGGTTGAATTTACATTAAATTTACTTCCTATTCTATTTATCTTTTCTTCATAATCTATATTTTCTAAGTTTCCTAGTTCTTCTTCTGGGATATCTATAACATTTAATTTTCTTATATTTAATTGCTCTAATTTTTTATTTATTTCTTCTAATATTATACCTTATTGATTTCCTATCTTAAATTCTTTATATTCTTTATCGGATAATCTTATAGGGTTTATTAAAGATTTTTGTAGGTAAGTTATTCCTAATGGATTTTTATTGTTTTGTAAATTTTCTTCTTCCATAGTTTTTTGAACTATTTGGTATAATATTTGATTTGTAAAATTTAGCCGATTATGCAGATTTTGAATATCATTTATGTTAGGGGTTTCACTGGTATTCCTTTTTTTCTCCTATCATTTTAAAGGGTGATGCAATTACTTCTTTATTTTCAATGTTAGGAAATCTTACTTCTTCTAGATGAGGGATTTTACTAATTATCTCTTTATTTTTTGTTTTCCATATTTTTTCAGCATTTTGTAATACATTTATTTGTAAATTTTCTAAATAATTATCTTCAAACCATTTAAAATACAGTATATTTTCTTGAATTAATTTTAAGTGATTATAATATTTTTCTCGGTATTCTTTTAATTCATTTTGACTAAAAGTCTTAAAAAACCATTCTCTCTTTTCTTGATTCTTTTCATCTAGAAATTATTGTCTTAAAAGGTCTTTGTTTATTTCGAATTTGGTTATTACATTTATTATACTATCATCTTGATGTAATTCAGAAGCAGAAGGAGAATTATGAGTTTCTATATTTTTGTATTCGTATTCTGGCAGTGGAATTGTGGGGTCTTGTTTTATTCCTTTTAATTTTAAACTTCTATGATTTTCTGGCTGTTACAAAAGTATTTCTACTGGATGTTCCTCTTAATGAATTTTCTCTTCTGATCGGGGCAAATGATACTTCTACTGTTCCTGATTTATATTCAGTTATATTTTCAACTTCTACTGGTTCTAGGGGTTATGGTTCTAATAGGTCTTCTAGTCTCCAGCTAAGGCCATTAGATATTTCAGTATGTTTTAAGGTTTTTGGTATTACTACATTAACCTTTTTTGGGTTTACTAATAACATGATTGTTTCATCTTTTGGGGACATTAATAAGGCTCTAGGTGCCAATTGAGTTTTCATTATTTTATAATAAATCCTATATATTATAGCTATAGGTATTGATTTTGGATTCCATACATTTTCTGAAATTTTGATATCTAGTAGTATATTATTTTTCGTATTATGAAGACTTTTAAGAGCTATCGAATAATTTGGGTAATTATTTATATATACTAGTCCATTATGAAGATTTGTTTCAAACATTGCTAATATTTGATTTTCAAGTTTTACTAATTTATTATCTCTTAGGGCTACGAACATTTGTGTATCTATTCCTTTTCTAAAAAGATGTTTTATGACTATTTGTATAGATCCTATATGAAGATATCTATATCCTTTTATATGTTCAACGATTAGGGTTTTTGTTATTAATAGAATTTTCTCATGACTTGAAGTTCTATTTTTTTATCTACTTTTTTTTTACTATATATTTAGATTTAAACATGTCTTTCCAATTTGTTTTATAAATAGTTGATATTTTGAGTTTTGAAGGAGTCCATTTATTAAGTTGATTTTCTATTTCGGGAATAATTAATTCATGGTGTATTATGTTCATGTTACTTTTGTATTCTTATTTGCTTCCAACTTTTCTTTTCTTTTAGATAAAAATTTTATTAATTTCGTCATCCTAAGGCCAAGGTCTAAGATGCTCGGGAATACCACATGTTTTATTGCCACTTACTGGTCTTACCACCTAAACCAGTTTACCAATACTCATCTACCTTCAAAGACTCTCAGGCAAGATTTAATTAATAAAAAAAATTCTATTAGAAAAGTTCAGTTTTCAAAAAATATAAATTCAGATAAAATAAACAGTTTACACTAAATCATAACGAATTGAACCTGACTAATGTGATCTGAACTTGTCTATTATGCTTCAAACATACTCTTAAATTTAAAGAGTTTTTATGATGCAGAGGATCGGCCTAAACCACAACCACAGTGTATATTTATCTTATGCAATTTACCTATTGTCAGAAAGGTCTGTGGCTCACCTACAGAATTGGTGAATATCAGTTAGGCTATCCACAACTTTTCTTACAAAAGAAACACCCTAACCTAAAACCATAGCCTACTTTACATGTAGTTTACAACCACTGCCCTTCAGATTAGAGACTCGAGTGACCTAAACTACGATCAGAGTGCAAACTTTAAATGTCAAGATAAAAAGTTATGAAGCAGTGAGCAGAGCAACTACAAGGAAAAACAACAATAATAGTAGATGCATAAAGAAGCAAAGATAAGAAAGAACTACCATAATTTTGCATAATAGACTAAAATATTAATGGTTAACGTTCCTGTACAAATACTGTACATCAAATATCATGCCTGACCCTTGAAAGTGTCCTCCTTCGTTTCTGTACAGCTGATACTAGTCAATCAACTAAATTATCAGCGTGCTATGTACACACCCCCAACAATGTAGTCAGTGAAAACAGTACCTTCATCTCCCACTGCTATAAACTACTTGAGACCACTGCCAGCAACCCACTAGCACCCTTATCTACACTGCTACCCTAATAATTACATTTTCATAACTCAAATACGGACCATTCAAGATACTGAAATTACGAAAGGTGGAAAGATCCTTGACCCTCTGTTATGGCATACAACAACTTTTCTTTCATCCTTTCCTGAAATTCAACAAAGTGCCAAACAATATTTAGGCCCAAAGGTAAGAAAAACAGTTTCTAAAACTTCTTTTTCGTGTTTTACTAATGAAGTTTGAATAGTATAGATTGGTACTAATGAAGTTTGAATAGTATAGATTGGTGAGTTACTTTTGATGAGTACGGAGGTAGCTTGAGATAATTAGCACAAGTCATCACGCTAGGTAGATCTGTGTCTGCCCGGTTGTTACAATGCTGTTAAATCACGAGTATAAGTAGGCTAACGCAAAATATGTAATTTTTAAGCTTAAAAAACTGCACTGAACATATAAGTATGTAAACAGTGAACCTTTCGGACAATAGTTAACTTCGGATTAAGAGATGCCAACCCTCCTGGAGGAAGTCGAGGTGCACCAGTCACAAACTGCAGAAATGCTCGCCGCTGTTCATGATCAAACTCTCGGACAATCTCCAACAACTGAATCCACAGTAGTAGATGATTAATAAAATCACGAGATTCAGGTTAAAACACCAAAAAATGTTGTAGCTTATGTACATGAATGCTTACATTAACAATGGGAGGACTGCTAGCAGTGTACCCATGATCAAACTTGATGTTATCTCCAAGCTCGTTGATCTGTTTTAACAAGGAATTAAGCTTAATTGGTCTTCCTCTCTTCTCAAAAAGAAAAGGACATATATACAAAATGATTAAAAGAATGAAATTGTACTCACAGCCCAAGAGTCATTCTCTCCGCAAAGCATTCGCTCAAGTTCTTCTTCATTGAAAATCCGAAGATGCTCAATGGAGAAAACCTAGAAGTAAAAAACAAATTTGAAAAAATAATATATATAAGAATCTCAACTGTGTAGCAGAAAATTTCAAGTAGTAGTAACTCCTAAAGAAAACTTCATATTCACTATGATCTTGAGGTCCTACCATAAAAACACAAATAAAAAATGACGCAGAATTTCAAGACACAACCTATTCACATGTAAGGAGTGTATTAGTCCAAATATTTGGTTCGGGAGTCTTGAGCATCAGACTTCTCTCATTCTCAACCCAAGCCCCCTTCCTCCCCCCATTTTAGGATGAAAACAAATTGACATGTTGGGTGTACCTAGATGAATCCAGTTCAAATTTGCTAGACATTTTGGCATTTGAAAGCACAATGAAAATAAGCGGCAACAAGAAGTGCAAAAAAATATTCATACCATAATCATACACACGAAATGAGAGTTCCACAGCCATGTTAGACCTCTGACATTCATATTTAGACTGATTTAAAATATATGGAAGCTTAGGCACCTTATCAATTAAATTGATTGAGAGCACATGACAAAAAAGGGAAGAGAAAATCTGTATGATATGCTGTAACTAGGTTTTTTTAGAAGCTTTTATCCACTTTCTGAGTAAAAAATAATGTTGTACTATGTCAAAAATAGACAACTGAAAATGATCAATCTTTTGATGAAATTATCAAATAACAAAAGAAAAAAAATGATGTTTGAATCCTTGGTATGACTTAATTATTCTACTGCATGCCTTAATTTTTCTCTCAATACATATTTTCTCTCATTTCTATACTTTTCAGCTCTGAAACTTATTCAGACTCCTTAACTTTATTTGTGGGAAATCATCTAGTTCACAAACTGAATCTCATTTTGAGACTCTTTGAAACATAAAGAGCCAGTATTCATATTCTTCTTGTTTAAAGAGGTTACCCTCAAGCATAGTTAATTTTGTTTATCAAACACTAATTCTTTTGGGTCGTCTTTCTCCTCTTGATGTAGTTCTCTCCAACTTTTAAAGAGCACTGACTATAATAAAACCAAACAGAAAAATGGATCTTGTTTGAAGTCATTTAAAAAAAATAGAAGCTGCTAAATAGTAATTTGATTATCATTAAGCCAAAATGAGAGACCTGGTTAAAGCCAGATTTAAAAGCTTCCACTTGTCTTGAAATTCCAGACCTCACAGTTGCATCAACAATGAGTAAAACATAATCCTCTAGATTTCTCATATTTACCTACAAAAAAAAAGTATAAATACTTAAAGTTCATGTTCAGTCATTGGAAAAGATTATTAAAGTGTAAATAGAATAACAAAATATTGAGTAATGACCTACCATGGAATGATCGGTCCCTGACGTAAGAACAATATCAGGATATCCAGGAAGAGTAAAATCAAGACAAAGATCTTCAATTCTTGTATCTCGGAAACTTGGTCCATATTGTGACTCCAAATTCCCTCTATTGACAGATTCCATAATTTTTTTCCTGATAACTAGTGCTTGAAACTCTTGCAGCAGCTTACCAAACTTCGGATCAAAGGATAGTATGTCATAGAGAGAAAGTTCCTAAGGACACATGTAACAAACATGAAGAGTAATTAAATCAGTCATAACGACCACAGTTATAAATCTTAGAGTATGTTTACTTGGTTGGAAGCTCATGTGATATTAACTGATTGTACTATAGATTACCTTTCCAAGGATAAGTTTATAGAAAGCTTTAGAGAAGTGGAGATCTAAGATCCTTCCATCCTGAAGAGCTTTAGCAACAACTTGACCCAGAAGAAAGAATTTCTTTGTTACTTCAGAGAATTGAATGTCACCAGATGTATCTTGCATTGATGACCATGGACGGGGAAAGAGTCCATAACAGAAAGAAGCGTCTTCTCTCCACATGCCCAGGCCAGATTTTTGGAATTCATGGCACACCAAGGTATAAAATTCCAAAGTTGGTCCAAGACCGGTGCCCACTTCTTCATCATATTCCACTTCAAGAACAACTTTGTGACTGGCATGCAGCTCCATCATTTGTGCAGCAGATTCCAAAATCCGATTGCGATGAACTAAAAATTTCTTTCTAGGCCCACCAAGGCCCAGTCGCCTATCACCC
Organism: Sphenostylis stenocarpa; assembly: GCA_963425845.1. NCBI lineage: Eukaryota > Viridiplantae > Streptophyta > Magnoliopsida > Fabales > Fabaceae > Sphenostylis > Sphenostylis stenocarpa. The sequence goes on along the minus strand of OY731404.1, from coordinate 8,223,911 downwards.
ACTGTTCCTGAACCATTGTGAGACAAGCGAGGTTGGACTTGTGGCTGACCAAATGCTTCTAATTTGAAATACTTGCATCTAGCCTCAAAACTAAATAAGAAAGGACATGAAGCCATTAATTGGTTACACCACAACGGCATACTACCAATGGAGACAGCCAAAGAATCTCTCATCTGTTGCTCTAGCTTCTCAGTTAATTTACAGCTTACGAACTCATTTTGTGGGACAGAAGGAACTGTTATTTTTAAGCTATCCAGATTGTCAACTTTTCCTTTGGCAAAAGCACAGATTCTTTCACGAGACATAAGGTGAAATACAATTCTGTTCATGCTTTCCAAACATTTAAGAAGAAACAAAATATCATAAGTTGGACTTGACTTCTCCAGATCAGAAACAAGATCACAAGAGAGTATGTCTGAGAAAAAAGGAGTTTGTTGATAATAAGATAAAACATTATCTTCAGAGAAATCCTGAGGTGAAATATTATATTGTGGAGGTATTATGTCCTCAGATTCTACAGCCTTTCTGTAGGTTATTGTATGCACTTGACTCCACAGTTTTGCACTAGAAAAAGAATCATTTTGTTTTATTATATGGCGAAGAACTGCCTGATATAGAGTCAATTTGTGATCAAGATGTTGTCCTTCAATGTAAAAGACAAGCTTTTGAATAGCTTCGTTCCCACCAGATGCAGGATCCTCTTTTTCTAGTTTTGGGTTTGGTTCTTCATTCATTTGCATTTCCTGAACTGCATAACCCTGATAATAAGGACAGAAAAAGTTGAAGACATTCAGAAGTGAAAATATATGTTCATTATCAAGATAACAGAGAATTTAAGAATATTAGTAAAAAATCTTTTGCAAATGAGATACACAAATATCAAATATGAAAACATTAATATCACAATAAACTAATAGTTATATTTGAGTAATCAGAAAATATAAGTTATGATTGAGTAAAATATTTAAAAACTGTAATATGACTCTATTTAGAAAACAAGTCAAACTTAAATGTCATGAACAATTACGCAAAGTTAAAACTTAGTTTGACACAAATAACAAACAAGACTCTTATGCATGATCTTTACAACCTGAGTTCCAGAGGAGGAGGATTCAACAGCATTCATACTGACTGTTTGATCAGATCTAGGCTGTGACAACTTTGATTTGTCCTTCTACAAAATGACATAGTTGAGAAAAACAATCTAAATTGGGAAAAAGTCCGTATTCACAATAAGCATATTTACAAGAATCACCTGTGTAGCAGGGAGATCTGTTATCATGTCATCAGATCCTAAAGTAACAGGAATGTCAGCTGGAACTGAAATCGCATATGGTGATTGAATCGGAGGACTGTCAGGTTGTAACACTGTTTGGATTGAAGCTGATCTGCAATGCTCTGTGCTTTTTGAACTGACTTTGGGCCACAGATAGCCTTCAATTGAATGCATACAAGAAAAAGGATCAACAGTATGAAAATCCTCAGTGTAGTCATTCAGGAGAGTCTCTCCCTCCCCCCTGACAAACTGTACTTTCAGACAAGGGTAAGGAATGGAACACCTGTTAGGAACAGTAGCAAATGAATTTCTCAGTTTTGGTCCACTGCTCAGAATAATAGGAAAAGCTTCCAATGATGTTAGTGCAGTCTGCAAGTTCTTGATTAATATAGAAAGGGTTGTTTCACCAGAGAAAAACTGAGAAGCACATAAGCATACACTAGCCAAAACCTCAAACCGTTTTTCTATGACAGCATTATAAGTACAAACACCCAGTACTCCTTTGTTTTCCCTCATATACTGACCCTGAGATAAATAACTAACAAGTGATTTCACAACTCCACTTTCAATAAATTCAAAAGTAGAAACTTGTTCCTTGCCAGTAAGTTTGTCCATAATTTGATATAATACACTATTGATGTTCTCTTCATGAAGAGCAAGAGCACCATTGTCAGTAGACATGCTCAATAAATTACTAGACAGTGCTCTGAGATTCTGTAAAATATCAGTCAATCCTTCCTCAGAATCAAATAATTCTGGAGCTAAGTATTTTGTTTTTATATGTTCAGCAAGATTATAAACAGAGTCTTTGTCAAGCTTGCAATTTTTGGCTTCGGATGATGTAGGAGATTGGCCAGTTGAAAATGCATAACATAGGCACTTGAGGGACTCTCTTGAGGCAGACTTTTGACTAGAGTCCAATGACAGCTGAATGCCACTAAACACCGGATACATCAATTTTGAAGATTTTTCTGGCATTAGTAGTGCATCAATGGCAAAAAAGACTCCTTCCTTTACAAATAACTTCAAGAAATTATCTGAAAAATTTGTAAGGATTATCTCAGCAACTTGCAATGCTAACATTAACATGTGATGATCCTTTCGAGTGAATACCCCAGCCAAAAAACTGTCATGTTAACCAGATAAAATGAACATGAATATATTTAACAAAATTATTAGAATAATACAACACTGAGGATAAGGTCTACTTCACCTTGAAATATTGACATTTTTTAGCAATTCAACAAGCATGTCAGATTTGCTTGAATTAACTATCTTGTACATAACAGAGAGACATCCGTGGCAAACATACAAACTCGCACCACAATTGAATACCTGAACAAAGATGAGGTATGTATTGCAATGTAATAAAAAAGAAAAGGTATTTAGTTAATTACAAGAAAGTCGGCCAACCTGAATTAACATGGGAAATACATCCATTCCGAGCCTTTGCAGAAGATCTGGGTGACTCTCTAGAAAGGATTCTTTGTCTAGCAACAGTTGATCATTCTGATCTTTAGTCTGGTCAGGGAGAAGCCCGTTTAGTAGTTTAAGTACTTCATATACCTAGCAAATCAGAAAACAATATGACACACCTTTCACACAGCTTATTTATTAAAATATTCTCATATCAAGCACAACTATTCCATTAAAAGAGACATGCATTTCAGAATAAAATTACTTAAGAAGCAAGAAGAAAAGATTTAACAAATGTAACTCTAAATATTTATTACACCTAGGTCTAGTAGTAAAAACTTATAATCAGTTGTTATTGAAGGAAAAAAAATTATTTTTGTTTTATTTTAAAACGGTCAAAAAATAGCTTGTAAAAGTTATATCACATTCATATAATAACTTATCCTAAAGAATTGGGTCATTTGTTATTATTATTAATATAAAAAAATACCACTGATCAAATTCATCTCAAACAAATTAGATATCTATATTTCTAATTTGAAAATAGAAAATTAATCAAAAAGTGTTGCTGCATTAAAGACAACATGGTTAAACTTAAGCCACATACCCGATTACAGTGTCCACCAATAAGCTGTGATGTTGATACTCCATGTGAGAGGTCAGATGTTGATAATATATCTCTCAATATACTGCTTATATTGAGTTCATATAAAGTTCTGAAGGCTACAAGTGATCCAGAAGAAAGTTTGACAAGTAACCCTATCAATCCCTGCCAAACAAATAATAGATTTACATAAACTTAGCTTATAAGAAAAAAAAAGTTTAAAGATATGGATATGACAGACAAAATATTGCTTACATTGTAAATTAATTGCGATACGGCTGTCTGACCATTTGAACTTAAGAGATGTGTGACCTGTTGAATCAATCCATGCTTACAAAGTTCATCCAACATTTCTGAGGACTGGGCAATTCGCTCTACAATCTTGATTAAGCAGGTAGCAACATTTTCGACAAGCTGCATATACAGTTGCTGGTCAGTAAATATTACAAAAAGGTAGATGAAACTACAATAGAATGAAAAAGTTACAAATCTGGTTTACAATCATTTTAAATCCACTAATTGGTACCTGCCGATCCTCATACTGAAGAAGATTGCACAATATAGGAACAGCCTCCATGAAAGGTGAAGGACTTTCAGAAGGAAGCTTCTTACATATGTTCACCACAGTAGAAAGAGCTACTCTCTGGTGAAAGGGGAGGGAGAATAAGAAAATCAGTACAAAGATCACTCCTCTATGAACTTAAAATAATAAAATAGTGGATTTTAAGGATAACAAGAAAAAATGGTCGTTCGTTACTGACACTCTATTATATTGGAGCCTTACCTGGATGCTTGTTGAGAAGAAGTCAATGTAGTTGAGAACAGCCATAATTGCCCCGGCCTCTAAGCAAGCAAGGGGTTGCTCTCGCGATATTTTTTCCAATGCTTGGAGACACTTCATGATTTCAACATCAATAAGTTATATACCTTTCATTTTACAAAAAAATATAATATGGAGGAAAAAACAAAGAAGCAATCTACAATTACCTGTTCAGCTACATCTTGATACTCAATAGCAAATAATCGTTGACATAAGGTAGGAACAGCATCATGTTGAACAAGAAAACCAGCTGATCGAGGATACAAATCACATATATAGGTTATTGCCCTTATAGAGAACAACATGATATCGGGGTTCTTCTCATCCTTTGCAAGCTTTACAAGTAGTGGTGATAACAAGTCAGAAGTCATGCTGGAGAGTGAACCCTCTGTACAAAATGACAAAACTTCACAAAGTTCTGTGAGTACAGCTAATTGACAGGAGGGTCCAGTCCGTTCACTCAAGCTACAAATAATGTTCTTAAATTTTCCATGATCACTGGATAGTCTCCGTCTATGATACTCATAGAGAGTGCTATGATGATGATGCTCCATGTCATCAGAATCACAAGATCCATAAGTTGAATCCTTCTCCTGCTCTCCCTCTGATTGGCTTGAAGCTGAAGCAGACGAGGATGTGTCCATTTCATGATCATGTGTCTCCGTTATCGAATTCATGTGAGTTTGAACTGATGAGTTTGAAGAACTCGGTCTAAAATCCAATGAACTGCAGGCACGCTTATCAGCAGGCAGTTCATCCACCATGTCAGGACGCTTTTGGCCTCTACTTCCCATTAATTGCTTCTACAGCTAATGGAAACAGACCCCTGTCAGTTCAAAACCTTGTCAGATTTCATTCATCTAACCACGTATAAGCCAAACAATGAATTCCGAGCCAAAAACTGACAATTTTGTTGTTTCTTTTCTTTCGGATGGAAAAAAAGAAGAAGCAAAAAGGTAAATTAATAACTCCAATCCAAAACAATGAACTCTTCCTTTAATCAAAGTTTTCCTCAAATATAAACAGAACATGTAGTCATTATTCTTAATTTTCATTATAATCCCAGTCAATCACTCACCAGAAGCTTATTCCCAAAAATGAATAAAAAAAGTGACAGTGCTGCTGTGTTTGCCGAGATGATGCATTTTCACAACATCAATCCATTAAAAAAAATATTAAATCAATCTAAAACCCAACAACCTTAACCTCAGACTGAACAAATCAAACACCACAATTTCCACCACAGATAATATTGTATGAAACAAAATAGGAAAAGGAAAATACAAAAGAAATAATAATGAAGAAGCAATCACATACACAAACACACAAAAAGAACATGATCAGTGAAAAAAAAAATCACAGGAAGTTGAGGACTCAAAACGACAATAGTTTTAATGGTTATCTACCTAGTCGTAGTTCTTAATCGGTCTTCGACTTTATCGAAGACCCAGTTTTCGTATCAACAAGATGAACGATGACGCTTCTGTGAATTTCAAAACCACGCTAATTTTCTTCTTCTTTCTCTTTGGTTTACTTCTTCATCGAATTGTTTCTGATGAGAATAAGAGAATGAATTGATAAAGGATTGAGGAAATTGAGAAAAACAGAGAGAGAAAAATAAAAATTGAAGAAAACCAGGGAAAGAAAGGGTGATTGCACACGAACGCTTGCAACTTGGAAACAAAACAACAAAGGGTGATGATAGTGTAAATATTTATGTGGGTGATTATTGGTGTTAATTACCATTAGCCTTGGAATAGATACTCTGCTGGTGAGGTCTATGAAATTTGATGCACCTCTCTGTCAATTACCATTGCCACCTGTACAGTGGTATTTGGGCTTTTTTGGTTAGATTCAGAAATTAATATATTTTTTTTTCAAAATCATGTTAAGCATAAAATATCAATATTTTTGATCTAATTATTTTAATATTTAAAAATGATTAAAAAAATTCTATTATAATCAATATTTTTGAAATCAAAGATAAAGAGACTTTTTTAAAAAATTGATTCAAAATTTAATTAAATTTAATAAAATAATATTTCTCAATAATACAATAAATATGTAATAACAAAAAGTTTATAAAAAAATTATAATAGTAGTAAATGTTATTATCCTATTTATTACAACTTATAAAATTTAAAAAATACTTTTAAAATAATATTACCAAGATGAATTATAAAAAATGCATTTGGTCGAACCAAATGGAATCGGTCTATCCCATTTTAAGAGAATTATAAAAATGAAAAAAAAATTTAATTTAAATCATAACTAGAAATTTAGTTGAATTATAAAGTAAAAAATATATTTTCTATTGTTATTTTACTCTGGATTTCATGCAATTTTTTTAATGATAACCTCAAACTCATCCTCACATATATTGTACATTATAAATCTCAATAAAAATATGATATTTTTTATCATTAACAAAATTGAATATGTTAAGAACTATAATGTTCACTTTCAATTATTTTTTATCAACAAATTAATTATTATTTTTTGAAGAAAAATAATGTTCCTCTATTTAATTTATGGATTTACCTTTTTATAGTTTCCCTCTTTATTGCATTATAAATAAATAAAAAACTAGTGTTTATTATAAATGTAAATTATAATTTATATGATAACAAAAATATTTATTATGAGTTTTAATTGTATTCAAAATATTTATGCATTGCATTTTATATAAAACACATATATCCCAATCATTACAAATGTTAAAATAAAATACTAGAACCAAATAAAAGTATAATAATTGTTTAGATGGAATATAAAAAAAAACGAGTGAAAATAGAAAAACTTGGTTAATAAAAAAAATTTAATGATCTTCGTTATTTATTTATTTTTTAATATATTTCAATAAAAGTAATTTTTTTCTTTTCATAAATCTTGCTTTAGTTTAAAAAAAATATTGAATATCTTTAAAATTTATTAACATTAAAAAAGAAAGTGGTCACTGTTATGACTCATGATAAATGTTTTTTATCACTGGTAAATTTTTTTATCACATGACTTTAAAAACTAAATACATATTAAAAAAATTGAAACAAAATAAGAAAAACAAATTTATTCAAAATATGATAAACTAAAAACATAGTTAAATTTTGATAAAATAAGTGGGTAAATGTTTTGAAAAATAATAATAATAATGGTATTATTTATGATTCTAAACTCTTTGATTTTTTGTTTAGTTTTGTGATTTAAATGATTAAAAAGGAATTTATTTGTTCATTTAATTTTACGGGTTGTATTATTCTTAACAGGTATTGTAGTATTTCCTTTCCAAAGGATAAGCATCTTATTCCTTGATGACGAGCTTATGGTATCGGGCCTGAAGTTTGATACGGAAGCCCAATGTATATGACATGTAATTGAATTAGAGGAATGGAGTGCCTGAAACTTTAGGTTAAGAAGATGGTGGGTAGCTTTTTTTTTTTTCCAGATTACCAGATTAGGACAATGTGCTTTTATTTGAGATTCTTTCCATCATACAAAATTTATAATGGTTTGTTACTGCTTTCCACTAACAATTGACTCAACAACTACTCTTTCTGACTAAGGAACCTACCTAAGAATTTCAGATCAAATTAGGGCATGTTGTAAAGGGAGATGTGAAGTGAAAGCATTTAAGATAGTACAGGATAGGATGTTTAAGTTTATATATGTGAAAAAAAATTAAAATTAATGTTTTTGTTTTCAGTGTCAGTAACACAAATCTTTATAACTTTCACTTTGTTAAGAATGGTTTTATGCATATTTTTAGTAGTTAAGGTCTCTTTGAGAAAAATACTTTCTGTTTTCATTTATTACTGTTACAAACTATCTTGTGTGCAATTATGAAATCTGAAAAACATAATAATGGCTATATTTCTTGTTCATGTAACGGATCCAGGGAAGAGATTTCTCATAAAATGATTCTGTTTCTTCTAAATTAGAAAAGATTAAAACAACATAACAAGTAGTGTGAAGAAGGATGAGATAAATTAGTCCTTCAACTCACACACCCCACTCACTACAAAAGAAAACAATTAATCAAAGAATATGGCAACAGTGACGAGAATATGAACTTGGAAATGATACTGGAAAAGACAAATATATACAGAGACTAAGGCACGTGGATTTGGCACTCTCACTTTTTACTTTATTAAGTTTAACTGTTGTTTCTACAAAATATTTATTATAAAAACTGACACATTTTTATATGATTTTTTTTTTAATTTTTTTTTAACACTCCTTTTATATGTCTCACTTTTTTTTTCTCTATTTTTATATGTATTAAACGTTTTTCCTTCATTTTATCATTTTTTTTCAAATACATAATATCACAATAACTGTTTATATATATATATATATATATATATATATATATATATATATATGTGTGTGTGTGTGTGTGTAAACACATCAAAATTTAAGAATATTTGTTTAAAAATATGTAAAACTCACAGGAAACATTTATAACGTTGGATCTTTGGAAATATTTAATTATTTTTATTAAAATATAATTGACATTAATATTTAAAAAAATGATTAGTATGATTATACATATAGGAATATATTTGTAAAAAGCCCCCAAAATATTACTGCTAGTTCAGATGTAATAACAGTAACCTAGTAATCTACCAACGTAAAGGAGAAGGAAAAGAGCATCACTGGTGCATCCGAGCACTCTCAAGCATACCCATACACTAACAATATTCTTTTTACTAAACCACACTTCCAAAGTGGAAAACAATAAATAAAAATAAACCTAATTACTTGACACCACTGAGCTTCCGAATACTTTCACATTCCTAACTACTGTCTAGAGTGTGCAGACCAACAAAAGTGTATTTTGTACCAACCCGTCACAAATTATGGAATAACAGAGGTGTTAAAATTGCATTTGTCAAAAATGAGCATCGCTGCTCTACAGTCAAACCAAATACCAGTAATACTGTCAACCAAATAATAATAATAAAAAAAAAACATCGGAAACAGTAGCTCATAGCTTTATGTTATGTCACAACTGTTTATATAACTAATTACCAGTAGTGGAAAGTGACGCTAACCATGTTATGAAAAATTTCCACACCCTATATAAAAATCTACCATAAATATAGAACGGTCAATTTTACACGTCCAATTCAACTTGCTTTCCTTAAGCCTAAGTAATCAATCAACTCATGGAGCGGGCACATGGAAAAAGCGAAGCCTCGCATTGCTTAATGCATACCATGTAGTTAGTGAATGTACATCCAAGGTCAAAAAATAAAACAAGAGACTAGAAAGAGTGTCAAAGGAGCTGAATCTCTCCGATGTGTATGAGAACACCGATGGGGCTCAAAGGGTCTTTTGAAAACCTTCTTTATTAACATTACATAATGACTTAATTTGATTTGAGCAGCTTTTCTAGTGGGAAGAAAATTGTAGTACATGGTAAAACACCCAAATATAAATTTTTTTTTCTCCCTTGACATGGTACATCGTGGTCTCAATAATTTGCATCAACCTAATCTAACTTGATCATAAGAAGATAAATAAACATTTTGCTAAGAATAGCTTGCACCACAAATCAAATTCAAAAAATACCAGAATAATTTAACCTTGAGTTCAATACATTAATCACTTATGCCTGACTCCTTGATTAGTCTGGATATACGTGAACAGATAGGAGAAACTAAAGCCAAGCCAAACCATGATCCGATTTAGAAACATTTTCATCCGATGACTGACAGAAAAAGGGAAAGAATATACCAATTTATGCTTCCAATCAGTTACATAAAATCCTTAGTTCTTGCCAGGACGGACACTTGATGGAATAAAACAAGCATTGATCCAGAATTTACAATATAACTTGTGAATAATGATTCTTTTCTAAAGATAAATTCAAGCCTTAATAAATATTATCCGGTCACATGAACCAACATCCCCTTATGTTGCTATTGAGATAAGACAGTGCATTTATGCCAAGGGGTCCATATAAAAGCTCCACCGGCATTTAGATCACACATGTCAAACACTGAAGGAGGATCAACGTTTACTCTTGGCCTTGCATGGGAACTATCATATGTTGACCCTGGGGCTGAAAATTAAAAGTGAGAATTTAATATCATAAACATGTTGCTTGAGCCAACATTCCACAAACTAATATATAACTATCGAACCAGAGATAAAAATCACCCATATATGTTCGGCTTCATGGAAAACCAATTACTAATATAAGTTTCTTCAGAAATAATGTCGTGATTAACGCTTTATTAATTGTATAAAACTTGCTTTCAAATCTTTTTTGTTTTAAGAACTGAAAATTCCTGCTTTGATCTTAATTAGTTAATAAAACCCATACAAAGGCACATGATAAAATGGTCCTAGAGGCTAGAGTACTTAAGGAAAGAATAGGTAGAACAAAATGATAAAAAAGAAAGAGCCAGTGAAATTTGTAATTGCCAACAGAAGGAATGATATTACCCTATGATTCTGAAGGGTCATTTAACTTGCCAATTCAAATATACTTTCAAAATTAAATTTAAGTCGTTACTACATGGAAGCAAGTCAGATATATCTGACTTTTGGGGGATAAGGTAACCACCCTGTAGCTTGAAGACATTTCATCATGACGCACCACCAGAAATTTTTTAAATTAAGACACACTTTTACCAAGCGCAATCAAGAAACAAATATTCTCACTTATAAGTTATAACCAAAGGTAAACAGCATAATGTTTCAGCACTAACTTGGAAAAGAATTGTACATACTTTATCAAAGAAAGCCAAGTGAAACTACCAGTCAACAAGCCTTGGGGTTGGAAATTCATCACATTTGGGGTCTGAAATTACTAAAGAAACCTACCATCCTATTACCAATACAAGACCCCACAAAACCTAGTTTAATCCCAATGCAAAATTGCCAAAAAAAATTAAAGCGTACAGGGGCCATAACAGGTTTAATGTATTCAATGGTTAGCAGGTGTACAATTTCTTACAAGATGGGAAAAAAATTCTAACAAAACTAGTTTAGTAGTTTCCAATGTCTTAAATTTTACATTTTCATCCCCACAAGCAAAAAAAAAATTTCTAAGATACGCGCCTTATATTGAGTTGAACAACCTATAAATCAAAAGGCTTACAGAGTCAAGAAAGGGGAGAGATAGATAATTGAACCGAACACCAAGTGGTCAGTCATGCAATATTTCATCAGGGACTTCAACGGGTGTATATATTTCCTACCGACCAAATGTAACCAATTATTAATCAAGTTATTGGCCAGTAAGAGGGACCCCTTTATAGCTACAAGTCTTCAAATTTCCTTATGACAAATCAAAATGGTACAAGCGCTAACATAATGAGAAACTTTTATTTATATTGAGCCCAAAGCAACAAAAGGCTACGAGGAAAAGGGCATATTCACGTGAATGAAGCATCAGCCTCTCTCCTAACATTCTAGTCATGTCAAATTAAACACAAGTCTTAGCAACGCCCCAAGCGCAGGAAAAAAAAGGGATACATTGCATTAGAGAGAGTAATCAATCACCTGAGAATTCGTGTAGTTAACACCTTGTGAGAAAGAACCTTGATGAGCAAGCTGTCAATTCCACAACAAAACAATCCAACATTAGATGCCAATCTCATTATGTATTCTAAAAATATTTCCAGCAACACGACCAGTAGTAGTGAATGTATTACATTCTCCACCTGGACATTAGGATTTTGATAAACATCTCTCTTAGCAGATGTCTCTCCACCCTTGGCCGAACCCTTTGAATCACCCTGGCTCAAAAAATAATAAAAAAAGCTTAAAAATCATAAACATTGTGTGTACAGACACACACAAAATGAAAAAAAAAAAAAAAAAAAAAAAGAAGCGTACTATCTATTTCTCAAAAATTAAAATTACCTCAATCTGCAGCATTCTCAATCGGCCCACGAGAAACCATAGAAAAGAAAAAGAAAAATCAGTGAAAAGCAATGCGTTTAAACCCCAAGAATCCAGAACAACATACTATAATCAATTAAGCATAAATGATGAACAACGTATACATATCACAAGGCTTGTCGGAGGAGACTAATGAACTAATTAAAAAACAGTAAACATAAGTAATTGTAAATTAAAATTACCTCTCGGTAAGAGGCTAGATAAATCTTGAGTGGATCAACGTATTCTTCGAAACCTAAAGTGGTCATAGCCCAAAGCAAATCGTCACCGTTAATGGTCTTTCTCTTCTCTCTCTGGCACTTATCGCTAGCTCTGCGAAGCAATAACGCAATTCATGCATCCATTAGTTAATTAATTCAAAGAGACAACAAAAGCGAGAGTGAGAAACGAAGAGAAAGCGTACTCGCTGGTGATGAAGCTGATGAACTCGGACACGCATTCCTGCACGGTTTCTTTGGCGTCCTTGGCGATTTTGCCGTTGGCGGGAAGCGCTTTCTTCATGATGCGGCTGATGTTGGCGATGGGGAGGAAGCGGTCCTGCTCGCGAAAATTGGAGCGGGGACTGTGGTCGCCACTCTCGTGGCTGCCGCCGCCGCCTGGACTCGCGGGAGCATCGGCCATGGTGGGCGGAACCCTAATCGGAGGCGGTAGAAAAACATGGTGAAATGAGGGGAAAGGGAAAACCCTAGAGAGGGATAAGAAGAGAGAGAGAGAGGGAAGAAAAAATAAAAATGAAAAGAAAAAGAAGGGGGAGTGGTGGTGAGGTGTTGGTACCTGAGTGATATGATGTGATTTGTGATTGGCGCGGGATATGGACGCTGGAGAAGAGAGGAGTGAGGAGACGATGGAGATGAGAGTGTGCCTTTCTATCGCCACCGTTCGTTTTTTCTTTCACCTTCCCTTAGCCTCTCCCACTGGTTCCCTTTTTTATACTTGTCCCAACAAAATAACTCAAATAACGAAACTATAATTCTTAATATTACATCACCCACCTGCACCATTTTTGAATTTTTGTTAAATTTCTTTTCATCTCTACCTTTTCACTATTTTTATATACATTATTTATTCTAGTTCTGTAATTTCTAAATAATATATATACAATATTTTTAATTATAATTAAACTCAAAACATATTATTAATAACTAACAAATATTCACTTTTGTGTAAAACTTATTTGAGTCTAGAATTATTCAACCCAAAATTAAATTATCCTTTTTTTATTATGGTTAATGTGAAATTAAATAGTATCAAATTTTCTTTATAATATAAAGTGATTTGTAGATTAATTTCTTTATCATAAAATAAATAAGAAACTATTTTAGTTATTTTTTTCCTAATTATCATCATCTGAGTATTTTGTGAAAAGAAAAAAATTAATGAGACTATTCATAAATTTATACCTTAATTAGTAGTAAAAGATTCTAATCAATAATTTGATTTTGACTTTAATAAGATTTTTTTTCCTTATTATACAATTCGTCTCTCTATTCATAATATAACTCTTTCTAATACTTATAAATATTTTTTCTATTTCAATTAGATATGAACAATTTCTTTATAAAAGATTTCTTAATAAAAGATGTTCACATGATTCAACATCCAAAATTTAAAGATAAAAGGTAAAAATATTTCTCTATTTTATAAGTTTCGCGGTACAAATTCTTCAAATTTAAACATTATTTTAGTGAAATTTGGTTCTAGAAATAATAGATGTGTTTATATATATTTTTAATAGTGTATTATTAAGTGATTTTTATTTTGATAATATCGTTATAATAAAATAATTGTATTTTCTTTAAGTTAAACATCTTATTTATAAATTAGAATATGACTTTTTTTAAATAACTAAAGATTTTGGATTTTTTTTCATCATCTAAACATGTTCATAATCCAATAATAATCTTCTTATAACACAAAATATATTCGAGATATAGTATCCCATATGATATTGTAGTCATATGAGTTAGGATGTACATTATAGTCACGTGGGTTAAGACACATGTATTGTACCTATGTGACCAAAAGTAGAAAGACAAAATATTCAAGATTCATAAGACTCAAAAAGATAATATAAATAAACGACACTCTTGAGATATGAACATAATTTTAATACTAATCTCGTCTGATTACTTACTTGATTGACTTGAACATTGGAGTGTCATTGGTAAGCACACCGAGAACATCTTGGTCTTGAGACGAAATACCAAAAGTAGAGTTATGGATACTTAACAACATACATCATCGAAGTAAAGTATGCAGTCAGGTCACGGTTTTGTGGAATGTTTTCGACCTTGCAAGAACATTTGACATCCACCATAAGGTTGAAAAGTACTCTTGAGAAATATGGAGACAACATTACAAGTAGCGAGAACCACCAACCCACGAAGTAAGCCACATGAATGAAGCGACCCTAGTAAGAAGCAACGCCTGCAAAAATCCAACAGATGATAACTTTTCAACCAACTGGGAAGGACCATTTCAAATAAGTCAATCCTTGCACAATGATGTCTACTGGCTATAACACTTTTTCAACGAACCAGTAAGTCCTAAGGTTCAACTAAATTTATGTTTAAAATTTCCATATACACATACACTCTTTTTTCTACCCCTAGATCTTTCCCTAAGGAGGATTTTGTACGAAAAGGTTTTAATGTAACATTTAATATAAATCTTTTTCATCATAATCTCTTAGTCTATGACGCTTCAGTCAAATTTAGAGTAATCCCTCCCGAACGATTAACCCCTGCATAAACCTCGCCCAGGGAAGCTTCATTCAACCACGAATGATCCCTCTCGAGTTCAAACCAATTGCAAGCCCATGATAAGCAAATAAAAAATTTAACAAATGAATGAGCAAACCTACAACAAGCAAACAAAAACAATTCATTAACAAAATGGGTAACCAAATATTTAAGGGCTGCGTTACAAAAATGCCACAAAAATAGGTGGCACCAAACGTACATAAATAGCCTAATTATCCAAAGAGATGCTATCAACAACAGGGTTAACAATGGTAGAGGCCTGATCTGGTTCATCATCATAAGGAATATCATTTAAGAGTACCAGGCGACCTTGGTAAACATCCTTATTGATAGTTAATTGATCGTCAGCAAGAGGAGTCCCAAAAAGTAAGTTTGTTTGATAAATTGTCTTGTTAAATCCCTCAATATGCTCATATATCACATATTGCTCTAACTCCTTCATACCTCTCTCAATTGCCTCCTTCTTCTTGACCTCTATACATCATGAGATAGAGTCATCTCTACTAGAGTCTGCTTAACAAAGTTCAGTTGATCCTTGAAGGAGATCTCACGTTTCTCAGCCTAAACAAACTTGGTATGCCATTCGGTGCACTCAACAAATGTGGTTTCCAGCTTCTCCTTCAACTCCTTCACCTTTTCTTCTAAACTCAATACTTTATTGTTAAGTGTCGAGTTAGATTTCAACGACCTATTCAACGCATCACTTGAGTCTACCAACTTTTGTTTCAACTTGGTCAGCTCGAGCCATTCGACTCCACCAAATCATTGTAGATGCACTTACCTATGAGTGAGTTGTGCGTATACAACTCCATAAATGTCTTGTACAATTTGATTAGCGAGATTGTGGCATAGCCTCCCACTTTAAGGTTGTGAGGGCAATATGTACTTTAGTCGATACTTATAGATCTCGACCAAGAAACATGTTGTAATCAACCTCCTTTCCAGAAGTTCAGACCTTCTTCAACAAACGCTCTCGAGGAGAATGACGTTTGTCATCTCGACTCGTGCTTTTGCCTCGTCTCTACCAAAAGGTGGAGGCGTAGCTGTCGAAACACTTTTAACAATCTTTTTTCCCTTATCGATATGAGCACCCTCCATCTTGATTGAGGGTGTATTCTCTTTTTGCAACTAACGGAATAACCCCTCATAGGAGGGAAAAACAACATTTATGATATTTACATTAAAACCAATAATTCAACATAATTAACAACAAGAGTAAAACATAATAAATAAAGAGCAAAATTATACCAAAAATATCACTCTGACGACGTGGAGATAAATAGGCCCCAAGAAGCTTCCAAGTGGGAAGTCGTCAGGGGAGTTTGTCCAAAACATTCATGATTTGAATGTAACATGTTGGTTCTGAACAAATGATGATAGTGGATTGGATCAAAGTCCAATAAAACAAGAACTTGGTTTTGTCCTCATCATAGAAATACTTCCACCCATCCTCCTCCACTTGTACCTTAAAGAAATGTGTCTTGAAGTTCTTGAACGATGAAGTATATTTAGCAAATAATATATTAGACGATTAACTTATGACCGACAGCCAACCTGCTCCATCGTCAGGGTGAGAGCTCAAGTGATGAAGGAAGACTAGAGGAGTCAACTTCAAGTGCAAAATGTCGCACACTGACCTTAAAGGTTGGAGGGTGGTTTAACTATTAGGATGAAGTTGAATGGGTGTCACATTCATAACTCATAACAGACATGCATACATATAGAAAAAATTCTCATATTACCCCATGTCATGACATACATTGTCTATGACACAACATCTCTCGAGAGAAATCACATCCTTATCTTTGTTTCCCTTAACCATACATTGGCTCACGATAAAGGATAATAAAACGGATGACTACCGATATTTTAAAAAATAGTCTTTAACACGTGAATCAACCCAAGTGTAGCTATCCTTTAAGGTAAGGTTCGACTCTCCTTACTCCACGGTAGCCTGGGTGTCCTCGTGCCAATGACATAAAGTCAGTGATAAATTACACTATTTTGCTACAATAATCCACTACCTCGGGTGTCCTCTACACAAACCCACATATAAGTTCTTTGGTTGCTGAAGATGATAAGGAATACATTTCTTACCTAAAATCAAGAAAACAATAGAGAAGTTCAAAGCTTACAACAATGTAATCCCAAAAGATCCATTACGTACTTACAAACAAGAAAATGTTACACACAGCTAACTATCGGATTTTATAGATCTCACAACAAATACTTAATGGTATAAAATACAAGACAAACAAAAAATATATAAAGGATCTTTTCGTCCAAACAAATATGCTTGAATTACAACTTTTATCTTCTACGATGATTTATTGTTTTAAACTCTCAAAGCAGTGTTGATTTTCTCAAAACTAATAACCTTGTTTCAAGACAAAGAACTCCTATCCTCTCTCACGGTACCTCTCTCATCAGTCAAGCCCAGTACCTAGAAAAAGGAAAAGGAAAATCCCACAACTTTAGGGGTGTATAATCCTCAATATCTTTGGAACTCGCACAGGTGAAAAGTAGAATATCAACGATAAATAGAGGTCGAGACCCATGGGATACATAGACATTATTATTATTATTATTTTTTCTCCTCCCGTTCACTAAATGTTTTCACAGTATGTTAAAACTAATCTAATGCACAATACTTTTATGTTTGTCTCTAAATATTTATATTAAGAGAACGATTTTTTTATTCTTTAACAGTGTTCATATATTTCATTATTAACCGTGTTAATAATTTTTTTTTTTGGTTTTCAATATGAAATACTCTAATGACAATAGTATTTATTTCGAAATCTTAGGATAATCTATGTAAACAATCACTTTATCTAAATGAACAAAACAAAAATCATACTAGCCTTTTAATTACTTTACTTAAAAAACTATGCATTTTATAACTGAATTATTATTTTTATTATTATTATTATTATTATTAAGTTTAATTGTATTTTTTTGTTTTCTAGTTTATTATACAAATAACTTTTTACCTCATAATTTAATTGATTAATTTTATACGATACGTACAGTGGACAAATTTTATTTGTTTTTAATTACCTCTTATAATTTTAGTTGTTTCGTATTATTATTATTACAAAAATATATTTATGACAATTAAAATTATAAACTTTAAGACTTAAAAATAACTATAAATAAAATTTTTGAAAATTAAAATAATTATCAGATTTACATACGTAAAAAAAATCGTGATAAATATTTTTAAAATATTAGAATTTAAATAAAAAAAATACTAATGGTTAAAATCTGTCACAGTATAAATTTTTATTTTCATTTAATATTTTATTTTATGATTATTTATCATATTTTTTACAATTAAAATCACTGTAAAATATATTATATTCTATAATCATTTAAAATATAATAGATTTAAGAATAAGGTAAAAGGTGTTTAAATACTCTTTTTAATCATTTTATTAAACTATTCAAAATTTTAACAATTGTTTACAATTTATATTTAAATAGTTATATAATTAATAATTAAAATATCTATTTTATTAAAATATTTTAGAAAAAATTATCCCATACACGTTTATTAAAAACAATTATCGCTTTTCATTAGAGAAAGTTGATTAAATTACTAAAGCAAATAATTTGATTTGAATAAAAAAAATACAAATAACGTGAATAGATAGGTATTTATCATCTTAATGAAAATCCTCTATGATTTATAACATAAACCGAACCATTCTTTTTGTCCCAATAAATGTTTCACTCTAATCCATCCACTCCCATATCTCCCTCTACAAGAAAATAAAAATAAAAAATCAAACATTTCATCCATAGTCATTATATGTAACCCTAACAAATCTAAACTTAAATAACAAGAAATATTAATTTCGTAGGTCAACATCAACTTAAAACATAAAATGAGAAGCTTAAAATTAGAAAAACTAGTTTGGAACGTACCAAGAAGATAAGTATACAGTTCATAACACTTTTTCAAATAAATTTAATAAATTCAAAATTTTTAAATATGAATAAACATGTTTGAAAAAAAGGGTACTATAAATATACCCAAAAAAAGTAGAATAATGTAAAATATTAATTTACATTACAGTATATCCATTTATATATTGGATTTTGACATTTTTTTTGAGATGGTACTTTGATTTTTCCAAATAGAACCTAAAGTTTAAACTTGTTTATTGTTGTTGTAAAAATATCAACATTCCCTACACAATCACTAATGTGCAGGTCCAAGCACACTGTAGATTTGCTATATTAATGTTGTCACATCACATTCAACTAAGCAAAAGGCAAAATTTGAAACCTAGAACTCCCAGATATTCAATCTTTATGGCTTTGCCAATATTTAAAAAATAATAAAAAATTGTGCATTTACATATGAAGGTTTACTCTATCGTGCAGTAGGTTGTTGTTGTGCAATGGAATCATCAATTGAGAGGAAACTCTCAGGAGCAGCCAAATCCATGTTGACTGAAGAATGAACCGAATTTCTTGGCTCATCTGAATTCCCTTCGGCCTCTCTCTCAATAGCAATTGCATCTTGGATCTCCTTCAGAACTTCAGAAATTGATGGCCTCATGTGTCCATGTGGTTGAACACACATCAATGCTTTCTCTGCTATCTTCCACATTGATTGCAGATCATACTTGTTCTGTAGCACGGGATCAATAATACCTTGTATGTCTCCACTCTCGATGTGTAGTTTTGCCTGTCAAATAATGTAGTTTAGATAAATCTAATTCAATATGACATGGAAGTTCTTCAAATCTATCTAACATGAAAGTATTGTTAGTTTTAAGTTTTCCAGTTTAATTTATATACATTGTTGTTCATGCAAAATAAGTTTACTCACCAACAGGAATTTACGAATAGGTTATGCATAGTGTAAAAGTTTTACATGATATGATTGTTATGATAGTTTAGAAGTTTTACATTGACAATGTATTGTGAAACTCATTGTATTAATGAATAAAATGCAGTAAAATAGTCAAATTTTACTCGGTGTATGAATGTTTTACAGTAACATGGTTTATGAATTAACTCATGTTATACTTATGCTTCAAAATTCTGTGTTTTTCTGGGAAGTTAAAACTCACCCACTGGACTATGTTTCGGCAATTTGCACCAAAGCTTTCATTAGATATTGCTTCTTGACCAGATATGAGTTCAAGAAGAATTACACCAAAACTATAAATGTCACTCTTGTCAGTAAGCTGCTGAGAAATATAGTACCTGTTGTTGAAAGTTACAATGATAAAGTTTGTGGTTAATCAGAGGTAGGCACCCAAGAAATAATAAACAGCAAAGTCATGGAAAATAGTGAAGGCCTTACTCAGGATCCAAATATCCTACTGTCCCTCGAACTATGCTAGAAACATGGGAGGCCCCATCCACAGCAAGTTTTGAAAGACCAAAATCTGAAACCTTGGCTTTCATGTGTTGGTCAAGAAGAATGTTGCTGCTTTTTAAGTCTCTATGGATGACTGCAGGAACACAGCCTGTATGAAGATACTCTATACCTGAACAAGCATGACAATAACACAATTAATAACAAAATAACAATGTGTCTATAGTTAGGGGAAGGGCCATTACATCAGAAAATTGGAGGAAAAAAGTACTAATGCTATATCATCTTAAACTAAATACATAAGTGATGCACTATAAACCTTTTGCGGCGTCTTCTGCAATCTCTAGCCGCTTCTTCCAATCGATACTCCGTCCGTGCGTTAATGGGGCTACAGGATGTTAGGAATAGTTGAGTATATGGATTTCAGATCCTTGATTTAAATCATGTAGGCTTACATACCGTAAAGATGTTCCTTGAGAGTTCCATTATGCATGAACTCATAAATAAGCATGCTATTTCCTTCTTCTCGACAATAGCCAAGAAGTTGTACCAAATTTCTGTGATGTATTCTTGAGAGAAGAGTCACCTGGATCAAACAAAAAATATAACTCTGATATGAATATCTATTCAATGCCAACAGAGTTTATTAAGAATGTTGAAACTAGTTTTCTCTCTTTATGTGTTATTTCGAAGCCAGATGAGGAGCGGGACAAAAGCAAACAGAAAGATATGAAAATGTAACTAAGCCAATTAAGCTGAGATGGCTGCAATGTTTGATTACCGAAATTTGTTTATGAACTGCAAGATACCTCATTGGAGAACTCTCGTTTTCCCTGGTAGGAATTACTGGTCAGAACTTTGACTGCTATCTCTTTTCCATCTTTCAGTTTCCCATAGTAAACAACTCCAAAACCACCAGAACCAATTTTTTTCTCAAAATTATTTGTGGAGTTTTCAATCTCAGAAAAGCTGTAACAATGTGCGGCTTCTGCAGGACCAATGGCTTTAGAAGAATCTATACTTTGAGAAGGGTGGGAAACAAGGCTGTCTATAAACAGTGTAAACAAATATTACATTCTGCAATCACAAAAATCTCTGAAAAAAATAGTATATAATTTTGATTGAGAGTCCTACTTTGCTCGTAATATTTGCCCTTTCCTTTATGCTTAAACAAGCAAGATATAATAGTGGCCAAAAGTAGAACAGCAGCCCCAACTGTTGAACCAATAATCACATACATGGGGGTCTTTTTTCTGCTATCTTTATGAAGATTAGTGTTTCCAGAGTAGCTGGTGAGGAGCAAAGTAAAAGTAGTGGTCATTTTGTGAATATGGTGATAGTGTATTAGAAAATCTGGACAAAAGGATAAGAATTAACCTAGAAAATATATATTGATCACTTGGAAGTATTAGCATTTCAAGGAAAAAATCCATAATTTAAAATATACTGAAGCACTGTCATATTAGCTGACATACATGCTACATTAATTTAAGCAATCAAAGCAACATGATCAGAATTCAGAAACCAAAATATTAAGGAAAAAAATATAAGAGAGCTGGGAAAGGGTAGCACTGCAACATTAGAGTAGAAGATATAATCAATATATACAAAATTCAGGCAAAAATGGAAGCGCCAGTGTATATAGAATGTGACTTTTAGTACTCGATTAGCTATCTACTTTAAATGATAACACCGCAAATGTTGGTTCCTCTTGTTATAAAGCAAACATTTTATTTCAGCGTAACAGATATCATCATACTTTGCAAGCCATTTGTAAAGATTAAAATCCAGAAAAAAAAAAAAAATTGAATTGAACAGAGCAAAATAATGCAAAGGCA
Organism: Sphenostylis stenocarpa; assembly: GCA_963425845.1. Taxonomy (NCBI): domain Eukaryota; kingdom Viridiplantae; phylum Streptophyta; class Magnoliopsida; order Fabales; family Fabaceae; genus Sphenostylis; species Sphenostylis stenocarpa. The sequence continues at coordinate 8,201,943 of OY731404.1, read as the reverse complement.
TCCATCATATCTTGTGTATAAATTTCATTAATTCTCCTAGATGCAACATGACAAAAATTTCCTCCACTTCAGCAAATGTAATGCTGCATTGTATTTAAGTTCAAGTAAACAAGGTACTCACTTTACAAGAGAAACTTTCTTCAGAAGATTCGATGGTACAGTTCCGGATAACATATTATTTTGGACATACCTACAACCATTACAAGTGTTACAACAATCGTATCAAAATAAACAGAATATATCTAATTTCCAATTTTTTATCAAAGAAATGATAGTAAGTTCCAGAGCTTACAATTCCCTCAAGTTTGGAAGGTTCGCCAAAGAGGTTGGGAGGGCACCTGTCAACCGATTGTTCTCAAGATGACTGCAAGAGGAAGAGGTTCTGGTTTAGTTAATAGTACCAAAAAAAATTAATATAGGAAGAATTCATCAGCCATTACATGATCTTTAAGTCCATGCATCCTGTGAAATCTGGTATTGGGCCAGTCAACATATTACCATCAAGCCATCTGTACCATGAATCGAATCATTATGCCACCAGCCACAGGTTTCATAGATTTGAAGCAAAATAAGAAAGCAGTACTGAACTTACAGTTCAACCAGACCACTCAGTTTGGTTATGTCCAAAGGAATATTGCCCGTCAAGTTTTTACTGGACAACAAACTGTCATCACCACCAATACAAAGCAACCGTTAGTGGATCATTTGAACTTCTATTTAGTTAAAGTATTTAAGCACTCATTATCAGAAGGTAGCTGGTTTTTCTTTCCTTCTCTTTTCCTTCTTCTTTTTTTTTATATAAACCTTAAAACATATAGACCATTACATTGAAACTACTTTTGGCTGTTGATCTGGGCTACAGCGGACCCATGACCATGGAACAGGTAGACATGGGTCACCCCCTTCTTGTGCCCATTCTTCCGAGGAGTAGTGTGAAGTTACACTAGATATAACTTCTCCTGCAAAGTGCAAACCATCCAAATCCAAGTACAAAATAAATTACACTAGATATAACTTCTGAGGGTTTAACTTATATAACATTTAGCATTGTACATACACATACACGTAACCGAACAACATATCATGTGGTACGGACTTACCATCAGGAGAGCCCTCATTTTTCTCCAAATACTCATTAATCTCCATGGCATTTAGAAGAGGGCCCCTGGCAGAATCAGATGTTTTGGCAAATTTAAAGGACAAAACAAAGGGTAAGGATAAATTTGTATATCCTGGTTCATAAAGGCTATATTTTCCTGGAGCATTTTCTTCAATATTTACCACAGGCTTACTAATATCCGGATAACCTGGAAGTACTAGCCTGAATTTCCTGGACTCATTTTCAGCCAAATCTTCAATCTCTGCGAAATAGGTGACTGCCCATGCAAAACCAGGAAAACCATCCAAGTTCAACCTGTAAGTTAGAGATCCGTTTGTGCCCACTACAGCTGTCTGCATTACTTTCATTGGTGGCATTTCATCACGGCTAACTTCAATTGATTTGTTGGTGGAAATTTTCCTAGTTCCCGCAGCAACATCAACAAGATAGTTTGCTTTCTTGATAGAATCTGACTCCCAAATTCTATCAAATGGGTCATCAGGATACCTGATATGGCAGAAATACGCACAATGAATGAAAAGACACTTCTTCAAAATCACAGGAGCTAACACTATCTATGCAGTAAATATGATTACCATTAGAGATACAATCTATGTGGAAGTAGTTCTTTTCTAATGAAAACAACAGTAAAATATATGCAAAAGGTGTCCGAATGCATGTGTTTGTGTGAGTATACTAACATTATCTGATTCGGGACTGAAGTTTCATAGTTTGCCAAATTAAAAGGTTTCCTGGCGGATTCATGACTACTTGGTAACATTATCTGATTTCAATGACTGACTTCAAAATAGTACATGTATGTTGTGATATACTTAAGAAAATGAGTCCTTAGAAGATTAATTAGAGCAAGCTATGAAACAGACGGAGTTGACCAAATACCTGATTGGAGCATCACTGTTTGCACCAAAATTTATCCTTGCGGAGACACTGAGGTAAAAGCGTTCCTCAGTGTATGTATAATAAACTGAACCATTGAATTGCCGGAGTTCAAGCGTAGATATGAATGGCTTTCCAGTTGTTGCATTTGATAAACATACACTAACTGTAGGACTTAAAGCTAGAAATATAAGCTCTCTCATTTCTATAGTGTTCGCATCAGATATAACTATAGTCGACCAATGAGTAGCACCAATAAAAATGTCAAATTTCGGATAAACATTGTTTGCATCAAAGTTCCCATACAAGAAAGATGCCCTCAGTAGGTACCTTGTCCTACTAACAACATCAAGTGAGTAGCAGTATTTTCTGGAATCAGCTGGGAAATGTCGTACTGTTGTGTATTGCTTCCGTGTCTCATTTGCAACTGATATAGTGCTTATTTCTCCATACTTAAGTGTATCAGGAGTCCATGTAAGACCAATTTTGTCGGTGAAATTTTCTTTACCACCACAGTCCAAACTTACAAAACCTGCAAAACATGACATATTTTGTCACCAAATAACAGCAGAGGTGAAGTGAATTAATTGCACAGTCAATTTTAGATCTAGTAGCCAAATTTTACTAAGGAAATCAAATCAAGTAAATATCAGACAATAGTCAATTGAGAATTGAGAGAACTGAAAAATCTAATCAAACAGTGAAAGTTTAAGAGAAGTTTGCACAATAATGATAGCAATCATATGTAGATCCATTTCAGAAAAATAGATAATAATAATAATAATAATCTTATGATCTACACAAGCACTACAGGTTCCAAGAACCAAACAAGCTTCAATCATGAAGAATTGCTTATGTTAACTGATGATTACTCACTGTTTAACAACACAGTTGGCATTTAATCACTGTTAAATTAAGCTAAATGCATCTTGCCTGCTACTAATGAAACATTGCTACAAACATGATTCACGGACCCCTACATGCACCCTTGCACCAAAAACAAAGGATTAAGGGAAAAACACTCGAAGATTGAAAATTTAAAGGGTTTTATATGACTCAAAACCATTAGAGCTGGATCACTGTCTCCCATTACTTAGTTTATGTATTTGATTATTCAACATTACATCCATACTAAATTGTTGTATTCAGCTAATCTCAGTATTTTTGAATTTTGAAACACACAAAGATTTAATTTTAGAACTGAAAGGCAGGTGAACTGTCGAAACAGTTCTCCCATTTGAGGTCGCCACCCAAAGAAATTAACATCTAAGGACTAAAAGGGCACATGATGAAAACATTAAGAGAGACAAAAGGGGAAAAAAAAGAAAAGTATCAAAAATACCAAGAACCAATGCTGGAGAACAGAGGCTACAGAGCACAATGACCAACACTAAACCAAAAAAACACTGGAGAACCGGTGCTAGAGCAGAAAAAGACTCAATTTTAATGGAAACCAATTGAAGTGTAGAGAAGAAAGTTTGAAAGAGGCAAAAGCATAGAAGAGGGTACCTGGCATCTGAGCAGAAGAAAGGTGCAAGAGAAGTAGTAGCATAAGTGAGAAAGAGGACGGGAAGAAGAAGAAGAAGAAGAATGGTACCCTATTCTCCATTTCTTCTCCAAGAAGGTTTCTAAAGAGAGAAGCACACCATAAACAATAAATGGCTGAAGTAAATTCAACTTAGAAAGGGACCTCAGAGGTTATCCAAATAGAAGCTTGAGTTTGTTTTGTCATACTGAAAGATAAACCAAGCAAGATCCTTAAACAACAAATATATTACGAAACGAAGTTCATATAAATTCTCTTCAACATTCAATTCAAGTGTGAAAAAAGAAATAATGAATAAATAAAAACATTGGAGCAGTAAAGTAAGAAGTTAAGATTCTGCATGTGCAAGAGATAGCCTACTATGACAGAAGTTTCAGGACCTACGAAAGTGGGACCTGTGACTAGACGACAGAGGGTCTTGTGAGGACCCACATAAAGTTTCCACTATATAACATTTTTCTTTATCAATATTATACTTTTTTATAATCAAACATGCATTTTATTGAATAAGATTGAATAATAATATCATTCAGAAAAAAAAAATCATCGAAAAATACTCTATATTTATTTAAAATTAATTTTTAGTTTTACAAAGAGATATTTTTTCGTAAAAAAAGTTTCATATATTATCCCTAGTGTAAATTCTCATTTTTAATTTTGACTCAAATTTTGATATGGTAAAAACATAAAAGATGTATAATATATAACATATTTTATTGATGTTTGTACTAAAATAAATTTTCAAAAGAAAGAAAATGTATAAAAAGTAAAATTCGAGTAAACTTCTTTTAATTAGGATATATACTTTGACATATTGATTTAATTGACTGTATTTTTTTTAATCATTCTAGATTTTACATAACAAGTTACATTACACCATTAATTTAATTAATATTAAATATAAAAACTCTACCAGTAAATTTATTTTTTTACAATATAAAAAAATTATAATATATAAATTGGATAAAAATTAAGCTATAGTATATAAATGGAATAAAAATTAAATTATAATATCATGAAAAAATAGTCTAGAAATTAAAGATTACTCATATTGTTGATATGAGGGACAATATCTTAACCATAATATATAAATGGTTATAAACATAATCTTACAAATGGAATTTGTAAAATTTTATTTTACCCTAAGCTCTAAAATAGAAATTAATCTGTGCATATATAAAATAGAAATTCATATATGGGACATGAAAATGTTTAAACAAATTTTAAATTAATAATTTGATAAATAAAATATTTTATTTTGTTTGAATTAATAATATTTAAATTTAGGGTTAAATATATATTTTTTATTTTTTATCAATTTTAGTTTCTATATTTAAAAATTTGATAATTAGTCCCAAATTAAAAAAAAAAGTGTTTTTAGTTCTTTTATTAATTCTATAGTAATAAAATATGTTATTAAATACTTATATATAACAAATATTATAATTATATTTGATAATTTCATCAATCAAGTTGAAAATCATCTATAAGTGTTAAATTAAATATAAAAAAATAAATCACATGTTTTATAAATTGTATAATTAATTAATTTTTAAGTATAAAGACTAAATTTATATATAAAAAAACATAAGGATAAAAAATATATTTGAACCTTAAACGCATTTTGTATTTTAAATATATCTTGCATGAAATAAATAATTTTTTTTTCTTCTAATTAAGTTTTTTTCTATAAATATTAATTACAGCGTTTCTTCCATAGTAATTTAAAGGAAATTCAAATTATTTGAGTGGATCCCTACATTTATGAGGCTTATTTATTTAAAAATTGAGATAAATAATAATTTATATATTTTTTATTTTTTAATTTGCTCGATATGATTTTTAAGGATAAAATTGTGATAAATTAAAATTATAAAATGGATAATATCTTAAACATAAAAATTGATCTTAACCATATTATTATAATAGATACTGAAGTTGAAATACTTTTGTTCCTAAACAGAACATTAACACTCATCATAGAGTCGAACACTCCTATTTCTTAATCTTCGACCGCTTCACTCTTACCCCTTAATCCTCAATCTTATGTTTCAGTGCACTTATAATCTCATATTACCTATGAAACATCTTTAAAGGATAAACCTGTAATAAATTAGAATTAGAATTTTAAAGTAGACCTCAAATATAAAAAACAATTCTAACATATTATAATGGATATAAAGCCCACACACTATTATTTCTGGTCAGTTTCTTTCAAATAAAAATACGATTTTCTTAAATTTCATTTTTTCTTTTACAATTTTTTAAACATGAGTTTTTTTTTATCTCTTCCTTTCATATAAAAATGTTAATTTCTCTTTCTTCCTTTCTTTTGTTTTTTATTTATTTATTTCTACACCTATATAAAAGAGATCATTATTTTTTTTTGTCATTTGTTTTCTATCTTTTCCTAGCATTGTCAATGCCGTGCACACACATCTCATTACAAAACCATAAGCTTCAAGATCCCATAATTTTTATATGAAATCTAATGTTTTTCCTTTTTCTGAATACTTCCAAAAAACTGCGAGTTACTCACTAAATAAAAATAAAAGTTTTAAAGAAGAAAAAAAAAAAGGAAAGATAGTCCAAAAACTTATCAATGATTGAACCCCATTCTCCAATACAACTTAGGTAAGGACAAAATATAAGTGGTTTATGTTAACCACATTTGTTATTTATCATCAGTTATAGGTTTAATTTAAATATACAATAATATATAATTAAGTATAATTTGTATAATATTAAGTTAATTTTATAATATAATGATTTCATTATGTCCTACTTTAAAAGAATTTTTTTATCAAATCTTTGAAAACTAATTTGTATGATAAAATTTATATTTTAATTATATATAAATAAATACTCACATTTATTTACTTTATTAGAAATTTCTTTCGTTAAAAATCTTTTATTAACTTTATTCTTTATTTAATGTATTTTACTCCAACTGGTTTGAAATTTCTGAATCTATGCAGCCTTTCTTAAGTTCATATATCTTTCGTGACTGGTGACAGTTTCGATTGTTAAGAGATGATGAAGATGGATGAATTGGAAAGTAATGTGGATTCCATAAACTTGCAGAGATGCTAAAGATGAATCCAGAAAGTGCCAGATTGAAGTTCAGACCCCCAGGTTGGCAATTGCAGGTTTCTGCAACATTGGATCATTTTCAATAACCACTGCACCATTTTGGAAGGTGAAGCACAACATGCATGCATGTGTATCCAACTTTTCCTTCTATTTTTTTAATTATTGGCGTTGCTTTCAAAGAATGATCACCATCAATAGGAGTTTTGAATGATCTTAAGTTTAATAATAATTGTGTCAAATAAATATTCAGGAAAATTTGTCGTTAGGTCTTTTAGGAATAGGCTTGCAAATTTTTATTTTTACCATTTAATTACTCATAATCGGATCTCTCACAAATTAAAAGAAACTTTTTAAATATTAAAATATTAAGGGAGCCCATGTGAAGAAATTTTACGAGTTACAAAGGAAACTTCGAGTTCCTATTGGTCATGAGTTGAGAACGGGAATGAAATTCTATGAGATCGAATTTCTCGTTGTTTCTCAGTAGCTCATTGGTAGAGCGGTCGGCTGTATATATTGTTTTCTAATTTTTTTTTTTTAATGCGCCAACTTGTTGTTCTTTAGGGCAATTAAGGTTTCAACATAAAATCAATTAGTAATATGTGGAATAGCTTAAAATATATTTAAACTATACCAAATAACATGTGAAATTTCAAAAATAAAATAAAATAAAATAATATATATATATATATATATATATATATATATATATATATAATAAAAAACCTATTATTACTTCATTGAAAGGGTGAATCACATACATATTGTCAAACAAAAAGCATGCAGTAATGAAGAGATTATGCGTTGTGGAACCCTAAAATAGCTAATGGTCATCAAGAACGTTTGGTGAGTAAATAATCATTGACCATATAATGGTGGTTTTCTGTATAGTTGTTTTTATTATTATTATTATTATTATCATTACTTTATTAATCTATCTTTTTTTTTCATCTATTTATAATTATATACATTTAAAAGTAAAATTAAGAGAGTTTATATTAACAATATAATAAGTTGACAAAAAGCATTTTTCAAAAGAAGTGTTTTATTGGATTCTTAAAGCTAAGAAGCACTAACTCTTGAGGAGTTTCAGCGTTTTAAGTGACAGAAGAAAAGTGCAAACTTTTAATACTAGATGAGTTTCAGCACGACCAATGAAGCTTTTTCTCACATTAACAAAATATTTTAAAAATAAATTATAACGGCATAAACATGGCCTTCAACTTTCAAAAAAGATGATAGAATCGTGGTTTTTTTTATTGCGTTCCCTTCTTCACTTTGGTTTTAGAACTTCCCAATTAGAAACACATAAAAAACTTGTTTTCGTAAGCCTCCACGTCGCTTAAAATAAGATAAAAGATAATTTATATATATTTTTTAATCTATCAAAATTATAATACACTAAAACTTTAAAATAGATAATATATTATATATAAAAATTAATTTTAACTATTTTTTTAAATATAAAATAATGTCTATTAATAAAGGTTTACAATGTTTGTTTATTTTGGTTAATAAATTAAATTTATTTAGTTATTACAATTTTAAGTACAAATTAATTTATTGATGAAGTTGAGGAATTGTTTATTTCTCTTGATGATATATGGTCCAGGCCTGGCCCAAAACCCATTCAAGCTTGCTTTTTTTTTTTTTTTTTTTTTTAATTTGATAACTAAATAAAAGGCAAAACATTCCATATATAGTTCATATATAAATTGTATTTCTTCATTTATCTCTAAAGACTAGTATTTTCACTTTTAAAATCTAGCATACTTAATTATTTCGTCCATAATTCATAAGCAATGTCGGTTTGGTCTCAATTTAAAAGAATAAAAAAAATTATTAACAAGTATCTTATGTATATGAAATTGACAAAAATTTATAGCATCATCAACATAAATTCGTTTTATATTTAGAATGATTTTTACCTTTTTAATATTAATTTTTTAATATCTAATTATAATTTAAAATGTTTTTTACATTTTTAAATTATTTTTATAGGAAAATACATATATAACATATTTATAGACATGATTTGAACCTAAACCTCAAGCTTAAGGAATTATGTCTCACTTAATCATTAAAGTATATTTTATATACTTTAACTATTAATATTTTATTTTATTTTAAAAGCATAAAAACTAGTTATATTTATAATTTTAAAATTAAATGAAAAAATAGAATATTATTTTGAATTTTCTAAAGTGTGTGGTAAACTTTTTTGTTAGAGTTCTTACTTAAACCATCAATTTTATTAAAAATTTTCTCATTCTTTTATTAATTTGTCTTATCAAACTTTTTAAATTTGTGGACATTTTTTATCATCATCTTATCTTGTAAGTCTTATAATTTCTTTTTCCAAATTTTGAAATTAGGTTATTTTACTATTTATTTTAATTTAAATTAGGTCATGTTTCATATCTAAGTTATTTCCTACGTTTAACCTGACCAAATCGTAATTAAGAACGTCATTGTTCCTCACACTTTAATAACACTCATTTTTAAGATTTATAGCATGAGATTATGGATCAAAATAACATATTTTAGATTTTTTGGTATATTTTTAACCTAGATGGATCCTTTATCCATTTCACTTGTGAAATTTTCACCTAAAGGTCATAATTTGATCTTTTTAAGACAAAATACAAGTGATAAAAAATAACAAGTTATCCATATAAAAAGTATCTCATGACTCAGATTAATGCCTACATAAAAAATAATGTATAAGAAATCAAATAAATTTTCTACAAATTAATAAATTATCTAAACTAAAATGGGATTATCCAAAATGATCAATAGAATAAATGAATGAAAGCATATGTTATTTCTCTAGTTAAGAAATTGTTGTTAAGAGCTATGAAAGAAAATAATTCAATATAATTTCAATGAATTTCTAAGATATTTAACAAACTAGAAAAAATAACAAACTTACATGTTTGTCAATTCCTTCAAAGTGGATAAAAAAAGTTTAAATACTTCTTTAAATTGGTTGATTGGAAGAAACTGAAAATACAATCCATCAAGTCTGTTTGGACAAAGTTTTGGGAATAAATAATATCAAAGTTAGATTGACCATTGGAAAATTGGATGGAATATGTCCTTCAATTTTGTTGTTCCATAGATCATTATCTCCAAAATAAAGAATGAAAAAAAGTTATATGTAATGATGAGGATCATTTGTGATTTTTTTTCAAATCTAGCATCCAATTGAAGTAAATATACATGGATAACATCTTGTACATATTATTTTTACCCGAATAACACACTTTTATCTGAATAGCACACTTTTTAATGGAAAGTGTTAAAAATTAATAAAACTTTTAAAATATAACAATATTTATTAAATATAAATATATATTATAGAATTTTATTTCATATATATATATATATATGAAATAAAAATAAATATAATTTTTATATAAAATAAAAATATATTTATATAATTATATTATTAAAATATTTTTATAAATATAGTAAATACAAATATATTTAATCTATATATATAATAATATTTAAATAATTATTTATATTTTTATAAATAAAATAAAATTTAATATATATATATATATATATCTTTTTAGATAACATTTGTTATATAAATAAATTATATATATTATTTAAATATATTTTTAATATAAAATAATTGTAGTAAGTATTATATTATCATATATAAATATTATATAAGTATATTTAAATAATATTTATAAATATATAAATATATTTATAAAAGTATATATAAATATATTAAACATATAATTATATAATATATTTTTATTATATATAAAAGTATATATTTATATTTATTATATATTATATTTAATAAAGTTATAATGTATATAACAAAATACAAATTTGTGTTTATCATATTTATAAAAATATAATAAAATATTTATATATAATTTTATATTAAAATTATTTTATATTATATTAATAAAAATTTATTTATCATATTTTTATAAAAAATATTATTTTTACTTACTACAATTATTTTATATTAAAAATATATTTAAATAATATATATAATTTATTTATATAAAAAATTTTATCTAAAAAAATATAAATATATATATTTATTAAATTTATTTTATTTATAAAAATATAAATAATTATTTAAATATTATTATATATATAGATTAAATATATTTGTATTTACTATATTTATAAAAATATTTTAATAATATAATTATATAAATATATTTTTATTTTATATAAAAATTATATTTATTTTTATTTCATATATATATATATATATGAAATAAAATTCTATAATATATATTTATATTTAATAAATATTGTTATATTTTAAAAAATTTATTTTTAACACTTTCCATTAAAAAGTGTGTTATTCGAGTAAAAGTGTGCTATTCAGGTAAATAATATGTACAGGATGCTATCCACGTATATTTACTTCAATTGGATGCTAGATTTGAAAAAAAATCATCATTTGTAAAATAATACATTATACCCCGATAATGTTCATTGTTAAGAAGATAAAAGAACAAGAAATCTCAAAGAAGACTTTTCTATTTTTGAGGATTGTTAGACAAATGACATCTAGAGGGGGGTGAGTAGATGCACAAATTTTAATAGATGTCAAATTAAAAATTTATTTGTCAGTCAATAATTTGTTTGAACGCAGATAAAGCGGAATCGATAATATAATCAGGAAAAGAGAAAGAGATAAGGGAAAGAGAAGAGCACACAGTGATTTAGACTGGTTCGGGTATAGTCAACCCTACATCCAGGTCCCAGTCAACTCTTAATACAAGAGTGACTCCCAATTCACTATCTTTCAAATTCAGTTTTCAAATTACAATAAACTCAGCAGAAGAACCAGTAAAAAGTAAACTAATTAAAAAGACAATCACCTCCTTAGAAACCCACTAAGGATGAACACCTCCCTAGAATCCCACTAGGGATGAACACCTCCTCTGAACAAATCAAATGATGAAAAATACCTCCTTAGAATCTCACTAAGGATGAACACCTCCCTAGAATCACACTAGGGATGAACACCTCCATAAACAAATCAAAGGGATGAAAACACCTCCTAAACCCACAAAGGATGAAGGAGTAAGATAAGAACAATCACACCTGGGTAATGGAGACAACAAATTGTAGAAGCATGTAGAATGTCAATCTCCAAGAACAAGTGTGATTAACAATGAAAGCACAGAAGGCAGTAGAGAAGAGGGTTTTCTCAGAAGGTGTAAAATATTTCTGTTGTTTTGCTCAGAATTCTTTTCTCAAAACTGATTGAATGTAAATTTTTATTTTTGAATTCTGTAATTGTGTGTTTTTTATTTTTCATAAAAACTTAATTAAATAGAAAAATAACATCAGAAAATGGTCGTTGGATATTAATATTTTCGTGAATAAAAATCAGGATATATTCAAAAACATTTATTCTTCAAAACAGATGTATTTTTCAAATTTGAATTGTCATAATTGATTATGTTACCAGTATAATCAATTATGACAGAGAAAATCATTTTTTCATCTCTTGAATCATCATTTTTATCAAGAATATATCTTGGGCATGTAGGAAAATGTTTCACATTGCCACCAACGTCTTAAATTCAGTTTGTCCTTAATTCATCTTGAATGGTGTTGACTTGAATGTAGTTGATTTGAATCATCATCAAAATCATCTCTTGGAAATGTAGGGACATTTCCATCAATCTCCCCTCATTGCTTTCAAGGATAACTTATTAGATTTTCTTTTTCTTTTTCTTAGTCTTGTAAAATTATATATATATATATATATATATATATATTGTATTTTTATAATTTTGTAAAGACATGTATGGACTTGTTTTGGACCTTTTTAAACAGTCACATCCATGGGAATCTTGAAGCAAAATTTGGCTAAGACATGAGAAAGGAGAGTATGAAGCATACAAGTCTCACATCACTTGGAAGAATCTTAAAATGACGTAAAATGAGGCATTATAATGCAAGGAAGTTTAACCACCCTCTTTGATTCAAGTCCTTCATTGTTTGCTTCATGAAGTGGAAAGGGACAATGCATCTATAAATAAAGCCTTTCTTATCTTGTCTTCTTTTTTTTCTAAAGTCATACATGAAAGTAATTTTTTCTTAGTCCTCCATCAAGAATCCTTTTTTGGAAAAGGACATAATCAAGTTTTTTAAGTTTTGAGATTTTTTTTTATCTTCATTTGCTTGAGGAAAAAATAATTTCTATCATGTACGTATAATAGATGCACAAATTTTTATAAGGTCTGGCACAAAAATAATAAGAAAATTCATTACCTCATACACATGTCTTCAACTAAAAAGTTCCAACTCATGTAATGCTCGAAAATCCTATAAATTTTTTCAAACTTAATTATAATGCAAATAACTGTTATATGAATATTTTTAATCTATCAATTAAGTTACTTTATAAGTAACATTATCTAAAGAGAAAAGAACTAAATTGATAGAACAATTACAATATAAAAGAGCTAAATTGATAGAACAATTACAATATAAATATAACAGAGATATATTAAAAAATTATTTAGATTCAATCTCAATATTTTTCTTTAACAAATGACTTGAAAAAGACAAAAAATAGGGAAAAAATCTAATTGCAATATAAAAATCATAATCTAGTAATTAAATATTATAATAACAATTAAAGTAAAATAACATAATTAGATGATTTACCATTGAGATTATATACCAATTGCACTAGCATAACCAACCTTAATACTAAATATATCCTAAAAAATTATTGTTAAAATAAGGGTGACCAACATATTTCTCACCATTATTAATAGAATGGAAAACTATGAAGAATTTATTTTCCATCAAACTAAAATATAAAGTTTTCCATTTTCATCCATGATATACTTATTCAAATACCTTTATAATTCATTTTTTTTATTCTATAGAGTATTTTTCTCTCGAATATTTGTTAAAAGTATCAACTTGTTGGGTCTTTCAAGGAAGGTTCACTTGAAAGAGACAACACCAATAAGACATAAATCTAATCCACATAAGGGATTGACATCACTCTCAACTGAAAACCTTAAGACATTAGGTCATGAGTCTTTCTTCCTTATATGTTGCTCAACTTTTTCATTCTTACTCAATATGTGACTTCGACTCACTTGAATTTCTCAACAATCTACCCCTCAAGTATGAGTCTTTTCACATTAATACATTCATCTCCTCCCCTCGAGCTTATTTTTACTCAATATGGGACTTAGACTTACACTTGAATTTTTCAACAATTTGTCCCTCAAGTATAAGTCTTTTCACATTGATACATTCACCCCCTCCCCTCGAGCTCACTAGTAGCTCTTTCATGTATTGTCGTTACCTGACCCATTGTCACGAAGACTTTCGATAAGGCATTAGGTTCTGCCTCTCATTTCACATTGATACATCCATCCCCTTTGATACAAAAATCACTCTTAAACTGTTGGTCACCATTCTTTCTTCCTTATATATTACCCAACTTTCTCATTTTTACTCAATGTGAAACTTAGATTCATACTTGGATTTCCTAATACAACTCTTGCCAAATATTCAAAAATTTCAAAAAAAAGTTAATGTTTCATATTGAGGACAAAAGTCTACAACACCAACATGAGGTTGCTCAAGTTTTTGTTGATGTTTATCATGAGCTGATTTATGTCAATCATAGTTTTTTTTTCAAACTTTCTTCTACAAATTTAATTAATTCAAACTTTATTTGAATCATGTTTGTATATTTCTTGAAAATCTCAAATCACATAATCAAACTTGTAACAAGAATAAAAAATAACACCAAAATACAACAAGTGATTGAAATTATCATCGTTATCCCAATACTTATGATACTTCAATCTCGTGTCATAACCAATTGAGGCTAAGATAATATTTAGATTCATAACTATCTTGTCAAAAATAAAAAATGGATAGTAGTCAATTGGTGAAATGCAATGTGTATAATCACATACCATTGTGTAGAAAGAACCTTAATGACTTCATAGAAAATTTTAGAAACTTAATAAATTCTAAGGTATGTTTTCAATCTTAGTATTTGGGAGACCTTCACTAAAAAAAATATAACTAAAGTCCTTATTGTCAAGTTTTTCAAATACTACTTGAAATTTTGTCCCAGTATTTAACATTATACACATGGAATTCCATCTCATGAGAACATTAAGACACATTAGTTTTTGGTAATCAATTTTTAAAAACTCTATCCACTTTCTAAATTTAGTCAACATTTATGGTGAAAAGACCTTGGGATTGGGTGAACCAGTATAAATCTTTGTTGTATTTCTCTAAACCTTACTCTCTTTAATTCTGTCGCTGTCTTACTTTGAATGGCTTGATTTTCTTGGTTCAAGAATTGGTCAAAACTCTTAATCTTTGAAATAGATAATCTGTAAATTGTGAAAATCTTTCAAAGATCAATTCACCCCTCCTCTTGATCTCAGCCTCTTTTTCTAACAAAATTGTTTGATGCTTATACTAAAGAAAAAAAAAAGGAATTCACATGATTCATGAACTCTTAGTCTTACAGTTTCCAGGATCATCAAGACAACGACAAAGACCAATTGACCATCGTTGTGTCCTGATTTTAACCAAAGACAAACTACCCAAGACAGTAGCTACTAGCTCCTTTCCATTGTCAGTAGCAGCATTTTTTGGACAAAATTCTGAATAAATATTTATGTGAAAAAAAACAAGTCAGATAAATTAAGTTTGTCCAATTAACGAAAATCAAATTCTACAGCATAAATATAAAATCAAATTATACACTTCAACTTTCATAAAAGACCTTTCATCTAATTTCTCCAAAAACCAATTTCAGCTTCTAATTTTCTTCACCTTCACCTTCACCAACAAGTTCATACAAAAAGACAAAGCTAAATCTATTTCCACAGCCCCTCCTTATATGACGGGGTCAACAAATAACAAAATTGAAATGCAGTACCGTACAAATAATTTTAAACCCACAGATCCTACATTTCAAAACGGTTAAAGATCCAAATTTTCAACTAAAAATCGATTCCGAGATAGTGAAACTTTGCCCTGGACTAAAAGCTAAATGACTAAAACTATAAGGAATTAATAAAATCTAGAAGAAGCAATTGCAGCGAACTTGAGCAATTACTTCAGAGAATAACTGAAATCAGAGGATACACAAAGTTTTGGACACTCGAAGGGGACAAATAGCAAGTCAAACACAAAACCAAGCGAGAAATTGAAGGTGGAAAGAAACCCTAACCTCCGCGACAAAGAGACTAGCAAAGGGAAATCGTGCGACATTAGGTGGGGATTTTTACCTAGTTATGTTTGTATCTACCTACACAAGGCCACGACTGCTAAAGTGGGTGCCACCAGGGAGCTTGGAGAAATAAAAAATCCAGCAGAGAAAACGACTCTATTTTCGGGTTTTGGAGAAGCATAGACACTAAGGCACCTTTTGTTACTTTACTCATATCAAGAATGTTAATTTACCAACAGATATATCCGTCGGTAATTAATTGTTCATTTACTGACGGATATATCCGTCAGTAAGACCAAATTCCGCAGAAACTTTAAATCCATAGGTAATTTCTCTCGGTAATCACTTAGTTTCTGACGACTATATATCCATCGGTAACTAATTGTGATTTTACCGATGGATATATCCATCGGTAATTAAATGTTCCTTTACCGATAGATATATCCGTCGGTAAGACCAAATTTCACAGATACTTTAAATCCGTCGATAATATCCCTCGATAATCACTATTTTTTCGACGACTAAATATCCATCGATAAATATCCGTTGGTAATTAATGATTTTCTTATAGTGCTAATTTTCTCATCCATATACAATTGAAAACCATGATGGCAGTGGCGGATCTTGACCATGGATCTTAGAGGGGCCAAATAATATATTATTAATAAATAATAAATAAATATAAAATGAAGTAAGAAGATGAAAGGGTGAAAGGATAAAATTGTAAATATATACTTAAATATATTAAATGATCATTAAGTTTGAGGGGGACAAAATCATAAATTATATGAGAATTACAAAACCGAGGAGGAGTCTGGGAGGATAAAATTGTAAATATACAAGTAAATATATTAAATGTTCATTAAGTTTGGGGGGCCAAAATTATAAATTATATGGGAGTTACAAAACTTTGGGGGGGGGGCCACGGCCCCCCCCAGCTCCCAAGAAGATCCGCCACTGCATGATGGGACAATAAAAGTGGTTATAATTGAGTATACAAGTTCTTCAACCATCACCCTTAACCACCCTAAAAGTTGTTCAAATGTTAGTGCTAAACAAGCTTAAAGGTTATACTTTTGGTTGGTGGCAATATGACCATTATTCTCACCACTTATTCAGGTGAGAGTTGTTTGGTTGGAATGTTAATGACAACATATTAGTATTTATGACATAATTTTTAATGTGATTAAATTAGTTGGATGATTACATGTTAACTTTGGATCAAACCTAAACATTACGACAATGATTACATGTTGCAATCGAATAAGTGGATTAAGGAATTTTTTAAAGTGATTCCAAACAATATAATTTATTTGTTTATCACTATTATTTGATTTTATTTTTATTGTGTTTTTAGGAATAAAAGTATTAGGATCAATTTTTGCGGTTGTTGTTTGGTTAGATGGTTGTATATCACCATTTGTTGGTGTTAGAATATTATTGGTGAGGTTTTCATATTAAAAAAGGAGTATTTAATTTTTGAGGAGTTTGTTAACTAATAACTTTATTATATGATGTCTAAATTATTTTAGTAACTTTTAATTAAAAATTTATAACATTATATTCTTACAACAAGCAAAGGTTAAATATAAACTGGAAGGAAAAAAAGTACACTTAATATTTATCGAAAGATTATATACTAAAAAACATCGAATTTATTTTAATTTATTTCATGTATATTAAAATGATACTTTATAGCTTATTTATTTTTAATTACTAACAAAACCAAGATGTAAATTAAATAATCCATAAAATGTAGAGACACATGATTTTACACTGAAGATTGAATAAAAAGTGCAAAATAATAAAAACAGCCAAAATGAAAAGATATAGAATGATTTTATACTCTAGTACGTGGATTTTGAATGGTCCATTTCTTTCTTGTACATGTAATATTCACACGACCTATGATGTTGGAGAAACACTCAAAGATGCATACGGAGAAGATTCACACACTAGTGCAAAAAGAGGTTTTTACGTCAGGTATTTAGGGTTTTTTATGTCGTATTTAAGATTGACGTTAAAATGGGAGACGTAAATTTATGTCGTACCCTTTAGCCCGACGTAAATTTACGTCAGTTATCAAGACCCGACGTAATTTTGTGTTGCATATACCACTAAACAGACGTAAAAACTTTCGAAAATTAAAAAAAACAGCAAATTTACGTCGCATATTGGTATACGTGACGTAAATTTGCTGTTTTTTTTTAAATTGGGTTTATTCTGTTTTACAACTAAAACCTGCAAATATATATTATAACCAGACAGTTCAGAGGTTCAAGTTTCTTTAGCTAGTAAATAAAAAATATAATATTATATAATTCAAACTACATAATAAAACAATATAATACAACACATACAAACTAAAAAATCTATTACAAACTAAAAGTTAATACAAACTAAGCTACCTAAACTACATAATACACACAATATAATATGAACAAGAACTTAAAAAATTATGTACTAGAATTGTTGAACGAAAAATTTTGCCCATTGTTCTCTAATTTGTGTAATATCATATTCCAGTAATGGAGATGGATCTTGAAATACCTGAAACATTAATTTGACTCTTGTAAACATGCAACATGAATAAAGTTAAATAAACTTAACTAATGTTAAAAGCAATTACCTCCAGTCCAAGAATAAATTATACCCGCACAAACTTGGCTCTCATCCAATACATAACATAGTAACCACATTCAAACGAGTATGTTTGCTTATTACACTGAAATGATGAAAAAAACATAATGTTATTTTCAAAATTTAAATACAAACAATAATTATGGTATTCACTTATATAAATAAGTTTCTAACCTTAGGATAAATGAACTGCAAAGTCTTTGTTCTAGGTTTTCCACTTAGAACATTAGTTCCGAGACACGATTCTAAGTGAAAAAAAGTCATATATTATTCAATATGTATTTACAATTTAAAAACATAATTAATGAATAAAAGATAAAGTTACCCTTGTAATAAGCTTTTCATTTCTTGACTTGGTTTCCGATGTAATGAACAAAACCACACCACGAGTGTAATCCTAGGACATGATTACAATTAACTGTCAATGGGACCTACATTGTATGACATAAAAATTAGTTACAAAAATATAAATTAAAATACAAATTAAAATACTAACCCTTCAATGTATAGAGCCAAATATATATGTCTTTTTGAGTCACTCATCCATGTTTACATATATTGTTGGATTCCAACCTTTGTATTTCCAGATTTTTGGATGGATTGAGGCTCAATAAATCCGTATACTTCGGATTTTCCTTGTTCCACACTCAATTTGTCAATGTACCTAAAACAATTAATTATAAGTTCAATATAATTATTATAATCTTAGAAACATAAATGAAAATGACTTACATTGCCCACAATTGTATGATGGAAATGTTTAACATGCAATTTCCCCTAGCAATTTCTAAAGCATCGGGCAAGGAAATGTATAATGGAACATTGGAATTGTCAATTCCAAACACTCTAACATCCCATTGTATCTGACACGGTCTCTTCCTCAACCGTGGTAATATGGTCAACAACATAGAGATGAGATTATCATCACATTCTATCATATCCTCATCAATAATAGGTTGTTTTTTATGCTTAACACAACACAAGTCCTCCTAAACAAATGATAACAATTAATTAAACATTTATATAATTATAATACTAGAAAAGAGAAAATAGACAATATATATATATATATATATATATATATTACCTTGGTTTGTGCTGATAGTGACATAACCAAACGTCTTGGCCAAGCCAAGAATGTCCCGCTTGCCTGCCCCACTAATTGAATCTCTTCATTAGGAAAAGGCACTGGAGCATTAGCATCATGAACTTCATCAACTACTACTCGTGTCCAGTCTGCCTGTAGAGGGACACCATGGATGGTTAAGCCACCCTCCAAAACTCGACTAATAACCACTAGACGCGAGGGGTCATCTTCAACATATAACTCACACTGGTGTGATGCATCAGTCTGAGTATATTCTCCTGAAGGATCAATAGCAGTAGCAGCACAACTCCCTTTAGTGCTGACTCGAACAACATCATGATCATGTTCAATTGTTTGAGGTGTTCCTTGAGTCTGTTGCTGAGAGCGGGCGAGAGATTCAATTTTCTCATCAAACTCTTGCTGTAAGGACTGCCTTATTTGATTTAACTTTTCTTCAAACTGCATCTCCATTTTATGCAAGGTCTCCTGGCTGCAAGAGTCGGCAGTGGTCCTTCGTGATGTTGGACCAAAGTAATCATGAAGGCTCTAGGATCCACCAGCACCACGCACACGTCCTGAGTAATCTGGTTTTCCTATGGCTGTCGCCAATATATCTTGTCGACCATGAGGAATAAATGATCCTTGGGTGGTCTGCTCAACTAAATCATCCTACAACACATTAACAATAACTAAGTCATACACTAACTTTCACATTAGAATCAATTCAAATTGACATTATAACTTACGATTTTTTGAGCAATGATTCGTGCAGACTCAGAAGTCATTTGCCCATCAGATTTTGTCCGGGATGCCTTCCACATCTCATAGCGAGGGGGTGGAGATGCAAGGTCAGTAGACTCAACTCCTGCTGACTCTTCTCTGGCTTTCATGAGACGTTGCTCCAATAATGCATACCCTCCTCGTGACAATACATGGGGTGCATCATTCAACCTTTGACGCTGTTGGGCAGCACGTCTTTTATCCTGCCAAGAGGGGTCCATTCGGCTAGCATAAAACTATAACCAATCCTCCTCACTAATTTGATACTTTAGATAGGAACATTCATCTTGAAACTTTCCAAATACATACTCCCGTGTCAAGAAAGTCTTAAAGTCCCTCCATCTAATGGCAATGGAGGATAAAATCTTCTTCCTCATCACCTCGGTGTTAGGAACATCAAAATTTTCTTTGTGAAATGACCAATAAATGTTAAATTCAATTAATAATGATATATAAAGTATTCAACAAATATAGAAATACCTGAACATCCTGCCACATGAGGTTCTTCTTGGTTTCCTCTACATCATCCCAAGATGGAGTAGTAATCAGAACATGGTGTCGAGCTAGTAGTCCCAAATAACTTTTAAACTTAGCAGCATTTGGGCCAGATGCTTTACCAGAACATGGATCAACTTCAACTTGAGTTTTCTCTCTAGCTACCCTCCTTCGTTGTCAACCCCTTTAACCGAGTGACAGATCTACCTTTACCTCCACTTCAGCTCCTACCACTCGTCACTACCACTACCAGTACCAGATGTGGAATCCGACATATCCTGAAAAAGAAAACAATATGAAGTCAACATACTTTATAAGTTTGAATAAAAAGAACTAGAAAATGTGAAGATAAACACCTATTATGTTGATATGTTTTCCCATATCCCTTCATCATGATCACTTTGAATTGCATGTATGTCATCAACTTCATTGTCAACTATGTCATCAAATGGTCTACTTGAAAATGAAGGTGTTTCATGTATATCTAGAGACTCATCTTCATGAATTTCGTGCATGCTTCTTCCTTCAAGGACAATTGATCATCTCTCATTACATGGATCTTTGACATAAAATATTTGTCTCGCTTGATATGCCAAAATAAAAGGTTCATCCTTATACCCAACTTTACTCAAATCAACCAAAGTAAATCCTAGGTCATCTGTTCGCGCACCCGTATTCCCTTCAACTCATTTACACTTGAAGACAGGCACCCTAAAAGTAACATAATCAATTTCCCATATCTCTTGTATGACCCCAAAAATAACTCATAGAAGCTGTGATAAAATTTTTATCTTTAGAACTAGAAAAATGCATAGATTCAGCTTGAATTGTGACCCCACTATTTTGTACTCTACCTTTATCATCTTCTATTTTTGAGTAGAAACAATAGTTATTAATGTCATACCCACCAAATGTAATGACATCACTATTAGGCCCATGAGCAAGTCTCAAAAGTGTTTCTGAAACATTAATCTCAACATATACCCTTTTTTTAAACCAAGAAAGGAAACTTTTGTTATGTTCATTCAATACCCATTTTTCATTCATTCGTGGATGTGTTGCCTTTATTTCAGTTATGTGTTGTGATATGTAAGGGATTACTTCATCAGTGTTGTTCAATATGTTAGAATCGCGCAGCGGAATGTTCGCGTGGTCGAACAAAAACCAAGAGGGGGGGTGAATTGGTTTCTTAATAAAAATTAGGTTTTCAAAATTTTCCCCAACTTTTACCGATTAAAACTGAAAAAACTGCGTAAATGTAAATAGAGAAAGGGATAGAGTCTTACACAGGAAATTTATACTGGTTCGGATCAAAAGATCCTACGTCCAGTTGCTAATCACTCAAGCAGAGGATTAACGCTGTCACTATAAACAAATTGTTACAATACAAATTACAATGGAAAAGATAAAGTTAAAGATAACACCTCTCTTGAAATCCACAAGAGATGATGAACAACTTTCCCTAGAGACGGCACAACACACAATTCACTAAGAACTCCACTTAGTGATTCTTATCGCTTCTAGCCCACACCAGGTTCCAAAAGCCTCTCTTGAAACCCACAAGAGATGAAGAACAGCTTTCCCCAGAGACGCCACAGTACACAATCCACTAAGAACTCCAGTTAGTGATTCTTATCGCTTCTAGCCCACACCAGGTTCCGAAAGCCCCCTTTCCTTGCAACAAACAGTTCTCTTGCACTCACAACACTTAACTTTTGTATGGAAAGAGTTGTTCTTTTTTTCTGAGTGCCAAAGGAGAGTTTAATTAGGGAAATTAGGGTTTAGAAATTGGGGATTTCGAAACTAGGGTTCTTGGTAATTGGGTTTTCGAAAATAGGGTTAATTTGAAATTTAAAATCAAAAACAGACTGAAATAATCGATTAAATGGAGTTTTAATCGATTATTTGACCTTTTAATCGATTATTTTGATTTTTTAATCGATTAAAACAGTGAGTATATGCTGAAAATGGTTTTCTCACTGTTTTAATCGATTATTTCCCTATATAATCGATTAAAGCCGAGCCTGGATGATATATTTGGGTTTTTTGAAGCTTCTAAGTTACAGACTATGTACTGGCTATCTCAAACTCTAAAATTACAGACTCAATCTAATTAAAACAGAGTTATTACACTACAAAACAAGTCTTCAATACTCTAAGTCTTTGAGTTCTTGAATCATCATCAAAATCAACAATCTTCATGTTCATCAAGTGCAACATCAAGTCCTTGAATGTTTAACACAATATGTATAAATGTGCTTGGTCAACTTCTTTCCGACTAACATTTTTAATCTTTAAATTTCGAGTACCCTTACCTTCACATCTTCCATCATGTCTCATCTTAGGAATACCTATTGGTTCTGATTTTGACATGTATCCTAAACAAAACTCAATGGCTTCTTCTGCAATGTACCTTTCCACAATAGAAGCTTCTGGCCTGTACTGATTCTTCACATATCCTTTTAAGATCTTCATGTATCTCTCAACAGGATACATCCATCTAAGAAAAATTGGACCACATAATCGAATTTCCCTTACCAAATGGACTATCAAATGCACCATGATATTAAAAAATGAAGGGGGAAAATACATTTCTAATTGGCACACTATTACAATTGCTTCATTTTCTAATTCATCTAACTTTTTTGGATCAATTACCTTTTTACAAATGGCGTTGAAAAAAAAACATAACCGAGTAATAGCAATTCTAACAAAAGTTGGTAAGATGTTTCGAATAGCCACTGGTAAAAGTTGTTGCATCAACACATGACAATCATGAGACTTTAAACCAACTAATTTCAACTCTTGCATAGACACAAGTGATGTAAACATGACCTATGATAAGGGCTAGAGCAAGGGAAGCAAATTGAGCTCTTCAACAAGTATTGTTGGTTGACCAAATTGTATTTTGGATTAATCAATTAATGGGCTTTAATTTAGTTTTATTGCAAGTTGTAATAAGGGCCCAATTGAAAATTTAGTTATCAGTCTTTGGGAGACCAAGAGAGTGCATAGCTGATTGACTTTTGGATGCCACAATTTCAGTTACAATCAATCATTAAGTAGTTTTTAATTCCTAGGTTAATAAATCATTATTAGCATTTATTTTCCTTTAATGAATATTTGTAACTCTGATGGCAAAACTTCTTTATATGCTGAACCATTTTTATCAGAAATAACAAGTGAAATTTTATTCAGAAATATTAGAGTTTATCTCTTTTATCTTAGTGAGAGTTATTCTCCTAAATTCTTGAGTGATTCAAGAACCCTTGGTTGTATCAAAGGACTGTCACATCCTTTGTGTGTTGCATTCCTTAGAAAGAGTGATTCTTTCCTTCCACCTTCTTTATAATTCCTAAATTTCTTATAAGGTTCTAACCCTAAAGATCCTAAATTACCCCTTGTGTAATTGAGATTCATATAAGTTGGTATTCAGAGCCTCGGTTTAAAGGTTTGAACATCAAATTGATGGCAGAGGAGGATAAAAAGAAAATGAGAGAAAATTTTCTTCAAGAAAAGAGAGAAAAAAAGAAGAAGAGTGAAACAATTGAAGTGAAGAAGAGTTATTTAGCCACAAAAAGTGAGTATTATGTTAGTTCTACATTCAATTTGTCAGACTTATCTCTTTTTAATGTAGATGACGAATCCGATTTGAGGACAAATCCTTTTCAAGAGGGAGAGAATGATGTGAACATGACCTATGATAAGGGCTAGAGCAAGGGAAGCAAATGAAGCTCTTCAACAAGTATTGTTGGTTGACCAAATTGTATTTTGGATTAATCAATTAATGGGCTTTAATTTAGTTTTATTGCAAGTTGTAATAAGGGCCCAATTGGAAATTTAGTTATCAGTCTTTGGGAGACCAAGAGGGTGCATAGCTGATTGACTTTTGGATGCCACAATTTCAGTTACAATCAATCATTAAATAGTTTTCAATTCCTAGGTTAATAAATCATTATTAGCATTTATTTTCCTTTAATGAATATTTGTAACTCTGATGGCAAAACTTCTTTATAAGCTGAACCATTTTTATCAGAAATAACAAGTGGAATTTTATTCAGAAATATTAGAGTTTATCTCTTTTATCTTAGTGAGAGTGATTCTCCTAAATTATTGAGTGATTCAAGAACCCTTGGCTGTATCAAAGGACTGTCACATCCTTTGTGTGTTGCCTTCCTTAGAAAGAGTTATTCTTTCCTTCCAACTTCTTTCTAATTCCTAAATTTCTTAGAAGGTTCTAACCCTAAAGATCCTAAATTACCCCTTGTGATTCATATCAACAAGACTCTTAACATTTGAGGAGTATCCTTGGGGCACTTTGACCTCACGTAAACACTCACAAAAGCTTCTCTTTTCTTTCTTTGATAGAGTATGACAAGCTGGAGGTAAGTAAGTGCGTTTTCCAACTGATTGTGGATGTAATTCAGAACGTATACCCATGTCCGCCAAATCTTGTCGTGCTTTTATTTCATCTTTTATCTTTCCTTTTATGTTAAGCAATGTCCCAATTATACTATCGCAAACATTTTTTTCAACATGCATCACATCTATACAGTGTCTAACTTCCAACCTACACCAATAAGGAAGATTGAAGAATACAGACTATTTTTTCCAAATGTTTTTCTCATTGGATTTCTTTTGGGTCTTTCCAAACACAATATTAATATTTTTCACTTGCTCACATACTTGTTCACCATTGTGTGGTACTGATGCAACTGCATTCTCCTGACATCCATTAAATGTTTTCTTCATTTTACGATATGGATGGTTAACAACTAGAAACTTTTTATGCCTGTTGTACGCAGTTTTTTGTGCATGTTTCAATTGGATATAACTTGTGTCTTCTTGACATAAAGGACACGCTAAATAACCTTTCACACTATAACCACTCAAATTACCATATGCTGGAAAATCATTTATAGTACAAAATAACATTGCACACAACCCGAAATTCACTTCATGATATGAATCAAATACATCCACTCTTGTTTCCCACAACATCTTCAAATCATCAATTAAAGGACTAAGATATACATCTATGTCATTTCCTGGTTGTCGAGGTCCTGAAATCATCATAGATAACATAATATATGTTCTCTTCATGCATAACCAAGGAGGCAAATTGTAAATGATCAACAAAACTAGCCATGAACTATGTTTACTACTTAAATTTCCATAAGGATTCATCCCATCTGTAGCTAATCCAATTCTCAAGTTTCTTGGCTCTACACCAAATTCTGGAAAGGTTTCATCAATCCTTTTCCATTGTGGAGAATCAGCTGGATGTCAAAGAAGATTGTCACATTTTCTACCATTTGCATGCCATGTCAAGTTTCTTGCATCTTCTTTTATGGCAAATAATCTTTTAAACCTAGGTATAATTGGCAAATACCATAACACCTTAGCAGAGGGACCATCTAGTTCTTCCTCACCATTACTTTCCTCAACTTTGTTTTTGAACCTCGACAAACCACATGTCGGACACATCTTTAATTTAGCAAAATCATTTCTATACAATATACAATCATTAGAACATGCATGTATCTTCTTGTACTCTAAACCCATTGGAATTAATATCTTCTTTACCTCATAGTTACGAATAGGTAATGTATTATCTTCAGGAAGCATCTCCTTCAACAACTCCAATAATTCGGTGAAACGTTTATCAGTCCATCAATTTCTTGCTTTTAAAGTAAACAATTTTAAAGTTGCTGATAATCTTGTAAAACTACATCCTATGTACAATTGTTGCGCAAAATCAGATTTCAAAGAATCATATAGATGTGCTTTCATAAAATTTTCTTCACCAATATCACGTATCATATCCTCTAGATTATCATCCATCCCTTCATCAAAATTGTCTGTAGTTGACACAGTTGGGATGTCTAATATTTCTCCATGCCATGTCCATATTGTATAACTCTTAATAATACCATAAACAAACAAATGATCATGTATATCCTCAAGTTTATGACGAATTTGATTCAAACAACGAACACATGGACAATAATATGTCCCTTTCATAGCTTTTCCATTTTCACTAGCAAATTTCAAAAATTTCTCAACTCCCTTTTCGTACTCTTCACTAGTACGACGTGTATTCATCCAACTTCGATTCATATTATGTTATAAAATTTCGTCACTCCTAGAGATTTAAAAATTATATGTAAAAAGAAATTAATATACAAACAACAAAGCACGTAAATGGAGTGTGATAACTTTTTACGTCGCGCACCCCAGTACGTGACGTAAAAAGCCTTCTTTTACGTCGTGCCACCCAGGTGCGATGTAAAAGAGTGCTTTTTACGTCACCTCCTAGGATGTGCGACGTAAAAGTTTTGTCTCTTATTTACAAAATTGTCACCGTGTTTTATTTATGTCAAATATTTTTACATGCGACGACAATTGAGGGACGTAGAAATCCTTTTTTGCACTAGTGACAGGAACGTGAATTCACACTTTATCAACAATTTATGATTTAGAGGAACAAACATTCGATCAAATTTCACTCCTCAGGGTTTCCTCCCAACTTCCACTTTTATACGTAAGTTTTTCAAATAAAAAACTATGATACCAATCAGGTACTCGTTGTTTTTAAAAGTTAAAATCAAACACAACCATATAATTCCCTCATAACTTGATTTTTTTTTTTTTTTTTCATTTGAAAACCCATATACCCAAATAAATCTAATCGCTTTTTTCATTTTACTTTCAAATTTGGTAGGTTTTGGATGGTTCACTAGTTTTTTTTATCATGCATAAGTGTGAGGTTTAAAATGTTTAAAGACATGGCTTAGTCAAAATTTCAAACTGAGTGAAAATAAAATAGAAAAAAACAATTTTGACTTGTTTGGTAGGTTTTGATGTTAAGAAAAACATACGAAAAAAAATATTTCAATTTTGGCTAGGCAAGTTGTACTAATAAAAAGGAAATTGGAGTCATATATTTAAATAAATTAGTTATTATTTGTGCAAGGTCTACTTTGTTATTTGAGAACATTTTTACTTGTATTTTATTTTCTTTTTCATCTTCTTCATGTATTTTAGAGTTACTCATGGTTATAATTAATTAAACTCTCCATTTTAGAGTTTTATTTTTGCTCAAATGAAAAACTCTAACTAAAGTGCAGAACTCTAGAGAAGAAAAAATTGTCCTAGTCATATTTTTGCTTAAGCGATATATTAGTCATTCAAATAATGAAAGACTTTATTTAAGTGATAATATTTTGATTCAAGTGAAAATGCTTCAAAGAGGGATTGAGACTCAAGAAAGAATTTTGCTCAAAGGATAATCCTTATGGTTTGAATGTAGTTTTATGATGATTTAAATGTTATGTTATTGATGTTGTGTAATGTAGAGAACTAAGATAATGATAAAGGAACTTTGTATTTGTATAATTAAAATCATAAGTTTCATACAAAAGAGAAAAAAAAAAAAATACACCTAATAGTAATTTAAAGACAAAAGGTAATAAAATGGAAATACTCATGGAGAAGGAACTCATGAAGGGAATCATTGAAGAAGGTTAAAAAAGTGTCCATTCGTATCCTTTTGTAACCAAAAAATTATATACATTGACATATTACTTAAGATGTGAATTTATTATCATGTGACAGTGCACTAACTCTCTTTCATCTCTTCTTTAAATTTGTTGTTATCTGTTTGAGACCAAAAATATTTCTTTTTGCACTACTATCATTTTTCTTTTCTAAACTTACTAATTTTCTATTCATGGCATATGGTTTATCTTTTACAATCGTACACACAAAAGATAATGTTTGTATGTATCTACGTGAGAATGTGGAGATTTAAGAATAATGTTGTGTAAAATATGATGATGAGTTGACAAATTTAATGAGATATCTTAATTTTACTAATTATTATAATTATAGATGAAGGTATTAGGTAGTGAGATTTGAAAAGAAAAAAAAAAAAAACTTTACATGAAGCATGTATTTACCAATGAAAAAATACTAAAATTTATCTTGTCACATAAATGAAAGAATAAATTTTTTTGTGTAATCCATTAACCATAATGCTACATGTACAAATTTGTGAATTTGAAATTCAAATATTTATTGTGGTTCAATTGTAATAGTATAAAGACATATTATCTTTATATAAAATTTGATATGATAATGTAAATGACTAAAAAAAAATATATATATATATATATAATAATAATAATAATAATAATAATGTAGGACAAATTATTCTATTATGAATTTAATTGAACACTAATTTACTCTATTTATTTATGTTATTTATTTTCATGGTAAATATGATCATAGGAATATAATATCCGTAATATGGTTTAACAGAGTTAAACCGGAGATTTAATTTTTTGTTTACATTTACATTTTGAGATGTAGATAAATATTCAAGAAAATAAAACTTTATTTTAAAGAAAAATATGAATACTTATACATATTTATTAATTTATTCATTTAGAAATAGTTATATTTTACAGTAAAATGACGATAATCTCCATAATTATTCTTAAAAAAAAAAAAAAACCACTTTCAAGAGTTAAAGTAAAATACCTATAAACTCAATCTATAAAGGTATATATTCAACTATCTAAGTTACTAAATATAAAAATAGTTTTTACATGAATCAAACCTTAATAAACAAAATTAAAACTCTTTTTATTTAAAGGTATTTTTAAAGAAAATTATCTATGATAATTATTTATAAATAAAAATATTATTTTAATACGGAGGTATTTGGATTAATAAAACTTTGATAGATTAATTTTAATATTGAGTTACAATGAATATATATTTTGCATTTAAGCGAATAGTGTGAAGTTTAGTAAATTTAATCCTATTCAATATTTTTATTTTTATTTTTTAATTTGAAACTCCCGTATTTTGACTTTAAAACCATAAAATCATCGCTTGAGCGAGCAAACCTGCAGGGGACTCGAGGTTGCATTATATGATGTTGCTTGAAAGGGGAGTTTGTTCTGTTTATGAAATTATATTGTTTCGTATTGTTTTACCTGGAGCTGATTGTAATTGATTTATTGAAGGTGAATATGGGGATGATAGCATGTAAAGAGAATTTAAAATTTCTTGACTGATGGTTGGTTGGTTACTCAGGGTTAAAGTGCTTGAGGTTGTGGGGCTGTCAAGCATCAATTATGTGGAGTGGCTTAGAAGGATCAAAGAAGTGTTTTTACAGTATTTTAATCGATACAAATTACTTTTTATCGATTAAAACCCTTTAGAACCCATTATGACCGATCAGATTTGAAATATGAGCGATCAGAACTTATTTCAATCGATTAAAACACGTTTCAATCGATTAAAATCACTTCAAGGGTCAGAATGATCGATCAGAATGCAGTTATGACCCATCAGAGTTGGTTATGATCGATCAGAATTGAGTTATGACCGATCAGATGTGTTTCAATCGATTATAACATATTTCAATCGATTAAAATAACTTGGAAAAATTTTGTACAGAGTTTCAATCGATTAAAACGCGTTTCAACCGATTAAAACAACTTCGAAAAAGTTTGTACAAGCGATGGTTTGCTCGCTCAAGCGATGGTTTCTCGCTTGAGCGATAATTGACCATAGCTAAACGTCCAACGCAGTTAGCCACATAATGCAACTTGCGTCACCACATATTTCAATCACTTATCGCTCGAGCGAAAGTACGCATCGCTCGAACGAAACAGAACCCGAGAGTCCCCCTTGTTTGAAGGCTTCTTCATCCCCCATTTTTCCAGGTGTCCTCGCTCAAGCGATGTGTTTTTCGCTTGAGTCACCTTAGATAGCGGTTGATAGCAACCGCTTTTAAAAATATATATTAGATAGCGGTTAGGCTTTAACCGCTTTCTAATGTAGTAGTTTAGATAGCGGTTGGCCAAATAACCGCTATCTAAAGTCATATACTGAAAGTGATACTAGCAAAGATCTCATTGATTTGATGAAGTCAAAGATAAAGTCAAAAGTCAACTCTGCAGCAGTCAACAAGTCACCCAGATAATTGAGCTGAAGATTTAGTGTGTCTTAACAGAAAGTTTAGGTAAAACCATTTTACCTTTTCTGCTGCATAAAGTTTCTTCATCATTTTGCAAAATGCCTCAAAAATAGTTTTAAACAAATAAAAAACAAAAGCATTTTGACAAAGAACTTTCTTAATAATGTTTTTAACTGATATAGTTTTAAAAGAAACGATTAAAATCACTTAGAATGTTTAAAGAAGTGTTTTTACAGTATTTTAATCGATACAAACTTCTTTTAATCGATTAAAACAACTTTGGAAGTCAGGATGATCGATCAGAATGAAATTATGACCGATCAGAGTTGGTTATGATCGATCAGAATTGAATTATGACCGATCAGACATATTTCAATCGATTAAAATGAATTTCAATCGATTAAAATGACTTGAAAATTTTTGTACAGAGTTTCAATCGATTAAAACGCATTTCAATCGATTAAAATAACTTGGAAAATCTTTGTACAGAGTTTCAATCGATTAAAACGTGTTTCAACCGATTAAAACAACTTAGAAAAATTCTGTGCAGGTTTTTAATCGATTAAAACTTCTTTGTATCAGTTAAAATAACTTGAAAAGTTTTATAAGAAAGTTTTAAAGCAAATCAATCGATTAAAACGCGAATCAATCGATTGAATCACACTTAGAAAATGTTTGTAAAATGTGTTAACTGATATAAACATGGTTGTATCAACTAAAACAATTCTGTTAAAGAAACAAGAACGCATTAATGGGTTGAAAGGACTTTTAACAGATTATAACGGCTATTTCAACAGATTAAAACAAACTTTCAACAGATTAATTAATGCATCAGATTTGAAAATTCTCTTTAAAAACAGTTTTGCTAGAAATTTTTAAACAGAGATTGGACATCAGTTTTTCATACATCCTTAAGCAATCAATCAAGCAACTTTAACACTTTTTCAAGAAAGATTCGCAGCAGTTTTTTTGAAGTTATTTTGAAAATCTTTCTTGAGACAACTTGCATACTTTGAAGAAGAAACTCTCTGCAGATTTGGATAAACTGGTTTGAGCTTTCTAGTTTCTTCTTTGTAAATTCTTTTTCATTACTTTGTATTGTGTTGTGCCTGGAATTTGGGCACAAGTTTTCTCTGCAGCTGGAAGTTGGTTGTGGAGGTTATCAAGAACTGGAAATTGGTTCTTGGTAAGAGGTTGAGCACAGGAGCTGGAATTTGGTTCTTGTGGTTATACCGTGTGGTGCCTGGAATTTGGGTACTTGGGTTCTCTGCTAGCTGGAATTTGGTTGCAGAGGTTTCCAAGAACTGGAATTTGGTTCTTGGTGGAGAGGTTAAGTGCAAGAACTGGAAGTTGGTTCTTGTGTTAGATTAGGTGTAAGATTGTTGAGTCTGTAAAACATCTATTCTAGTGGAACCCAGCTGGAATTTGGCTGGAGACTGGACGTAGCCCTGGTATTGGGTGAACCAGTATAAAATACCGGTGAAATCTTTCTTAATCTTTCTCTCTTTTATTTCTGTTGCTGCACTTATATTGTTTGATTGCTTGGTGATTCAAAAAGAGATTTAGAAACTTAATTTTCGAATTAGATAATCTGTGAATTGCGAAAAACTTTCAAAGATCAATTCACCCCCCCTCTTGATCTAAAACTACTTTTCTAACACGCGTCGCTCGAGCGAAACAGAACCCGAGAGTCCCCCTTGTTTGAAGGCTTCTTCATCCCCCATTTTTCCAGGTGTCCTCGCTCAAGCGATGTGTTTTTCGCTTGAGTCACCTTAGATAGCGGTTGATAACAACCGCTTTTAAAAATATATATTAGATAGCGGTTAGGCTTTAACCACTTTCTAATGTAGTAGTTTAGATAGCGGTTGGCCAAATAACCGCTATCTAAAGTCATATATGTCAAAGTGATCGACTATAATTGGATAATAATCGATCATACTTTTCGCTCAAGCGAGGGTTTCTTCGCTTGAGCGAGAATTTATCCCAGATTACCCCTTTGCTACAGATTTCCTCGCTCAAGCGAAGGTTTTCTTCGCTTGAGCGAGAGTTCAGTACGCGAAATAATATTATTTTAATACGTGAACAGTAAACAGTTGCGCGAAATAATATTATTTTATTACGTGAACAGTAAACAGTGCTAGTTGTGTAAATAAAGTTGCAGAGGTGCTATTTTGGTAAATATTTTTGAAAACAGTATTATTTATGAAAAAAAGTCTATAATTGTCTTGCGACTTTGTTTTACTTTAAATACTATACCTTATTAATATTATATCTTATTATTCATAATATAAAATTAAAAAAATATATTTTGTCTAATTTAATTTTGTTTTCCATTTTTTTTAAAAGTAGTTTACGTTTTAATTGAAATTAATACTAAATTTTAGAATTGTAATTATATTTAAATTAAAAAGTAATTCAATATTTCTCTAGTTATGTTTCCTAAAATCTCAACGAGGAAAGATGAGAGGTGTGAATAGAAATAAAATGGAAAACAGAATAACGTTTTCTATCCGGGCTCCGGTGACAAACTGAAGCCCAAGCTTATTCTGAGGCCCGCATCATAACAAACCCTAAGAAATCCGAGGACACTATATATTGTTCTCATAACGAAAATCCCTCACTCACTCGAATCCAAAAACCCTAGGTAGCTCTCCCTCCCTCTCGCAATGGCCGCAGCTGCCCGCCCCCTCGTCACCGTCCAGTCCCTCGAGGGTGACATGGCCACCGACGCCTCCACCACCGTCCCCATCCCCGACGTCATGAAGGCCTCCATCCGCCCCGACATCGTCAATTTCGTCCACTCCAACATCTCCAAGAACAGCCGCCAGCCCTATGCCGTCAGCCGCCGCGCCGGTCACCAGACCTCAGCCGAGTCCTGGGGTACCGGTCGTGCCGTCTCCCGTATCCCTCGTGTGCCCGGTGGAGGAACCCACCGCGCAGGCCAGGGAGCTTTCGGTAACATGTGCCGCGGTGGGCGCATGTTCGCCCCAACAAAGATCTGGCGCCGCTGGCACCGCAAGATCAACGTCAACCAGAAGCGTTACGCCGTTGTCTCCGCCATCGCCGCCTCTGCCATCCCTTCCCTTGTCCTCGCCCGCGGCCACCGAATCGATACCGTACCCGAACTCCCCCTCGTCGTCAGCGACTCTGCCGAAGGCGTCGAGAAAACCAAGGAAGCGATCAAAGTCCTGAAACAGATCGGCGCTTTCCCCGACGCCGAGAAGGCGAAAGACAGCCACGGTATTCGCCCTGGCAAGGGTAAAATGCGTAACCGTCGCTACATCTCCCGAAAGGGTCCACTCATCGTGTATGGAACTGAAGGAGCAAAAGCTGTTAAGGCTTTCCGTAACGTTCCCGGAGTTGAAGTGGCCAATGTTGAGAGACTCAACCTTCTGAAGCTCGCTCCTGGTGGTCATCTTGGTCGGTTCGTGATTTGGACCAAGTCTGCTTTTGAGAAACTCGACTCCATTTATGGTTCTTTTGATAAGCCCAGTGAGAAGAAGAAGGGATACCTGCTGCCCAGGCCCAAGATGGTGAACTCAGACCTTTCCAGGATTATTAATTCTGACGAGGTTCAGTCCGTCGTCAGGCCCATTAAGAAGGACGTGACTCGGGCCACGCTCAAGAAGAACCCTCTCAAGAATCTCAATGTCATGCTCAAGCTCAATCCCTACGCCAAGACTGCCAAGAGGATGGCTCTGCTCGCTGAGGCCCAGCGTGTTAAGGCCAAGAAGGAGAAGCTCGATAAGAAGAGGAAGATTGTCTCTAAGGTACAAAACTGAATTTTATTTACTCTTTTTCTATTGTTGTTTGTTGATTACTATTCTTCATAAAAGAATGATGGCTGGAGGTTTATTAGGTTAATTAGATTAGATATTTGATGTCAATTTGATTGTTAAAATACGCATTTTTACTAATGCTATTTAGTTTTTGTTTGGTTAGTTATTTAAGTTGATTATTTGGATAATGCGTTTTTTTGTATTATCCTAATGTGGTTGTGTTTGGATACCTTTTTGTTTGTAATGAGCTGCCATAATCTTTCTGCATAATTCCTTAACCTTACTATCCGATATTTCCATTTAGTCTAATGTTTAGTTATTGATCGTACTAGAAATTATATATATATATATATATATATATGTGTGTGTGTGTGTGTGTGTGTGTGTGTGTGTGTGTGTGTGTGTGTGCTTGTTGCATCTGCTTTTTTGTTGTGCTTAAGTAACTGTGGGTGACCTCTTCAACTTTGATATATTGTAATCAATGTTGATTATTCTATCTACAATATGGAAAGTCCATTTCTTTGAATATCTTATATACCCGAGTCTCAATTTCATTACAAATACACGTATTTAGCCCCTATCCAAATTACTAAAAAAGCTTTTGGTTTATGCAACTCTTTGTATTACATTTTCAATGTTTAATTTTATGGTGTGATCGAAACACACTACCTCGATATCATTTTAATGCACATTTTCTTGCCATTTTTCATGGTCTTTCGTTTGTGGGAATTGCATTCAGTTTGCCTCAATTGAATTTGACTCTGGTGTATGTTACTAGCGTTTCTATTATTAATAGTCTATATTTTGATCTTTGTTTTAAACCGACGTTATTGCCTCCTTTCTTTCAGGATGAAGCTTCTAAGATTAAGGCTGCAGGAAAGGCATGGTATCACACAATGGTGTCAGATTCTGATTATACAGAATTCGACAACTTTTCTAAGTGGTTGGGTGTTTCACAGTGAACTTTATGATTTATATTTTGGCATTAGATTTTTGTTTTGTATGCTTAATTGAACTAAATACTTTTGTTTTTTTTGTTTTGCGGGTTAAGGTTATTATAATTATGCAGACAAGGTCGAAATTTTGTTTGATGGATTTTGGTGCAAACGCTGGTTGTCTTTTTATTTACCATTGGCAATTATGTTATTATGCTACTTAGTAATTTGTATGTTTTTTTGTTATCTGGTTATATATTTTTTCATAAGAAAAAAAGTTACTAAAACCTGTCTGTGGCATCACTTGAATTGAAATTTATACCGGAAGCCCACCTGTTGAACTCGTGTATATGTCTTCCCTACTCGGATTTTGGTTGTGTACATCCCAAGTTATTTTATTCAAACGACTATTGAAGTTAGTTAAATGACCCAACTTGATTTGCATAGTGCACCTATTTTCAGTTCCTTAAAATTCGTCATAAATGGACACAATTTTTTTACAATTCTGTGCACTGAGTAGGTTGCAGTTGTGTGGCATGTTTGTGTTCCAAAACCCAAATACCTATTTCTAGCTGCGAGAATCCCTTGACCTATACAAACCCATGGTCATCTTTTTATCTAAATGTCACACATTAAACCTCGGCTATTTATTTTGATTGTTATGGAATGTATTTGGGTTTCTTATCGTATGATCGATTACAATCAAATTGTAGCACGTTACAATATTTTAAACTTGACTTTGAAAATTGTAGTTTGTTATGAATATATTTTAAGGTATCCGTTTCTATATCTCATTTCTTAGAATAACCAACTTAAATTTAATGATTATAACTTTTTATTTAAATTCCCACACCTAATATTAGATGTGTCTAATAAATCATGATGTTATAGTTTTTAATAATTTTTTACTTATGATAAATTATTATTTTAATTAACTATGAAATACTATGCAAGTTGTGGGCGCAGCACCATATATTAAATAAATTTTAATTTTATAAAGTTTATGTATAAAATAAAATTTATGTTTTATAATTAAAATATATCTATATTAGATATAGAATTTCCAAGAACTCCACCGCAATCTTTTTTTACTATGGCAGTTTTCAGTGTAATGAAAATGCGTTTTTTATGTTTTGTATCAAGTTCTTATTTAAGGATAAGATTTGATTGTTAGGACCTTGTTTTGTATCAAATACTTTATAAAATATTTAAATGTAACAAAAATAAAACGAAAGTTATAGTTTATGTTATTATTAAACTTATAGAAATAATTCCAATGAATTTCATTATAAAAATTTTGTTTAAATTCATAAAACCTTTTTCTAAATTTGAATAATTTCAAGTTCTTCTCATTAATCTCTAAATCGTACACACTTTCACTAATAGCAAAATTTCATGAGCATTTCCATCATTTTAGTTGTTACAATATTAAAAGGTTGGTTAAATACAGTTGTGAATATGACAATAATATTTGAAAATCAACATTGAAGTTGACCAAGTGAATTTCATGACAACAAATAAAGAAATAAATCCAATTGTAATATCATAAATGTCATTGATAAACTAACTTACAAACTTCAAGGTATTAAGAAGTATATAAATCAGTTTTTAGTATATAAGTTTCTTTGACATTACTCTCGCGACCTAAACCTGAGTCACCTCTACATGATCTTTAATTTGCTAAATTGTTGGAATAACTTGTTGATATTATATGCTTTTAAATTGACATTTCCATTCAAAAGTAAATTTTATTTAGAAATTGAGACGCACTTACTAATGAAGAAAGCCATTCCAGTGGCAAACCAGGACAGGACTCAAGACTGAAACCCGAAAATGAAGAATGTGAAGTGTGACTTTACAAAGAAAAAACGTTGATAATGATACAATGCAATAGTCTACTCCCTCCCTGTTTTTTCTAATTTTGATGATACATTTGTATCAGTAACAATATCTTATAAACCTATGTCTCTACTTGAAGGCAACAAAATCACTGCAATACAACAAATGATACAGACCATAGAATCAGCTGAAAAATATGTTGTGCTTTTCAGCTTTCTACATATACTATTTTTTGCTGTGTTACAAAGGACTATGGTTACATTTACAGGCTTTATAGCGAGTGCAAGATATTCCAATGCCCTATCTCTGGCCGAGCAAAACCTCGGTCTTCCATCCAAATTTTACCTACCTAACTGTGGATTATGCTACAATAAGAACATGCATGGAAAGAAAAAAGAAAAGTTCAGAAATCATCAGAAGCAGAAAGTCACGTACCATATCAACAAATTGCTAGTGGTTAAGCAGTTTGACATGATAGATCATTTGTCTGCTTCTTGACATCAATTCCTGCAGCAACTCCTACTGCCATGCTATTGACATCATATGTTGACAATACCTTCTTCTGAACAAAGGGATAGAGAAAAGCTAGTCAAATTTCATAGTTAGAAACTCATGAAGTTCTGAGTCAAGTTCATTGGTTATAACAACTTCGTGACAATAATTAAGCATCACTATAAGGTGGAGTTTGAAGCAATCCATTGGCTCATTGCAAAAGTAAGCAGAGGGTCAAGAATCTGAGGTGAAGTTTGATGTTTTCAGATTACTTTAACCTTGCCAATTTTACTACAGATGTAGATGATTTGATCCATTCATCATCTATTCAAGCTCAATTGGTTAAATGTTTGGCAAGATAATGCTTGGTAATAACTACTTATAAATAACTCATTTATTTAAATTGAGGATGATTTTTTTTTGTAGTTTTTTAATTTATATATTTATTATTATTTTGGTATACTCATAAGTCTCACATCTGTTAAAAGTCAAAACAAATGGTAGTTTATATACATTCTTCTCTCTTAATCCATTGAAGTGTCTTTTAAAAACAAAATTATGATGGACTAGAACTTCAAAGCGGATATGAGATTGAAAACTCTCATTCTTAGATAAAACATTGAACCTCGACTCCTAAACGATGTCATGAGTGTACCGGAACAATTATTATTTTTTTAACAATGAAGAAGTTCATATTTTATATGGAAATGTAATAATCTAGAATATTTGAATTCCACGCATGTTCATGTTAAGCACATATTTCTATATGTAGACTATCATTATTAGTATTAGAATGATAGTTATTTCAGAAAACAAATTGATAAAAAAAAAGGTTTTAAACTAGTTAAACAAGTCAAATTCTAGCTTTTATCAAGACTCTTTAAATAAATGAACCAAACTTGAACAATATTTTCATAAGCCAAACCTAAAGTGCTGGGCTGTGTTAGATTTGTCCAAACCCCTAGTTGTTATTGACATGGGACAATCACTTCCCATAAATGCAGATTTTGTGTTAAGTCCACATTTCATTTAAGAAAAGAAAAAATCATGGTCAAGCTCTTCATCTTTTTATCTTTTGATGAAGAAAGATATTTAGCCCCTTGTGCAAGGGTTTTTTTTTAGCTAATTTGGGATTAGGTACAGATCTTAAAATTAGTATTGAGAGGCCTATTACAAATATTTTTGAACAAATAAATTATTTTTCAATATTTTTTAAAAAACAACCTCATAAATTTTTTTTTTGAAAATAAATTATCAATATTTTTTTCTTTTTAAGATGACCTAAAACATAATAATTAACTTTTAAAGTACATAGACCAAAACCAAGGAAAAAAAACATTATTGATCCTATTATAATTTATAATTTAAATAGGGAGGATTTGAGTATTATTTTTAGTTTGTTTGTATTTTTTATAAAAACCTCATTTTATTTGTATACTTTTAGCAGACTAAACACCTATAAATTTACAAACTTATTGGTCTGTAACTAGTTTATTTTTTCAAGTAATAAGGGGATAATCATAATAAATACAAGAGCCTATATCTATAACATGGAAATCCTATTACATGTAATGAGAAAGTGAGAACATGTCGAGGCCTCCCGAGATTCCCTGCCATTTTAGGGCTAGTTGAGTAGTTGTGACAGGTAAAATTGTTTGCAGTTTATGTCTGTGCAGTAATCCTCTGGGTAGGCCTTTGCTGGCTGTTCCAGCATGCCATTGATGCCTTTCCCAGTAATATTGGGGTGCTTCCCCATTCTATCACTTTTAGTCAAAAAGAAAAAGAAAAAGTGAGAACATGTGTGGTGAAAGGGATGGGCAGACCCCCCCTTTTGAATTTGACCCTGTTTTGGCCTATCTTCTAATAAGCTACTCAATTTTGTAGTAATAATGACAAAAATTGTGACAACCCAGTAAAATTAAGATTCAACCATAAACAAGGATTGTCATGAACCAACAATTGGTTAGGTGAAGACACATGAATGGTTTTATATTATACATCTAACACACCCCCACATGAATGGTTTTGTCATCAACAAGGTTAGGAAAAGACACTTGAATGGTTTTATATTAAATTTCTAACATGGCCTCCCTCAGAATGCACTGTCCCACCTACCACCTTATGTGAAATGGAACTACTGTATCGGAAGAATGGGGAAGGCAAGAATTGAACTCTAGATACCATGTCATAAACTAATAATCCTCATTGATTAAGCTATTAAGTGAAAACACAATTGGTTTTAATTATACATTTATACTCCTAACAGGGTTAACATGCTCTTGTTTGATTCTCACACAGATAAAACATCAAGGAGATGAGGTTGTACACCCTACATATAACAAAGTCAAAGTATTATTTATGGATTTGGCATTTCACCTTCACGAACCATAGTAATTAAATATGATTTAATCAGCTTGCAAAATAGTGCAGATCAGTCAATTCAAACCAAAAGATACTTGGTAAAATGCAAATGTTTTTTTAAAAAATATTAACTTTATTTTGCAAATATGTGAAAAAACTATGTAGCCATCATTGGGTTGATATTGAAACTTACGATGGGTTCAAAGTCAGGGCTAGACAAGTTGACAGTGAGGTTTCTCATTAACAACAAAACCTGCATAAGAACACCAAATATAAAGAAGTCAGTGACCAAGAACTTAAAGATAAAAGTTTGTATTTGAGTCTTTTTTATCTGGTGAGGTGGGGGAGGTCATTTAGGTTTGTCTAATGCATGCAGCAAAGAGAGGAGATGAAGGAATTTGAGTTCCTGAATTTATGCCGACAGAAGGGGAAGAATGTTAGGGAAATGTAAATTGATTAGCCTTTTGACCTTCAAATAAGTAATCTCATATTCATAAAGACATACCATTCCATGCATACATCAGAAGTGATGAACTACATAAAACAACAATATCTAGTTTGTATGTTATGATGATTATTGGTTTGCAGCAAGATTATAATGTTCGTTAAATGTCAATTTGGTCAAACAGTATTTCCAGTTATATGCGCAAAAGTGAAGTCTTTCCCAGAGAGCCTTCCAGCCGAGTAAAATCAACAGCCACATGTAAGTGTTTCCCATGACAATTTATTAGCATAAGTCATTGCACCCACACACCTTATCTTGCTTCAACACACTAGTGTAAACTAACCATATTCAAAGCCTTATAGAGGCAAACTATTTCAAACATAAAAGGAACAGAGCAACCGGTCTTATATTTCACTACAGATCAAAGTGATAAAAAAATATAATGTTCTTTCACAACAAAAAGGGATCGTAAAAGGTAACCAGAGCATCTCTAGCCATTAGTGTAATTTGGGAGTTTATAATGATCACATCTTTCATTATAATGCCATGGATTTATTATCCCAAAAGGCTTAAACTATCAGATAAAAATAAATGAATAGTTTTATATTGTATTGTTAGTAAACCTCGCCATGCAAGAGTTCCTTGGGCTTAACCGCGACCAATGTATAGGATCACCTACCTTATTTTTAAATTCAATTATTTTTAGAAGATTAGGCTATCAAGAAGCAAAATAATAAACCATTTAGACATATAAGTTTTGTACCACGTTATGAACGAACTATCACAAAACTAATGCTGATAGGTGAAGGTATGAATGGTTTTATATTTTCTTACAGTAAATTTCAATTTAAGAGAAAATTTCAACATGTCTCGGTATGTTAAGGGTACATTCAAGACTCACAAATTTCAGTAACAAAGTTCTCAGTCTGCTAAACTCAAAATGAACAGATGGAAACAGATGAATTTTAAAATGATTTCGTTGATTTCAGTTCTGTCCACTTTGACATGATCATGTCTTTTTCCTTTCAATTCATGTTTTGACACACTCAATCAGTAAAAAATGTTATCATAGGATTCCTTCCTCCATTGGAAAATACTTTTTAGTGACTTTATCCTGAGCCAGAAGGATCAACACACATCCCTAGAATACTCAAACACAAAGGCTATATCATTTTATGTTGTCAAGATACATCTTATAATCTTCCTTCTTCCATTTTATGCTTTCAGGATACATTGATACAAGTTTTAGTGCTAACCTAGTTAAGATTATAGCTTGTATAGTGATGCCTTAGCATTCTTTTTTATTAAAAAGAAATATAATCTTCATCAAATGGCCTAACCAAATTTCATAATTCAGCTTAAGGGTGAGGGGAGTAGAAGTGTTTATTATAAACAAGCCATGCATCCTGTAAGTTTTGTTGTTTGTCATAATGCCAAATTGTTTCTTAAGTGAATCAATATCTATCTGATTCTACAGCAAAGTTTCACCACTGCAATTAATTCTATCAGAGGAGAGGGGGTAGCATATCATCTAATTAAATGATGGTAAGTTTCAACTCACAGTTTCAAAATTTATAGGATCCATTTCCTTCAGCTTCTGGACATGGCCATTTGTATCTGGATCAAATACACTTCCTATGAAACTGTAAACTTCAGCAAAATCTGGCAAACCTGAGTAATATTGTCAAAATGACAAATGATCAACCGTAACTAAATTCAATTAGAAAACAAGTGCAAAACAAAAAACAGTATGTCAGAAAATTACCATGAAGTACGGGAGCTTGTTTCCCTTGCTTTGGTATATCAGAAGTTGGTAGCATTCTAATAGAATTTCCAACACCACTAACAC
Source organism: Sphenostylis stenocarpa (assembly GCA_963425845.1). NCBI lineage: Eukaryota > Viridiplantae > Streptophyta > Magnoliopsida > Fabales > Fabaceae > Sphenostylis > Sphenostylis stenocarpa. Next base: position 8,159,380 of record OY731404.1, on the reverse strand, counting down.
TGCTGTTGGTAATCTGTGTTAGCCCCTTTGATCCAATATCAGCTGAATCAGTAACGTCATATAACATAATAAGTGGTGGACAGTTCCATTTAGTATAGTAAATGTACACTATCTTCTTGAAATAAGCAATAACAAAAAGAAGTATGCATGCCTTCATTTCCACGAAGATTGTTGAGTTCATCCTGACAGGTCATGGATTTATTGGCTCCTGCATTCATCAGCAGGGAGGTTTCCTCCCATGTGGCAAACCCAGGTGCAAGCATATTTGTTGAAGAAGCATAACCAATGGAAGCTGGTAGTGGCACCAAAACTGGAAAACCGGAAAGTATCTTGTCAGGAGGATGAATTAAATATCGCCCCTTTAGGAACAGAGACTATCACCATCTCAAATGGGAGCAAACCATTTTTTGATGCTTTTTGTGGATAAGGATGAGCAGCTTTTCGCTTAGGACGGGGAGGAGGCACATGTGCCACAGTCCCATTCTTTTGAACTTTCAAGAAGTATTTCTGAGCATGGCTTCGAATCTAACAAAAGTCATTCGTTAGTGAAAAATAGATCCCCAAAAGAATATAGACATGAAAAAGAAAATATAAACTTAGAGATGAAAAACAGTCTCCAAACCTGAATGACTGTTTTTGAACCTACAAAATCTTCAATTTTTTTCCAATCCCTGTCAAATCTGAAAATCCCACAAGAAGTCACTGGCTGGATTGCAGAGCACTTTACTTGTTTTAAAGTAATTGTAAAGTTGAGAAGATTGGAAATAGAGCACAAACAGACTGAAAGGCAGTTTCAACCAAAATTACAGCTTACACTGAAAATGAGTACATTTTATTTCTACCTTCTCCTAATTCTTCTATACCATACAATCCAAGCATTAAATTAATTTCATTCCAAGTTTTGAACCTTGAAACTTTCCATCTGCTCTTAATTTTACAGTTGCTCTAACAACCTGACCATCCTCTCAATCCATTCCTTCCTTTCTCTAATAGGAGTTCTTCAATCTATTTATTCTGGATCACTCTCTGAAGAATTTTGATTCATTTTAGCAAATTAATCCAATGCACAGGCTCAATAACCAAAATCCAATAACTATGCCACAAAAGGCATATATTTAGAACCTTCTAGCACTAGAAGAACCTCCACACTGACACATAGCATGGAATAGTGGCCAAGATTCGTTAGAAGTAGCAATTCCATTAAGATTTGTCTAAAGAGGCGTTTCCCAAGTCACTTCATCTTAGAAATAAAAACATAACCAAATCAAGAATGACATATATAGAATACTCTCTCTAAATTTAATGCTCTATTTATTTATATATAGCCCGATTTGAGCCTTAGAGTCCTTGCAGATACACAGGAATTCTGTTGGAAAAGTCCAGTTCAGAGCTCATGCAGCATCAATTGGGGTTTCCCCAGAGGCCAAAACTAATTAAAAACTCTAGCCAAATGCTAAGGTTTGCTCATATAGAAAAGACATAGAAATGTGAATAATTAAAAAAAAAAAAAACTTGATTAACGACAACAACCTCAAAAATAATCCTATTGAATGCAAACAATAAAAGGGGCAGTGAAGTTATGAGGGGAAGAAGGAAATGGACTCACAGTTGAAGAGCTTCGAGAAACTTGTCGTGCTCTTCCTCAGTCCAACTCTCCCTTGACTTGGTTATGGTGTAAGGCTTTCTCACCTTCTTCCCCGACCCATCACTCGCTGCTGCCGCCGCCGCCATTGACTGAGAATTGGGTGTGCTGGAGTTCATGCTCCGCCACAAATTGCATAGACTCACTCTCTACAATGAAGCGCTTAGAGATAGAGAGAGAAAGATAGAGAGAGAGAGAACGGGAGATAAATGTGGCGTGGCACGCAGGGTGGGTATATGTGCGGTGCAGAATTTGAGAGCCACCACTTGTCCCAACACAACACAACTTCCACTAAACTCATTTCATCGTCCCTTGTCCGGTCCCATCGGGACACAACTTTTCTTACACCATACGTCCATCTTCAAATTTTCTTTCATTTTTAAACCTATTCTACAAAATCACTTCTCATTAAACATTTCTAATGAAACCACCATCATTTTCTACCATTCCCACGAAACCTATTACGATTTTAATTAGGTGAACCAACGTTGATAATCTACTTAATTGCATTGACCATATTCATTTAGTTAATTGCAAGGACTTTTTCAATTTTTTTATTATATTTTATATTTATAATATTCTGATAAGAAATTTTTAAAATTATTTTTTTAATAAATCTATTTTATATCTAACATATTATAAAAAATATTATTTAATTTTATCTCATTAATCCTTTAAACTGATTTCTTCACGGTTATTTTAAATCAATTATACCTTACCTATAATTATATTAATATATTATCTTTTTCATCTAACCTCACATTAATTTATAAATTTGAAGTGATCCTTAAATATTTGTATATTTGAATTTTGATTCGTGTTAAATGAGAAGGTTGGTGGATTTATGGGGAGCATAAAAGCAGTGGGTCCCAGGAAGTTCCTGAATTGCTCCGGTCCACTAGTTTAGGGAAAGAGAGTGCCAGCGTGGAAAATGGTGAACTCACTGAGTGGGGCCCACAGGGATCTTGCGGCTCCCAATAATTTCACGTTCCTTTCTTTTTCTTTCTTTTTATTTGTGGTCCAAACACTCTCTTCTTATTTTTTTCTGTTACCCATCAACTACGCAAGTTTTTCTCTCCAACGCTGTGGCGACACGTGGAAGCATGCCTATCCACTTGTGCCTCAATCCTTTGGGGTAGGCTGCCGACTATTGGGTACACATTGTTGGGAGTCAAAATTTTTACCATTACCATCACAACACACACGTCTCTACACATTTCATTTTATTTTATTTTTTCAATTAATTAGGAATTATGTTTTTTCTAATATATCTTTTATTTCTTAAATATATAAATTATAATAATTTTTTTTACATTATGATTTATTTTTTCTCATTACACCACAAAATTGTTAAAAAAATAATTTTTCACTATATATACCAATAAAAATATAAACATTTGTATTTACATTTTTATTTTATATGATTAATTTAAAAAAAAATTATTATTATTCTCTCTTAAACTTTTAAATGTACTATTTTTTTTTACTGATACATATCATATTTTTTTCTCAATGTTTATTATTTTTTAAATATATAAATCATAGTAATTATTTATTTTGTAAATTATGATATTTGTATTTTTATTCCTTATCCACACTAAACATTATAAAAAAATATCATTTTATTTTTCCATTGACAAAAAAATTAAAATAATTATTGCTTATATATAATAAACACAATTAGAAATGTTCACATATTTATAATTAATTTTTTTACAATATTTTTAAAAATTTTATTTTATTTTAAAATATACCAACTTTAAAATGTTTCAGTTTTAAATCTTGCATAAGCGTCCCTGACCATCACCCTAAAGAGGGTTTTGCAGTCGTATGGACACACGGTTGACTGTAAAGGTATATATATAAAAAAAACTATTTCTTTACGTTAAGTTCATATATTTTTATTTTTCTCTAGATAAAAATGGTTAAAAAGGGAATAACATTATATATAATTATAAAAAATATAAATATATATATATATATATAATTATAGATTTTTTCACAATTTCAATTTTGATTCTAATATTAAAATACAATAAATTTGAAAATATAAGTTGCTGATTTTATGTCGTTAAGTTATATTTTATGATGAAATTAACGTTTATTAATTAAGATTTTGAACCATTATAAAAAAAATATTATTTTTTTATGAATTTCACTCCAACTGGAGCATATCAGTTGTTCTGTTGTACACCATTCATGCATGCATATCAGTTTCTAACCCTCACGTGGCGTTAGCTTGGAGCATAGTTACACAGCTATATCAATAATCCTGCATTTCACGTACTAAATTAACTCAAATAATTATAACCTGTTTGGTGAAAGCCATGACATGAATGAAAAATGTTATCCTACTGGACATGGTTCTATGCATTGTGGTAATTTACATCATTTCAGAGAGTTCAAAATTGAGTTGAAATTGGTCTTACCAAGAAATGAGGAAGTTGATTAACAAATAAGAGACCCACAAACTTGATGTCTTCATATTCCATCTATAATTGATTCGTGATCCATTTTATAAATATACTGATAAAGGTCACCACTTTCTTTCCATTCTCTATTTTGATGACGAACTGGCACGTATTGTTTTAGCTAATAGTCTTGCAAGTACGAAGGGTACAAACTAGAATGAAATTCTGACTCCGGTGAAAATCCAATCAATTGTGTAGCAGAGTTTTAAGTTCTAACTGATCTTTGTGTTACTTAACTGTGTTTCGTGCTCAAACCTGTGAACCCAGATGTTTTATGGCTTTCGTTGTCTTTAATGTTCCACATTTCTGTGTCCTCTTCCCCAAAAGAATACACTAAGGCTTGTCTGCTCTTCAGAATAAGGCCACATAATTAGGTCTGTATCGTGGTAGACACCAACAATGGTCCAAATCAATACATTGGTTAAGAGTCTTTTTCGTTCAAGCTTGTCTGGTCATTAAAGCAAAAGGACTTGACTTGGTCTACAGTGTGATCCGACAGCCCAAGTGTTTTTCATATTGTCACTGGTGTTATCTTCTGCCTATTTTTCAGCACATTATAGTAAGAAACTATTGTACGTTTGTTCGTATCACATTAAGATGAATTAATTGGAAGTCTCAATTAGAGTGTGAGATAAATTATATCACCTGAAGAATTGTATTATAGATCCTTATCTTTTAGGAGTACCGTCTTTCTAGACTTTGTAAGTCAACAAGTTGTACACAATGGTACGGTTAAAATGTTGTCATTCTTCTACTAATTTATTATTTTAATGCATCTGTTAGGCTGCAAGTATCCTAGGATTTGGTGTTGTTTACCATCATGCCTCCTATCATATTGACTTTTCACTCTGCATTTGAAGACAATAATAATCCACTAATCACTTTATCTTATGGCAGAAATCCTGTTTATCACTTAAATGACGATAAACTTTCGTGTGCGATCAATCAGCACTAACATAAAAGTTCTTTACACACATTTATTGGGGGACAAAGAGTACAAGAAAAAGTATTTATGTCTCAACTCTAACAATATAAATATGCACCACCCTTCTCACGCAAACACTCAGAATCTTGCTGTTTTTTCTCCGCTTGTCTCTGGCTTAAACTATCTCTTTCCGATCGTCAAAACTCATTCACTTGAATCAATGCCAAAAACCAATGAAAATGTTGATTCGCCAACTGCTAAGATGGTTAGAGTTCCTCCAAGAAGAGGGCAAATCAAAGCCAAGATAATGACCAACTTGGTCAGAATGGTAGAAGATGCAGCGAGAGCCGTTTGCAGCAAGGTTCAAGTGGCTGAGGAGTCACAGGAGCATCCTTCACAACCACATGACTCTAGTCATGCTTAAGTCTAGAGAGTCATTAGCATTGTGATGCTTGGACAAAATACCAACTTCATAGACATTCCAACAATGTGTCTGGATCTTTTAATAATAGTTAGTCTCTGTATTTATGTCTTCGTAGCATGGCATGAGGGTAGCAATAACTTCTAGTCTACTATGGTAGTTTATGTCCTTGCTCTAAAATCACCGTACCTCTGTTACATGGCATGTATCTCACCAAACTATGTATGCTCGTGGTTTCAAGTTTCAAGCTTAGAAGTGAGTCATGCAGAATGTACTCTTTCATTACATGCCCCCTCTTGTTGTGATGTTACTTTGTATAATCTATTTGCAAATTGCTGTGGTTAATGCTGTGGATCTTTTGGGTTTTGTCCTGCATGGGTATGCTCTAACTGAATAAGTAGAGTTTCATGTACACGTCAAGTGAACTGTTAGATCAAAAAGGTTTTATTACATGGATAACATGTTGGGTAGCCTTCAATATGAATTGGACATATATTATTATTTGATGGTCATGGGAAATAGCCAAACTATTATGTTAAAACAGACACTAAATATAAGTGAAACAAGTAGAAAAATGACATTAACAAGTTTTAACATTAATTTTTTTCTAATTAAGGAATCTAGTTCAGTAAAATATATCTACTACTGAAAGTTGGATTATAACATCTGTCTTTTGATACGAGGAAATTTCAGTCTTATTATCTCATTAAGTATGGTGGAGTTACAGTTCTCTTTATCTAGGAGAAGATTGCAAGTACTCTTGTTATGTGACAATACAGAGTTACTTTTAGATGATACTTACTGTTTTAAGTTATCTCTTTCATAGACAAAGTCGTATGGGATAAGATATCTCTCTCCTAAAAATTGCAACTTATTTTCTTTCAAACCTATCATTTGTAACTTTCTAGTGTTTTATCTTATTTTATAGGTGTTGAATATAGAAGAAATAGAGTTTGAGATTAATCTCCCTTGTGTATAAATCACACGTAGAGTAGTCTATTTATAGTAGAGAGATACAACTAAAAGAGTAACTGAAAGTAACAGAATAAACAGAAGATATTGTTTGATATTATGGTTAATATCTAACAATATCTTAACAATATTAAATAATATCTAAACAATATCTAACACTCCCCCTCAAGCTGGAGCATACAAATCGTATGTGTCAAGCTTGTTACAAATATAATCAATTCTAGGACCTCGTAAAGATTTAGTAAAAATATTTGCTAACTGATCACTTGAGTTAACAAACTCAGTCTTGATGTCTCCAGACATAATCTTTTCTCGAATGAAATGACAGTCAATCTCAATGTGTTTGGTCCTCTCATGAAAGACAGGATTAGAACTAATATGAAGAACAGTCTGATTGTCACACACAAGTGACATTTGAGTGACATCTCCAAATTGTAACTCTCTAAGCAATTGCTTGAGCCAAACAAGTTCACAAGCAGCTGATGCCATAGCTCTATATTTTGCTTCTGCACTAGATCTTGCCACAACACTTTGTTTCTTACTTTTCCATGAGACCAAGTTACCACCAATGGAGACACAATATCTAGATGTAAATCTTCTATCCGAAGGAGATCCTGCCCAATCAGCATCTAAGTAGCAAATAACTCTTGTATGGTTATTAGAATCATATAACAATCCTTTTCCAGGAGATCCTTTAATATACTTTAAGATATGAATGACTGCATTCCAATGATCTTCACATGGGGAATTAAGAAATTGCCTTACCACACTGGCTGCAAAGGAAATGTCAGGACGAGTAACTGTAAGATAATTCAATTTTCCAACCAATCTTCTATACTGCTCAGGATCAGGTATAAGCTCCCCTTGATTTGGTAAAAGTTTAGTATTGGGATCCATGGGCGTATCAACAGACTTTGAATTCATCAACCCAGTTTCCTCTAAAATATCCATGGCATACTTCCTCTGAGATATAACAATACCATCATTGGACTGTGCCACCTCAATACCCAAGAAATATCTAAGTTTGCAAAGATCTTTGGTCTGAAAATGGTGACAGAGATGTTGTTTCAACTGAGAGATGTCATGGTTGTCACTACTTGTAAGAACGATGTCATCAACATATACTATCAAGTAAACACATCCAGCACTTGAGTATCGATAAAAGACAGAGTGATCTGCTTCACACCAAGTCATACCAAATTATTGAACAACCTTGCTAAACTTTCCAAACCAGGCCCTAGGAGACTGTTTTAGGCCATATAGGGATTTGCGAAGACGACATACCATCCCAGAAGACTCCTCCTGAGCAATAAACCCAGGAGGTTGCTCCATATAGATTTCTTCTTGCAAATCACCATTGAGGAAAGCATTTTTAACATCTAGTTGATAAAGAGGTCATTATTGAAGAGCGGCCATGGCGATAAATAAACGAACAGAAGTCATCTTTACCACAGGGAAAAAGGTATCTCCATAATCCAACCAAAAAATTTGAGTATAACCTTTGGCCACAAGACGAGCTTTGAGGCGATCAATAGTACCATCAGGTCCAACTTTGATAGCAAACACTCACCTGCAACCAACAACAGATTTCCCAGACGATAACGAGACCAATTCCCAAGTTCCACTATTATGAAGAGCACTTTGTTCATCTAACATGGCCTGACGCCAACCAGGATGGGCTAAAGCTTCACGGACAGTTTTTGGAATGGTCACAGAAGAAAGAGAGGAAAGACATGTATAAAAAGGTAATGACAGTCGATGATAACTCAAACCAATATAATGAGGAGAGGGATTACGTGTAGAATGGATACATTTTCGGAGGGCAATGGGAAGGTCAGACTCAGGTGTCACATCCAGAGGAGACAGAGTAGTTGGCACTTGAGTAGAGTCACATGGTGGTGGTTGTGATTGGTTTCGGCAACTATAAACCTGAAGAGGCAGTGAAAAAGAAGCTGATTGCGGAGTAGAATCTAATGGTGAAGAAGACACAGTTAGAGGGTCACAAACAACAGGAACATTAAATGTACTAGGAGTGTTGACAAGATTGAATGGAGACAGAGGTGAAGATTGACTTTTAAAATAAAAAGAGAACTCATTAAAGGTGATATCTGCAGACACAAAATAACGGTTAAGAGAAGGAGAAAAACATTTGTATCCTTTTTGTGATCTTGTAAACCCTAAGAAAACACATTTATGTGATCTAGGAGAAAGCTTGTCAAGACTAGAACTAAAATTATGAACAAAACATGTAGACCCGAAAACTTTTAGAGGTAAGGGATGAAGTGGTTCATGAGGGAATAAAATGGAATGAGGTAATTTATTATCTAGAATCGAAGATGGCATGCGATTAACAAGATAACATGCAGTAAGAAGAGCATCACCCCAAAAATGCTGAGGAACCTCTCCATGAATTAAAAGAGTGCGAGTTGTTTCAATAAGATGTCTATTTTTACGTTCAACTATACCATTTTGTTGAGGTGTATAAGCACAAGAAGTTTGATGCAAAATACCATGAGAAGCCATGAATTGTTTAAAAGAATGAGAAAGATATTCACGACCATTATCACTGCGCAAAACTCTAATAGAAACACCGAACTGAGTTTGAATTTCATTGAAAAAAGTTTGAAAGATATGAAATAATTCAGAACGATTTTTCATCAAAAATAACCAAGTGCATCTGGAATAATCATCAATGAAAGTAACAAAGTATTGAAAACCTAAAGTAGACTTAAAGCGGCTAGGTCCCCAAATGTCAGAGTGAACCACGGCAAAAGGGGACGAAGCACCACGTGTGACACTACGAGGAAAGGAAGTACGACTATGTTTGCCTAATTGACACGACTCACATGCCAAACTAGACAATTTAGATAAGGCAGGGACAAGTTGTTGTAACTTGGCAAGACTTGGATGACCTAACTGAGCATGGAGAAGAGAGGGAGACTCTATAACTGCACCAACATGTGTAAAGGGACAAAGATGATAAATACCATGAGACTCACATCCTGTGTCAATCACCTGTTTCAAACTCCGGTCCTGTAAACACACAGAATTGTTGGTAAAAGAAACAACACAATCAAGAGAATGAGTTAGACGACTGATGGATAACAGGTTAAAAGGAGACCCAGGGACATAAAGAACATTATCAATGGTTAAAGAAGAGAAAAGTTTAACAGTTCCAACACCATGAGATAATACTTTAGAGCCATCAGCTAGTGTAACAAAAGGTAAAGGATTAGGAGAGGACAATTTAGATAAGGCAGGGACAAGTTGTTGTAACTTGGCAAGACTTGGATGACCTAACTGAGCATGGAGAAGAGAGGGAGACTCTATAACTGCACCAACATGTGTAAAGGGACGAAGATGATAAAGACCATGAGATTCACATCCTGTGTCAATCACCTGTTTCGAACTCCGGTCCTGTAAACACACAAAAATGTTGGTAAAAGAAACAACACAATCAAGAGAATGAGTTAGACGACTGATGGATAACAGGTTAAAAGGAGACCCAGGGACATAAATAACATTATCAATGGTTAAAAAAGAGAAAAATTTAACAGTTCCAACACCATGAGATAATACTTTAGAGCCATCAGCTAGTGTAACAAAAGGTAAAGGATCAGGAGAGGATAAAGAGGAGAACAAAGATTTGTTACCAGTAATATGATCAGTGGCTCCTGAATCAAAAACCCAAGGACCAGAAGAAGATTGGGTCAGACCAGCAAAAGATGTACCTGTGTGTGCGACAGACACAGTGGAACTAGAAGACTATTGATCCTTATACCATTTGAGAAATTTGTTGAACATAGCAGGTGTGTCTGATGAAATAGAAGAAGGAGGATCCTTAGCAGATAAAGGTGGGGAAAGATCAGTCTGAGCAACTGCAGTAGATCGAGTAGGACGACCATGTAATGCATAACACTTGTCAATCTTGTGACCTAGTTTGCCATAATGTTCACACTCATGTAATGCATAACACTGATCAATCTTGTGACCTAGTTTGCCACAATGTTCACACTTAGGAAGCCTTTTTCCCTGTTTGCGAGGACGAGTTCGATCATCACGGTGAGATACCAATGCAGAAGAGTCATTAACAGAAGCAGGTGTGTCAGGGTTGGGTTTTGCTGGTATACGCAAAAGAGTGGAGCAGGTCGATGTCAAGGTGGAGACAACCGGAGAACCCAAAATCTGATCACGAATATGTGAATATTGATCAGCAAGTCCGTGTAATGCCTCTAGCATGAATAACTTTGATCGTTGTCCTATCTCGGTGGCAGGGTCGGGGGAAGGAGGCAATAACTCATTGAACTCATGAAAAAGAGCATGAATTTTTTCCATATAATCAGTCATAGAAACTTGATGTTTAGAGGTAATAACATCTACAAATTTAGAACAGACATCATAGAGACGTTGAGTATCATTGGTGTATAATAACTTGGCATATTCCCAAATTTTGGCACATGTTTCGTAGGAACGAAAAATTTGTTTTAACGAAGGATCAAGAGTACCCTTGAGAACCACGCATAATTGAGCATCAATGGTGTCCCAACGGTCTTCCTCACCAGGAGTGAGAGTAGGTGCTTTCGGGGCAAGATGATCAAGATACTTCTGACTCTTAAGCCATAATCCGACGTCCGATGACCATGTGGCATAATTAGGGCCGGTTAACTTGTCAATGGATAAGTGCACATTAACATAGTTAGTATAGATGGAAGGATCGACGCAGCGATCGACGTAATTGGAAGTACTAAAAGGAGTGGAAGAACTCATAAAGGGCGGAGGCGATAGTGACAGTGGCGTGAACCAGTACACCAGGTAAGTTCCCAGGAAAGAGAGGTGGGTCACTAATGGACACGCTTAAATACCAAGTTTTTCCTTGTCAGAACTTTCCTAGACATGTACTTTCACACTACCAAATAACTGACAGCGATAGCGGCGGTGGTGGCAACTTCAATAGTGGTCAAAGGCGAAAAAAAAAATTCAAAATAACCTTAAGCTCTAGATATCATGTTGAATATAGAAGATATAGAATTTGAGATTAATCTCTCTTGTGTATAAATCACACATAGGGTAGTCTATTTATAGTAGAGAGATACAACTAAAAGAGTAACTGAAAATAACAGAATAAACAGAAGATATTGTTTGATATTATGATTAATATATAACAATATCTTAACAATATTAAATAATATCTAAACAATATCTAACAATAGACTTGTTCATTTTAAAGCGTCTCTCTCTTTCTCTCTCTCTCTTGGGCATGTCTTTTCCCTTCCTTTTGCTTTTCTCACCTCTAGTCTTCTAGTTCTTCTATTTATATAAAGTTCTAAGCGAATCCCAAACATGAAAGTAACTATTTCATCTTTCTTGAACTATGTGTGCACACATCTCTACTAGGCATTCAGTTGTTATTTCTAACCAAGGAACAATCTCCTCTAAGGATTTCTAACTTTTATTTGGTTGTTTAAGGTTCTCCATTAAACTCCAACCAAGATTATACAACTATTTGACCTCAGAACAAAGATAAAAATCCAGTTTGGCAAAGGTGATAAACTCTCGGTTGTAAACCACAACTGCACAATGAGGCATCTGGCAGATCATGCCAGTCCTATATATCAAATCAAATGACTTTTTTTCAAATGAAAAGAACGAGAAAAGGCCAAAATAACAGCAGCGGTAAGATTTTCAACTTTTAAAAACATAAGGGTCCATGCTCCATAGGCAACGTTAAAGCCAGGCAAAAATGCTTCACCCTCTTTTGAATTTTGTTACCTGATAATGCTTGCCAACCATAGGTCCACCACTTCCCTTCAGCATAGTCAAAGTAAAATTTGTAATTCACAATTCACAATTATCCACCTTTAAATAACCAATAATGCAGAAGATAAATACAATGAAAATAAACTCCATTATCAGTCCATGAAGAGATATGGTTTTGAACTAAAAGCTGTTACAATAAAGGATAAGACATAATGTATTAATCACTGCTACAAGACCAAATCATGATAGACAATGAATAAATGGAATGTTATTGAGTGCTTGCAGCAGCCACAATAGTTTCACAATATCATGTAAACTTCTGCATTAATGATTTTGAATGGACTTGCTTAGAGCATATGCAGTGTAATGAATGAATATTTATACAAAAATTCACTGAAATAGTTAAACAAGGTTTATTTTTAAGCAATTTTTGTTTTGTAGATCTTAGTTTTCTTTGAAGCGTGAACTTGAATAGTGGTCACCGACTTTTGGTTCATTTAGTTAGGTATTTTCCCATGTTCTTGTGGACATTTCTGCAATCCTCTCACTTTCAATGTCCATCACCAATCAGACTCTTCTACAAAGATTTAGATCCCTTCACCTTAAATATATTTACAATAATCTAAATATGTTTTTAATCTCTTAATTTGTCATAATTAGACAATTTTATCATCTTACAATGTCAAATTTGAAATAGTTCTTCGAATTCTAGTGAATCTTCACTAAGATTGGAGTTTTATTCCTAAAAACTAGAAGGTAAGAAAACAAGTTTATTTTAGTATTTGTTGTTCTCTTATTTATCACTGTTAAGTAATTATGGGATAAATAAAAGGACCATAATTTCAACCCAAATAAATAAGAGAATCGTTATAAAAAAAAATGAAAAGAAAAAGTTTAAATTAATATGAAACCTAAGAAAAAGTTATGCTTACCAAAATAAAAAGTTATGTTCACCAAACAATCTCATTTCATGTTTGCATCACTCTGGAGACATTTGTCTTGTTCTATAATATTGTAATAAAGTCAAGTGTTTTACACACAATATACTTTAAAATAACATGAATTAATTTTTTTCCTTTGGTCAAGTTTTGTTTGGGATAACTAAAACAAGAGAGGTCACACCCATTTTCTTGTGCCCTTTTGAGGTACATGACGGGGTCCATTTGAGGAATCATTCCTGAGATTGTGACTTCACTACTCACCTATAAGTGTTCGATTATGGTGTTAGGATCAACTTTTTATTTTAAAAAAAATCATTTTTAGAAAATAAAATAATTTTTTTAAATGTTAAAATTACTTTATGTATAAGTTAATTTATAAAGATTATCTTATTCTAGTTATTTAAAAGATAACTTAAAAAAAAGTTATAACTTAATATGATACAACAATTATTTTTTTCTTTTAGTTAAAAAAAGTTTGTTCAGACCTATTCCTGCGCAACTTCGAATGAGTGGGTAGTGGACCAAACAATTTTTTGAGTGTAATATTTCTCATTAGACTACACATATATGGTGAGTGAGAGGTTCCATTTAAGTCATCATGAATAACAATTTTAACCTTAAATTATCATTATCGATGATGAAAAAAAAGTTGAATTTAATTTTTGACATTTGGTCCTCATATATATATATATATATATATATATATATATATATATATATATATATATATATAATTTAATATGATACAGGGTTATTTTGGAAGTTTTTTTTAAGTATGACTGAAAAAATAAATTATTTTCTACATTAAATAAAATTAGTTTATTTATAAATTAATGTAAGAGTTGTTTTTTTCTTTGAAGTGAGTGTAGTTTTGTATTAATAAGATCGGATCCTGGATTTTTATGTAATAAAATAGGTATAATTTATAATATTAAATTTTTACAAAAAGATACAATCTCAAAACAACAAAATTTAAATTAAAATAAGCTTTTATAAACTAGATTGTTCGCTATATATTTTCATATTTAAAAATATTATATAATTTTTCATCTTGGGATCAAGCACTTGTGACATTATAAGATAAAAAAAATGTGAAGAATTGACTTAAAGAAAGTGTATGAATATAACACTCGTGCGTTTCTGTTTATAAAATGAACGACATAAGTCCCCGACCGAATGAAAAAACATGTCTTAATAAGACAAAACATCACAAAAGGAAAGAGGTTCTTTGGTTACCTAAATGACATGCATATATATTCCTTAGCACATAAAAAACAATTCATGTGACCCCTCTCACAAAACCATGTTTTCTAACATCTTCATGCAAACCACGTTTCCATTTATCAATTGCATCTAAACTCGTTCAAATGCTTATATTTGTATGTGTCTCAGTGCCAAAAACAAACTTGTACATGCAAGAGTTATGCTATTATATATTACATTTGAGTTTACATTACGTGTCTATCATATTTTTTATAAACATTATGATGGATTTATATCACAAAAATTTATAACAAAAATATTGTTTTTATTTTTTTCAATGGATTTTAATTTAGTTTGATTATCAATTGTACGGTTAAAGAATGTCATAATTAATATTTTTTTATAACAGTACATGAGAACAAATAAAAACAATATAAGACCAAAATAAAATTGAAAAAAAAGTAAAAAAAAATCCAACAAAGAAACTAAATTATACCATCAAAGTATAAATACTAAAATAGTTTATATACTACTAAAAATTCTCATTTTTCATGGGAATATTTTTGCAAAGTTTTTGTAAAAATTGTAAGAAATAAGTTTTCTATAAATTTAAACAATTTTTTGCAAGAAAATTGGCAGAAAAAAACTAGTTTTCTATATCATTCCTATTTCCTATTTCCTGCACTAACTCAACAATTATATTACGGATAAATTCGTTTGGTGGGAAAGTACTAGTACAAAAATATATATAAAAAAAATATTTTCTTTGTTCATAAATAAGAAAAGTAGTAAAAAAATTTTAATTTAATCTATTTTTTCAGTGATATGTGGAAAAAAATGAAAAAGGTAAACAAAAATATTTTACAAAATTATCTTCTATCTCTAATAAAATATTATTTATTCTTCTATTTATAAACTTTATATATATATATATATATATATATATATATATATATATATACTTTTCATTATGCATCGTGTAATAAATATAAAGTGATTATAAAATATTAAATGAATAACTTAATTTATTATATATTTTGTGGAATATAATATTATTTTACTAATTTAAATTTAAATATTTTTTGAAAAAAATACTTTAATTACATATAAAATATATATTATTAAAAAAATTAAATTGAGGATCTTACTTTAAAAAGTTATTTTGTTGATAAAAAATATATCAATAATTATATAAATAATTTCATAATTATATAAATATTTAAATTTTATTTATTTATTAAATGGATGCATTAGTTTTTTTCATGTTTTTTTCTCTTAAACGAATTATTATATTTGTTTATTCTATTTCATTTCTCTCTTTTTTTAATTTATTATTTAAAAAAAAGAAAATTATTTGAAGAAGTAAGAACGAAAGACTATAATATCATAAATCAATAAAATAATTTATTATAAATCATTGTCTATGTAATTTCTTGATTTTTATTAGTTTTTATTATTATTATTATTTATATGATTTAAATGTTTAATATCTTTTTATTATAGTTTGGAGTTATGAATAAGATATTTAGCTTGATAAAAGATATGAAATATGAATAACTATTTTTTTTTTAATATATGTCTTTGGATCTTACTTTATAATACTATATCTCTTTTGATATTTTATTGTATAATATATTATCAATACGAAGATTCTAGCATATTAAGTTAAGTAATTATTTTCTATTTTTTTTATATTATTCATGGTATCTTTTCGTAATATATAATTATTGTTAATTTTCCTTTATAATCATATTCATGTCAAATTTTGTATTACTTGAATTTGAAGAATAAAATGACAAATTATTGATAAATACTCATATAAAAAATATTTTATTGATGTGACCTTCAACATGATCATGATTATAATAGTTATCATGGTGGTAGACATGATCATAAAAGAATTTGGAGAATATATACAAAGCTAGAGTTGAGATTATGAAGTAAAAATAAAAGTCAAGAAAAGTATGAAAGAAGAATAACAAACCAGATGAATATATATATTTTTGTTTACGATGATGGTGATTATAATTATGATCATATGGTTGTTATTCATATTAATTTTTATATATTGTGGGAAACAAGCCCGCGTCACCGCGACCGAATTTTTACCGTTAAAATATAATTACTATGTAATTTTAATTTTCTAAATCTAATAAAAATTTATAAACTTCTAAAGATATTCATCGAAATATATAATGTTACTCGTATATATTTATCTATATCTAATAAAAACTAATAAAAATATGTTTTGGGATCAATTTATATATATTTAAATAAATAATAAAATAGATATGGAATATATTTAAATTACTAGAATTTTATGATTTGTATATATATATATATATATATATATATATATATATAATTGTAAAATATGTCATTAACTAAAATTTTATTATGAATTAAAATAAATTTGTTATTTAGTACAATGGATTGAGTAATCACAAGTCTATTAATTGCAAAGGATAACTAAAAATTCATTTAAACACTCATTTAACCACAAAATTCTTTAGTCCAATGATTTATCATGTATTTGATGTTCTTAAAGAAAATTGATGATAAGATCATCAGGAAAGTTGAAAAAAAAAGAATAAATTTATTAGATTTTTAGAATTGATAAGAATGATTTAAATAGTTTTAATTAATGTATCAGTTTGATAGTTACATTTTTGTTCATTTTTAAATTAAGATTTTTTTTTTTAATAATGATGGTGAAATTACATCTCATATTCTTAATAAGTATTGCGTGTCAATTGGGATTAATGTTGAACATTTTATACAAAATCATATAAAGTATTTAAAATTTAAGTGTATAATTATTACTCATAGATTATATAATTATACATTTTATATTATAAATTTGTTTCAAACCAACAAGTTATCCTAGGTACTCTCTTTTGATTTTAGGTCAACAATAAAATATTTCTCATTTTAAGATTTTTTTAGGTTTGTTGTATATGTTATTTTCAACCCAAGAGTGAATTCAATAGTTTGTGAGAGTAGATTGAGAACATATATCTGATATAAATTTCATTAATAATAATTTTTTTAATCATTGATCAAATGTTCTTTTACTACTCAATTTGTCAATTGAGTTTGATGAATAATTTTTTCTAACGTTAGAGGGAGAATAAACCATTAAAATATATTAGTTTGAACGAAGAAAATGTAAATTAGATATTGAAAGATAATTTATGTACAAAGGTTAATCAATCAAATGACAAATGTATTCATTGAACCAAATTATAGTAACAAAGTTATATGTATTAATTATTAATGTTGAACTTATAATTGATGTTTCAATTGAGTATTTTAATATTGCAAACAAGTCTCAAATAAAACATAAGTGTGGTGACTCATTGATTCTAAATAATAAGAAACCTCAAGTAATAATTTAAGAAAATGAGCTAAAAAAAAGTAAGATGAGCAATGAAAACCTAAAAGATTTTGACATTAATGATATGTTAGTTCAAAGAACACTTAAGTACCTAAAATTGTTATAAGATTGAGAGATTGTAATTAATTATATCATAAATGAAATAATATCTAATCAAAGTATAGTCAATATTGAAATTTGAATAACTTGTAACTTTTGCAAAAGAAAGTTTAGATTTACCTCTAATAACCTTGTTTGCATTATCCTTTTGACAAGATATTTATATAAAACTATGTTAAAGATCTAATTTGTCAAATTATGCAAATTTTAAAGAGAATTATTCAATCAAGTTGAATAAGTTCTTTTATAGATTAAAACAATCTTGAAGCATGTGATATAAACGTCTTGATGAGTATTTGTTAAAATTGAAAGCAATGAGGGGGAGATTGATGTAAATGTTCCTGCATTCCCAAGAGATGATTTTGATAATGATTCAAATCAACTACATTCAAGTCAACACCATTCAAAGATGAATTTAAGGACAAACTGAATTTATGACGTAGGTGACAATGTGAAACATTTTCCTACATACCCAATATATGTTTTTGATAAAGATGATGATTCAAGCAAGCCCAAGATGATTCCTGAAGACTAGATAGAGTCTTAGAATACTGGATATGGAGGTACAAGTTGATGAAGTAATATTATGCATAAGCCTCCAAAGCACAAGTGTGATAAAACTCATAACATGGTATTTTTCACTATCATAATTAATTATGATGCACCAGAAATGAAAAAATGATTTTCTCTATCATAATTAATTATACTGGTAATATAATCAATTATGACAATTCAAATTTGAAAAATATATTCGTTTTAAAGAATAAATGTTTTTTAATACATCCTGATTTTCTCTATGATATTATTAATGTCCAACGACCATTTTCTGATGTTATTTTTCTATCTAATTAAGTTTTGATGAAAAATCAAAAACACACAATTACAGAATTCGAAAATATAATTTACATTCAATCAGTTTTGAGAAAAGAATTCTGAACAAGGCAACATAGATATTTTACACATTTTGAGAAAACTCTCTTCTCTACTGCCTTTTATGCTTTCATTGTTAATCACACTTGTTCCTGGAGATTGACATTCTACAGGCTTATACAATTTGTTGTCTTCATTACCCAGGTGTGTCTGTTCTTATTTTTATTACCTTCATCCTTTTTGCATTGGTGGAAAAGGAGGTGTTTTTCATTCCTAGTGTGATTCTAGGGAGGTGTTCATCCTTAGTGAGATTTTAAGGAGGTGTTTTCATCCTTTGATTTGTTCAAAGGAGGTTTTCATCCCTAGTGTGATTCTAGAGAGGGGTTCATCCTTAGTGGGATTCTAAGGAGGTGTTTTTCATCCTTTGATTTGTTCAGAGGAGGTGTTCATCCCTAGTGGGATTCTAGGGAGGTGTTCATCCTTAGTGGATTTCTAAGAAGGTGATTGTCTTTTTAATTAGTTTACTTTTTATTGGTTCTTCTGCTGAGTTGATTGTAATTTGTAAACTGAATTTGAAAGATAGCGAATGGGGAGTCACTCTTGTGTTAAGAGTTGACTGGGAACTGGATGTAAGGTTGGTTATACCCGAACCAGTATAAATCTTTGTGTGCTCTTCTCTTTCCCTTATCTCTTTCTCCTTTCCTGATTATATTATTGTTTCCACTTTAACAAATTATTGACACACAAATAAATTTTTAATTTGACATCTATTTTAATTTGTGCATCTATTCACCCCCCTCTAGATGTCATTTATCTAACAAGTGGTATCAGAGCTTGGTTAGATAAGATATTTCTAAACGATCTATCAAGATGTCTATGCAGAATCAGGTTTATAGGGAATGAGCCTTAATAAACAGACCACCATTATTTGAAGGAGAAGACTATCAGTTTTGGAAAGCGAGAATGGAAATATTTTTACAAACACTAGATTACGGTATTTGGGATGTTGTACTCAACGGTCCCTACATTCCGATGAGAACAACGGAGTCTGGAGCTGTTCCAAAGACTTTTGATCAATGGACGCCGGATGAAAACAAGTGTGCCCAATATGATGTAAGAGCCCGAAACGCTATTGTTTCTGCCTTAACTCGTAATGAATTTTTCAGGGTCTCACAATGCAAGACGGCAAAAGAAATATGGGACACTCTTGAAGTAACACATGAAGGAACAAATGAAGTAAAACGAGCACATAAGAACACACTCATCCAGGAGTATGAATTATTTCAAATGCAGCAAAATGAAAGTATCACGGATTTCCAAACATGTTTCACACATATAATAAATCACTTGAAATCATTAGGAAAGAGTTTTGACAATGAGGAGTTGAACACAAAGATCTTGAAATCCTTAGACAGGAATTGGCAACCAAAGGTCACTGCTATTACAGAATCAAAGGATCTCACAAAAATGAATATTGTTACTCTATTTGGAAAGCTGCAAGAACATGAGATGGAGCTATAAAGGTTAAAGAACGGTGAACAAAATCAAACCAAGACGATAGCTCTAAAAGCAGAAAAATCTTCACAAGACGAAAGCGAAAATGAAGGTAAGTTTTCGGACTCCGATATGTCTCTTTTTGTTAAACAATTTTCTCGTTTTATAAAGAACATGAAAAAGAGACAACAAAGAAAGGAGAAAACAAATAAATTTTATTGCTATGAATGTGGAAAACCTGGTCATATCAAATCAGACTGTCCGGAAATTAAGAAATAGAAGAAAGATGTGAAAGAGAAGAAGAAAGAGAAGAACGATACCTATAAGAGCAAACACAAAGCTTATATTGCTTGGGAGGATAATGATTCTTCCACAACACAAGAGAGTTATTCCGAAAGCAATGATAGAGAAGAAGAAGCAAATCTTTGCTCGATGACAAAAAGTAATGATAAAGTCTCATCACAGGATAAGAAATTGATCTGGTTTCTTGATAGCGGATACTCTAGGCACATGACCAGTGACAAGAACAAGTTTGAAAGCCTCACAAAGAAGAGTCAAGGACATGTGACATGGTGATAACAACAAGGAAAAAATTATTGGATCAGGACAAATACAGGTAAGCAACAACTTCATGATTCAAGGCGTGTTACTTGTAGAAGGATTAAAACACAACCTTCTGAGTATTAGCCAGCTATGTGACAAAGGATTGAAAGTTATCTTTGAATCAACTATATGCAACATAGTGAAGGACAACATGCAAGAAACTGTTTTGAAAGGTATACGTCTTAACAATATCTATGTAATTGATCTTGACATCACAATTCCTAGGTCTATCTCCTGTCTTGTTTCTAAGAATGAAGATCCGTGGTTATGGCATAGGAGAGCTGCACACATTCACATGCATCATTTAAATAAATTGATTTTAAAAAATTTAGTGATTGGTCTGCCTAAGTTAAGTTTTAACAAAGATAAAATTTGTGTGGCATGCCAAAAAGGAAAGCAAACTAAAACCTCTTTCAAGAATAAAAATATTATCTCTACATTACAGCCTTTAGAATTATTGCACATGAATTTATTTGGACCCTCTAGAACAAGAAGCCTAGGTGGTAATTATTATGCACTAGTTATTGTAGATGATTATTCTAGGTTCACTTAGACTTTCTTTTTGGCAACTAAAAATGCTGCATTTAAGAATTTTAAGAAATTTGCTAAGGCTATTCAAAATGAGAAAGATTTGAGTATAAAATCAATTAGAAGTGATCATGGTGGTGAATTTCAAAATGAGCTTTTTGAAAATTTTTGTGAAGAATTAGGCATAACACATAATTTTTCTTCCCCAAGAACACCACAACAAAATGGAGTTGTTGAGAGGAAAAATAGGTCCTTGGAAGAATTAGCTAGAACAATGTTAAATGAAAATAATCTTCCAAAATATTTTTGGGCCGATGCCGTGTCAACTGCATGTTATGTGTTAAATAGGATTTTAATAAGACCTATTTTGAAACTCACTCCCTATGAAATTTTCAAAGGTAGAAAACCAAATATTTCTCATTTTAAAGTTTTTGGTTGCAAATGTTATGTTTTAAACAATGGTAAAAATAACCTTGGCAAATTTGATTCTAAGGTTGATGAAACAATATTTTTAGGCTATTCTTTAAATAGCAAATCATATAGGGTATTTAATAGGAGAACATTGCATGTAGAAGAATCTGTTCATGTAACGTTTGATGAGTTTTTGGACCTTGAGGAGAACCCTCTTGAGTCAAGAAAAGATTCTATAGATATTGAAGAAGAACAAATTGCAGCAGAAAAGAAACAGGTTCAGTCACAGGAAGACCAAATGGAGGATCTTAGAAGGAGTTTAGAAGAACACACTATTTCTTAATCTCAACCAGTTCAAGATCTACCCAAATAATGACGTACACCTAGAGGACTCTCACTGGACAATGTTATTGGAAATGTAGATCAAAGAGTTACAACAAGAAGAAGAATGAATAACTTCTGTATGAATGTAGCTTTTGTTTCACAAGTGGAGCCTAAAAGTATTGATGAAGCCTTATAAGATGAATACTGGATTCAAGCTATGCAAGAGGAATTAAATCAGTTCAAGAGAAATGAAGTTTGGGATCTAGTACCAAGAAAGAAGTCAATGCAGGTTATTGGAGCTAAATGGGTGTACAGGAACAAGTTGGATGAGCAGGGAAATATCACAAAGAATAAGGCAAGATTGGTTGCAAAAGGATATAGTCAAGAAGAAGGAATTGATTATGATGAGACATATGCACCAGTAGCAAGATTGGAAGTTATCTGAATTCTACTAGCCTATGCATCTATCATGAAATTCAAATTATATTAAATGGATGTAAAGAGTGCATTCTTAAATGGATACATCAAAGAGGAGGTGTATGTGTGTCAACCTCCTTATCAACATCCAGATCATGTTTATAAATTGAAGAAAGCTCTGTACGGATTCAAACAAACACCTAGGTCATGGTATGAACGTTTAAGCAATTTTTTGGTGAGTCACAACTACAGGAGAGGTAAAATAGATCAAACTTTATTCATAAAAGAGCATAAGAAAAATATTATTATAGTTCAAATTTATGTTGATGATATAATCTTTGGCTCAACTAACAATGATCTTTGTCAAGAGTTTGCCAAGATAATGCAAGGTGTGTTTGAGATGTCGATGATGGGTGAACTAACATTCTTTCTAGGACTGCAAATCAAACAGAAAACTGACGGCATCTTCATTTCACAACCAAAGTACTGCACTGAATTAATCAAGAAATTTGAATTAGAACATTCAAAGGAAGTAGTTACTCCAATGGCAACATCTTGCTATCTAGATCAAGATGAAAAAGGTAAGGCGGTTGACCAATCAAAATATAGAGGTATGATTGGTTCCCTACTTTATCTTACAACAAGTAGACCTGATATTATGCATAGTGTGTGTGTCTGTGCCAGATTTCAGGCTAATCTTAAGGAATCACATTTAGTTGCTATTAAGAGAATTTTTAAATACTTAAAAGGAACTAGATCATTTGGCCTTTGGTATCCCTCAGGAGCTTCACCTAGCATTATAGGATATTCATATTCAGATTATGGAGGATGTAAACTGGATAGGAAAAGTACAAGTGGGACATGTCATCTACATGGTTGTTCACTTGTTTCTTGACATTCTAAGAAACAGGCTTGTGTTTCTCTATCCACAACTGAAGCTGAGTATATAGTTGTAGGTAGTTGTTGTGCCCAAGTTTTGTGGATGAAGCAGCAGTTAGAAGATTACAACATTTTTCTAGATCATATTCCTTTAAAATGTGATAGTACTAGTGCAATAAATCTTACTAGGAACCCTATCATGCATTCTAGGACTAAGCATATAGAGATCATACATCATTTTATTAGAGATCATATTCAAAAAGGAGATTGCATAATAGAATACATAGATACCACCCATCAGTTAGCTTATATCTTTACTAAACCATTATCTAGAGATAGGTTTTATGAGCTAAGACAAGCCTTAGGTATCCTAGATATTGTCTCCTTAATATGATGTTCTTCTCTATGACACTTTGTAATGCATTATCTTCTCTACCTTGATTTATGTACTAATATGTGCAAATTTGTTCTCAAATTCTATTATAATATTTTTCATAATTATCAATGAAACAGGGAGATATTTTGATGATATTAATCTGTGTGAAACAGGGGGAGATTTTTTTTCTCTTATAATATTTTTTTATAATTATCAATGAAACAGGGAGATATTTTGATGATATTAATCTGTGTGAAACAGGGGAAGATTTTTTCTTATAATATTTTTTATGATTATCAATGAAACAAGGGGAGATTTTTTGATGAATTAAAATCTGTGTGAAATTCTTTCCTATCTAAATTAAACAAGGGGAGTTAAGAGAAGTCTTTGCTCATATGAGTTAGGGGGAGTCTTGTTATTAATATATCCAGGGGGAGATTAAGAGACTCTGACATACAAATTTGTGCTAATCTTGAGTTGGCTATATAGAGTCAAGCATTTTAATTCATTTTAGGTGTTTCCTTGATCATCATCAAAAAGGGGGAGATTGAAAGCAATGAGGGGGAGATTGATGGAAATGTTCCTGCATTCCCAAGAGATGATTTTGATGATGATTCAAGTCAACTACATTCAAGTCAACACCATTCAAAGATGAATTTAAGGACAAGCTGAATTTATGATGTAGGTGACAATGTCAAACATTTCCCTACATGCCCAATATATGTTTTTGATAAAGATGATGATTCAAGCAAGCCCAAGATGATTCATGAAGACTAGATAGAGTCTTAGAATACTGGATATGGAGGTACAAGTTGATGAAGTAATATTATGCATAAGCCTCCAAAGCACAAGTGTGATAAAACTCATAACATGATATTTTTCATTGTCATAATTAATTATGATGCACCAGAAATAGAAAAATAATTTTCTCTATCATAATTAATTATACTGGTAATATAATCAATTATGGAAATTCAAATTTGAAAAATATATTTGTTTTAAAGAATAAATGTTTTTGAATACATCCTGATTTTCTCTATGATATTATTAATGTCCAACGACCATTTTCTGATGTTATTTTTCTATTTAATTAAGTTTTGATGAAAAATAAAAAACACACAATTACAGAATTCGAAAATACAATTTACATTCAATCAGTTTTGAGAAAAAAATTCTGAACAAGGCAATAGAGATATTTTACACATTTTGAGAAAACCTTCTTCTCTACTGTCTTTTGTGCTTTCATTGTTAATCACACTTGTTCCTGGAGATTGGCATTCTACAGGCTTATACAATTTGTTGTCTCCATTACCCAGGTGTGTATGTTCTTATTTTTATTACCTCCATCCTTTTTGCATTGGTGGAAAAGGAGTGTTTTTCATTCCTAGTGTGATTCTAGGGAGGTGTTCATCCTTAGTGAGATTCTAAGGAGGTGTTTTCATCCTTTGACTTGTTCAAAGGAGGTTTTCATCCCTAGTGTGATTCTAGGGAGGGGTTCATCCTTAGTGGGATTCTAAGGAGGTGTTTTTCATCATTTGATTTGTTCAGAGGAGGTGTTCATCGCTAGTGGGATTCTAGGGAGGTGTTCATCCTTAGTGGGTTTTGAAGGAGGTGATTGTCTTTTTAATTAGTTTACTTGTTATTGGTTCTTCTGCTGAGTTGATTGTAATTTGTAAACTGAATTTGAAAGATAGTGAATGGGGAGTCACTCTTGTGTTAAGAGTTGACTTGGAACTGGATATAGGGTTGGCTATACCCAAACCAGTATAAATCTTTGTGTGCTCTTCTCTTTCCCTTATTGCTTCCGCTTTAACAAATTATTGACTCACAAATAAATTTTTAATTTGTCATCTATTTTAATTTGTGCATCTATTCACCCCCTCTAGATGTCATTTGTCTAACAAAAATAAGAGTATAAAAATGATTCTATTTGTCATTTTATTTACATGAAAATATAAAATAATAAATTTGTCATAATTATTGTTTATATAGATGACATAAACTTCACTAGAATTCTTAAAAAAAGAAATTTGAGAGGAAAGAGACAAAGTTTTGTTTGTGGTTAAAAATTGAGTATTAAATAAAGGTATTTTTGTTTGTGATGATAGTTACATTCATAACTGCAAGGATTAATTCATTTTAGTCCCGAGTTTAATGGAAAAAAACTGAATTAACCGAGTGCGAATTTGAACTTTTCCCGCTTTAAAAAATCGGGATAGAGATGTGTAATGCAATCTTCACTCAGTATTGTCTTCATCATCGCTCGACTTTGTATTTAAATTTAAATCCTTAATTATTAATTTTTTAAAATATTATTTTCACATTATATATAAGATAATTTCTTTAAATTTTATACTCTTTATTTTTCTCCTACTTATTCTTCATTCTTTTGTTTTTCTCAATTTCTTCAAACAATTAGTTCATTACATTATTATTTTTCTCTCACATTTTCTTAATATATTCGATCAATTTGTTTTTTTTTCAATCTCTTCGAGTCATTTGACAACCATAAAGTTACTTTTTTTTTAAATATTATATATCAATCTTAAAAGTACATAGTATTATTTTATTTATAGTTTATCTTTATTAATTTTTATTACATCATATTTTTTTATTTTTATTTTTCATATATCAAATTTTATGTTAATAAAATAATTCTATTTTGAAAGATTAAAAAAATTAATAATTAATTTTTTTCACTAATTAAATAAGAATTAATTTATTAAATATTTTTCATAATATTTATTAACATTTTAAAATGACAACTTAAAAATAATTAACTTATACATATAATAAATATTTAAATATAATATAATAATAATTATTATTATTATTTTATATTTTCATAAAAAATAATTAAATATTTCTTTTACATATATATTTTATTATAAATATAATAAATTAAAATATATATACTTATTTAACGATGATAATTATAAATATTTATTAACATATAAATAATACATAAAAATATTATAGTTAATTTTTATAAAAATTATTGTTTTTTAGAACTAATGTAAAACAGGGACGAATCAAAGGAGGAGAAACACAAAACGTAATGAAAAAGGGATGAAAATTTAATTTCTAATCCAGTAGACATCAGGAGAAAGGGCAAGAACTGTTTAAAAAAAAATCAAAAGTAGGAGTCGGGATAACGAAATCAGCCCCATCCCGCCTTATTATCGTGCCTAATTAGGGAGCTCATATAACAAAGGTACTTATCTACTTCTATATGAATAAATTATATTTATTATATACTTTAATGGTTATAATTAAGGTCTTTAGATATAGATCAATATATTTTAAATCTTTAGAAAAAAATGAATAATTAATGTCTAAGTGTTATGTTAGCATTAGTGTATCTTGCTAATTATACTCTATATGATATAACATTTACTATAAATTTATTAACAAGATGTTGTTTTTCACGTTAAGTTGGAGTAAAACATATATTTGTTATAAATTTGATTTTTTTTATTTAAATATTTCAAAATCAAATCTAAAGAGTTATACAAATACATGTTATTTGTGAAACAATGATTATAAATAATATTTGTTCACAACACAAACAAAATATTTGTTCACAATTAGTGATACAGCAAGGAACTAGACTTGAGTGTGTTTGATTGATATAAATAATTTAATATATACAAAAAATTTATTGTCTATCTTCAAGAAAAATCAAACAATGATTATAAATGAAGATAATAATGCATATATTACTTAATTGAAAGAAGAGAATATTCAATGAGATAAAACAACATATATACTAAGAGAATTATTTGAACAATTGGTTGATAAGATTTAATTTCGTCATCTCAATTATATGATTTACTCTTTCTTTTTTTATCCCATAAAGTTTTATTTGGTAAAATTTTAATAAAACACCTTCTCTCTAGACATTCAAATTATTTGTTGTTTATGATTTATAACCTTTAAATTATATCATTTAATTACATTTTATAGCTATTATGAATATCTATTATATATATAATCTCATAACATAAACAAAATTACAAGAATAATTTCTGAATATTCATAAATATTCATTAAGTAAATAATATAATAAAAAAATTCCATATTGTAAACTTAATTATTTGATTGTAATAACTTTAATTTTATAAATGATTAAAATTTGAAAATAATTGGTATGATAAATAGTAATGAATGTGATATATGATATTATATTAATATATTTATTATTAAAAAAAATAGCTGTCTTTAAATTGGGTGTAGACGGATCAAATATTTTGTCTAGTAGGAATATTAGGTGACGATAGATTATTTCTTCTTTTAATTTTGAAAATGCCTCAGATATATTAAAACTTTTATTTTATATTAGTTTTTTAAATTAATATAATATTAGGTGGAAAAGTACTTATATTTTAATAAAGTATTTAAAAGATGTTATTAATTTTTACTACAGCATATTTAAAACATATGCAATATTTTTTTTAAAATAAAAATATTGAAAATTTTAAACCACATTATAATTGTGATAAGCTATGGGAAAGTGAAAAAAATTTTGTTTTTATTTTTCTTTTGATTTTTAACCTGGCAGATGATTTTTATTTTAATAATACTTCACCTGGTATTAAATATGTGTCTACAAATTATTAAAAATATTAATTTTCATATCTCATATTAAATTTTTTAATATTTTTAAAAAATTAACCTTATCAATTTTATCATTCTATTTTCATCAAAATTATAGATACTGATTTATTTTTCTATGCAATAATGTGTCAATTTTATTATCTTAAAAATACGAATACGAAGTATTTGTTTCTTATTTCAGAGAAAATAAGTTTTCATAAATTATTTTTAATCTTACAAATTTTATAATAAAACTTTTGATTTAAAAAATTATAGAAAAAATTTGTTTCTCACACAAAAAATTAATATCACACATAGTTACACCCTATATGTTTTGAATATTAACTTCAAAAAATACTACTCTATAAACATAAGTATAAAAATTAGATTTTCATAAACCATTTTTTTTAATTATAATTATTACATCTTTCATCATGAACTTTATCTTTTTAAGAATCGAACAAAATTTATTCTTTAATGAAAAATAAGATCAAAAGATGAAAATTAATGAATTATCTTAATACAAATTATATTTCATTTTAGTATATTAATATAGTTAGCTGTAAGTTACAAATTATTTAAAATCTAATAAAAGATATATTTTAATTTTTTTCAAAGCTTTCAAAATTAAAGATATAATTGATTAAAAATAATTAATATAATCTTAAAATTTAATAATGACAAATAAATTGAAGCAAAAATTTTCAAAAAACAGAGAGTTATGTAGAAATAGAATAATTTATTAGATAGAAACAAATTAGTGGGAAAGAAAGATTCATTATATCTAAATTTATTAAATGAAAATGAGAATGCATTAAGATTGGGTCAAATTACATTAAATTTTATTTTATAGTTTGAATATAAATTTAATTTTTATAAGTAACTTAATAATAATTTATTTAATTAAGATTATAGTATTATATTTATTGAAAATAGTAAAATATATTAAAAAAATACGTTAAGAGTATTTTAGTACAGGATTCATATTTTAACTTTTTTTTTTCATGCTAGAATATAAAATTTATCAAAAACTAATTGAATTTTATTCTAATGGTTAATCTAACTTTGATATCTTAAATATATTTTTAAGTCCTACCTTTATAATTTTTCACTTCTCAGATTTTCAAGTGAATAACTCATTTTCATAAAAAAATATATTTTTTAGATTAGTGTAGGATCTTATAAAAACAATGGTCTGTTTGGTAATAGAGAAAGAAAGTAGAGAAAAAAATATGAAAAAGTTGAAAGAAAAATAAATGACAGAGAGATGACATAGAGTAGAATTCGTTTAATAAAAAAAGAAAATTTGAGGAAAGAAAAATAAAGAAATGGAAAGAAAATGAAGAAAATAGATATGAAGCAGAGTATAATTTATTTAATAGAAAAGTGACATGAAAAAGGAAGAAACGTGTTTATTTAAAAATAATAAATAATTAAAATTGAATACTTATTTGATTACAAAATTATATATATATATATATATATATATATAATTATTAAATACTTTTTATTAATAAAATTATTTTTAAAAAAATAATATCTTTATATTATATATTTATTTTTTTGATAATATATTCTTTGATATATAATTATAAAATATTTTTATTATAATACATTTTTTAATTTATTTAAAATTAAATTAATAAATAATATCATATTATAAACAAATATAAATATATATTAAATTATGCATTTAAATTTCATAATCACTTTCATATTTATTATATTTTATTAAAATAATAATTATATATACAAACTATAAATATAAAAATAAATAATCATTTATTTAAATAATAATTAAAAGTATATATATATATATATATTAAAATTATAAACATTAAAAAAAATAATCATTTATTTAATAAGGATAGTTTTATAAAATATCATCCCTGCATTATTCACTCTTTTCTGTTATCGTTTTAAAAGTAATAAAATTATATTATTAGAAAACTAATTAATTAGCTATTGAGAATTTAATTTTATAAATAAGAAAACGATAACGTATTGTTTATTTAATTAATTGGCTATAACAAAAATTTAACTTTAAAAATAATAAAATTTTGTGAATATTATTTGTTGAGTAGAAATATTAGGTGTAAATAGATTAACATTTTGGAAATGTTTAAATTTTTTAATTTCTTTAAATATATTAATTTTTTTATTCCAAATTACACTTATTAAAATTAATATAATATTAGGTTTCGCTATATGAAAATTATTTATATTTTAACTCAGATTAAGTCATTTTCAAAATTTAAGGCATATTATATTTATTACATTTAGAAATTTGAGTTTAAAATAGTCAATTTAATAATTTGGAGAGAGAAACTACCAATTATAATATATACATATAGATAGATAAATATATGAAAACTATTTATACTCCAAGTATTTTTAAAATGTAAACATCTTATTTTTCAATTTATATTTATTACTTTAAAATTTCGATAGATATAATGAACAATGTTTTTATTAATTATGTTAAATAATAATAATAATAACTTTGTTAAATATTTATTAATTTTTAAAAATATTTAAAAAAATTAATTACATAATTTTTATTGTATATTGCATGATAAATTATACGTATTTATCATTTTATATATAAAGAGTTCAGTAATAAATTATTATAAATTAATTATTTTTATTATTTTTTTTGAATTGTGTAAGTATATAAAACTAAATAAGATTATATTTGTATGAATTTAAAACATATTCAAAAGATTTAATGAATTAAAATATATTGAGTAAAAAAAATTTTCATTTACTTAATGATAAAAATATTTGAAAATTGAAACCAGACAGCTATTTTAAATTATCATTAAAATAAATGGTATTTTTAAAATTACAATTTAATTACCTAACCAAATTTAATAAAATAATATTTTTATAATATATCAAAGATAAATTTATTTAATAATAATATTATTTTAGAAAAATTAATAAAAATTATTATTATGATCACCTTAAATTATAATAAATATTATTAATATAAAAATTATTAGAGAATATAAGATATATAATTATTAAAATAAGATAAAAATATAATAAAATAATTACTATTTAAAATTGATATAATTAATATGAGATTAAAAAAATAAAATATATTATATCTTTTATAAAAAATTATATAAAATATTTTGTTCTTAAATTTTATTTTTTTAATTAAAATTAATTAAGAAAATTAATAATTTTTTCTATTTTACTAATTTTTTTAATTTAGTCTTGATTTATTTAAAATTTAATTATTTAAAATAAACCGATCAATTTTATTTCAATTTTCTATTAAACCGGTTAAATTGACTTATATAATTTTTAAAATAATAATTACAGGACATACACAATAAAAAAAAATACACATAAACAATAATAATTTAATAATCGTGGTTATGTATGACTATGATTATCAATTCAAAACCTCATTTTATTTTATTTTAATCTCTCCAAATTGAATTGATTATTCCAAATTGATTTCTTCTCATTTGAAACTTCTGCTTCCAAACATTCATAATTGTTTGTTTTTTTTTTGCTTGAAAACAAAAAGGAAAGCATTAAAGTGATAGAATATTTGTTTTCTTTTTGGGATGATTTTCATCAAATCTCAAATAAATGATTTTAAGCAAATAGTTATTGACATTTAAGGAAAAAAAGAAAAAAGAGATATAAAGTAAATCATGAAAAATGAAATAATAACGCATATCACAAATGCACAATTTTTTGCTCCATAACAAACAGTTTGGTTATCATTACTGTAATTTCTTGTTTTTCTTAAAAATAATTTATGATAAAGTATTTATTTAACTTAATTAAATTATTTAATTGAATTTAAAGAAATGAAATAAACGTATTTTATAAAACTAAAATAAAGTGGTATCGTTAAGAAAAAGTTAACAGAAGTTGTATTTTATTTTTAGTAGGTTGTATTTGATATTTATAAATTTAATTTATGTCACTCATAAATAAATAAATTGTTAATTTTTTTAATTAGAGTGTTACAAATTAAGAGAAGTATTTCTTAAGAGGAATGCTTATAAAAATTTTATTTAGACAACTTTTAAACCTAATTATGTATTTGTGTTTATAAATTAAGAGTCAATATGAAGTAATTAGTTTTTAATTATTTTTTTACTCCATAATAATTCACTTATTGTAATTTTTTAGGATTTTGCGATTTTTCTATATAAATTATACTTATAAGATTTAAATTGATATGATTTGTACTTATTGTTTCCATAAATGAATTTATATTTTATCAACCTAAAATAGTTTGTGTTTTTGGTATTAAATTTTATTATTGTACCATGATTAAGATAGAAATAGTTTGTAAAAAATAATTATTCTTTTAGTGTTATGCTTCTATTGCTCATGGTTCTTCCTTCAATTCTTCTTTTTTTTTTTCAATTTTCAGAACCCTTTTAGTGTTCTTATTTATAAACCAAAGAAAGTGTTTTTATATATAAAAAAAATATATTGGTTTTTTGACTGAGGAAGTTAGATGAATTACTGAGGTTCACGTGAGATGGAAAAATAGAAAAAAAAACTATATTTATATGCAAATAAATAAAAAATTAAAATTGAGTGTTCACGTAATTTTTAATATATATTATGAACTATATTTGTTTATCGAGTATATTAAATAAATTAAATAAACTAAATAATTTTGTTAAATAATTGTTACATTTAATAAAAAAATTATTTAAATAAATTAATCACATATAAATTTTTTTACATAATAAATTATATGTATTTTAGATATATATTTAGGTTGTCAATGTTGTATAACTTATATTTTTTTCAATTATTTTATCAGTGTTAGTGCTGATATCATAGGTAGGATTATGTTGTTTTTCTTAAATTAATGTGCATCATATATTGACTAAAAACATGATGAATTCACTTTCTAAAAAAGATAATGCTTTTTTTCTGTTTATTAATACTTATAAATTATTAAATGAATGATTATAAAATATTGAATTAATTTTTATTATGTTATATAATTAAAAAATTCTAAATATTAAAAAAAAAATTATTATTAAAGTCAATAATTTTCCATAAATGATATGATTTTAGTTAGATGATAACTTCCAAATATATATAGAGAGAGTACTTAAAAATAATTTAGGTGTTAGAGTAAATTATGGTAATATTTATTATTGGTGTAATATTTTTCTTAGACAACAAGATAATGCCATTATAATGATAAATGAGGGAAAGTTGTTAGCAGGTAATAAAAGGACATATCTATCATGGGAAATTTGGAAAAAACATACGTTTAATTTGTTTTAAATTGTAGAAGGAAAGTATCAAATGTTTCTGTTTTGTGCTGAACTTGTGAATTTTCTCTGTAAATTTTGAATAAGTGAGTCTTGTTCTTTCTGGTAATCTAACTAGAAAGGAAGGTCCATCATCATCTTCTATAAGTCGATCAATATTTCACGTTGTTAAATCAACTTTGACTGTCAACACATCGCACGTTTACTTCAAGATTCTGTATCTTTCTCATTCAACAACTGTTACACACACTCTCACATAGCACAACACATAACCTCAGAAACAAGCACACCCATTTTTAGTTGTTATCTCTTTCTTATCCTTCTTCACTCCCACTTTTTCTCTACGATATTCTTCCATAAAATCTTTTTTTCTTTCTTTTAGATTTCTATGTTTCATAGATTCTGTTCTGGCTTCTGGTTTCAGACGCATGATATAAAAGAGAGAAATTTTCTTATAGTTTCAAGTTAATTATTAAGAGTGTAAGACCCTTTTGCAGAAAATGACTGTGGTGAAGGATCATAGAAGGGATGATCTCAGAGACGAGTTTCCCGTAGGAATGCATGTTCTTGCTGTTGATGATGACTCAACATGTCTCATGATTTTGGAGACTATGCTACGTAGGTGCCAATACAATGGTCAGTATCGTGTACTCTTTCCGTTGATTTTATTTGTATTTTTTTTATTGCATTATGTGTGTGTGTATGAATCAATCAATTAAACTAATAATTTTCCCCATTTTTATTTGATACTGTTTCTGAAAGGTTCAGATCAATTAGTTTCTCTTGGTTAACAAAATGTTCTTTTAGTGATTTGATAATTTGCATCTTCAAGTTCCCCATTGTCTGATCTTCTGTTGTTTCTTTGGTTTCAAAGATTTGACCGCATGTGAAGTATTGGTTTCAGTGCATGCAACACTTTCCCTCTGATTGTGTTCTAGTTGTATATTCAGTGTGCAATTTTTCCTTTTCATAATAATATTTATTTTAGTTACGGTTTTGCAGTAACTTCCACCAATAATGCAAAAACAGCGTTGAATCTGTTGAGAGGAAACAAAAACAAGTTTGACCTGGTAATCAGTGATGTCCAAATGCCAGACATGGATGGATTTCAACTGCTAGAGCTTGTGGGGCTTGAGATGGACCTACCCGTCATAAGTAAGAGGCGATGATCCTACTTTCAATCTTCATCAGTTCATTGTTATTAGTTTTGTCCACATTATTCGTTAGTATATAATTATTACTGAAGTTAGATTGTTAATATGTATAGGTATTTTTGTATTCAGGTTTTTGTTTCGGGATGCTCTTAGTATATGTTTTGTTCACTTCACCACTACAAAAGATCGATCTTTAGGATATTGGGTCTTGTTTTGTAGAGCATTAAAGGAATTTTGTTCGCATTATATTTGATTTAGAATCGTACCTAAATGTTGATTTATCACACGATTTAAAGATGAAAATTTGGTGTACAAATGTAAAGTAAAATTGGGAAGATTTTCTTGCGATACTAATTTGTTGCAGCTTCATTTGGTTGTTTTGATGAACCTTTGACATTGTTGAATATTTTATTTTAGTGTTGTCTGTAAATGATGACCCTAAGATGGTGATGAAGGGAATTACACATGGAGCTTGTGATTATCTTCTAAAACCTGTTAGAATTAAGGAGATACAGAACATTTGGCAGCATGTTGTCAGAAGGAAGACAGTTGATTCGAAGGAGCGGAACAAAACCAGCAACCAAGACAAAGCTAAAGTTGATAGCAACGAAAGTGGGTCTGTAGCAACAGGAAATTCAGATCAAATTGGAAAGTCTTCAAGAAAGAGGAAGGATGAGGATGATGATGAGGAGAATGACAATGAACACTCATCAAGTCAGAAGAAACCTCGAGTTGTTTGGACTGTGGAACTTCACCACAAGTTTATTTCTGCTGTTAATCAATTAGGCTATGAGAGTATGTTCTTTAATCTATCTATACTCTATCACATTTCTCATAGCAAATTACCCTGACACCACTTGTTTCGAAATTCACATGATACCATGCCTTCTGGTTTCCCCTCTTAATCGTTTGAAATATATTATAGTGACATGTCTTGTTTTTCAAGAAACACAGTGCACAAGGTACCCATGCAAGAGTGGTTATTGTAAGGATTAAAAAGGAAGAATAGTGTGTGAATTTTGAACAACCACAATAAGTGTTTTCACAGTTTTCTCTATTTGTTATAAATTTGTACAAGAGCTAAATCCATTGGTCTTTCCTTTAATTTGTACAAAATTCTATTAAGCATTAACTTGAACACTTCCTATTATAAGCTCCATAAGGGTAAATGTAATTCCTTTTGATCATTATGAATGTTTTACATCGTGCCATGTAGTATTGTGCTACTGAATTGTGTGACTAATGACAATGTTAACTATTTTTGTTGCAGAAGCTGTGCCTAAAAAGATTCTTGACATGATGAATGTTGAAAAGCTTACAAGGGAGAATGTGGCTAGTCATCTGCAGGCGTTTTTCCTAACCTTACTTCTCTAGTTTAAAGTAACATTAGCCCTTTAATATAGGGGATCTGACTTTGTTTTTCTACGGCTGCAGAAATATAGGCTTTATTTGAAGAGAATTAACTGTGCAGCGAAGGCTAATATGGTGGCAGCCTTAGGCACTGCAGATTCATCCTATTTGAGAATGGGTTCGCTGAGTGGGGTGGGACATTTGCAGTCATTGACTGGTGCTCAACATTTTCATAACAACACTTTCAGACCCTTTGGACCTGGTGGGATGACTGGTAGATTGAACACTTCTGTTGGTGTGAATGTACATGGGTTGCTTTCTTCAGAAAATCTTCAGTTGGGTCATGCACAAAATTTACACAACTCTATACATGATACACTTAAGTTCCAACCAACCATAACTCGTGGCAATCAGAATGGTATTCAGGGTATAATGTCTACAGGTCTTGATCAATTCCAACATGATCAGGGTGTTAGTCCCATTCAAAACGTTTCACCTCTTATTGATGTTCAACCAAGTTTTTCCATGCCAAATAAATTCCCAGATCTGATACCAAAATCAAGAATGGATTGTTCACCCTCTCCAGTTTTGGACATCTCAAATAATGCTTTGGTGTTGAAAGCTGATAAGGAAAACACACAAGGGAGTGGAATAATATTTGGTCAAACTTCATTACCCTCTCAGCATTCACAATTCTCATTCCCTTTGCTGGATCAGGGTAGGTGTAGCGATATTTGGTCCAATTTTGTTCAGTCATCTGGGACAAATTCTTACCCTCCAAGTGAAACTTTTCAAGGGAGGAATCTGAGTGGTGCTTCATCCATTATTTCACTGTCTAACCAAGCCCATGATTCACTAAAAGATATGCACTCTGAAGGAGTATTTTTTCCAAATAATTCTGGACAAATTACTAATAACGTGGTGTCATTACAAGCATTACAAGGGTGGGATGACAATAACGATGATATTACTTTCCATTCAAATATTTTTGGTAACTCAATAGACCCTCTGATTGATACAGATGTTCATACTTCTATTAACTCAACCTACAATAGAAACACAGATTTCAGTTTCTTTGATCCCTCACTGATGAAACCTGACGGATTTACGGGATTGAGTGAAGAAAACACATTGACACAACAACAGGGTGGCATAATGAACCAGGACAAGCCTCAAACCAATCGTGCCACTAATAATCTTGGTTCACTGGAAGAATTTGTCACTTCAATGAAGAAACAGGTAATTTGAAGAGGTTTCACTGAATATTTTACCTATCTATGCAAAAATGTTCTGTGGCTTTTATTTCTATGCTATTATAGAATTTTTTTCCATCTTGTTTGCCTATTGAGTAAAACATGCATAGATCTTTTGATTAGGTTGATACCAACATAGAGAAGATGATTGAATTCTTGAAAATTTTATACATGCTTTTTTATCAATGTATACATTACTTGATATAAATAGTTAACATACTCTGGATTAAGGTCCTGCTAAATTTTGTTATTTGCTGATTGAATGTTAATTAATCAGTGAAAATAAAGAAGAGGGCAATTTCCACATGATTGTTTGCTCCAAAATTTGGGTTTTTACACTGCAGAAATTGATGGGATATACTTGTTTTTGATTCATTTCTTCATGTACTATATTTATGTGAATATTTTATGATCTGTCTACGTATCAATCGTAGAACATGAAATCATATTCCATCTCTATTAATAAATTACTTAATTTTTCTATTTTTTTTATAGAAATTTCAACTCATACTTGGATCTCACTAATATCCCTTTCAATTGTGATTCTTTTTTACACTGGTTCACCTCTTCCTTGAACGAAAATCAATTATCATCTTATTTATACCATTGAACTCGTTTACCTATAACCCTTATTAAAAAGACTTATGAGGCACATGTATTGTTGACATTTATATCGTGTACCTGATATTTTCCTTCAATCACACATGTCTGACAATAACTTTGTTATGTAATGCAGAAACAAGAGAATGCAATAGTATTGGAAGGATACTTCTGTGACAACAATTACTCTGATGGGACATCTATGTGAGACCAAGTTTGGCAGCATATCTAAGCACCATGTCATGCTTGTTGATGAGTTTTGTGGTGTGACAAGTCTTCTTACTTTACCTTGTTTCACAGTTTTGTCTTTTTGGCAATTTCCTCTAGCTACATAGTATTATACTCTGAGCAAGGTTTTTCTCAAATTGTGAAAATGAAATGCTTATGGATGAACCCTGTAGTGCATTATGCAGTTTACCCTGTTTAATTTTGATGATAAATGCTTTTCTAGCAATTTGTTAGTGGTCCATTTATAAAAATATAACATTTTTAATTATTTTTTTCTTTTTTTTTATCTCATATGATATTAATTTCAAATGATAATTATTTTATTATATTTTTATTTTAATTGTTATCCATTTTTATTATCTATCTTTATATTGTTATTGTAATTTAAGATCATCATAATAATAATAATTATTATTATTATTTTTCTATTATTAATAATATATAATTGCAAGACATTGACGGCATAAGTTTGGATTTTTCGCTTCACAATTATTATTTTTATCTTATATATTTTTACAATTTTATATACTTATTCTTTTTTAAGTATATTACATTTATACATATATTTAAATATGATATTATATATTCGTACAACTTTATGTAAGTATATTTTCTAAAATTAACTATTATTAATATGACATTTTAACTTTTTGTTAAAATTTCACACTAATTTAAATATTATATATATATATATATATATATATATATACTTATATAATTATATTTTTTTAAATTAATTAAGATTTGACATTTTAAAATTTGTTTTCATTCTTGATTTTTTTTATTCTTATATTATCTTTTATTCATTTTTTTTCATATTCTATTCGTTTAATCTAATTTTATTTAATTTATTACCATGTTATTTGTTAATTTTTTCGCTTAAATACCTTCTGTTTAGATTTTTTTTTCTTACATTATTTTTATTTATTCTTATTTGAGTGACTTTTATTTAAAATTTTAACATAAATAACAATTTTTTCTAATTTCAACTCAAAATTTTAGTAAACCCTTTTTAAAAATATTCATTTCTTGTCTATTCATGAAATGATGTTAGTCTGTTAGACTAAAGAATAAAAGAAAGTGCAATGGGTCTTGTAATTTTTATGAAAAAAACTTTTATGAATATTTTACACTAAATATGAAATTTTGGTGTGGACTCGAATATTAGATGAATATTTTATTAAATTGAAATTAGTTGTTGAATTAGTGGAAAAAAAATTGAAATCTAAACATGTTTCATCCATTAAGGGGAGATAAACATGATAATACTTCATTAAAAAGAGAAAGTATTTTTTTTAATTAGACATTTAACTTCAAAATAGAAAAAATTCAAAACATTCATAATTACAATGTTTTATTCTTTTAAGTTATGTTTTAATATTGAAAGAACCGCTTGATAAGTAAACTAATATTTGTTTGCTAAAAATCGTAATTTAATAGTTTTCTTCCTCTTGAATATTACGAGTAATACTTTATAATAAGATAAAACATATACCTAGAGGATATTTAATATAATTAAATCAGCATGAATTTTATTTATAGGATACCTTTTGTTTTATACACATTGAATTTTATATTGGGGAACATATATACAGAAAAAATACTGATGTTATTTATGGTGAATATAGTTGAATTATTAAAATATTATAATAATGAGATAAATCATTTTTAATCATTTCTCATATTTAAAATTTTCTGTTATCATAAATACACATTTTTCATCTCTTACCGTGATGATTTGTGAAATATTCAAGTTGTAAAAAAAATGTTTTAAATGATGTATCTTGGAATAAAATAACAATATTTTAGTTTTCAGTGAACATATCTATACAGCGTAATTAGAATTTGTGATAACCTCACACTTTATCTGATCTATGATGTGAGATACAATTATAAAAAGGGTAAAGATAATAATAATGGGAAATCACGTGATCTATATCATAAGATGTGAATCGCGTGATCATTATTAGCACAAAGATGTCCTTAATAAACCCCAAAAATGTGCGACTATATATTTGATTGGATCATTCACGCTCTTTCTAACTTATAAAAGCAATTCATCGCAGACGATTCAAAAAGTTGGGAACCACCTCCGCTTATCATAACTATAAAATAAGTATTTCCTCATAAAATCAGCGTATGTAAGTAAACAATTTACAAAAAATATAGGTTTGTTAATTTAATCACAAACGCATAATCTAGAAAACCTATTAGTCTATTCATAATAGGTTTTCAGAGTGTTCTATTACCTTCAAAGTGATTATTTATAATATTCTATATTGCCCTTTTCGAAAATATGTCGGATCCCGTAATTGGAAATAGGAGATGAATATACGAAAACAAGCTGCTAGGGCAAGTGTCCTGCTATATGATATGGAGGGATGTGGTGCTGTTATACTATTTAAAATAGATTCAAGGTATTTTCATCTCTTATGAGGTACAGGTTGAAATAATAAGTATACTTTTGAAAGCGGATAAAATCTACGTTTTACTCTCACAACCTTCGATCCTTACTTTAATCCTTCACTTTTCATTCCGGACATTAACTCTACTACATTTTACACCTGACAATGACCATCTTCCCTGTGAATATAATTCATTTATTCTCTGCTTAATATATTACTTGATTTATAATAAATATCATTTTATTGAACTCAAACTGAACCTGAACTTATGCCATCAGTGATCCGATTTTATGAACCTTGGTTTAAATAAACCACACCCTGAAGAAAATTTTCCAACAAGATACACATAACCTTCATTAATACTTAAATGTATTAATAATCCGAAACAAGATAAGAAAACTAAACTCCAATTCAAAAACTCAAACATACCTAACCTAGGGTATCTAGCTATAACATCCATAACACAATAAATACCATTTTATGCTTTGATGGTTTCAAGAAAAGCACAAGAACAATTGAAGACCCCTTTTCGACATTGAGGAAACTCATGTACAAATCAGGTACAGTCTACGTAAGTCTAGTCGTTTCAAGTAACAAAAAATGTCTGTCGAAGGTCCAATGAGAGATCTAACAAAACAGGAAACTGGATTATATCAAACTGCCATTATTCATACCAAATGCGATGCAGCAAATAGTAATTTCATCATCACCACAGCTTTCATTCAAAAACCTTCTTTGAAAGCAAGGAGAGCGAGTGGCTACAGGCAAAATGCTCCATTGTTCAGCAGAGGCACAAAAATGTCACAAGACGATTTTGACAGATTCTCATGATTAAGCCTCAGCTCCCGTTTCCTTTATTTGGATTGATGTCTTAGTTAAGCTTGCTTCCAATTCATTTAACTCATCCATGTCCAACTCATCTTCGTCATCAAATATGTCATCATCAGCACCGGCTGAGGTGCTGGGACCATCTTGAGCAGCATTTCCATTACCCTGAAGTTCGATCCAGCAATTAGAAAAATAAAAGATACACTTGATGTAAAAAAGGACATCAGTTTAATACTTAAAGCACACATTTTAACTGCATATTGAATAGAGGAAGAAATGTAAGAGACCTGGTGCTAGAGACATACTAATAATTAGTCCTTTTCATGAAAGAGAGAAAACCTCAAACTGTCTATAAATCATAATTCAAGGCCTCCATGACCAAAGGAAAAAACATAAGAACATGATTGATAACAGATGTATGAAATGCATACACTGAAATGTGTAATATTTTTCATTTTTCTATTAATAAATGTGCAGAACTAATGTATGAAAATACAAATAACTGGCACCAATTTTGGACTGTATTTTAAAGCCAGTTATTTCTTCTTTCACTGGAGTTTTGGTTATGTTAATCAAAATGTTATAAAGACATGTTCTTGAGTTTGTTTGTACAGAAATGTAAATTGAAATGTGCCGTTGTGTTAATTACGTCCTTGAGGCAAAAAGAAGACATCTTTTTACAATACGTTTATTTAGAATGATTTAGACGGAGTGAAAAAAAAAAAAAAAAGTAGAATTTTTATAACACTTATTCTTTATTTAACATTTATTTTCATATTTCACTCATACAAATAAGAAAACATCACTCCTTTTATTTTCTGTGTTTTACTTGTGATTCAAACAAAGTGTGAATGATTGGGATGGACCAATTAACCAGCAACCTAGGTGTCAAGCAGTAATAAAAGGCACAATATTACTTCAAAGGTCAACACAATCTAGGTGCAAGCAGGAAGGCAAAATTGTTATTCAATAACTTCTACCTTAAATTTTTGGAACTCATTGCAGGTAAATTATATGCCATTACAAGAATGGGATTTTAGCAACAAGCACAAGTTGTGCACTCAATACAAACCAAGTCCTCCGAGATGATTTGGCAATTCACATACTAACTACCTTACAAACCACGGGAGCTTCTTTATAAAATGTAATGAAGAGAATCATACAAAATCAACTCTAAAAACAATTCGATCTGCTGAAGTATAATTAGGGCTCAAAAATCACACATTGCACTACACACCATTGTCACAGATGAACCCTGAACTCTATGCAAATATATTAGCTCAAGTTAAACATCATAATGGGGAAAGCAAATTCCTAAAAGCCAAGCTGGTGAGAGAAGAATCACCACCTTCAATCAGGGTTTTGATGCCCACATTAGGTTGGTGAGGTACTCATACTCATGAGTAGAGTCATGAAGTTGCAATAAAGGTCAACTAGACACTAATTAAAAGATCGTCACATTTCCTCCCAAGGGGACGGCCCCATGGCTAACATTCAATACTTCCACTTGGAGATCTTCCATGT
This sequence comes from Sphenostylis stenocarpa, assembly GCA_963425845.1. Taxonomy (NCBI): domain Eukaryota; kingdom Viridiplantae; phylum Streptophyta; class Magnoliopsida; order Fabales; family Fabaceae; genus Sphenostylis; species Sphenostylis stenocarpa. The sequence goes on along the minus strand of OY731404.1, from coordinate 8,116,439 downwards.
CGTTTAATGAGGAAAAAAATGTTTTTCCAATTCAAAAACATGTTTTGTAAAAGTTCCCAGTAACTAGACTAGTTTTTTCAAAAAAAGATAACATCAAGTGAAACTTTTCTGGTGTGATTCTCAAATCAAAAGCTACAAATGCTATATTAATTTAGCAAAAAAAAAAAAAACACAAAAGGGTTATATCATAAAAGTGAATTTTTTTCTAAAATCGACCCAAATGTCCGCTAACCTTTATTTATGTTTGGATGGAGAGGAAAGAAAACATTGAAATTTGAAAAAATAATTGTTTGGTTGAAGAGAAAATAAAGAGAAACAAGTTGACTTAGGAATCAAGTTTCAATTTTTTCTCCCAGTTTTCTCAAAAATTCAATTTTCAACTCATTCAGGGTAAATCCTAGCTGGCATCAAATAGGCTGGTGGCATATGGAGGGGGCAGGGGGACCTACAGCTACACCCTAATATGGAACCCACATCACAATGAATTTTAAAGCAAAGCTTAACAATGCAATGGTCTATATGACTCAAAAACATGATCACTTTACTTAGAATTTATTAATATTTAAATGAGAGGGTATATCATGATTATATATTACAGTAGCACTCAGTTCTATTGCAGGTACTGCAATTCACTCATCACAACTACATAAATTCAGTAGCAGCCAATTTGATCATAATTTTTTTAAATGTTTGCAGTTGTGAAATTTTTATTCTGAAGAAAAGCCACAACATTCCAGTAATTGTGGTCACACTAAAGGTTTTTAGTGAATGGAAATCATCTAGCAGCATTTATCTTAGATTTGCAGTCAACAGGTTGGTTATCAGAATTTGAATTATACTAAATCATATGTGGAGATGTGGAGAAGTCAGATAAGACTAAAAAACTTACATTCTGTTCAGTTTCATCAATTTCTGGTTCTCTCTGATATTTTTCATATGCTTCTGCATCATCCACAAACAAACTAGCATTTGACAAAAATAGCTCCCGACCACTGCATTGGAGGAGAAAATAATGCAACCAGATTAGCAGGGGGGAAAGGTAAAATATTGTTCACCTTCATAACAACATGCGGCTCCCACAGTTTTTCACATTTTTTTATTGGAAAAGAGGGAGGGGACCATATACATACATTCACACGTCAATGTATGGAGGGAATGAATAGTGAATGTACCTCATTCGGTCATTCTTAGCCCTCTCTGCCTGCTGTGCAGCTAAATTGGCATCTCTTTCTTCTATCTTTTTCTTCTTCCATTCATAGAATAAGTCAGGAGTCATAGGAGTCGTAGTTGTCACTTTGGCACGCTAAACCATGTAAAATGTTTTGTTAGATAACCTGAAAAAATAATATGGCATAGCTTCTAACAAGACAAAAATATTCACCTGATTTTCAATCTCCTCTTCGATTGATAGTTTATCAGCTTCTTCCTCTAACAAAGCCTTCATTTGGGATTTCAAAACATAACCAGGCGGAAGAGCATGTCTATAATGACAACTCTTACCACCATTGGGGCAGACCCAAAACCAACCATATTGCTTTTTTTCTACCGCATCCAAAAAGTGTTTGCATACCTGGACATATCAAACAAATAATAAACAGCAGTCATTTCGAGTAGCACAAGCCAAAGTACAAAAACAATTTGAACATAATCCAATACCACAAAACATCCAATAGAAGCCCCCACAATCAACCAAAACCACAATGAACCAGTAAAAGAGAAAATGAATAACAAACAAATCAATGTAACAGTTAAGATTCCAGGTTTCCAACAGATCAATTAAAACATACTATGTCAGTTGGTTTATTCTGATTATATTCAGTTTTCTTCGACTCCACCACCTTCTCCAAGGTCTCTTGATCCCAGTCCTCCATTGTTTCTGACAACACGACCCAAACGAAAAATTTAGAAAAACAAAAAAGTCATCAAAACCAAAACAACACGTAATAATTAAATATCATCATTAGACTCCATGCAATACCCTGGTCACGCTTATCACTGTAAATGTCAATCTTTTCCCCTTTCCTCTGAACATTCAAATCATGCGAAAACTTGCATTTGAAGCCCTTGGCACACTGCCCCACTTTATAAAACTCACACAATATGGACTTTGGATCAACACCTGACCAAAGCAAACTCAGATATATTAGTTTCCACTTTCCATCAACACCAATCGACAAACAAATAACATTTTTACCAAAGAAAAAAAAAAGTAATTCTAAAATAATTAGTTCATTACCAACTGGCACTTTAGGCTGTGTAACAGCTATTTTGAACAAATCATTTAGCTCCTTCTCCTTGGCCTTCTCTTCCTCCTTCTTTTTCTGTCATCACCATCACAGACAAAAGTTTTCATCAGTTACAATTACAAACCAATAGTAAAACTTATAATCAACAAAAACAAATAAAAAAGAAAAACAGAGATACATGTATATCAAATACCTTGGCATCGACTTTGGCAGGATCAACCCTGGGCTGCACGGATTGCTTAAGGTTCTGGACATACTTTTGAACATTTTTGCTCTTGTTTTTGTTCTTAAGACCGAAGGTTTTGTCCTCTACAATCTTCTGCTTCTTCGCTATATCAGCTTTCGATTGCTGCTTTGGCGGCATTTTTTATCGGCATCAAAAATTAATAAATATATGCGTTTATGATAATATTAATCGCTTCGATGAAAACCGCGATTAATCGAAATAGGAGAAGATATGATCGAAGTGAGGATCTGCGTGGTGTGAATGAAGATGACGTTGAGAGGAGAAAGAGGTTTGGTTTGGTTGGGTTAGGTTAGGGTTCGGGGGAGAGAGGCGAGGGGTGGTGTAGATTCCAGAACATTGCAAAGAGTTTCAATTCCCGATTTACCCCTCAAATGCACATTTGCTTAATTATAACTTTTTTTTACCAGAAATGGAGTTACAAGTTACAACTGATTTGTTAGTACTACAAAAACATAAAAGAGAAAGCATGTTATTTTTTATTATATTAAACTTCATATCTTGTGATTGAAAAACTAAAATACAAATTTGATTTGTTGAAATAAATATCATTGCGAAAATCCAAATAAAAAGTACAAAAATAAAAATAATGATTACTACGTCCTTTTTCATTTATATTATTAAATGTATTTTTTTAGTGATATAACCGTTTTATATTATTATTTTCCTGTTAAAATATTTTTAATTTTCTCTTTATTAATTGTTGCATAGATTCTTTATCAAGATTTTAAAATATTATTATGGATAAAATAAGAAAATAATTTATAAACGAGAGAGTCTCCTTATATATTACCGTGGGTATATGCATGTAATTTTTCATAAAAATGCTTTTATTATATTTTTTTTAGTTAACTTTTGTTAGCTATAGTGACGTAAATGATAAGTTTTTATCAAATAAAATAAAATTTATTATTATTATATATAATTTAAAATAAAATTACATTTAATTTATTTTATCATCGTTCCACAATTAAATTATTTTTTTATGATGATAAAACAAACTTAATTCATCCGAGGTTTTAATCTATTTTATCTTTTGTTCAGAAAAAATAAAATGAGGCAGATTAATCTATTATAATATGTAAATAATTTTTTTATATATAAATTTTTTTATGAATTTTTTAAAATATATATTTAATTATATGAATAAATTTTTAGTTTTTATTTATTAATTAATATTTTTATTAGATAAATTAAAAATTATTATATTTATATACTCAAATAATAATTATAATTAATAATTTAAATTTTATTTATTATTTTTTATAATTTAAATTATAATATTATAATATATTTATATATTTCCATAACATAATATAAAAAATATAATATTTTTAATTATATATTTTTTATTTTAACTCTAATATATGAATATATTTTTAAAGTAAGTTATCGAACTAATCCATTTATGAGGTAAACATTAACATATATTTATTATTGATTTTAAAAATTAAATAATATATTATCAATAAATAATAAATAAATATATATATTTATTATTAATTTTAAAAATTAAATAATATATTATTAATAAATAAATATAAAAAAATTAAAAAAATAAATGAGTAAAAAATAAAATTGTAAATATATAAATAAATAAAATAATGATTAAATTTGAGAAATTAAAATCATAAATTATAAAAAAATTATTAAACTAAAATGAAATTGAAAAAATAAAATTATAAATATATATATATATATATAAATATATTAAATAATTATTAAATTTAAAAATACTAAAATTACAAATTCGTTCATCAGGATGTACTAAATTTTAGGAATTATGATCCTCTCACAACATAAAATCACTTGTATGTCCCATATACTCCACTTTCGTCTTTTATTCACTTTAAACTCTATCTCACGAGTTTTAAATGAAATTTGTGATGTGTAAATTGATGATTTGTTTTTCTTTGAAATAAATGTTTTTCCGAATTTTACAAGTACCATCTGAAATTAATTTAGTTTAAGCTTTTTCTAGCAAATTTTGTGGTAGGCTGAATGAGCTATAGAAGAATATAATTAGAAAAGTATAATATAATCTATGTGTTTGGGTGAGAATTATCGTAAGATTGTTTAGGATTCAGTTGTAATACTTTAAGACTAAATTAATGGATTTTGTAGTATCTATTCTTTACATAATTTTTTCCTTTCACTTCAACGAAAAGACTTTTAAATTTTGGAAGGTACTCTCAAATTCATTTTTCTCACACAATCATAGTTTTATTGAAGTAAAATGTTTCAAAAGGGATAAATTAACTCGATTTCATTTTATCTCAAATAAAAATATTTTTCTCATTCCAAGGAAATTTGCTTGAAAGACTTTGTTAAAGTCCACAACTTGAAATTTTACGGAAAAAAAAAGCAATTCAAGATATAAAAACACTTTTAAGTAACATTTATATATATATATATATATATATATATATATATATATATATATATATATATATATATATATATATATATAAATAAGTTTTCTAATTGTTAAAAAAACTTAATTTATTTTTTAATTATACTTTTTCCTTTTTCTTCTTAAATTTTCATGAAAAGTATTAAAGTTATATTTAGAATTACAATATGTATTTTATATTATTAAGACTTAAAATTAAATTATAATTTTTGATGATATAACTTTATTAATAATAAATTATGTGAGAAATTGCTATTATAATAATACTTTTGCAAAATAGTAAACAAGTAAATAACAACATTTATATTACATTATACTACTCGTAATTGTAATATAGACTAAAATTTTGGTTTATTGGTGGAACCTCAAAACATAGTAACATAATTTATTTATATATTATACATGCAAAAGTAGCTCCCACAAAGCTCTGTTGTCCAATAGTCGTATCTCCACCTCTCAATTTATGATCTGCTCCCACATAAAAGTGATCATCGCAGTCTCATCCACATGAAAAAATAGGGGTAAGTATTAAATCATTCGATATAATAAAACAGGTATAGAAGTAATAATTACATATTATCATCAATTACAAATCATCAATACACTAAGACGCCTTCTGGAAATCTACCCTAACTATGTCTGAACTCAGAGACTATCATCTATGGGCACATTGTGATCGGCACCCACAGTACCATTCTGACCACCTTCCACACAGAGTAGGATTATTGGCGCCCTTCATCACTCATACTGGAGTACCCCTCCGAGCGCGCCACCAGTCATCCCCTCATCGACTTCTCACCACTTAATATCGTAGTCTACCTGACCCGACCAATCAGTGAAGTCTGGGACCTCATTCAGAATCATCCGACATAGTTATTACACTAAAGTACTTTGTACCACCCCGGGTACCATTCAAACACAACAAAAATCAATCACATTTGTCGGATTCTGGACCACCTGTCCTCACGACTCATTCAAGTCAATAAATAATAGTACTTGACTAATTCTGGGTACCAACCCTCCGACTCAGTCTAGCCAATACATAACATCTCATAATTGATTATGGGCATCAGCCCTTAGACTCAGTTTGACTCACACATGTCACAACACACTACTAAATCTTTAAAACTGTTACATTCATTCTATATTTTAAATATATATATATATATATATATATATATATATATATATATATATATATATATATGTTCTTCTTCTTCTTCTTCTTCTTCTTCTTCGAAATCATTAAATTATTATTTTGTTCTTAATCTTTTCTGAAAATTTTATGTATGTCCCTAAATGACTATTTTACCATTGGACATTTTTAAAAATTCCTTCCATGTCCCAAAAATGACTATTTTACCCTTGAACATTTTCAAAAATTCCTTCCATGTCCCAAAAATGACTATTTTACCCTTGAACATTTTCAAAAATTCCTTCCATGTCCCGAAAATGACTATTTCACCCTTGAACATTTTCAAAAATTTCTTCCATGTCTCGAAAATTACTATTTTACCCTTGAACATTTTTTAAAATTCCTTCCATGTCCCTTTCTTCTTCCTCGCGCCAGTAACACTATCAAAATTTGTAAATTTTAGCAGATTTCAAATTACTCAGTTTTAGACAACCAAACTAGTCCTAAATTCAAATTAAACATGAATTATATCTAATTTAAGTTGAAAACGACAATTTTACCATATAATTCATCCTTAATTTTAAGAATTTCAAAAACTTTCAAATGGTAAACAGTTCATCAGAATCAGAAATTCTTCAAAATCAGACATTCAAATAATTCATATCTCTACTCATATTCCTTATTCACAGAGTACCCAACAATTCAATTTCATATATTGAATGAATTAAACTTCACCTTACCTAGTGTGGTATTTCTACCGAAGATTTCCCACTTAATTCAAACTCTATCCCGTTTCACTATATCCTGCACAAGTAGAGTATCGTTGCTTGAAATTTAGATAAAAGAAGAAGAAGGATGAGAGGGAAATTTAGATTCCGCCTCCTCCCCTGTTTCTATAAGCACATATATAAGAAAAATTGTACTGTGCATGAGGAAAACTTCGTTACGAAGTTTTATTGCACAAGTAATATTATTATAATAAAAAAAACATATGTCACATGATTTATATTGAATAAATAATTGACGAGAATAAGATACATGATTTGAGAAGTATTGTGTAAAAAGATAAATGGTAGAGTTTGTATATGATTTTAATTAAACTAATAATTGTTAAGGAAGTACTTGTTAAATATAATGTGAGAACTATGTTACGTGAAAGATATTATTTTGGTGATCAATTCACATAAATTAAGGTGTCAAATATTGAAGAATTAATAGAGGTTTTTGTCATCATATCTAAGGTATCGTCCATTTTAAAGGTATAATTTGTAACAAATTTGTTTTTAAAAGATATATCAATTGATTGAGAAAGAAAAAAAAATATATATATATATATATATATATATATATATATATATATATATATATATATATATATATATATATATATATAAACTACTCTGGTTTCAATTCCTAAATTATGTAAGATTTATGAGTATACTGGGACGTAGTTCGTAATTGAGGATTAAGAAATATGAGTGAAACAAAACTCTATATTTTGACTGCATGATGGGTACCAAATATTTTTACCTAGGTTTAGAGGGTTAACTGAGTTTTACATAAGGATTAAGAGGTATGAGTGAAACAAGACTCTATTTTTTACCGCATGGTGGGTACCAAATATTCTTACCTAGGTTTAGAAGGTTAATTGAGTTCTACATAATTGAAGATTAAGAGGTAGGAGTAAAACAAGACTCTTATATTTTACCACATGGTGGGTACCAAATATTCTTAACTAAGTTTAGAGGGTTAACTGAGTTCTACAAAGTAGTCTCTGAATTGTTCCAATGTACGGGGAGAATCTTTTGCAAAGACTTTATAATACTTACGCCAATAGATGAGTGAGTGAGTAATAAAATAAAAAATGTGTATGCCAAATGGAAAAACATAATAAATCTTTTAAGGGTAATATCCTAGTAATTACTCAATAATCATGGGATATTTATTTTATCATTCATGTGTCTATACTTTCGTATAGGTACTGAGTATTTTTGTCATGTAATATCTTAAAGAGGTGTGATTAGTTATATCTGACTTAATCCTTTTAATTATAACTTATTAATATCAAGCATGGAAAGATAAAAAGTGAGGATTTGCAATGAAAGTTGGAAATCAACCTTGAAAAAATAAAATAAAAATTCTTCTCCCATGCTTATGCTAAGAAAAGAGAAGAAAGAAAATTGTCCATAGACATAATCAATTATGTCTTAATTTGTTAAAATATTTTTTTCATGTTTTAATTATTATAATAATAAATAAATTAAATAAAATATTAAAATGATAAAAAATATATATTTAAATATTAAAAAATAATATTTTAATTAAACATAACAATTTTATTTTCTATAAATTTTTACTCTTTTTTTCACTTTTTATTTTTTATTTTAGTCTAAACAATCTCACTTCCTATTATTTTTCTCACTCTTGAAATTCATTATTCAATCCAAATACACAGTCAATATATCAGTTAAGATAGATAAAAGTCTAAACAATATAATTAAGTATTTTGTCGAATTAGCTCAAAATAAACTTATCTTCAAATAAAAATTCATATTTAAGTTTAAAACATAATTAAGTTTTAAAAAACATAATTTAAAATAAAAGTTTACTCGTTAATCCGATTTTCAATTAAAAACCTTAATTAAGTTTTGTCTTCATTAATATAATGATATTAAAACAAATTAGATTTATATTTATTTAAAAGTCAACCTATTAGGTTATAAATTTTTATGTGCTTATGAGTTGTACTTTTAATGAAGATAGAAAAGAGGAGAGATGTTTATTCAATTCCTCCGTTTGTTTCAATGAACTTGAGAAGAAAGGCATATAAAGATCCTTAAACAAATTTTTTGTGGAGAAGAAAAAAAATGAAAAATACTTAACTTTGAAACAATCATAAAATCAAAATAAGATAATTATAATTGATATATAAACACGATTATGACTTTTTTTTAATGATAATAAGACTATTAATTAATAAATAAAATAATAACATTAAAAAATAAAATTATTTAAAAAATAATAATTTTACTTTATATTCAGTTCTTGTTTGCTTTTTCTAAGTTATTGTTTGCTTTTTCTAATTTCAAAAAATCTCCCTTTTTATTTTATTTTTTTCTTGTCTTTCTTTTTCTACTCCTTTGTTTCCACCGTCTAATCCAAACAAAATTAAAAAAAATACTCAACCAATTGTATTTTCTTTCTTTTTCCACTCAATCACATTCACCTCCAATCGAAATAAAATTAAAAAGCACTGAATCAATTGTAAAGGACTCGAGTTTTATAATTTAATGATTATATAAAACTCAGTTCTCCGTTTACTGATGGAAGAATATGTAACAAATCGACAGAAAACTAAAAACACAATCAGAAAAAACATAGATCACTAACTTAAATTTGAAACAGTTTAGAATACTTAAAATTCATCCAAGTTCCAAGTGTAAATTGGGTGGAGATGCTACAGCATGACCCAGATGTTGAGACCATAGTGGCATAACCACCATTGCAATCCTTGGATATAACTACTTTACTCACAAGTCAACCAAACTTTCAGCTGCAATTTCAAGGGCAAATAATGTTGTACTGATCGGACACAACTGCAGAGACCTACAATGCTTTCAGTTCAAAATTTGGCTAGATCGAGCAAAACTCACGCATTTCAAAAGTAGTCCAGTTTATAATTTATTAAATCCAGTGTCCTGTTAACTGATGCAAGAACAAGAAGAAAACAATAAGATAAGATTATAAACTCAGTCTGAAAAAACATAGACTGTCCACATAGTTTTTAAACGAATTTTCAATGAAGGGTACTAAAAAAAATCATCCACGTTCCAGTATAAATTGGGTGGAGATGGCACAACATGACAAAGCGGATGGGACATGTTGTGCCATAGCATAACCACTATCCTAATTCGTAGATATTACATTTCTCACAGGTCACAGCCAGTCCTTCTGCTGTAACTTCAAGGGCAAATAAACTTCTGAAAGATATTGAAAACCAAAGGTACTCAAAGCCTGTATTTCAGCTTTCTGCTTAGTTTTGACCATCAAACTTAATTCCTCAACCCAACCTGGATTTTTTTTAACAAAATCCTCCTCCAACAAGTCCTTCCCAGTCTTAATATCCTGCTCCGTCATTGGCAACCTACACTGCTCAGGTATCTTGTACTTGTCCAAATCACTTGGCCGAACCCCAAGCCACTTGATATCAGGAGTAGTCAAGTTGGCACTGTCATAGGACATGTTCTTTGACCCACACCCATAAACCGACAGAATCTTTAACCCGTAAGGATCACTGTCAACGAGAGCCAGCACTGGCAGCTTCAACTCCGTCTTCATCTTCCTCAAGAACAGCCTAGTGGAAACATCTGGCTGGCCTTTTGCAGTTACAATTATGCATGGAAAGCGGTTGTAGAACCTATCCTCAGCCAACCTCATGTAAGCAGCATCCTTCTCCACCAACAGAATGAACAATGCGTCACTCTGCATATCCCCAACTCGATCAATATTAGGTGGAATCGCCTTTCCTCCCATCCCCATTTTAGTGCAATCAATCATATCCCCATTGTCACTGAAAATCAACCTCCCAACCACCACCCCTTTCTCTGCAGCTACAACATTGAGGCTGGACCTAGTGCACCCCAGCATACACGAAACATCATCCAGAACAGCATCGGATTGGATCTGATTCACAAAAAATTGGTGAATTGCGTACCTTTTTCAAAACAACATCATTAGCAAAAATGATAAATGATTATTTATTTGAGTTAATGATATTTTGTTGTCCCCATTAAATTGCCAATTGCTGCCTTTTGTCCCTGATTTTAGAAAGGCTCCCCTTATCATCCCTGCATTTTCTAAATACCCAAAATTGTCATACAATCTAACACTCTAACTCTGTTATTATAGAATTACTTAATGATCTTTCTAACTAGCATTCTATTCATGAAAACATAGATTTTGCCCACTTGTTAGACAGATTATGAAGCAATTATTCAATAACTTGTTCTTTTTATCGAGACTGCAGATACCCTTTACGGATGGCAATCTACTGATGACAGAGACCACTATATGCGGCAAAATTCTCTCTTTGAATGTTTAACACACTTGTGTCTAATGATAAATTTTAAACCAATAGTTAAACTAAAATAACCTAGTAGCAGTTGATCCACACAGTCGGCTGTTAGTCTTAGCAGAGTTCAGCACATTGTTATCTAACTTAATAGAATTAGGATATGTAGGAACAAACTTATTGATACGTACTCCTAGGAGAGAGAGAAAAAATAAGACGATAAATTAAATAAACTTGTACATAAATTAAAACTAGCTTATACATGAATTAAAATCATGCATTGGATATGCTAACACTAGAAAACTTCTACAAATCATATTTTATATAAGCTAAAATTAATTAGATTTGTTATCACGAGAGAACTTCTACAAATAGTTTTTACATAAGCTAAATTTAGCACTTGGAGAAGCACAAGTCATCTTTCCGTGCTATATTTTCTCCCAATAGTTTATATGAAACAATTTATTCAAGCATCCTTTAGATATGTTAACACTAGAGAACTTCTACAAATCATAAATAAGCTAAAATTAGCTCTTGGAGAAGCACATTTCATTTTTCCGTTGATATGAAACAATTAACTCAAGCATCCCCAACAATTGAGAAACGAAAGCTTGGTATGAAGTATATCCGTAAATGCAGGCATGAGAAGTAGAGGTTTTCAAAGTCAGGACAACAAAAAAAAGTTGACAATTTCACGTAGATAGATTTGAATCATTAACCCTTTAATTGCTGATGGAATGAAAAGGGGATCCAATGAATAAATAGATGATACCTGGTCTTGGAAGAGTTTGACGTCGGTGTAGAAGAGGTCACGCTTAGTGACGTGGATGCCCTTGAGACAGAGCTGGTGGATGAGTTGGAGGATGCGGGCGGTGATGGCGGACTTGCGCACGGTGGAGATGTTGGCGAAGGGACGTTGGGAGGACTTATCCTTCAGCACGATGCGGTCCAGCTCCGCCACGTAGAGCTGGTTGGCGGCGGAGCGCGAGGGCACGTCGAAGGAGAAGCCTTGCCCGGAGAGTATGGAGTGCGCGATCTTCAGGATGAGGGACTCGATGTTGGACTGCACTGAGGTGAGGGACAGGTCCGCCACCTCTCGGCACCGGAATGGGAGGGCCAGGTCCTGAAGCGTTAGGGTTTGAGGGACGGAGGAGGAAGAGGATGCGGTGGAGAAGTCTTTTAGGGTTTCGAGGATTGACTCGTCGGGTTTCAGCTTGTTCTTGAAGGGGAGCTCGTCGCCGATTGGATCCTTCCGCCGGCGTTTTTTGTTGTCTGCCATTGACGGGCGGGAAATGAAACGAAACGAAACGCGGGTTTTGACCCTGACAGGGAGTGTGGTGCCAAAGGAGTGTTTTTTGCTAGCTTCAGTCCCTCTTGATAATACATATTTGATAATTACAAAAGGCTATCAACTTTTGTACGGAGGTTTTCAATCGAAGGATTTGTGACATTTATCTAATCCCGTCCCCAAACTTGTTAAAATACCAAATTTAATTTTTGTTTGGTTATCAAAGAGTAAATTTATAAGAAATTGAGATAAGAGGAAATAAAAACAAGTTATTAATAAGACGAGTTATCAATTTATATAATTTTCTCACTAAATTTAGGATAAAGAAAACTACATGGTACAAATAATTTATTTAAATTACAATAACCGATTAGAAGTAATAATAAGGTAGAAATACAAATATTTTTAATATTAAAAAAATGTAAAATATAAAAAATTAATTATACAAATCAATTCATTAAGCTCCACTATGTATAAAAAAAAAACATAAGAGAACTTAATAAATAGATCATCTTATACGTTAAAACAATAAAATTGAAAAATAAATAAGAAAAAATAAATAAAAGACCTTGTGCGAAGTTGATTAGGATTTTCAAACTAAACTACCATCCATCAAAACAAAGAATGTAGTATTATAAATGTAATGTCCAATTTTTAATTTGATCTAACAATAAAAGAACTGATAATTGTAATTTTATTAAAATTGATGGATGAATATGTTAAATAATTTTTCTCCTATTTCTTTTTTTCTAAAAACTACAAAATTAATATTCATTCTCTTTTAAAAAGACTCTCATCATTTGAGTTAAACAAAACAAAATGGATTTGATAAGTTTTGAATTCTTTTACATATATTTAATAATCTAACCCAACATATCTTCCATCTCACAGTTATATAAAGGAAATCATCCAACAATCTTATAATAAGCTTTAAGCTTCTACATAATATCTTACTCATCACATCAATACTATTGTCATTAATATAAACTCTATTCAATTTTAACAACTTAATATATCTTAGTCATCACATCAATATTATTGTCATTAATATAAACTTTATTCAACTTTAACAACTTAATATCTAAAACATTACCTATCTAATAATACCTTATATTAATATAGTTGGATATATAATGAAAATATGATTCTTATCAAGATTGATAATACTTTAGTAAATAACACTTTGGTGGATAATTATGATGCACAAAATCAAACTCTTATAAAAATTTATTTAATCATAGCAACCCATTGCATATTTTAGTAATGATAACAATGAATTATGTCTCTACAGTAAATAATGTTATACGTCTCTATAATTTTGATTGTAAAGTCACAATTACCCTTGTAGCTTAATTAAATAAAGTGAATTTTGTGGAATTAATATCTTTAGTAATGTGAATATGAGTATCCCGTCAAAGTAAGTTTAGGGATTGTGTAGTATTATGCTGCAATCAATATAGATAAATTACCTCTTAAGTCAGTTAGAAGCTGATATTGATCCGAGTAAGTTTCAAGTTGTTGTGGAAGATAACAAATATTATAGTAATCATAAGCAAAACCCAAATCTCTTTCCCCCATATAAATGACAATAAGCTCCAAAAATATTAAATAAAAGATAAATGATGATGTGCATAAAAAATAGAAAGTCAATAAATAAGAAGACACCAAATTTTAACGTCAGAAACCCCTGATATGAAGGAAAAATCGAGGGGACCTAATCTGACCAAAACTTCTACTAATAATAATTAATGGGTATAATATAAGTTTTATTGGAATCACTAATGATAAACAAATAATTTATCTTCACCAATAAAATAAATAACAAATAACACTAACAGGTATCTAACAAGATAATAGAGAACAAAAATACAAAGTAATGAGAACAACAAAATTTCCTCTCCGAGCTAACTTCTCTGCATGAAACTACTTTAAATAGTACATTATTCTTCTCTTCTCGTAATGACTTCTTTCTGTATCTCATTACAGAGACACTTCTTTATTCTTTGCTTTTTTTTTTCTTCTATTTTCTATTTGCCCTAAAAGACTTAGATGCAAATAAATATAATCTTATAATGAGTCTATAACTCACAAAGAAAAATATCCTTGTGAAAGCAATGAGGGGAAGATTGATGGAAATGTCCCTACATTCCCAAGAGATGATTTTGATGATGATTCAAGTCAACTACATTCAAGTCAACATCATTCAAGATGAATTAAGGACAAACTGAATTTAAGACGTTAGTGACAATGTGAAACATTTCCCTAAATGCCCAAGATATGTTTTTGATAAAGATGATGATTCAAGCAAGCCCAAAATGATTCCTGAAGACTAGATAGAGTCTTAAAATACTAGATATGGAGGTACAAGTTGATGAAGTAATATTATACATAAGTCTCAAAAGCACAAGTGTGATAAAATTCATAACATATATTTTTCACTGTCATAATCAATTATGATGCATTAGAATGGAAAAATGATTTTCTCAGTCATAATTTATTATACTGGTAACATAATCAATTATGAAAATTCAAATTTGAAAAATATATTTGTTTTGAAGAATAAATGTTTTTAAATATATCCCGATTTTTTATTCATGAAAATATTAATGTCCAACGACCATTTTCTGATGCTATTTTTCTATTTAATTAAGTTTTGATGAAAAATAAAAAGCACACACAATTACATAATTCGAAAATACAATTTACATTTATTCAGTTTTGAGAAAAGAATTTTGAGCAAGGCAACAAAGATATTTTACACCTTCTGATAAAACTCTATTCTCTACTGTCTTCTGTACTTTCATTGTTAATCACACTTGGAGATTGACATTCTACATACTTCTACAATTTGTTGTCTCCATTACCCAGGTGTGATTGTTCTTATCTTACTCCTTTATCCTTTGTGGGTTTAGGAGGTATTTTCATCCCTTTGATTTGTTCAGGGAGGTATTCATCCCTAGTGTGATTCTAGGGAAGTGTTCATCCTTAGTGGGATTCTAAGGAGGTGTTTTTCATCCTTTAATTTGTTCAGAGGAGGTGTTCATCCCTAGTGTGATTTTAGGGAGGTGTTTATCCTTATTGAGATTCTAAGGAGGTGTTTTTCATCCTTTGATTTGTTCAGAGGAGGTGTTCATCCCTAGTGAGATTCTAGGGATGTGTTCATCCTTAATGGGTTTCTAAGGAGGTGATTGTTTTTTTAATTAGTTTACTTTTTATTGGTTCTTCTGCTAAGTTGATTGTAATTTGTAAACTGAATTTGAAAGATAGTGAATTAGGAGTCACTCTTGTGTTAAGAGTTGAAGGGGAACTTGATGTAAGATTGACTAATCCCGAACCAGTATAAATCATTGTGCGCTCTTCTCTTCTCCTTATCTCTTTCTCTTTTCCTGATTATATTATCACTTCCATTTTATCTGTGTTCAAACAAATTATTTACTCACAAATAAATTTTTAATTTGACATCTATTAAAATTTGTGCATCTATTCACCCCCCTCTAGATGTCATTTTTCTAACGTCTTATTCTTTTTAACCTAGTCAGTATAGACTCAATAAATTGGTGACTCACCTGATACAAGTAAAATATGACTAGTGAGACTTTAAAATTAAGGTTCACAATTCCAAGAACATCAATTATCCTTAGTGAAAGAGTTGAAAATTTTTACTTAGAATCCTTTTTGCTAAAACATTTTGGCATCCACCATAAAGTTTAGGTAAAACTATTCTACCCACAATTTTTACAGTATAAACACATGAGAAATGAGGTAAGAGAAAAATCATGAATATTCTAAGCATAATGAGAAAGAAGATTCATCCTTAATTAAGGAAATTATGAAAATGAGGAGGTTCATTACAAAGTTAAAAAAGGCAATTTTGTTACAACATAAGAATTAAGAGTTTCAACAAGTTCTACAATATTTCATCAAAGGAAGACAAGTTGACACTAATCACACTCCTAATCAAGTCTTTGAATCAATTTTTTGTTGAAATCATAGGAAACAATCCTTTGAAGTCGCATAGAACCAATAATTTCTCATTACCGAATTCCTAAACTATATCATTTCATTAGATCTCAAAACTCAATTTATTTAAAGACATTTTGGACTTAAATATTAATTAGTGAAAGCTTGAAATTAGTTCAATAGCTTAGAAAAATATGTTAGTGGAAATCTTATAAAAAAACTTTAAATTAATTCAATAGCTTTAAAAAAATCATAAAATTTATGAAAGTATGATAAATTAAATTTAAGTAGCTCAAAATGTAAAATAATCAATATATACTTATATATGATTTTTTAATAAAAAATCCATTTTTATTTTATGTATAAGAATATATTTTATTATATTTTATAACCTTTTTTTAAAATCTTAATTTCTTTTATTTATAGATGAATTAATTTAATTATAAATTTTTTTAGTTTCACTTATTATCTTTATCACATCATAAGATTGTATTATATCTTAAAATACTTTCAATAAAGTTTAAAATTGAATAAAAATAAAG
Organism: Sphenostylis stenocarpa; assembly: GCA_963425845.1. Lineage (NCBI taxonomy): Eukaryota > Viridiplantae > Streptophyta > Magnoliopsida > Fabales > Fabaceae > Sphenostylis > Sphenostylis stenocarpa. The sequence goes on along the minus strand of OY731404.1, from coordinate 8,099,540 downwards.
TATATTTAAGTAGATATATTATTTTTTATATAATAATTAGTGTATTGGTTAAAAAATAATTATTTTAAAAAAATCTATGATTATTGATTTCTTGAACTACATATTAATTAATAAAATAAATGTTTTAAATAATATCATAATTAAAATAAATAAAATAATAAAAAAGGAAGAGTACGAAAGAAAAGAAATTAAATAAATAAATAATTTAATTATTTTAAAAGAATAATAAATAAATTTTAAAGTATTTAATTTATTTTCTTTATAACATTGATTCAATAAAAATAAAATAAATATAAAAAGTTAGAAATTAGCGTTTCAAAAACTATTCTAAATAGCGTTTTAAAAAAACTAAAAATAATTACAACACTTATTTATCGAATACGACTAATTCGAGTAAATAATTTTTTAACTAATGGAAAAAAAAAATCTAGTCAAATAAGCAATTTTTATACCAAGCAATAACCAAAATCATTTAATGAAAAATGTTACCAAAATCATAACTAAAAAAAGAAAGCCTTCTCAAATATAACCAAAATCACATCATAAAAAATGTCTTAGCTATTTTTGCTCTTTTAGGTTTTAATATCTTTTCGTGACGAATTAATTTATTTTATTTTAGGATTCAGAATGATTTTTAGTAAAATCCCTAACCAACCGAATATCCCAAATTGAAAAAATCTTCAATACTTTTATAATACTAATTTTCATTTTTTAAATTAAAAAAATACAAAAATAATTAGTATTATACAAAGAAAATAAAAATATTTACTAGATGACTGAACGGGTATTAGTAATTTTAATCTATTGATCTGACATGTCTCATTGAATCTGCAAATTTGATAAATAAAAAATGGATAGAGGATTAATTTTAAAATAATATTTATATATTAAAATAAAAATAAAAATAATTATAAATTAAAAAAAATATTTTTTATATAATTAAAATATCTAAATATATTATAATATTATAATTTAAATTATAAAAATTAATTAATTAAATTTAAATTATTAATTATAATTAATTATTTTAATAAATAAATATAATATTTTTTTCAATTTATCCCATCAAAATATTAATTAATAAATAAAACTTAAAAATTATTCATAAAAATATATTTTTTTAAATATATAAAAATTTTATATAATCTTTGCCATAACTAGCAGAATCTACACAATCCGTTCTGACATCATCATATTCCATTTTTAACCTAAAACTCGGGTTAATGTCAAATTAAAAGTTCCACAAATTGGTATCCTACATAATCACTGCACGAAACCCTAAAAATCAATGTTCGAATCATACATTAAAAACTCAAATTGCATTTTAATTTCAAAGCATTTTAACGACCAAACTTGTAACGTGTAGAATCATTCTCCACGTCTATTTATTGAATTTTGGAATATTTATATTAATATTTCGCTTTCGACAATTATAAATTTATACACGTGCTTTGTTTTTTTTTTTTTTTTTTATGTAGAAATTTTATGCAGCAAAATCTAACAGTTGATATTTATTCAGACATTAGAAAACTTAGAAGAAGAAAATGTCGTATAAATAAAACGAGAAAAGCAAAGAATTAATTAACAGGTTAATCAATCCATCGATCACTCACCGAGTCGTTGATCATTCACCGCAATCTGCAAATCCCATGGCGGCCATAACCCGCCTCGCCAAGCGCGCGTCCTTCGTCTCTTCGCTCGCCACCCGAACCCTCACCTCTTCCCAAGTCAACGCGCCGCCGCATGCCGCTGCGACCTTCCGCCGGTTTCCGCCGCGCGACAACCCGAGCAAGAGGTGTGTGCAGTGGGTTTTCCTCGGGTGCCCCGGCGTCGGCAAAGGCACCTACGCCAGCCGCCTCTCCAACCTCCTCGCCGTCCCGCACATCGCCACCGGCGATCTCGTCCGCGACGAACTCGCCTCCTCTGGCCCCTTCTCTTCCAAGGTTTTCTTCTTCCTCCTCCTCGTGTTTTGAGATAGCTAGGTTAACTTCGAGCTTCATTTTGTGACGTTATTGAAAAATTCTTTGTACGGCATGGCGCTTTTAAAGAAAATGGAGTATAATTATTATTATTTAAAAAAAAAATTAAACAATTGTTTTTCAATCTCAAATATGAACTCTTACTATGATTAACTTAAAAGTCAACTAACCTGAAAGTCATATAATTAATTATTTCTTAGAAATTAAAAGAATTACAATTTCCATTTTTTAGTGATGGTGCATAGAAACTAAATCATTGAACTTGCAGGTTTTATTCTTGTTGGTGGGAGCTAGATAGCTTCATGTATATTGTTGTTCCACTTTGCATAAAAACTACTTGCTTTGCTAGTATTTTTTTTTGCCATTTTGCAAACAAACTTTGGACTCAAGTTCCCTGCATAGGAGTTATAAATTTAAATTCTGCTTAACTGGGTTTTCCTATGTAGATGTGGGAAGGGTTCTTTAAAATATATAAAATAAAACAAAACTTTAGTAATAAGTTTTTAAAATATGAGGGAACTTACACTGAGTTGTCTGTATTGGCAGCCCCATGGCTTAAGGTCGGTTGGCTCGTTGAGCAATCATTATCAACGTGGCTTGATAGGTCTAGTCTCATATCTGCTTGTGGCATCCAAATCTATGTAACTGAATTGAAAGGTCTTCGATCTGGTGATGCATGCGGGAAACTTGGACATCTTAATAGTAATTCGTTGGGTTTGATTTCACTGGAAATTGAAACACTCTCACTCACAGGGTAGTTGTTTTGGTTTTTGAAAATTAATTACTAGTGGGGGGAGTGTCATTGACATTGCATATCTTATTCTCATTTAAACCTGTGATTTTAGATGCATGCTTCTGATGCATTTCAAACATTTCGTCATTACCCTCTTTCTGCTTTTATTTTATTTTGGCTCTACCTATTATATCTGTACAATTTGTTGCAAGACTAACACAACTTGCGGAACGGTCTTGTGGTCAGTTGGTTGTTAACTCCTTATTCTTATTTAATTATAAATATTATCGTATTCACTTTATTACCAGTAGAGCATAATCTTGTTACTTTAATTGCATGTGTAATTTATTTATTGGTTATGAGGAAAATCTACCTGTCCACCAGGCTAGAGAGTCTTTAATTTTGGAACATTGATTTTATTTTGTAATTTTCATTGAACCAAATTCTGAAATGGTATCTAGATTCTCATTTTCATTTTTCCATTTTTAAGTGATTAAGGTATTGGATCTTTTCCTTAAAAAAAAGGGTATTGGATGTTTTACTATTCTTTACTTCTTAAAGATCAGTTGTATGAAAATAAATACGAGCTTTGATTAATACACAGTTACGGTATTTCAATGTCATATGTTGTAGCCTAATTGTTTTCTTTGTCGGGATACAATGTTTATTTTATGTTCATCGGATCGTCTCTTATAGTTTTTTATTTGTAACTTTTGGTTTCTTACAGCTATCAGATATTGTAAATCAAGGTCAATTGGTGTCAGATGAAATTATAATAAGTTTATTGTCAAAAAGACTTGGTGCTGGAGAAGCTAAAGGCGAATTGGGATTTATCCTTGATGGTTTTCCTCGAACAATAAAGCAAGCAGTGAGTTTCTTCACCTTGGTAAAGTGTATTTCATTATAGGTACCAACCATCGTTTTTTTAACAAACCTTTACGTGAATACAAGGAACAGAAATATTAATAGTCGGTTCGGTTTTGATCTCTGAAAATGTAATTTTCAATGAAAAGTAACTGAAGAAATTGTACGGATAAATATGATGATTTCATAAGGCAAATTACCTTATCTACTTTTTTTTCCCACCTAAACAACTTCTACTTCACAGTCATTCAAGCAACTTTAATTCTCTCGGGTTCTGCCTCTTTACCCTGCTTATGTGTTGAACTTGCAACAATTCTGTTGCATGCTTACTGCTCATAGAAGCAGTATAAAACTTTAAATAATAGAATACTCAAATTTTGGATTTTTTTTTTTTTTTGCGTGCAGGAAATATTGGAAGGGGTAACTGACATTGACTTGGTAATCAATCTGAAGCTACGAGAAGATGTTCTGCTTGAGAAATGCCTTGGTAGGAGAATTTGCAATCAGTGTGGGGGAAATTTCAATGTTGCTTCCATTGACATCAAGGCTGAGAATGGGAGCCCTGGAATTATTATGGCTCCACTTCTTCCTCCTGTGAATTGTATGTCAAAGCTCATTACTCGATCAGATGATACTGAAGCTGTAGTCAAAGAAAGGCTTCGAATATACCATGAAATGGTATTGTGTTTTTTTTTTTTTTTTTTAATATTATTATTATGTGTGGACTTAAGGAAGAATGGCTGCTTGAGTGGCTACTTGTTTGTTGTATATTATTCTTTATATTGAGGGCTTTATAAAAAGATCTGGCCAACTTTGTTGAAGTTGATGTTTCCAATTCCCTGTTGCTTATAGTTTCGTTGTTGTTAATGATTTTGGCTTCCCTTTCTATAAATTTAAAGACTGGTTATCTGTCATGATTGCAGACTCAGCCTGTGGAGGAATTTTACCGTAGCAGAGGAAAACTATTGGAGTTTAACCTGCCTGGGGGAATCCCAGAATCTTGGCCTAAGTTGCTACAAGTTCTTAATCTTGACGATTGTGAGGACAAACGATCTGCTGCAGCATAAAGATAAAATAATGAATCATAACAGTAAGTGTTTCATTCTTTGCGTGCATATATTGCATGCTTGGCAATTTTGCAGGACAGAGAATTAAAGAAAGGGAACTTCTCTGTTAGTATTACCTTGGATCAATAATGATGTTTGAAGTGTTGTAATCATATAAAACTGGTAGTATTTTTTTCATTTTAATTTGGTGATATGGGAGGAGTTTCCCAGCATAAAATGTTATTGTGAAGAGTGAATATGACACAGCATTGTTACATAGATAGTTGTTCAATAGGATTGGTGTACGCACTTTATTATTGTAAATTAAATGTGAATGAACTTGTTGTATTGCATCATCACACGTTCGAGGTTGGGGAAGGCCTTTACTGAAGTGACTTCCAGGTAAACCAATTTCATGAATCATGATGTTCCATGTTATTTGAGCAAGTCTTTTGATTTCACAATACTCATCAGTGATTCCTTTCTTTGAATATGCTTGTTGCTTTAACAACGTTTTTTTTTTTGTTTCAATGAATATCCCGGTAAGTTCAAACAAACAGCTCCTAAATTCAAAATTCAAACAAGGAGCAGTACCAGCTCTTGCCTACTAAAGTTTGCATTGTACAACCCAAACAAGTTTTCCGGAGAAGCGACATAACGCCCGTTTGTTTAGCACCACCGAGAAAATAAGGTGCAAAATCATTCTTGGATATTTGAATGGGGAGGAAATAAATAGGAAGAATAAAAAAAAATGTTTATATCGATAGGAATATAAGAAAGTAGTCTCTAATTTTTTAGCAACTAAATAAATAAAGTTTATTTAGAACGCGAGAGAAGTGCGAGGTGATAATAATATGGAGGATAGTGATAATGTGTTAGATTACAGAGAATAATTTTATTTTCATTTTTTTTTTGGCATTAGGTGATTGTTAATAATTAAATAATTACACATTAATTTTGTTTCATTGTGTAATCTATGTTGAGAAAAAGATTTGGAGAGATGAATTTTGAAAATAATTTTTTTTGAAGATAATGAGGAAAAAAAATTATATCGATTTTATTAACAAATGACGAAAAAAAAATCATCAATTAGAATGTTATTATATTTAAATTAATTTTTATATAATCGATAGATAATATAATATAAAAAGACAATATTATATTAGGATAGACTTGTGTGGGTTCATTAAAACATTTCTTTTGTTCCTTTTAATCATTTATACAAATAATAAAAAAATTGTTTTCATTTTTTTTTACATAAACTGTATAGACAGGACTATTAACGTATAAAGGACTATTAATCCAAAACTCTAAGGATCATTAATTAAAAAATAAATAAAATTAAATTATATTTAAATGCATTTTTAATATATTTTTATAAATATTATAAATATTTTCTACATATTACTCTTTGAAGCTTAAATGATGCAAGAAAAAAAAATTATTATTTTATATTCAGTTATTATTATTTTTTATTTTACCTTTAGAAGTCATACATGATTTATAATTTTGTTGTTTTAATTAAAGACAAATTTTGTTGTTTTAATTAAAGACAGACAAAAATCCAAAATCTTCCATGACCTGCAATTCAAATACACAAAATACATGTAAACCAACCCAGATAATTGGTGTAACGACTTTATAAATTGCTACTATAATAATATATTAGCAAAATAATAAATAAATAAATAACAACATTTATATTACATTATATTACCTGTAATTGTAATATAGATCGAAATCCGGTTCATTGGCGGAACCTCAAAACATAGTAATATAATTTATTTATATAGATACATGCAAAAGTAGCTCCCACAAAGCTACCTCACTGAATTATCCCTGTTGTCCAGTAGTTGCATCTCCACCTCTCAACTCCTTATATGCTCTCATATAAAAATGATCATCACAGTCTCATCCACATGGAAAAATAGGAGTAAGTATTAAATCATTTGATATAATAAAACAGATGTAGAAGTAATAATTACATATTATCATCAATTACAAATCATCAATACACTAAAACGCCTTCCGGAAGTCTACCCTAACTATGCCCGAACTCAGAGACTATCACAATATCATTCTGACAACCCACCACACAGAGTAGGATTACTAGCGCCCTTCATCACTCATACTGGAGTATCCCTCCGAGCGCGACACCAGTCATCCTCTATCGACTTCTCACCACCTGATCTCGTAGTCTACCTGACCCGACCAATCAGTAAAGTCTGAGACCTCATTCAGAATTCTCCGACATAGTTATTATATTAATGTACTCTGTACAACCTCGGGTACCGTTCAAACACAATAAAAATCATTCATATCTTGCGGATTCTAGACCATCTGTCCTCACGGATCATTCAGGTAAATAATAATAATTGACTGATTTTGGGCACCAACCCTCCAGCTCAATCTAGCCAATACATAACATCTCATGACTGATTTTGGGCACCAACCCTTAGACTTAGTCTGACCCACACACGTTACAACACACAGCTGAATCTTTCTAATTTCATTCTATATTTTAATTATTTTTCTTAACATACCTTTACTTTATTTCTAAAAGTCCAATTATACCTTTAAATATTTTTTATTATTCCTTTTTCATCCCGAAATTATTAAATTACTATTTTGCCCTTAATCTTTTCTTAAAATTTCATGTATGTCCCTAAATAACTATTTTACCCTTAGACATTTTTAAAACTTCCTTCCAAGTCCTGAAAATGACTATTTTACCCTTGGACATTTTCAAAAATTCCTTCTACGTCCCGAAAATGACTATTTACCCTTGGACATTTTCAAAAATTCCTTCCATGTCCCAAAAATGACTATTTTACCTTTGGACATTTTCAAAAATCTCCCCTTATCCCTTTATTCAACCTCGCATCCAGGAAGCCATGACACACATCCAAATTTTCAATTTTCAAGTTTCAGGCAACCAAACTAGTTCCAAATCGAAATTAAACTTGAAATATGTTCAATTTAAGTCAAAAACAACAATTTTACCATATAATTCACCCTTAATTTCAAGAATTTCAACAAAATTTCAAGTTTTCAAATATGAAGAAAACTTCAAAATCAGTCGTTCAAATATTCAAATTTCTACTTCTATTCCTTATTCACAGAGTACCTAGTAATTCAGACTCATATATTGAATGAATTAAACTTCCCCTTACCTTGTGTGATATTTCTACCGAAGTTTTCCCACTTAATTCAAGCTCTCTTCTATTTCACCAGATCCTGCACGAGTAGAGTATCGTTTTCTTGAAATTTAGACAAAAGAAGAAGAAGGATGGGAGGAAGAATCACTTACTGCTGCCATTCCTTCCCCCCTTCGCACATATATAAAGAATTGGCGTGCAGAGGAAACTTCATTATGAAGTTTTTGCACAGTAATATTATTATAATATATAAAAAAACATATGTCACAATCTCCACTCCACAAAAATTTTCGTCCTCGAAAATGAACTTACTAGGGAATAGATATGGATAGGACTCTCACATCTGAGCCTCCATCTCCCAAATGAAGTCTCCGGATATCTGATCTCATACTACCTTCACCATTGAGATGATTCTACCTCTAAGTTGCTTCAGTTGAGAATCCTTTATCCTCACTGGTCTCACATCAACGGAGAGATCATCTCTAATTTGCACATCGTCTGACTCCAGGACATGACTGGGGTCATGCACATATTTCCTCAACTAAGATACATGAAATACATTGTACAGATTTGCCAAATGAGGTGACAACGCTAACTGATATGCCACTAGACCTACCTTCTTCAGAATATGATATGGACCAATAAACTTAGGAGTCAACTTCTTAGATTTAATTGCCCTTCTTACTCCAGTAGTAAGTTTGATTCTCAAAAATACATGGTCTCCCCCCTCAAATTCTAAAGGTTTCCTCCTCTAGTCCGCATATTATTTCTGTTTACTCATAACGACTCTTAGCTTCTCTTGTATCTCCTGGACCTTCTCTATAGTCTGCTGGAGTAGCTTAGGTTCGATCAACACTTTCTCCTCAGATTTACAGGGAGGAAATGTGCACTCTTCGTCAATATGTCCATTATCACCCATATTGAATTGTGCCCCCGAACTGTCTGTGGTAAATGGGTAACAAAATCCATGGTAATGTTATCCCACTTCCACTCAGGTATCTCCATTTGTTGCAGCATTCCTTCCGGCATCTGTTGTTCCACCTTTGCTTTCTGACAAGTCAAACAAGCAGCCACATACTCTACAACATCTCTCCTCATACTAGGCCACCAATAAACCTTCTAGAGATCTTGATAAATCTTAGTCATACCAGGGTGTAGACTCAGATGACTCTGATGACCTTCATCTAGTATTGCTCTCTTCAATTCCTGGTCAACAGGAATACAAATCCTTCCTCTGAATCTCAGAATACTATCCTCACCCATCTAGTAATCAATGGTCTACTCGGATCTTAACTAATCCATAATACCTTTCAACGTCATATCACCCTGTTGTCTATTTCTGATCATCTCAAGAAAATTATTAATAATGGTAATGTTACCACAACTAATGTTAGTATCACGAAACTCTACATCTAGATGCAGATCCCTGAACTGCTCGAGTAATATCAATTCATCCATCATCATTACTGACATCTGAATTGCCTTCCTACTCAAGGCGTCAGTCACCACATTCGTCTTTCCTGGATGATAAAGTAACTAAAAGTCATAATCCTTTAGAAACTCCATCCATCTTCTCTATCTCATATTTAGCTCCTTCTGATCGAATAAATACTTTAGGCTCTTGTGATCACTAAAAACTTCAAATCTGACTCCATAAAGGTAATGTCTCCATATCTTGAGAGCAAACACCACTGCTGCTAGTTCTAAGTCATGAATAGGGTAATTCCTCTCATGAATTCTCAGCTGTCTCGACACATATGCCACCGCCCTTTTATCTTGCATCAAGACACAACCTAACCCTTGAATAAAAGCATCACAATATATTTGAAAAGGTTTAGTCACATCTGGGATCACCAACACTAGGGAACTAGACAACCTTCTTTTCAGCTCCTAGACACTCTCCTCACATATATTTTTCCAAAAAAAAGGTTGATCCTTACGGGTCAACTGAGTCAAAGGAGTTGCTACTTTAGAGAAACCCTCCATAAATTTCTGGTAATATCCGGCAAGTCCCACAAAGTTACGCACTTTCATCACTATTTTAGGGGGCTCCCATTTTAACACTGCATCTACCTTGGCAGGATCTACATATATCCCTTCTACCGATATTACATGTCCCAAAAACTGCACATGATCTAACAAAAACTCACATTTTGAGAGCTTGACAAACAACTATTTCTCTCTTAACATAGCCAACACCGCCCTTAGATGTTCCTGATGTTCTTCCCAAGTCCTAGAATAAATAAGAATATCGTCTATAAAAACAACAACAAACTTATCTAAATAAGGACGGAAGATCCTATTCATGTAGTCCATAAACACTGCAAGTGCATTCGTTACTCCAAATGGTATGACCACATACTCATAATGGTCATATCTTGACCTGAATGTCGTCTTCTATACATATTCTTCTTTAACCAGTATCTGATGGTATCCAAATCTCAAATCAATCTTAAAAAAGACTGATGCTCCCTGTAACTGGTCTAACAAATCATCAATCCTCGGTAACGGGTACTTGTTCTTAATAGTCACCATGTTTAGTTGTCGGTAATCAATACACAATCTGGAGTTCCCATCTTTCTTCTTTACTAGCAATAAAGGCGCGCCCTATAGAGATACACTCGGGCGAATGAACTTCTTTTCTAGCAAATCCTCTACTTGTTTCTTTAATTCAGCCAATCCTGTTGGATCCATCTGGTATGGTGCCATAAAGATTGGGCCTAAACCTGGAATTAGATCAATCCCAAATTCGACCTCTCTCTGAGGTGGCAGCCTTGGTATCTCATCTGGAAACACATCAGGAAATTTACTCACAACCGGTACCTCTTTCAGTATATTATCCTTCACTTCATCCATCTGAGTCAAGATCAGATAACACTGAGCTCCCTCTTGTAGCTCTTTTTGAACCTGTCGATCTGATGTAATAAACTCATATCCTGATTCCGGATGCACCAATCTCTTTTGTCTATAGTCAATCAAAATGCGATTGGTGGATAACCAATCCATCCTTAAGATCACATCCAAATCCTTGAAAGATAAACCGATTAAGTTCACCTTGTACTATCGTCCTTCTACGACAACTGGGCACCTCAAACACACATAAGAAGACACCACCAGTCCAGCTGTTGGGGTAGATACCCTTGTAGACCCCAAATCTTGCCCCGCCTTACAATAAAGAGCAGAAGTCCTCCGTTTGAAGATGGACAAGACTTCAAAGGGCCCCTAGACTTGTTTACTAGGCTCCATGTTAGGATATGAAGACTTTTTGTACACGAAAATAAGAGAATTCAGACCAGAAGTTCGAGATAGCCGTCCCATTTGGCCAGATGGCCATCTTGCCATCCATAAGACGAGACGACCATCTCGTTTGGCGAGACGACCGTCTCAAATGGCCAGACGGGCGTCTCGACCTATGAATGGCGAGACGGCTGTCTCGCCTAACAAGGGTCCAAACGGCCATCCCGGCCTGACTGGTGCAAATTCCTATGAAACATCCGCCTGCTTAGAGGCACCACTCAAAATCAACATATCCCCTAGTGGATTCCTGCCTACTTAAGAGACATTCATCAGAAATTCCCAGCAATCAACAAGCTGGATAACTAAAGGAAAAACTGAAAAACCAAATTTTCCCGGTACACCGGACGACTACATCAGAAAAATTACTCCCCATGGAGCTTGCGCATGAACAGAATTAGTAAGTCGCGCGACCGGGTCCACAAAAAGGACTCAATCCCAGGATCAGAGAGAACATTCTAAGGGTACTCATCAACCGCGGAATCAGAGAGAACATCCTGCGGAAAACTTATCAACCGTGAGGTCGAAGAGAACACCTTACAGACAAGTCGACCAAAGGATCAGAGAGAACATCCTACGGTCAAGTACTGCAAACTCTGCAAACCAGATGGGGGTTCGTACTCATCAACCAAGGGGTCAGCTACCGCATCAAAGGAGCATCCTGAGGTTTCCTACTTATCAGCTACGGGGTTAACTACTGCATCAAAGGAACATCCCAAGGCTACAACAACCAAATGGGGGTTCGTACTCATCAACTAATGGGTCAGCTACTGCATCAAAGGAGTATCCTGAGATTTCCTACTTGTCAGCTACGGGGTCAGCTCCCGCATCAAAGGAGCATCCCAAGGCTATAACAACCAAATTGGAGTTCGTACTCATCAATTAAGGGGTCAACTACCGCATCAAAGGAGCATCCTGGGAGCATCTCAAGGCTACAACAACCAGATGGGGGTTCGCACTCATCAACCAAGGGGTCAGTTACTGCATCAAAGGAGCATCCTGAGGTTTCCTACTTGTTAGCTACGGGGTCAGCTACGGCTTCAAAGGAGTATCCCAAGGCTACAACAACCAGATAGAGGGTTCATATCCATCAATCACACATTTATCGTCTGAAGGGTCAGCTACCGCATCGAAGGAGCATCCAAAGGACAACCGAGTAAAAGGGTTAACTCCTTCACCCTCCAGCCGATCTCTTGTCATATTGAGCCAACAGTCAGCTAATTAGGTAAAGGGGGGGGGGGGCAACTGTAGACCCCAAATCTTGCCTGGCCTTACAATAAAAACCAGAAGTCCTTTGTTCAAAGATGGGCAAGGCTCCAAAGGGCCCCTAGACTTGTTTACTAGGCTCCATGTTAGGATAGGAAGACTTTCTGTACACGAAAATAAGAAAATTCATACCAGAAGCCCGAGACAGTCGTCCCGTTTGGCCAGACGGCAATCTCGCCATCCATAAGGTGAGATGGTCGTCTCACCTTACGAATGACGAGACGGTCGTCTCACCTTACGAATGGCCAGACAGCCGTCTTGACCTATGAATGGCAAGACAGACGCCTCCCTTGACAAGGGTCCAGACGGCCATTCCAGCTTGACTGATGCGGATTCCTATAAATAGGGCCTCCATTTCTCATTCCAGGACACAATTTTCACACAGAATTCATAAGCTTTCACCCCTATACTCTATACACTTAACTATCTAAGCCTCGAAAGTCCGATTCTGAGGTTTTTAAGCAGTTTCAAGTAGTTCTTGTTCAAGAAAGGAGTGCCTGTTTAGAGTGTGGGATTGCCAAAAAGCATCCTTTTGTCCAAAATATATAAAAGCTTGTTTCGGAGGTTTCTTTTACATCTCTTCTCCTTTATTGCTTTCAATTACTGCTTTCTTTGTATGCATTAGTTATTAAGGTCATGTAGATAGCTATTTAAATTCTGCAATAAATAAATAAGATAAAAGTATAATTTCATTGTTTTTATTTTAAGAACGGTCCATCATAGGGAACCTGAAAGGGGCGTTGTGGGGGTGTTAATACATTCCCCACGCGTAACTAACTTCCTTACCCAACTCTTATTATAATGGCCAAAGTTGTTTTTTCTTAAAATCAACGCCTTCGTTTTCCTTTTCCAATGTTTTCGGTTAAAATATTGGTGGCGACTCTAGAACTCTTTACAAAAACTTCGCTCTTAGGGTAGTTCGGTTATCGTACATTCCAAGAGCGATGCCCCACATTTTTAAAAACAAACGCGAGTCATCAAAACCATCGTGTCGCTCCGACTGCCTCGTTTCGACGACGGTGACAACCCTCAATTCATAGGGTAGGTCACACACAAGTAACTTAAGTTTATCCATACAATTATCAGCAATAAAAAAATGGGTAGCACCTGAATCAAACAAAACTCGTAGAGGTATATCAGAGATAAAACACACACCTTGCACTAAATTCTATGACCTTGATGCCTCTGCTCCTGACAAGACAAACACTCGCCCTGCAGCTTTGGGTTTCGCCTCACTCCTCCTGAGTACTGATGATGCCCCAGCTGAGATTGTAGTACTAAGCTTCTGTGGGCAGTTTCTAGCCTTATGTTCTGGCCTCTGACAAGTGTAGCAAAGACCTGCTTGAGAAGTCTGGGAAGGAGTAGTGGAGACATTCTGTGGGCACTAATTCCTGTAATGAGGGCCTCCACATTGAAAACATTTCACCCCTGATACAGATCCCGATGATTGGGGTGCTGGAATAATGCTGCCACTCCTAAAGGACTAGGGGCGTGAATAAGACATCCTCCTCTCTGATCTACTACCCCCACTCGGGATCCCACTTGGGTGAGTCCTCATCACTCTGACTCCTCCCTCCTGGAGTCTCTCTATTGTCTTCGCTTTCTCTACCAGCTCTAGGAATCTCCTGATAGAGAAAGGAACCACCATGAGCTTGATCTCAAGCCCTCCTCAAACTTCCTGCAAAACCACTGTTCTGAATATGTACCTGTGTAGAAATGAGATAAGTGCTCAAATCGTACGGCGTAATCATGCACCATCATATTTCCCTATCTCAGACTCAGGAACTCAGTCTCCATTTGAAATCTAACACTGTCAGGGAAGTATTTCTCCAGAAATCTCTCACAGAAGGTTTCCCAATTACACACCTCCCCACGTGCAATCATCATCTTCTGAATCCTTGACCACCAGAACTCAGCCTCATCCACTAGTAAGTATTTTTTGAAGGTCAATTTCCTGTCCTCCAGGCATAAGGTAGCCTAAAAAATCTTCTCCACTTCATGCAACCACTTTTCTGCTGCATCTAGACCCAAATCTCCTCCAAAATGAGGCGGATTATGCCTCATGTACTCAGTCAGCCCCATCTGCTCTGATTGGTGAAATCCAATAGAGGATGACGCCATAGTTGGCCTCCACTGTGGGTAGGTAGCATGTTGCTGCATGACAACTGACAACATTTCCATTGCCCTGGCTAGGGCATCTACACTCGGCAGAGTAGGAGTAGGAGGTCGCGGTGCCATCCTATATTAAACACAACCATAAATACAGAGCAAACATTCACACACTCACACATCAGAGTATAATCACAACAGACTTATCATAGGTTCACTACTCATCCCCACAAATTTACAATGATACTAACGCTCTGATACCACAATTGTAACGACCCTAGAAATTGCTACTATAATGATACCTTCGCAAAATAGTAAACAAGTAAATAACAACATCTATATTACATTATATTACTTGTAATTGTAATATAGACTGAAATCCCGATTCATTGGCGGAACCTCAAAACATAGTAACATAATTTATTTTTATAGATACATGCAAAAGTAGCTCCCACAAAGCTACCCCACTGAACTATCCCTATTGTCCAGTAGTCGCATCCCCATCTCTCAACTCCTGATCTGTTCCTACATAAAAGTGATCATCGCAGTCTCATCCACATGGAAAAATAGGAGTAAGTATTAAATCATTCGATATAATAAAACATATATAGAAGTAATAATTACATATTATCATCAATTACAAATTTTCAATACATTAAGACACATTCCAGAAGTTCACCCTAATTATGCCCGAACTCAGACGCTATCATCTGTGGGCACATTGTGGTCGGCACTCACAGTATCATTCTAACCACTCTCCACACAGAGTAAGATTAATGGCACCCTTCATCACTCATACTGGAGTACCCCTCCGAGCGTGCCACCAATCATCCCCTCATCGACTTCTCACCACCTGATCTCGTAGTTTATCTAACCCAACTAATCAGTAAAGTCTGGGACCTCATTCAGAATTCTTCGACATAGTTATTACACTAATGTACAATATACCAACCCGGGTATCGTTCAAACACAACAAAAATCATTAACATCTGCCGGATTCTGGACCACTTGTCCTCACGGCTCATTCGGGTAAATAATAGTATTTGACTGATTCTGGGCACCAACCCTCCGGCTCAGTCTAGCCAATACATAACATCTCATGACCCACACACGTCACAACACATTGCTGAATCTTTCTAATTTCATTCTATATTTTAATTATTTTTCTTAACATACCTTTACTTTATTTCTAAAATTCCAATTATACCTTTAAATATTTTCTATTATTCCTTTTTCATCCCGAAATTATTAAATTACTATTTTGCCCTTAATCTTTTATTAAAATTCCATGTATGTCTCTAAATGACTATTTTACCCTTGGACATTTTTGAAAATTCCTTCCATGTCAAAATGACTATTTTACCCTTGGACATTTTTTAAAATTCCTTCCATGTCCCAAAAATGACTATTTTACCCTGGGACATTTTCAAAAATTTCTTCCATGTCCCAAAAATGACTATTTTACCCTTGGATATTTTCAAAAATTTCTTTCATGTCCCAAAAATGACTATTTTACCCTTAGACATTTTCAAAAATCCCCCTTATCCCTTTCTTCAACCTTGCAACTAGGAAGCCATGACACACATCCAGATTTTCAATTTTCAAGTTTCAGACAACCAAACTAGTTCCAAATCGAAATTAAATATGAAATATGTTCAGTTTAAGTAAAAAATAACGATTTTACCATATAATTCCTTAATTTCAAGAATTTCAACAAAATTTCAAGTTTTCAAATATGAAGAAAACTTCAACATCAGTCGTTCAAATATTCAGATTTCTACTTCTATTCTTTATTCACATAGTACCCAACAATTCAGTCTCATATATTGAATGAATTAAACTTCCCCTTACCTTGTGTGGTATTTCTACCGAAGCTTTCCCACTTAATTAAAGTTTTCTCCCGTTTCATTAGATCGTACACGAGTAGAGTATCATTTGCTTGAAATTTAGACGAAAGAAGAAAAAGGATGGGAGGAAGAATCACTTATTGCTGTCATTCCTTCCCCTTCGCATATATATAAAGAATTGGCGTGCAGAGGAAACTTCACTACAAAGTTTTTGCATAATAATATTATTATAATATATAAAAAAAAACATACGTCACATATGGTAACCAGAGACTGAAATTTTGATTAATAAACTAAATATTTTATTTCATATATATATATATATATATATATATTTAATTGTTTTTTTAATTAAATTTTCCTTTTTCTTTATAATTTTACGTATTAAATTTTATTTAGTTTCATTTACTTTATTTTTCTCTCTCTATCAAACCGTTCTTAGGAAAAAAAAACTGATCGAAATTTTTTATAACACTTTTTATCATTTTATGTTTTTAATTCAAATTTATTAAATTTTTAAAATAAATAAATCACAAAATTCATACAATATTTTGATTTAATTTCACCTTTTTAAAAATAGTTTTAGATATAATTTTAAAATAAATTGAAAAATTATTTAATAATTTTAAAAGACACATGAAAATTGGAAAACAAAATTAATACGATGAACATGAATCACAGTGAAATAGTATTTACTTAGAAAATATCGTTTTTGTATCAATTTTTTTAAATATAAATAATTTTAAAAATTTATTCTAATAAAATAATTATTAAACAAATTAATTATTTTTAAAAAATAAAATATGAAACTTATTTTGAAAATCAATAATAAAGAATTCCATACTTTTTCATATGTATAATTTTGGTTTTATTAATTTTTCTATCTCTTTCTTTTAATTAAATATTTTTAATTTTTACTATATTTCTTTAAAATTTTTTAATTCAATATATTTTCTATTTTCCACCTCATATTTTAGTCCAGGATTGCAATCAGGTTTTGAATAATGACTTTATATGTTAACCTCATATTTTTATATGTAGTAATGTAGTTTTGCAATTTGATATATTTTTATTTAGATTTTAGAATCTAACGTATATTTAGGTACGACCAACACTTTGGTATTAGTTAGATAAATTTAATATATATATATGTAATAATTATAAAAATTGGAGAAGTTACGTATCAAATGACTACAAACTCAACACAATATAGAAAAACTTGATTATTATATAATCATTTATAAAATAAGATATGTTATTTTACATAAATATAAATATAAAATATAAAATATGAAATATAAACATATTCATATCTAATAATAATAATAATAATAATAATTATTATTATTATTATTATTATTATTTTATAATCATAATTTTTCTTAATTTAGTAATTAAACAGTAAAAAAATTATATTATTAAATTATCGAACATAATATTAAACATTAAAACTTAACACACACACACACACATATATATATATATATATATATATATATATATATATATATATATATATATATATATGATAAATGGGTTAATTATTAAAAAATCTATGAGTAAATATTATTTTTTAACCCTTCCTCACACAAAACAAAACAAATAATATTTGTATTTTATAAATAGAATATTACTATGCTCACTAATTTGTATATTAATTAGTTATTACTAACTAGTATTTAAATATTAACTAGTTTATTAGATGACTAGGTAGTATTTCGTGTCAATTAATAGGAAAAAATGTTTATGAATTTAAGTAGTTATGAACTTTATCATCATAATATCCTCATTTTTTTTCAGCATAACCTTATTTTTTATGAACTTTGTTATTTATTTTTTATGTTAAAAACTTTATTATAATAATATGATTTATTAACAGATATTGAATATAAAAAAATTAATAATTATAATAATAATAATGATAATAATTATGATAAAAATAAAAAAATTATGAATATTTATAACTATACTCTATAAATATTAATTTTAATAACATTTTAAACTTATAAAGGCTCACTTAAATATCAACTTAAAATCCTCACAAATGAACTAGTATTGGTAATGTTTCCAATAATTTAATTTTAATAATTTAGTATTATTTCATATACATTTTGTAATTATTTCATTTTCAATAATTTATTTGCACGCTTTATATTTTTCTAATTTTTTTTTTCATCTTTAGTTATGGACATATACATTTGCATAATGTCTCTTTATATATAATCGTTTTCGGATAAAATATATTTATGAAGTATAAAATTTTACGTAATTTTATAATTATATTATTATTTTGAGTAAAATAATTTTTATATATAATATATATGATAATTATATTCAGTATAATTAAATAATTTATTTAATTTATATATTATGAATTATTTTATTAATTTTTAATTATTATTATTATTATTAGAGAGAATATTAATTATATATTATGTGAATAATTTTATATATATTCATGTCTTGAGTTTAAATATTATTTAATAATATTGATCAAAATAAGTTACTCACATATAATTAAAATTTCATTCAAGGCAATTTCATTAATAATATATACATGTAATATAATTTTTTATTTCCTTAATAACGAGGATTAAAAGTTTAAAATAATAATTATATTATATAGATTTATATAAAATGTTTAAATTATATTAAACATTAATATTTATCATAATTATTATATATAAAAAAATTTATTTTTAATTAATTTTGTTTAAAATAAAAATTTAATTGATTAAATTTAATCATATATTCATGAAAATATCTATTATAAATAACGAAATACTTTTAGAAAGTATAGTTTTTTTTTCAAATATTCATGATATTATGTGGATAGATGAAATAATCATTATCAAGTATATATTGTAAAACATGATGTAGTTTTCCTACGTTCTTAATTTATTATGGAAAACTACTCTACAGGATCTTTAGATTATTGATTTTCTCAACATAACATACATGAATCATAATAAGAAGACTAACCTTGATCCATGAGAATATATTCTTTAATCTTCTCGTTCTCCAATCTCTTTTTCTCAATCTATCTCTTTGTCTTTCTTTCTCTTCTCACGCTTTCTTGATGGTTTACCGTGAAAAAAAACTTATTGACTAGAGACAGAACCCTTATTCCATTTTATTAACCAGCGTCCATCCAGTTGGTTACCGTAATGTAATATTTTATTTTATCTTTATTTTATTCTAACTTCAGATAATAACCAATAGGTCCTCATATTTTATTAAATCACATTTGGGCCCATTATTATATTTCACATGAGTCACATAATGGAATGAATTAATTAAATTAATTCTAACATTCTCCCACTTAACTCATGTGATGTCATAAGATTCTATGATTTAATACTTAAGTCATAATGCGCATTAAAGGACCTTACATAAATTGGTTCTATCATTATTCATAATTAAAGATATAGCTATAACAAGAGTCATGGCGGTTACATGTCATTCAATCGACAGGCTCCCTTCCATGTACCGCTATATTATCTCTTTCTCCTTAATATGACTTTATAATGAGAAGTTCATAATGGGTTCAAACATAATATCATTTTAATAATAATAACATAATTTGTTTTTTTCATCATAATTTGCATGCATATAAATAAAGAAGAAAACACAAATGTCAGAAACTTATACATTAAAGATCTCAGAGTGTCACATAAGCATTAATAATAACATTAACATTCAACATTCACTAGTGAACATAATGCCCACATTCATTATATGGCCAGCAAATAATTTGGGCGATAATCCCTTTGTTAAAGGATCAACAATCATAAGATCAGTGCTAGTATGTTCTATTGACACTCTACGTTTCTGAACTTCTTCTTTAACAACAAAGTATTTCAATTCCATATGCTTAGCACCTTTGGAATACTTGTCTTTCTTAGAAAAGAAGACTGCTGCGGAATTGTCACAATAAATTTTCAGTGGCTTGGCAATGGTGTCGACTACTCCAAGTCCTGAAATAAAATTCCGCAACCAAATAGCTTGAACTGTGGCCTCAAAGCATGCCACAATTTCAGCTTCCATGGTGGATGCAGCAATGACAGACTGCTTCGCACTTTTCCATGAAATTGCTCCTCCAGTTAAAAGATACACATAACCAAATGTAGACTTTCGTGTATCCATACAACCAATAAAATCTGAATCTGTATATTCAATCACCTTAAGGTGGTCAACTTTCTTATAAGTAAGCATGTGATTCTTTGTTCCTTGTAAGTATCTTAAAACTTTCTTTGCAGCCTTCTAATGATCCAGTCCAGGATTACTCTGGTATCTACCCAGCATACCAACTACAAAGCTAATATCTGGCCTCGTACATGTTTGAGCATACATCAAACTGCCAACAATAAATGCATAAGGGATATTTTCCATCTGTTTCCGTTCCAAGTCATTCTTTGGACATTGCATGAGACTAAATTTGTCTCATTTCTATATTGGAACGGAAGATGCTGAACACTTCTCCATTCTGAATCTCTCTAAAATTTTATTAATATATGCTTTCTGAGACAAACCTAACAGTCCTTGTGATTTATCACAGAATATTTGTATTCCTATCACATAGTATGTCTCACCCATATCTTTCATTTCAAAGTTGTTAGAGAGAAACTTCTTAGTCTCACTTAATAGACCAAGATCATTAGTCGCAAGCAAGATATCATTAACATACAGAATCCGAAATATAAACTTGCTCCCACTGACTTTCAGATATATACACGTATCAACAGTGTTTTCCTTAAATCCAAAGGACATAATAGTATTGTTGAATATAGAAGAAATAGAGTTTGAGATTAATCTCCCTTATGTATAAATCACACATAGGGTAGTCTATTTATAGTAGAGAGATACAACTAAAAAAGTAACTGAAAGTAACAGAATAAACAGAAGATATTATTTGATATTATGGTTAATATCTAACAATATCTTAACAATATTAAATAATATCTAAACAATATCTAACACTCCCCCTCAAGCTGGAGCATACAAATCGTATGTGCCAAGCTTGTTACAAATATAATCAATTCTAGGACCCCGTAAAGATTTAGTAAAAATATCTGCTAACTGATCACTTGAGTTAACAAACTCAGTCTTGATGTCTCCAGACATAATCTTTTCTCGAATGAAATGACAGTCAATCTCAATGTATTTGGTCCTCTCATGAAAGACAGGATTAGAAATAATATGAAGAGCAGCCTGATTGTCACACACAAGTGACATTTGAGTGACATCTCCAAATTGTAACTCTCTAAGCAATTGCTTGAGCCAAACAAGTTCACAAGCAGCTGAGGCCATAGCTCTATATTCTGCTTCTGCACTAGATCTTGCCACAACACTTTGTTTCTTACTTTTCCATGAGACCAAGTTACCACCAATGGAGACACAATATCCAGATGTAGATCTTCTATCCGAAGGAGATCCTGCCCAATCAGCATCTGAGTAGCAAACAACTCTTGTATGGTTATTAGAATCATATAACAATCCTTTTCCAGGAGATCCTTTAATATACTTTAAGATATGAATGACTGCATTCCAATGATCTTCACATGGGGAATTAAGAAATTGGCTTACCACACTGACTGCAAAGGAAATGTCAGGACGAGTAACTATAAGATAATTCAATTTTCCAACCAATCTTCTATACTGTTCAGGATTAGGTATAAGCTCCCCCTGATTTGGTAAAAGTTTAGTATTGGGATCCATGGGCGTATCAACAGACTTTGAATTCATCAACCCAGTTTCCTCTAAAATATCCATGGCATACTTCCTCTGAGATATAACAATACCATCATTGGACTGTGCCACCTCAATACCCAAGAAATATCTAAGTTTGCCAAGATCTTTGGTCTGAAAATGGTGACAGAGATGTTGTTTCAACTGAGAGATGCCATGGTTGTCACTACCTGTAAGAACGATGTCATCAACATATACTATCAAGTAAACACATCCAGCACTTGAGTGTTGATAAAAGACAGAGTGATCTACTTCACACCGAGTCATACCAAATTGTTGAACAACCTTGCTAAACTTTCCAAACCAGGCCCTAGGAGACTGTTTTAGGCCATATAGGGATTTGCGAAGACGACATACCATCTCAGAAGACTCCCCCTGAGCAACAAACCCAGGAGGTTGCTCCATATAGATTTCTTCTTGCAAATCACCATTGAGGAAAACATTTTTAACATCTAGTTGATAAAGAGGCCATTGTTGAAGAGCGTCCATGGCGATAAATAAACGAACAGAAGTCATCTTTGCCACAGGGGAAAAGGTATCTCCATAATCCAACCCAAAAATTTGAGTATAACCTTTGGCCACAAGACGTGCTTTGAGGCGATCAATAGTACCATCAGGTCCAACTTTGATAGCAAACACCCACCTGCAACCAACAACAGATTTCCCAGATGGTAACGAGACCAATTCCCAAGTTCCACTATTATGAAGAGCACTTAGTTCATCTAACATGGCCTGACGCCAACTAGGATGAGCTAAAGCTTCACGGACAGTTTTTGGAATGGTCACAGAAGAAAGAGAGGAAAGACATGTATAAAAAGGTAATGACAGTCGATGATAACTCAAACCAATATAATGAGGAGAGGGATTACGTGTAGAACGGATACCTTTTCGGAGGGCAATGGGAAGGTCAGACTCAGGTGTCACATCCGGAGGAGACAGAGTAGTTGGCACTTGAGTAGAGTCACATGGTGGTGGTTGTGATTGGTTTCAGCAACTATAAACCTGAAGAGGTAGTGAAGAAGAAGTTGACTGCGGAGTAGAATCTAATGGTGAAGAAGACACAGTTAGAGGGTCACAAACAACAGGAACATTAAATGTACTAGGAGTGTTGACAATATTGGATGGAGACAGAGGTGAAGATTGACTTTTAAAATAAAAAGAGAACTCATCAAAGGTGACATCTGCAGACACAAAATAACGGTTAAGGAGTTAGACGACTGATGGATAACAGGTTAAAAGGAGACCCAGGGACATAAAGAACATTATCAATGGTTAAAGAAGGGAAAAGTTTAACAGTTCCAACACCATGAGATGATACTCTAGAGCCATCAGCTAGTGTAACAAAAGGTAAAGGATCAGGAGAGGATAAAGAGGAGAATAAAGATTTGTTACCAGTAATATGATCAGTGACTCTTGAATCAAAAACCCAAGGACCAGAAGAAGATTGGGTCAGACCAGCAAAAGATGTACCTGTGTGTGCGACAGACACAGTGGAACTAGAAGACTGTTGATCCTTATACCATTTGAGAAATTTGTTGAACATAGCAGGTGTGTCTGATGAAATAGAAGAAGGAGGATCCTCAGCAGATAAAGGTGGGAAAAAATCAATCTGAGCAACTGCAGTAGATCGAGTAGGACGACCATGTAATGCATAACACTTGTCAATCTTGTGACCTAGTTTGCCACAATGTTCACACTCATATAATGCATAACACTGGTCAATCTTGTGACCTAGTTTGCCACAATGTTCACACTTAGGATGCCCTTTTCCCTGTTTGCAAGGGCGAGTTCGATCATCACGGTGAGATACCAATGCAGAAGAATCATTAACAGAAGTAGGTGTGTCAGGGTTGAGTTTTGCTGGTATACGCAAAAAAGTGGAGCAGGTCGATGTCAAGGTGGGTACAACCGAAGAACTCAAAATCTGATCACGAATATGTGAATATTGATCAGCAAGTTCGTGTAATGTCCCTAGCATGAAGAACTTTGATCGTTGTCCTATCTCGGTGGCAGGGTCGGGGGAAGGAGGCAATAACTCATTGAACTCATGAAAAAGAGCATGAATTTTGCCCATATAATCAGTCATAGAATCTTGATGTTTAGAGGCAATAACATCTATAAATTTAGAACAGACATCATAGAGACGTTGAGTATCATTGGTGTATAATAACTTGGCATGTTCCCAGATTTTGGCACATGTTTCGTAGGAACGAAAAATTTGTTTTAACGAAGGATCAAGAGTACCCTTGAGAACCACGCACAATTGAACATCAATGGTGTCCCAACGGTCTTCCTCACCAGGAGTGAGAGTAGGTGCTTTCGGGGCAAGATGATCAAGGTACTTCTGACTCTTAAGCCATAATCTGACGTCTGATGACCATGTGGCATAATTAGGGCCAGTTAACTTGTCAATGGATAAGTACACATTAACATAGTTAGTGTAGATGGAAGGATCAGACGTAGTACTGACAGAATTGGAAGTACTAAAAAGAGCGGAAGAACTCATAAAGGGCGAAGGCGATAGTGACAGTGGCGTGAACCAGTACACCAGGTAAGTTCCCAGGAAAGAGAGGTGGGTCACTAATGGACACGCTTAAATACCAAGTCTTTCCTTGTCAGAACTTTCCTAGACATGCACTTTCACACTACCAAATAACCGACAACGATAGCGGCGGTGGTGACGACTTCAATAATGGTCAAAGACAAAAAAATTCAAAATAACCTTAAGCTCTAGATACCATGTTGAATATAGAAGAAATAGAGTTTGGGATTAATCTCCCTTATGTATAAATCACACATAGGGTAGTCTATTTATAGTAGAGAGATACAACTAAAAAAGTAACTGAAAGTAACAGAATAAACAGAAGATATTGTTTGATATTATGGTTAATATCTAACAATATCTTAACAATATTAAATAATATCTAAACAATATCTAACAAGTATCATTGAACTTAAGATACCATTGTTGAGGAGCTTGTTTAAGTCCATATATTGATTTCTTAAGTTTACACACCATATGTTCATTTCCTTCTTCAATAAACCCCACTGGTTGATTCATATAAACATCCTCCTCTAAATCTCCATTCAGAAAAGTAGTTTCAACATTCATTTGATGCAACTCAAGATCATAATGAGTTACTAATGCCATGATAATTCTAAAAGAATCTTTCTTAGAAACAGGTGAAAATGTTTCCTTATAATCAATACCATCTTTCTAAGTAAAACCTTTGGCAACAAGACGGGCCTTGTAACGTTCAATATTGTCATGAGAGTCACACTTAGTCTTAAAGACCCATTTACACCCAACACTCTTACATCTTTCTGGCAATTCCACAAGATCCCATACACCATTATCTGTCATTGATTTAAGCTCATCTTTCATAACATCTAACCATTTGTCAGAATTATCACCATTAATGGCGTCTGAAAATGAAACTGGGTCATTATCAATACTTAAGTCATTTTCTGACTCTTGTAGATAAACCACGTAATCATTCGAAATAGCAGACTTTCTTTTTCTGTGAGATCTTCTTAATACTATTTCTTGTGATTGTTTTATTATTAGTTCATTGTTAATCTCGAGATCATTAATTTGTTGCTCTTCTTGATTGTTGTGTGATTCTACAACATTTGGAACAATAACTCTTGAAGATGTACTAGTTATTTGAACTTGTACTCTAACGTCCTTAATCTCCACATTTCGTGAAGCTTCACTCCCACTGGTTTCACCATTTTCAAAAAATCAAGCATTTTCAGTTTCAACAATTCTTGTACTATGGGTAGGACAGTAAAACATATACCCTTTTGATTTTTCTGGATAACCAATGAAATATCCACTAATTGTTCATGCATCCAGTTTTTTTTCTTGCGGATTATAAATTCTGACCTCTGCCTGACTACCCCAAACAAACAGGTGTCTCAAACTAGGTTTCCTACTTTTCCATAACTCAAAATGAGTCTTTTGAACAACTTTACTAGGAACCCTGTTCAACAAATACATGATAGTCTTTAAAGAATACATCCACAATCATACAGGTAAACATGAATTACTTAACATACTCCTAACCATATCAAATCATAGAAGTACGCTTAAATAAACTGAAACAACCATTCCCAAACTTAAAAGAGTATCCAGCAACATCAAGCTTAGACAAAGAAACTAAATTTCTAATGATACTAGGTACATAAAAAAGTATTGTCGTCGCCGTCAGAAAAGGCGGTCGGAGCGACGCGATGGTTTTTAATTGACTCGCGTTTTCTTTGAAAGAAACGGTCCAACGCCTTTAGGTCGTCCGATAACCGGACTAGACCTAAGGGCGAGGTTTTCGAATAGGTTCGAGGAGTCGCCACCAGTGTTTTAACCTTAAACACTGAAAAAGGTAAAAAAAGAAAAGGCATTGGTTTTATAAAAAACCAACTTTGGCCATTACAACCAGAGTTAGGTAAGGGAGTTAGTTACGCGCGGGGAAGGTGTTAGCACCCCCACAACGCCCCTTTCGAGTTTCCTATGATAGACTAATTTAGGAAATAAATACTTAAAGAAATTACATTTTTACCCCATTATTTGATCTACTTACAGAGTTTAAATATCTACATGGCTCTACTATCTAATGCACATAAAGAAAACGGTAAATAAAGCAGTAAAAGAGACAAAGAATAGAGAAGAAACCTTCGAAGCAAGTTTTGTATTAACTCTTCTAAAACGTGAGGTCGCTTTTTGGCAGTCCCTGCACTCTACAAGTATACTCCTCTCCGCAAAACACTGAAAAAGTCACTCAACCGAGGGCCGGATGCCTCAAAAAGAGACTTCCTTAACCGATTTCAACTTTAACGGAAATCGGAGAGCTCCCTCGAACCCCAGAATAATGCTCGGGGTCACCCTCAAGTGCCAAGAGGCTTCCCAGAGAGTGGAGGAGTGGAAAAGGTGTGAAAATTCGGAGGAATGAGGTCCCTTTTTATAGGGATGCGGGCCAGGAAAGTCGGACGACCGTCTGGACAAAGCGGACGGTCGTCCAGGGCAAAAAGTGGCCATGGACGGCCGTCTATGTAGTGTGGACGACCGTCCATGGTGACTTTTTGCCATGGACGGCCGTCCAAGGTAAGTGGACGGTCGTCCATGACCTAAAAGTGCCATGGACGGCCGTCTGCTTGCCATGGACGGCCGTCTGCCTGCTCTGGACGGCCATCCGCCTGTTTTAGACGGCCATCTGCTGTCTCCGGCTGTTTTCCCGATTTTTGATGCCTCTAAAAACCTTTCCTATCCTAAATGGAACCTATAACAAGCTGCTAGGGATTTAATAGAGTCTTAACCATCTTCGGAATGAGCGATCTTCGGCTTTATTAGGAGTCCGGGCAAGATTTGGGGTCTACAAGTATCCATAAGGTCTAAGTGATATCCAGTGTCAAGGATTAAACGATAAGTTCCGACAACTTCTACTGGAACCTTGACTTTATTTCCCATGAAGACGAACTTCTCATTTGGGTTTATGGTTTGGGTTGAAAGGAATCCTTGCATTACATTAGAAACATGAGTCGTACATCTAGAATTAATCCACCAAGTATTATGGGGAACTTAAGTTAAATTTGATTCAAAACATACGTAAGCACTATGCTCACCTTTCTTTTCGAACCAAGCTTTACACTTTAAGCAGTCCTTTTGAAAATGTCCAGACTTACCACATAAATGACATTTGTCATTTTTCTTTTGAATGTTAGTAGATGACTCGTTAATCTTTAATTGTCCTTTATCATTTCCATGTTCTTAACAACTTTCTTTTTAATTCCTTAATTTTTCACGTAATGAATAGAGTGACTTCTTAGGTTCTTGAGTCTGGTCTCCTCCTGGACTACATACTATACAATATATGCACATTCCATTTGTCTTTCGTGGTGTTATAGTTCATCTGGAACGAACCATACTCAGGCGGTAACGAGTTCAAAATGAACTGCACAAGAAAATTTTCTTCTACTGCCATTCCAAGAGACTTGAGTCTTGTTGTGATATTTGTTATTTCAATTACATGTTCATGCATACTACGAGAACCATCAAACTTCATGGTGGTCAACGTACTCATCAATGTCCCAGTGAGGGATTTGTCAGCAGTTTGAGAGCACTCTTCCACAAATTTCATAAATTCTTCCACGTCCTTAGTTTTGGAATAAAGCATACTTAATATTGTTTGCAATACTCATTCGCATAAACATAAGACTAAGTCTATTTGAACTTTTACAAACTCTATAATGAGTTTTCTCTTTGTTGCTACTAACATTAGTGATATCAGCCGGTTTTTCAACTTGGAAAGCCAAATCAAAATCCAACTCACCTAAGTGAAATTGGACTTTCTCACTCCAGTCAGGAAATTTAATCTATTGAAGACTGGAATAGACGAAGTAAGCAAATGTAAAAATACATAAACAAATACTTCAATTAACACATGCCTAACATTAATGCTTTGAGTCATAAAAACTAAACATAAATACAGATTCAAACATAAATAATCATTCTATGCATACTAATGTTCTCCTTTGGGAGATCCACTAATACACAAACATAATTATGCTAATCTTTTTATAACATTAATGATAATTAAAATATGCATCAACTAGAATCACCTAATACCTTTGAGTATATAAATAAAACTAGTGACGCACACAAAATTAACTACTTTCATGTTCATTAATTATAATAACAACTAACCAACCTTTGGGTGATCCTGAAATGCCTTATAATAATGAGCTTCAATTAACCCATAAATCATTATTCATAATTTTAGCATTCATACTGTGGGTAATAGAATAAAATCACTAATAATTTGAAATCAAAATAACCTTAAAATTTTGACCACTTTGGTTACTAACAAAATTTATCATACTTAATTTCAAATAAATAACATCTTTCATTGCTATTAACCATTCATAACATTTTTTTTATTAGTTTTAATAAATATGTACATTATTCACATAATAAAATATTATGTGCCATAAATAAAATTGAAACTCATAATTTCAATTTTCATCCTAAGATTGATTTTCAATCTAAGAACTTTATTTGCATTTCACGTAAAAGTGAAATTGTCATCTATTCAAAACTTTTATGAATAATTTAAACACAGCGAAAATAATACAATTCAGTTTGCAAAACAAAATTCATTCATTTATCAATGTTTACATTACAGGTACATTAACAAAGTTTCACAGTACCTTAACAAAGTTTTACAGTACATTAACAAAGTTTTACAGTACCCTTAACAAGCTTACAGTACCCTTAACAAAGCTTACAGTACACTTAACAAAGCTTACAGTACACTTAACAAAACTTACAATACCCTTAACAAAGCTTACAGTACCCATAACAAACAAAACTTATAGTACCCATAACAAACAAAGCTTACAGTACCCATAACAAACAAAGCTTACAGTACCCATAACAAACAAGGCTTACAGTACCCATAACAAAGCTTACGAGTACCCATAACAAAGCTTTACAGTATGAGTATATTATACAACTCACCTTAACATAAAAATAACTATTTAATTATTCTTCACCCACATAAAAAAATATGTACTTACAAAATAATATTATAAATAATATAATATAATATATGAAACCTACACGTGGTCTCTACGCAAGTTTATCATTCTTCCATCATAATTATAACATTTCATCATAATGTCTCATCATAATTATAATATACAATAAAACTAATTTCATACATGATTCACCCTAACCCTATCACATCAGTTGTCTTTTCAATTAAAATCAATCACGGTTTCATTCACGCATAGGGACTATAAAATTGATTTCAATTTGAACTTGAAAACATAATTAGTGTTTATTCCTTTATTTAATTTTGAGAAAAATAAATTTGGGAATAAATTAGGGTTCATACTAATCTGATAGAGAAATCCCAAAATTCATAATTAGGGTTTATCTTAATTTGGGAAAAATTTAATAGTTGGAAAAACTTTCATACAAGGAAAATCATAAATCTAATAATCAGTGCTCTAATACCACATGTAAAACATGATGTAGTTTTCCTACGTTCTTAATTTATTATGGAAAACTACTCTACAAGATCTTTAGATTATTGATTTTCTCAACATAACATACATGAATCCATGAGAATATATTCTTTAATCTTCTCGTTCTTCAATATCCTTTTCCCAATCTATCTCTTTGTCTTTCTTTATCTTCTCACGCTTTCTTGATGGTTTACCGTGAAAAAAAAAAAACTTATTGACCAGAGACAGAACCCTTATTCCATTTTATTAACCATCGTCCATCCAGGTTGGTTACCGTAGTGTAATATTTTGTTTTATCTTTATTTTATTCTAACTTCACATAATAACCAATATGTCCTCATATTTTATTAAATCACATTTGGGCCTATTATTATATTTCACATGAGTCACATAATGGAATGAATTAATTAAATTAATTCTAACATATATAACTAATTAATTAATAAGTTAACGGTAGATTTGTTAATTTAATAATATTAGTTTTTACTGTATTAACAAAATTTGATAATAAAAACATGTAAAACATACACTTTTTACATTAATATAACAAATATATTATTAATGAAAATTGAACATTGATCTCTATCCAAAAAATAATTATTTTAGTAGAAAGACTCTAAAATTTTCTTCTTGTGACCATTTTTTAGCAGCACTTACAAGATAATGATATAATTTTTTTTTCAAAATAGAATTTTGCTTCTTTCTTTCCATGCAAGTTGAATCCTTTTACTAATTTTTTTTATGCAAATTGCACCTTCATATTTAAGTCTGTTTCTTTTATTTATTATATTTCATCCCATCCTTGTCTATTTTGCAAATCATTTCTATTATTCAATTATATCAAATCAACTTAATTTTACATTGACTTTTTCTTGATTATTGTTATAGGGACTATTCAATTTCTAATACTTTTTCATTGTAGTTTTTAAATTAATCTTATCAAGACTAATTACTTATATTATATTTTGATATTTTTTTATTGTAGTTTTTAATTTGATGTTATGCGAGTGACAGATATTATTATTGATTTTGGGGTTAAATAATATATTATTAATAAATAAATATAAAAGGAAGAAAGGAGATGAAATGGTGAAAATATAAAATTGTAGATATATACTTAAATATATTAAATGATCATAAAGTTTGAGGCGAATAAAATCATAAATTATATGAGAGTTACTGAGGAGAAACTGAGAGGATAAAATTGTAAATATACAAGTAAATATATCAAATGTTCATTAAGTTTGGGGGAGCCAAAATCATAAATTACATACGAGTTACAAAACTTTAGAGGGCTACGACCCCCTCAGCTTTCAAGAAGATTATGGAATCACTTATATTCGTATATATAAAGATATTATAATTATAATTATAAAGAATATGAAATATATGCTGATATAGTGGTCATTGCATTCGTATTTATGGTGACTAATTTCTTTTTGTCTGAGTTTGATAAAGAAAAATTATGTTAATTAAGTATGAATATGAATATGAATTTTTTTCTTTTAAAAGGTAATAAAGATGAATAATACAATCTCTCTCTTAACCCATTCTCCACTTTGGATATGATTTTATACATAATATATATTAATAAGGACGAGACAAGTTGAGAAAATCTGAAATCCAAAAACAAAAATGATAACTTAATTTCTAGCACCAAGATGGAAAAAAAAGAAAAATAGTTAAAATAATTAAGATGGAATTCGAGAAAATAAAATCCGCCTCCTCTCAGTTGTATTGTCATGTCTATGTATAAAATAACTTATTATTTAAATAAAATATATAGAATAAATTATTGTTTAAATAAAGAGGTTTTCAAATAATTTCTATATTTATGCATGTATATTTATATATTTAATAGATATATATTTATATCTTTTTATATACATAATAACATAAATAAATTATATATATATATATATATATTAACTATAAATAATATTTCTTTTATAAAAATATATAAATATTTTTATTATATATTTAATATATTTGTATATATTTATAAATAATAAACCTTAAACCCTAAACTCTAAACATATTTATACATTTAACAAATACATATATATATATATATATATATATATGATAATATATTTTTTATATAATATCTAAGTATTTATTTAATAAAAAAGATGTTTAGTAAATAAATATAATATTTATACAAAAAATAATTTTATTTAATTTCGATATAATATAAAATAGATTTGGTATAAATATTTTGTTAAAATTCTGTATAAATAAAAATTTTAATTAGATAATTTGAGTAAGATATACGGTTTGAATTAAAGTGAATTGATATTTTAGATATTAAATGGATGAAATATGAATAAGCAACGAAACATGAATAAACAAGTTAAAAAACCACAAATAAGTAGAATAATTATATATTTAATGGTTATAATGCCATATTACAAAACTATAATAGATTTATCTATTAGAAGTTGATCCCCTAAGGTTAGGGTTATGTGGACAATGATTTCTTGTGTGACCTGGAGTGTGACAATAAGAACATTTCTTTGACTGACCTTCTTCGCAGATATCCATTTCAGTCCTAATTCGTGTTGATTTTGGACGACCTTTGGAACTTCTTCTTGTTGCTGGGTTTGGGCAAAGTTGTGGGATTTGATGTGATGACCAATAATCTTCGTGCCTAAGCTCCCCAAATAAATTGTCATACACTTTGTTGACTACATCTAACTTGTAAACAAGATTGATGTACATCTCATAATCATGGTGCGCATGTTTGCACGTTGTAACCACATGAGAACATGGTAGATGAAGTTTTTGGAACTTCCCACAATCACACTAAGCTTCATCTAGTCTAACAACAAAATTACCAGCAGGTCGAACTTCTCTTGGGTTGACGATCTTCTCCACCAAGAATCTTGTGTTGTTTCTATCGAATTCAAGCACCCTATGAGTGTTTGATTTTGTATAAGAATCTTGTAAGACCTTTGATGCAACTTCTGAATGGACATGACCAACATTAATCATTGTTGTGATTTGCCTCCCTCTTTCTGTGAAAAATTGGTTGCATCTTGTGTATGTGGCCATGACCATAGAGGAGATTGGTAAATTCCTTGTGTTTCTTTAGGACTGAATTGATGAATTCGGCTAAGTTGGTTGTTAGGTGACCCCATCTTCTAACCTGGAATTTCGTCAATCCAGGTTGTTGCTTCTAGATTGGCTTGTCTTATGATGTTGTAGTAGTAGTTTGCTCTTGGCTTAGTCATTACATATGCTGCATATTTAAGTAATAAAAGTTAACATAGAATAAACAATATGACATAGTAAAACAATTTAGATAGAATAAAAGTTGTTACCCATATTGACAAGGTCTTTTTTGAGAGTTGCATTTTTGAATTTTCTCATAAAATTTTGTGCAATATGTCGAATGCAGTACACATGCATACAATTACCATCAGTTCATCCACTCTCAGGTCTTGTGTACGCTGCATGAATTGAGTCGTGATGATTTGAAATTAAGCACAAATTGTCCTAAGGTGTGACATACTTCCCAATTACCGTAGGCATTTTCAATTGCTTGCTATTTTGCTAACCAAGCATTTTTGTATGTCACTATTTATCCAACTGAGGATTTGATATGAACAATAATAGTTGCAATAGGGGGTAGAAGGATTTGCGTCCACAATTTCATGAATATGTTGCGAAATTATGCGTAACCCCAACTTATTGTGATCTTGTGATATCAAAGGCGTAGTACATGTGTAGGCTTCTTCTATCTTTCGAATCTCCCAAAATTGTTCCTTGGTGCCCAAGATCACTTGACACTTTAAATTGCAATGACTCTCAACACACTTCACTCTTGATCTGGTAGTGTTAGAATGTATGACTTTGTAGGTACAATGATTCATTATGTGAAACCTGTTAAGTGCTTTAACTACTTCTTCCTTGTTTTGGAAATGCATTCCCTTAAATAATGATCCAGGTGGATGTTCCACTGATTCATGGTCAAATGCATCACCAAACTCACTATTTTGTTCATAAAGAAGTGTGGTATAGGTTTCAAAATGTTGGGGAGAGATGTATGGATGGGGTAAATGATGTTGAGATTGTTGTTGTATGGGAAAACCTCTAAGTTGTCATAGTCCTCATGTGCATGTTGTGTGAGGATGTCGTCTTTATCATCACTAAAAGGTTTTAAAGATGCTGAAAGAAATCCTAAAGTCTCATTTTCATGTAAAAAAGAAGGTAATGGTGTTGTGATATCATTGGTGAGGGAGGGAAAAACATTTGATGTAGATGGACCAGTTAGAAGCTCGCTATATGGTTGTACATCAGCTTCCCATTGCCCTAAATAGGTGTTGTTCAAATCAAATGTTTGTTTTGTGGGTTGTGTTTGTGAGTGATAATGTTGATTTTGGTATTGGTTAGGAACAAAAATATTACCTCGATAGTAGGTTGTACATATCTCAGTTCCGACCGATATTGAGTTTGCGTTTTGTATGTCGATTAACCCTTATAAATCTTCGTCGTCTTGAAGCGTAGTTGCAGTATAATACGCATCTGAGCCATAAACTCTGATGGGGTATCTGTACGTGATGGTTGAAAGTTATTCATGGGGAGATCAACCACATTTTTGTAAAACCATTTGTTTTAAATGCTCAAATGTCATTTTTTTATGAATACACATCATGATAACAATGTTACTATGAAATAAAACCCCCGTTTGAGGGCAAGTCATAATGTCACCATCATCAAAGATAATTACTTGAATGAAAGAATCCATATGAAAGAAAAAAATAATACAAATGATGAAAGTGTAGAAGGTTAGAGAGGAGATAGAGGAAGTCTGAACTTATGAGAAATTGGTGTGGGGAATGATGGTAATGTACGAGTAATTAGTGTGAGAAGTGATGGTAAAATAGACTTTATACAGTAGTGAGTAACACAAGAGTTAGGTAGTCATGTGATTGGTAGAAGAGTTTAGGTAGACATGTGAGTGACATAAGAGTTAGATAGTCATGAGTGATATGAGAGTTTAGGTAGACATGTGAGTGACATAAGAATTATGTGGTCATGGTAAGTAAGTTTAGATATGCATGCGAGTGACATGAGAGTTAGATAGTCATGTGAGTGATAGAAGAATTTATGTAGGCATGTGAGTGACATAAAAGTTAGGTGGTCATATGAATGATAAGTAAGTTTAGATATACAAATATATGTATTTATTAAATATCTTGTTATATACATACATATATATCTATATATATATATATATATATATATATATATATATATATATTATAAATCCATATTTATTAAATTTATTTAAATATAAAATCTATAATATTGTAATTTATTTGTATTTTTCTAATTTTTTACATCAAAGTTATTATTAAATAAATTATTATTCATACAATATCTTATATAAATTTATTTTTGATTTATTATTCCTATAAATTATCATTTTTATAAATTTTTTCTTCAACTAATTTATATTAAATAAAGTTTAAATATTATATTTATATTAAATATATTTGTATTTACTATATTTATAAAAATATATTAAAAATATAATTATATAAATATATTTTTATGATATGTAAAAAAAATATTTATATTGATTTGATATAATTATATAAATAAAAATTAAAATATATATATATATATATATATATATATATATATATATTTAATAGATTTAATACATCGGATTTTTAGCTTCTACTGACTTTTTATTCTAAATGTTGATTTTTTATAAAAATGTGTTACTCATATAAATATTACCTATATGAAAATTTATTTTAAAATAATGTTAAATGAGAAAAAAATCTTCATAAGAAATTAAAATTTATTCATAAAATACTATAATAAACAAGACTAAACATACTAAAAACAAATTTTATATTAAATAAAACCAATCTACTATTTGTCAAAAACACTAAGGTTTAATTAAAAAACAATTAATGATAAGTAAAAAATATTAAAATAATATGATGAGATTTAGGTTATAAAGATAATTACTTCATTAAATAATAAATTTTTTTATTTATAATATTTTTAATCTCAATTATAAAATATCATTTTTTATCTAATTAAATCACTTTTATTCATTATAGTATACACTTTAATTTTTTTACTATATTTTAATTATAATATAATTGTCACTTTAAAAATATGTTTTTATTACCAATTATAATTATATATAAATATTTATTTGTTGCAATGAACCCATGAAGATAATGATGCGTATCATCAAGTTTGTCAAGCGTCAAAATAAATATAATCTAATGGTTTTATCTAAAAGATTTGAAGAAAACATAAATTAGGTTATACTTAAAAAGGTTATTACTTAAATTAAATCATATTTAATCAGTTTGTTAAATGAGTTTTGATGAAGTAAACTCAGAGACGTACGAGTGAATCCATTATATAAAATAATATTTAGTATTTAAATATATATATATATATATATATATATATTATAATTTAAACAAAACTTTTATTTATGAATAAAGATTAAAAATTTATTCTTATTTTTTATTCATATTTTTAATATGAATTATTCTTTTAGATTTTTTTAAATAAATAAATAAATTTTTTATAATTTATTAATCAATTAAATTTAAAATTAATGTTATGAATATATCTTAAATTTTAAAAGTAACTTTTTTTTACATTTTAATTTCTATTTTTTGAAATATTGTTTATATAATATATATATATATATATATATATATATATTATGAATTTATTTTTTAAAGTTTTGAACCAGACCAAAAATAACTCGAAGTTGTTATGAATAGCATATATTCCGTGTCTTAAATTTGAATTACATAGATAGAGAAACGTAATTGAAAAGAAAAATCTATTAATTATTTTTTTATATTAAAATCAATCATAAAAAAATAATAAATATTTCCTAGCTATAATTATAGAAATAACATGAATAATAAAATGTTTTATGCTACTAATTACTCTAGGAGTAAAGAAACAATGATGAGGTTAACAGCTAGAGACTTTGCGATCATAGAATAGGAATGACGTCATCACTATCAATGATTAGTATTATTAAATTATATAATTTGTTTATTATTTAACTTTATTAATCATTTTTAATAAAATATATTTAATCACTAAGGTCATTGTCGTCATTTCAGTTGACTCAAACTCCGTGAAGTTGTGAACGTTGCACGAAAATCATGTGAAGCGAGATTGCGCCACGTGTTCCATTTCAAATCTTGAAGATCTTCTCCGTCGCCTCTTCGTCCTCGAGAACGCGGCTTTTGATTTGTTCCACGTCAGCAGCGTCGTGTCCCCAAACCCGATGCGTACTTGGAAATATCTTCCGGCACGTGGCACTTCGCGAAAATTCCACACCTCCACTTCGTCCACGTCACCAACCGCGGTCATCGCGCTCCGAACCCACCCAATATCTTCCTTTCCTTCTCCTCCAAACTTAACGTCGGCGTTATCTGCTTCTCTACCGTGCTTTCAGATTGGTCAATCTTCTTTCTCCCTTCACAACAAAAACACGACCTTCTTTCGAAAGATTTTCCCCTTTTTTTCGACCATTTTTTTGTTTGAAAAATTGTTTATCCTAATTTCGCTTGAATATTTAACAGCGGTTTAATTTTATTGTTGTTGTTATCATGACGTAATTCCAATTTCTTCGTAATGACTCCATAATGGCGATTAGTGAAGTTTCTCAGCTGGTAATCCTCGTTTTTTCTTATAAAATTTGAGTTTGAATGAGGATATCTTCTTCTTTATATTTTCAAATCTATTTGTCTTTTGCAGTGTCAGCGATTTAGCATGAAGAATACGATGCATCGTTTCTGGTTCTGGATTTTCTTGCTTGAGCAACGATCTTGTGTGTGCGTACAGTTACTGCTCTGACGTTTTGGATTTTCAGTAAGTCAAATCTCGGAGTCCTCAGTTAAGTTCTTCAGCTTAGTTAGGGTTTCGAAGATACTTGTGAAGAAAAATTGAATTACTTCATGTAGGGGTTAGTGTTTGCACTAGATCCGTGGTTAGTTTTGAATAATTTTTTATGTTGAATTTGAAGTGAATGGTTTTAGAAAGGGATAGTATGCAATATGCAAATTACAGGGGGAGAACAGTAGAACAGGGTTTTGTTCGAGAGCGCTGTGGATATTTGGTCTAGGCATTTGTTAGTCTTAGTTTTATTGGTTGTATAGATTTTGATTATTCTATCTTTTAACTGCATTTACAGTGAGTTGCATTTGCAGTTGCATTTGGGTGGGGTTCCTGGAAATTGTTGCATGTGTGCTGCTTTTATTTGGATGAGGACGGGTTATAATCACTGTGAATTTGGGCATTCTGGATAACAAGGGTTGTCCAGATGAGTGTCGATGGCCACAGCAAAGAGCTGAAAGAACTGAATCAGCGGTTACGAGATGGGAAGAAGATTGCTGGTGGGGAACATGGGTTATGCGAGGGTGATGAAGTGAATTGCAATGGAGTAGCCGAAGAAGTTAAGGTCGGACAGGGGGGAACTGTGGAGTCGTCCTCTATCCAGCAGCATATTCCACAGCCTCAAGGGGCATTAATATGTTGGGAGAGATTTTTGCATATTAGATCCCTTAAGGTCTTGCTAGTGGAGAATGATGACTCTACCCGTCATGTTGTCACTGCACTGCTTCGCAATTGTAGTTATGAAGGTTAGTCCTTACCTGTTTACAATTCAATCCTTAATTATTTGGTAATGTATGAACACCGACCTTTAACAATTGCTGTTTGCATTGTATAGTATTATGCTGCCTATCTCCTTTTTGTATGTTTATTGGCTACACAAACCAGTACATGCTCAAAATGCTCAAAACCTTTGACCCCCACTGGTA
This sequence comes from Sphenostylis stenocarpa, assembly GCA_963425845.1. Taxonomy (NCBI): domain Eukaryota; kingdom Viridiplantae; phylum Streptophyta; class Magnoliopsida; order Fabales; family Fabaceae; genus Sphenostylis; species Sphenostylis stenocarpa. The sequence goes on along the minus strand of OY731404.1, from coordinate 8,060,643 downwards.
TGAAAATTGTTCATGTGTGTAAGTATTTGACTTAGCAAATTGCTAAATAACCCACTCAAATTTTATGCTGCACATGGATGTTGTTTCTTGTTGAATAGTTTTTACTGGATATGCTTGGCGGTGATTTGTTTCCTGCATCAATCTACATTCAACCTTTTTTTTTTTGAGTAAGTTACTTTTAAAATTCTAGAACTATCTTCAACTTTTCGGTATATCTTTCAGAGATTCTAAAATTACTTGTGAGTTCAAGCTTTTCTCTGGGGGTGGGGGGTGTTTAGAATTGTGAAAAGGTGTAAAGCAATTGAGTTTCATTAGTATTCTTAAATGCATGCCTAAGCTTTAGAGTACTGTTTCTGTGAGGAAAATCGTTAAATAAATAAAATGACATACAAGTGCAATTTGAAAGGCATTATGGCCCCAAAGCTTCAGAGTCTTAAATGTAATCAATCATTGAGAGATAATTGGTTTTCATTAAATTACTGTAGACAGACTATTTGAAAGACTTTATGACTTCAATGTTATGGTTTTACATTAGTTCCAATTTAAGCGATCTTAATTGGATTAGGCTTGTAATAAATTTGTAGATTTTGAAGGAGTTTCTAAACACAACAGAATATCCGTAGGTTCTGTTAGGATACAATTGCAAGTTATGGTACTTGAGCCCTACACTGGAAGCAGGGGATTCTGCTGTGGGGTTTATAAGAATCTGTGCTCTCCAATCATAATAGCTAGCTCTTCAACATCCGCACCAACATTTAGAGGCTTAAATTTCCTTTTTCTGTTGAAAATCAAGATCTAATAATAAGATTTGTAGGAAAGTAGAATCTGATTTAGAGGAAACAAATCTTCTCATTAGCTGTCATGCACCAAACAACTAGTAGACACTACACAAGCAAAAAGCCAACACCTGCCCCAAATCTGTTAATGCCTAATACACACTAAAAACCAACATCAAGCACATGTGAGCAACAAAACAAACCATGCAATTGGTAGTTCCAACAATGGTCACAACCTATGAAGCACGGACTTCTACATGGACACCAAAATACGATGTAGACATTGACACTTATAATGTCTTAAATACAAGGCACCGTGACACACACACACACACACATATATATATATATATATATATATATATATATATATATATATTATATAATTACGATTTTTGTATTCAAAATCATCTCAATCAATACAAGAGTAGTAAAGTATAACCATCTATGATAATGAGTCTCACCAAAAAGTACTAGGAAAGATACATAAATTAAAGAATATTGAGTTAATAACCTTGGATTTAAAGAATGAGCTGGCCAATGGAGAGGTGTGGTACTCTTAGACCATTGATCAATTAATATGGAATTAACCACTTCATAAAATATTGACCCTTCACTCTCCTCCTTTCTCTCATGTTCATATAGGGCCTTTTTCACCTTTTCAATCATTAAATCCCACATTTCATACACTAGGTGAAGGAAAGAAGCTTTGGTATAACATAGATTGGGCTAGTGAAAGAAAGTACGTAATCCTCCTTATTATACCAATTATCATCCAATAAAATATTTTTTACAAAGTTTGCCTTTCCAACTCCGTCTTCCTTATAAGAAACCATAGACCACTGATCACCATTTCTTGAAGTCCTTTGTTTAATTTCTTAGTTCTCTTAAGCATTACATCATTACAATAATAGGGCAGACAAATCTTGTTCGGAATTGAAAATTGACAATCTAATTGAGTGACTCATGATGTCATTTTGAATAAATGTTGCATCTTTTGAAATTTGGGTGATGAACGGACATTCTTGGTGAGGAACACACTTTTTTTTTTTTTTTCTGAATTCTTAGTTGCTCATGTGATCTTCAAAGCAAGATTTAGTGTATGAAACACACATGGAGTCCAATAAAGAAAAGGAAATTAAGCTTCAACCATTAAACATGCTGCCTTACAAACAACTGCATTATGAATCACTATTTGCACTACATTTGATGGCCCAACCTCCATAATTACCACCCTCCCTCCCTCCCATGCTTGGCAATGAAATCCTTGTCTTTTATCTCATTCGAACACTTTATAGCTTTTAGAAACATAGGTTCATTCTCTAACAATCATAAAATTAAATAGAGATCTTTGTGGCTCACTATGTCCTTAGGCAACAATTATCACACCCTTTTGGCTCCATTAATTTTCAATTGGTTATAACAACTTTTTAGTTGTAACAACTTCTCTTCATGATTTCTCTCGAGGTTGGCAACATAAAAAACTTTTTTCCTATAACATGGATTTCTTGCTAGATGAAATGGAAACCCTGCAAAGTAAAACATTATAGTAATTTCATAATCAAGTGGCTTTCTACCTTGCATATTAAACTCAACATCTATAGTCTTTCTCCTTTTTGGATCAACACCACTACTGTTTGTATCCATTTATGGAGGTTGGGAGACAAATTTTGTTGGACTTCCTCAATCTAGCCTCATTGACCAACTTCTTAAATTCTTCAAGTTTGGCATTTGTTACCTTTTGACAAGTGACCCTTCACTCTAGTTTAAGATCCATAAAATGTTAAATCACAAATTTGCACTTAATTTCATAATTTCCACCTACACTTATTATTTTTGTAATTTATTTCCATAGAGGTTTAGCATCATCATCATCTTGTTATTTTGGCTGGACTGAAGGTTCTGGGGCACTCATCTCTACTATAATTTCAAACAAGAAAAAAGAACAAAATACATCTTATTTATGATATAAACCAAACAAATTAATAATTATAATCAGTTTTATACAGTAAATTCAATCACATTATTCTAAATACTAATCTTTTATATGGTCTCTGCACATGTAAAGCAATATATTATTATATTGATAATTTATATCCTAATTCCTATAAGTATATCGCACAAAAGGCAGTTGCTGTCATGCATAGAATTAGTCCATTATATGTTATATGGTCCAAACACATGATTCACTGATTCCTAGTCCTATGAGTGAGTGGTTTTACTTGTAGTTTTTACATCCTGTCTGGAAATGGGAGATAATTTTATTAATGGAAAAGTTGAAACAGCTACAGGGAAAAGAGCAGGGTGTCCCCAAATATGGAAGAGAGGCTTAATCACCCCTCTCTTGTGATCTCTTATTTGTAATGATAGAGTACTGATAGAGTAAGTAGAGGGAAGATCAAAGGTCATAAGCTTGAACTAGAAACCTAGATACAGATATAGGTACAACATGAAACAATTTTTTAATACACAACTCTCTACCTATATATAATACCTATTCTTACAAGAACATAGGCTAAGCAAGGTTGTAAAGCCTGCATAATTTTGGTTCAATAAGAGTTTAGTTACTGTTATCAAAGTTTTCAAAAGATTTTAAGTGGGATTGGAAGAGGTTTACAAAATTGTAAATCATGATGATATAGTAGTAACACGGATCGGTCCTACTCTACATAAATATAATACATTGTAAATCATGACTGATAAAATATACATTAAATCTTTTAAAAAGTGTCCTTAAAAATAAATATAATGAATATAATTAAATTTAATAATTGAAATTAGTATACATTAATTTTATGTTTAATTACAAATTATTATAATTGGTGAATAGTTGAGTCTTATGATAATATCAAAAATTATAGAAGTAATATTTATTAATTAATTAATGATATAATTTTTTACAATAACAAATTTTTATTTAAAAAGTTATATATGCAATAAACTCATTCCTATTCCTCTACCCCCAAACCTATCTATCATCATTCCATTCTATTGCCCTTTCACACCCCTTTATTTAAAAAGTTTTTAATTATTGCTTGTTGTTAGGAGCCATTTGGGTATAGTGACATTGCTAGCCAAAAAAGAATGGAAGGACAACCTCCTCATGGAAGAAGGAATACCAAATGGTTTTTCTTTGTCTTTCGTTTTTTTTCTATATTTTTATTATTGGACTAGAAGGAAATCACTGAACCAAAACGAAAATTCAGTGTCTTGTTCGATCTTGGATGTCTATTTTGTCGATCCCGTACTATTCCAATCTCGTGTGAACATTGACATGGCAACATGGTGCATAATTGTGGAATACACATTGACATGGCAACATGGTGCATAATTGTGGAATAGTGTGATTCCACGAGTTTTCTATTGATTTTAAGAAAACTAATTGTTATTATGTTTAATGATTCTCAAAAGGTTAGTTGCTTTGAAGTTTGTATAGATTTATTGCCATCTAGCACCTCCTGTGGAGTAGTTACAAATATTTGTTAGCACCTAGCATTTGTATGAATTGTTGAATTTGTGAATGACTAGTCACTCACTTTGTGCAAGCTTTTGCATTTGAGGTTGTCATACTGAAATTTCAAGTTTTTCTTGTTTCATACTAGATTCGTATGTTTAATCATCTTCCTTTTAATACTATTCTTAATCATTGAGCAAAGAGATTTTGCATTCACTTGAGTTCCATGGTCCATGGTGATGTATACTTATAATGGGCATGGGTTGTGATCAGTGTAGTCAAAATCGCGTTTAAGATCGTGGAATAGTACGAGTCCAAGAGTTTACACATCATGTCGATTCAGTGCCTACTCTAGATTGCACTAGAGTAGGATTGGAGGGATCGACAAAGAAAATCGTGAAATCATTGAATTGATGTGTGCAACTAGTACTCAGGATATAGGATCACCACCTGGGTGACAACTATAGAGAAGATGAAGAACTTGTTGATGTTGTGGAACTAGATGAAGTAGTCCTTGCATTCTTTTTTGGCACTGCAGCATTATCATGCCCAAAGAGCTCCTAACAATGGGCGATAATCTCATTAATGCTTTGAGCATTCCATATCTTTTAAAAACCCTATCCTTTGTGCACTAAATATGAAAAAGAAAGAAAAATCTGACAGGTGTGGAAGGTAAGGAGAAATGGGTGTCGCCTTCTACATCCAAAGAACATAGGAAAATAAAACCCTGTTTTTATAAAAAGTTAATTAATAATCATTACTAATATAATTTTTATATTATTGGAAGACTCAATTGTTCACCTATTATAATAACTTATTATTAAATAATGATATGAAATTAATGTATGCTAATTTAATTGTATTCATCATATTTTATTTTAAAAGATTTCATGAATATTTTATAAGTCAATATTACATTGTCATATATGTTATATTTATGTAGAATAGAATCGGTTATGATGTCACCGATTTACAATTTTGTGAACTGGCTTAAAATCCTGATTTTGACAACCTTGGTTGTGAATGTATATTTGTAAACTATAAATAAGAGGTAGCATAGGTGACTTCTGTTATATGTAGACATTACCCAGTAGCTAGGCGCACAGTGTGGCTCTTGTACATCTGTCAAGTAACTCTATTCTGTTATACATAGCTGGACTCTCTTATGGTAGGTACTTGTAGCTGTATGGTCTGTTGGATTAGTTTAGCCTACCACTGTAGTCTATTAATACCTATTCAATGTACATTATTACATTCAATTCAGATTCGATAAAAATGTTCGGAATTCTCTTCATTCTCTCTCTTGGATAGCATTGCAACAATTTGCAGTGAAATTTTTTTATTTTTAAACATCTAACTTTATGAGCAAATATTTTGCCCATGGTGTCAATCTGTTGTTTTTAATATAATTCTATGTGACTAGTTTATAATTGTTACATAAGAGCTTAATTTGTATTTGTTTTTTTTTTCCAGTTATTGAAGCAGCAAACGGATTGCAAGCTTGGAAGATGTTAGAGGATTTAACCAATCATATTGATCTCGTCCTAACTGAGGTGGCAATGCCTGGCTTATCAGGCATTGGTCTTCTGTATAAGATTATGGGCCACAAAACCCGGAAAAATATTCCTGTAGTTAGTAAGTTTTTCCAATTGCTTATATATGTTTGGTTTGAAGCATTTCTTTTTCTCATTACATGCTGTAAAAGAGCTACTCTTTGTGTGGCTTCTAATGGGATTGGTCTGCAGTGATGTCATCTCACGATTCTATGGGTTTAGTCTTTAAGTGTTTGTCAAAGGGTGCAGTTGACTTTTTAGTTAAACCCATACGGAAGAATGAGCTTAAAAATCTGTGGCAGCATGTTTGGAGAAGATGTCACAGTGTAAGCTGATTTGAATTTTTCTTTCCCGATGATATATTTTCTATTTCATTTTCTTTTCTGATATGAATATATATGATAATATAAGCAGTCTGTTACCTTTGCTAAATCTATGGAATCAAAATATTAATACAGGATTGATGTAAATGTGAGAACCACTTATTATTATTATTATTATTGAATGTGGATTGATTTTAGATTTATGATACTTCATCCTTAAAATTGTCTGTTTGATATGATGTGGGGCTCTATTTACTTTGTCAATTATGATTATTATTATTTTTCTTTTCACACAGTCTAGTGGGAGTGGCTGTGAAAGTTTAATTATGATTATTATTTTCTTTCTTTCCCTCAGTCTAGTGGGAGTGGCAGTGAAAGTGGCACGCAAACACAGAAGTCTGTAAAGAAGTCTGATAATAATTCTGGAAGCAGTGATGAAGATGATAATGGAAGTGTAGGCCTGAATGGGGATGGAAGTGACAATGGTAGTGGCACTCAGGTATAACTTCTGTATTTGTGATGTTTTGCTGGAAAAGAACTCATGCATGCATGGATTGAACAGGCCTTATTGGTAAAGTTAGGTTTCAAGGTTAATCATTTCCAACTCGACCTGGATATTTTATATTATATTAATAATAAATTAATTGTTAGAGTTGTTTGGGACATGTATTGTGGCATTTGGTTTTTGGTATGTGAATGATCTTGTGATAGTGTTGATTTGGACAGTTGGACTTAACTGAAATGTGGTCTTTACCCAGCCTACATATTATATTAATAATAAAATAATTGGTAGTGTTGTTTGGGACATGTATTATGCCTTTTGGGGTACATGTAAGATCCTGTGATAGTGTTGACGGTTGGACTTATATATTAAGTTCTGTGCTGTTTTCTAAAAAAAGTTTGGAGACAAATAATTCCCTTTTTTTATGATAGTTTTTTCAAATTTGAATAATTGTGACTATTTTAGTTAATAGACCCAACAACCCAAGCCACTAAGGTCGAGTTGAGTCTCTTAACGAAAAAGAGAAGTTGTAGAGAAAAGTGTTATGTGGATTTGAATGTACACATAAACGACCTTGAGGGGGTCCATTCATTTGAGTACTTGTATCAGTTATATATGTAAGAGGAAATGATTACCTTTCTGATGTGCATGGCTGTGAGACTAATTATACTGATATTTCATTGTCTTTTTTTTTTTTTTTTTGAAAACATGGAATTATATAACTGCCTTGATTTATCTTCAGTATGTAATGTAAAAATGGTTCAGTTTAACCTAACCTGTAAAATTTTATGTTTTTCAGATTATAATTTTCTGAAAAATCTTTTTTGATTGAGTTGGAAGTGTGGCACATTGTTTTTACTAATATTGATGCAAAAAGTGGTTCATGTAGTTGCTACTGTCTGACCATGTTAGAATGAGGGGAGGGGTCGGCTGTTGGGTGTTGGCCTTACTAGGCTGATATGCATTGTCTATTCTAAGAGAAATAATGCCAATGTGGCAGCAGGGAAGTGAGAGTTCTATTATGCGACTGAATATAGGGAAAGAGGTGTGAGTGGGAGAGTAGGAAGACATTGCGTGACTTGGATAGTGGAGAAAAACCTGTGACATAGGAGTTGTAACTCTGGATCAAGTGTGCTCTCAGTGGGTACATTTTCTGATAATTGAATGACACACCTAATGTTGCATTTATCTCTTACTGTTTCTGTGATTCTTTTTGTGGTGTTCTATCAGGATTACATGAAATGCTGTTTTCACTTGCTAGTTTGTGAAAAAGTAAGGTCTAGAAACCTTAATAATTTAACAAGTCATTCATTAACAAACATCAAATTCAAATGTCTAAGTGAAGTAAACAGTTAAACAACAAACACCACAGCAAATTTTACTGGTCAGATGGTCGAATGGAGGTTATATTCTAATTCTTGTAAGCAAAAGCTACTTGACATGTTCTTTGTTTTCTCTTTATACAGAGCTCATGGACCAAACGTGCTGTAGAAGTTGATAGTCCTAAACCAGTCTCTCAGTGGGATCAAATAGCTGAGTGCCCCGACAGCACCTGTGCTCAAGTTGTTCACTCCAATGCTGAAATAGGGGGGAAACAGGTGGTTCCCCTAGCTGCAAAGGAAAGTCCAGAACGGAAAGAACAATTTGGTAAGGCCGAAGTGCATTGATCTTCATGTCACTGCATTAACTCTTTCTCACTCACAGTCAACCAAATTGTATGTGTGGCGTTAATGCTAATTTTATGGTGTGTTGAATGAATATTTTTGTGGGAAATCAAATAGTATTTTAGGAAAGAATAAATTAGAAAATTTGTAATCTGAACAGATTTGAACAATTAGGAACAATCCCATAAATCAAGGGATCCTATAATAAAATAGAGTTATTATATTTCTTAAAATAGTTTAGGTCTCCTGGATATATCTTGTATCTTGTATGATCTCTTTGTATTAAAATAATAAAATAAGATTTCATTTAATCTAATTTTCCAGATAGTATCAGAGCTTCCGATCTAGGAAGTTCTGTTTGCGCACTATAAACCCTAAGACGGCAGCCTATATTGCTGCTGCATTTTTCTTAACCCTAAGACGACAGCCTGCATTATTGCTGCATTTTTCTTAACCCTAAGACGACAGCCTGCATTGCTGCTGCATTTTTCTTAACCCTAAGAATTCTGCGTTGTTGTTGCATCGCACCTTCTTGCTATAATGTCAAGGGAAGAGGAAGTTGTGAACCCAATCCCAAAAACAGGGAATAACCAATCCCAACAATATGGAGAACTGTAGAATATCCATTCTGCATATAGACTAAATAGAAGAAATTATTTGAAGTGGACCCAACTTGTTCGTACAGTGTTGAATAGAAAGGGGGTAGCCGAACAGAAGAAAGGAGGATCAGCAAATGTGGAGAAGAAAGGTGATGGTCTCTGGTGTACCTACTGCAATAAGCCTCATCATACCCAAGAGAAGTGTTGGAAGTTACATGGGAAGCCTTTAAATCGAGATCGAGAAGGGGGACACAAAGGAGGCTCCTTAAGGAAAGGAGGAGATAATCCAAAAGCTGCTGAAACAAATGAAGGAAATAATCCAGAAGCTGCTACCCATCTTAACCAAGAGGAGATAGAAAGGGTGAGAACCTTTCTTAGTAAGTTGGAAAAACCTACAAGTGTGTTCTTTGGCATACTCAGGTAAGTTTCTACTTTCTTTTGGATTAAATGTCTCAGATATACCTTTTAACCATTATTGGATATTGGACTCTGGAGCCACATACCACATGACACCATTAGCCAAACACTTCTCCACATATTCCCCATGTCCCAGCAACAAGAAATTTGCCACAACAGATGGAACCCTTATAATTGTAGCTGGTCAAGGAAATATCCAAATCAATCCTTTAATAACCTTAAAAGATGTTCTCCATGTTCCAAAGCTGTCCACCAACCTAGTCTCTATACAAAAACTTATAAAAGATTTGTCATGTAAAGTTGTTTTTTTCAACAGTCATTGTGTATTTCAGGATGAGGATTCAGGGAGGATGATTGGACATGCTAGAGAATGGGATGACCTTTATTATCTCGAAGATCCAAGTCTGTCCAGCAAGAACAGAATCTCTCACTCCTTCATATCTGAATCCTTGATGACCAACAGAGAAAAAATCATGTTTTATCATTGTCAGTTGGGACATCCCTCTTTTGGAATGATCAAAATTATGTTTCCCTTTCTGTTTACCAAGTTAGATGTAGAGAGTCTTCATTGTGAGATGTGTGAACTTGCTAAGCACAAGTGTGTATCTTTTCCAATAAGTAATAAAATTAGCAATTTTTCTTTTTATCTTTTTTATCTTGTTTATACTGATGTATGGGGACCTTCTAATGTTCCAAATGTGTCTGGTGCTCGATAGTTTGTCACCTTTATAGATGATTGCACAAGTGTCACTTGGGTTTTCCTACTTAAACAAAAATTAGAAGTCAGTTCTGTCTTCCTAAACTTCCACTCCTTGATACAAAATCAGTTTGGAGTTAATATTAAGAGGCTTAGGTCAGATAATGCCAAAGATTACTTCAATCATGTCCTTAATTCTTTTGGTCAAAAAGAATGTATAATTCATGAGTCCTCTTGTGTCAAAACACCACAATAGAATGGGGTTGCCCTGAGAAAAAATGGACATTTATTAAATTAGACTCGGACATTGTTGTTCCAAAAAGGTGTCCCAAAAATTTTCTGGGGGGAAGCTGTCCTTACAGCAACATACCTTATCAATAGATTACCCTTTAGAATCTTAGGATCAAAAAGTCCTATAGAAGCTTTATCGTCTTTCTATCCAAACATGTCCACTACAAATAATCTTAAACCAAGAGTTTTTGGGTGCATTTCATATGTCCATATTCATAGTATAGACAGGGCTTGATTCTAGAGCTTTAAAGTGTGTCTTTGTTGGTTATTCACCCACTCAGAAAGGGTATAAATGCTACCACCCCCCATCTAAAAAATTCTTTGTGTCTAGGGATGTTACCTTCAATGAATAAGAGGGCTATTTCCATCAACCTTATCTTCAGGGGGAGAGTTTCAGGGAAGATAAGGAAAGTAGTAATTCTGGTTTTCCCATTCTTCCAAACTTGATATTTGAACCTAAACGAGATCAAATTGAAAGTAGCAATTCTAGTTTTCCCATTCTTCCAGACTTGATATTTGAACTTAAACGAGATCAAATTGAAGTTGTAACAAGTGAAACAAGTCAAGGAATTGGTCAAGAAAAGGAAACTGGTCAAGAAAGTGAAATTAATTGTGAAGCTGGAAAATTTGGTAAGAAGCTGGTGTACTTAAGAAAGACTAAGGTCATTCCAGGATCAAGCCATGTTCAAGAATCCAACTCGACTCCATAAAAAGAGGTAACAATTTTTTCTCCAGCTGTGCAGGTTGAAATTGAAACCAACCCAAAATGATCCTGACCTCCCAATTGCCATTAGAAAAGGGACAAGAAAATGCACTAAACAACCACTTTACCCTCTCTCAAATTACCTATCCTTTAAAAATTTCTCTCCTACCTATAAAACCTTCCTAGTAAACCTAAACATAGTACTTCTACCTAATACCCTTTCTGAGGCATTATCTGACAGAAAATGGAGGCAAGCCATGGATGTAGAGATGGAGGCATTGGAGAAGAACAACACCTGGAAGTTAGTCACCTTACCAATAGGAAAGAGGCCAGTTGGATGTAAGTGGGTCTATACAATGAAATACAAGGCTGATAGATCAATTGAGAGATATAAGACAAGACTAGTTGCCAAAGGGTTCACCCAAGCCTATGGAGTTGATTATTTGGAGACCTTTGCTCTGGTTGCCAAAATGAACACAGTTAGGGTGATATTGTCCCTTGTTGCCAATTATGGTTGGAACTTGGAACAATTTGATGTTAAGAATGTTTTCCTACATGGAGACCTTGAAGAAGAAATTTATATGGAGATACCTTCGGGATATGGTAGAGATGTTGTTGCCAACACTGTTTGCAAGTTGAAAAAGGCATTATATGGGCTAAAACAGTTCTCCCGTGCATGGTTTGGCAGGTTTACTAAAGTTATGACAGGTCTGGGTTACAAACAAAGCCAAGGGGACCATACTTTGTTCTTTAAACATTCCAAGTCAGGGGGAGTAACAATATTATTGGTGTATGTGGATGACATAATATTAACTGGAGATAATAAAGAAGAGCATCAATTGTTGAGCCAATGCTTAGGCAAGGAATTTGAGATCAAGACCTTGGGAAAACTAAAATATTTTTTAGGAATTGAAGTTGCCCACTCCAAGAAAAGGATATTTATATCCCAGCAAAAATACATCACTGATTTGCTCAAGGAAACTGGCAAAGCAGCTTGCAAAGTTGCTAGTACCCCATTAGAACCAAACCTAAAGCTTGGAAATGCAGAAGAAGATGTTGCTGTTGAAAAAGATATGTACCAACGATTAGTGGACAGACTTATATATTTGTCGCATACCATGTCAGATATTGCCTATGCAGTGCGTTTAATTAGCCAATTTATGCATAACCCATAGGAGACCCATTTACAAGCAGCCCACAAAATTTTACAGTACCTTAAAGGAACTCCAAGAAGAGGGATTCTATTCAAAAGGAATGGTAATGTGAAGCTTGAAGCCTATACTAATGCTGATTATGCAGAGTCAATTATGGATAAGAGGTCAACTATAGGATATTGCACCTTTCTTGGAGGAATTCTTGTGACTTAGAGAAGCAAAATGCAGGGTGTAGTGGCTCGGTCCAGTGCTGAAACGAAATTCTGAGCCATGACACAAGGTATATGTGAGTTACTATGACTTAAAATCATCTTAGAAGACTTGAAGATAAAATGGGAAGAACCTATGAAGCTCTATTGTGATAATAAGTCAACAATCAACATAACCCACAACCCAGTGCAGCATGATAGAACAAAGCATATTGAAGTAGACAGACACTTCATCAATGAAGAGCTTGATAGTGGCTTGATATGCACTCCATATGTGTCCTCTCAAGACCAAATTGCAGATATTCTTACCAAGGGACTGGGCTACCATAATTTTGAGAAGATTGTATCCAAGCTAGGAATGGAAAACACCTATTCACCAGCTTGAGGGGGAGTGTGGGAAATCAAATAGTATTTTAGGAAAGAATAAATTAGGAAATTTGTAATCTGTACAGATTTGAACAATTAGGAACAATCCTATAAATCAATGGATCCTAGAATAAAATAGAATTGTTATATTTCCTAAAATAGTTTAGGTCTCCTATATATATATGTATATATATATATATATGTATATATATATATATATATATGTATATATATATATATATCTTGTATGATCTTTTTGTATTAAAATAATAAAATAAGATTTCATTTAATCTAATTTTCTTGAACTTTCAAGGCATTAATCGTATCTCCTATCTTGCGGAGGGATTTCTAGAACACTGATATCTTCCATAGCATTGGATTTAATGTTCTCTTGTTTTCATTATGTTGGTTTGCTTTTGGGTTTGCCTTTATGTACTTTTTTTGTAGTGCATGAATTTTTAGATGATAGGTTAAATTCTCCGCAGGTAACATTCATTTAGGAAACAGTCTCTATATAAGAAAAACTCAAGTTTTAGGCCCTATATTATGGGTACACCATTGTCTTTGCTAATAAAGGCATATATGAGTACACGTTGGTCCTTGCAAATAAGGGTGTATATGACCATATTAGCACACATTGGTCCTTGCAAACAAAGGGCGTATAGGGACTAAAACTTAAGAAACACAGTAACAACAAGGATCAATGTGTACTAATAATGGTGTCCAGGGACTGAAACTTCAGTTTTTTATTTATTTATGTGCTTATTTACTTATTTTCATACAAGAATTTATTTCTGGATGAGTGTCACCTGTAGTGGCCAAATGATTATTTTAACCCTGACCCATAAATAGAAAATATTAAAATCATGAGTTTCATTCCTAAATCCAGCACTTTGAGTATATTATTTCAAAGTACACTTCCTATGCTTGTGTTAAGTTTCTATTCATATATATTTCATCCATGCTTCGATGTTTTCAACATTACATTTATACTTGCTCAATTTCTTTTGGTTGACATGCTTTGCAATGCATTGTTACTGTCATACAGCTGGATTAGAAGGCCTTTTTTAAATTGAGTTTTTTTTAATCTTGCTTCGATACAGTTAGTTTTGTTGATAATTGCATTTCATGCCTACTGACCTCATTCCATTATGTGTAACCTCTCTTGAATGTGTGGGTGGCCTGCTGTTCATATATGCATTATGTACCTGTTGCAGGTTATAAATATGCATGTACCTTTATTTTTAGGATGATTTATTTTCTTTAATTCATTTCCGTAGACAATGTCAAAGAGATGGTGAAAGTTGACTCCCTTAGTGTGGGTGGCCAGTTGTTCATATATGCATTCATATCCCTATTGCACATGCTTATATATGCCTGTACCTTTATTTTGGGATGATTTATCGTATTTAATTCTTTTCCCTGGAAGAGATGAAAGTTGACTCAGTAGAGATATTGACTTGATGGTCAACTATATCAATGGGGTTCCAGTCAAAACTGCAGGTTCTAAACATAGCAATGCACCCGATGCTGGCCCCTCTAATCAGCTGGACCTTAATTGTGAAAATCAATCTAGCAAGCTAAGGTGCAAAGGATTATCAATGTCTGATGCCATTACAAGCACTTCTGATTCTCAGATGCATAGTGGAGAATTTGAAGGCTTAAATAAAAGACCGAAGTCCTCAGATATTGAAAATAAAGGTACTAATAATGATGAAGAATTGCCATCTCTTGGCCTCAGTTTAAAGAGGCTTAGAGGAGTTAAAGATGCTGGTATTACAATTCATGATGACCGGAATGTCTTAAGACGTTCTGATCAGTCTGCTTTCTCAAGGTATAATGATACTATGTTACTGTTTTCTATTGTTCTGAATTAATTTTCAAATTCATAACTGTTTAATTGTTAAAAGTCTTTTGCTACAGGTACAATGCAGCCTCTAACGCTAAGAAATCTCCCACAGGATGTGTTGGAAGCAATTCTCCATACAATAATAGCTTAGAAGTTACAAAGAAAGATTCATCTCGAGATATTCAATCTCATTCTAGCGGCAATCCTCCTAACCAAAACTCAAATGGTGCTAGCAATTACATTGATATGGGTTCCACTACTAATAATGCTTATGCTAAATCTGCAGTTATAAGTGAGCCAGCAGTGGCCTCAACCAAATGTTTGTACCAAACATCTGCTTTCCAGCCTATAGAAAAGAACTTTGTCTGTAACTCTCAACAAGTTGTCTTACATGATACTGAAGACATGGCAGCAACAATGCTGTCACTACCTAAAGTAGACAGACATAAAGATTCTGCATCTCCAGACTTCCATCTTCATTATGAAAACCATAAGTGTACTGCTAACAAGCAGCAGCTGCCACCTGATCATGATGCTGAATCTATAAAGAAAATGGCTACTGCTGCTGCTCCACATTGTGGCTCTTCAAATGTCGTTGACGTGGTAGTTGAAGGTACTGTTGGAAACCACAGTATCAATAGAAGTGTTTCAGGCAGCAACAATGGAAGCAATGGGCAAAATCGGAGCAGCACGGCAATTAATGCTGGAGGGACAAACATGGAAAGTAACAATGGACTCCCTGGGAATAGTGGCAGTGGCGATGGAAGTGCCAACAGAGTAGATCAAAACAAGACTTCTCAGAGGGAAGCAGCCTTAACTAAATTTCGCCAAAAGAGAAAAGAAAGAAAGGAGAGGTGCTTTCATAAAAAGGTAACAGTCCTTGGAGTATATTAGTGAGTAATTTATTATATATTGATATGATATTCTAGGAACTGGACATTATATTTAATCCACTTTAATTCCTTCACTCAGTGGTTGACCTAACAAAATTCCCAGGAAAATTGCAACAAAAGAAATTAAATATAACAATGCGAGAAATCCTTAAGCCCTCAATTTTTGCCTAACACCATTCCACCTCTCTAATATATACAACCTTCTGGTGATGATACCATAATCTTTCTATCCCCATTCTCACCATTCCAGCTGTCCTGGCTGTAATAAACAACTTTATCGTCCTTTTCTCTTCTGTGACATGTGAGGACAGTGGTAGTCTCTTCAATTCAAGCTGCATTCATGTGCGGAACAACTAGCAAGATGTTATCATGACTGAAACAGCATAAATTGGGGTCAAAATCTACTGTCTCAACTGTGACCCAACGACCTTAAGAGGAGTGCTAGGGCGTTGCAATGCTCTAAAATGGTATGGAGGTGACTTGCTAACTTGGACATGAACTTGTATTTTTGAGCAACCTTGAGAGTTTATCTTAGTATTGAGAAATGATTTCAAAACCAAATCAGCTCAATTTGTAGGTGTGAGCTAGTAAACTCGATTGAGTTCATGAATTAACTCTATCGTTTAACAACGGTTAGGGCCTACGAAATGATCAAATTATAATCTATAAGTGAGGTGCAAACCTTATTTTATAATGATTTTGTAGAGTTGAATTAGGTTAATATTTATTTTCTATTATGGTATTAAAGTTTGTCTTACTTATATCAAACCACCCATATCCTTGATGTGAAGGAATGTGCTAGAAATCTCCCAAATATTTAATCTCATGCTCTCCAATCCCATGTTGGAGATTCCACATCGACTAGCGATGTGGTTAGAATAATATATAAGGGAAATGAAAACCCTATACAAGTCGATTTTATAAGTTAAGTTAGGTCGGGATTTACTTTAAAATTATGATTAGTCAATGAACGATCTCCAACATTGAGTGTAATATTAGATTTTTGTGGGATTTCTAGTAACAACTTTGCCCTTAACATCTGTAGTTTTCTTAATGGCAACCAGTAAAGTGGCCTAAGCTGATGTTAGAGGCCTTTTTCCATTTTGAAGACATAAAATTTCTTGCACCTCATCTTCCTCGCCTTAATCTTCTTACTCCCGATCTAAATACAAGTCTTTTTCACCTTTTTCCTGCACACAGGATGCCTTCAATTGTAATTCGTCATCCTCCTGTGTTTTCCTACAAACATCACTTTTCATTTTGATTTGATGATTTGGGCTCTTGTAATTCCTCTGCTTGATGCTTTTCCACAAAAAGCACATGTCACACTCTTCCTATTGCTTTTGTTCTTTATGCTCACTGCCATGCTTCGATAATATTTTCACTAGCTGTATGCTTGATCATTGCAGTTAAAGATGCCATTGATGTGGTAGCAGTTGAATTTGCTATATGTGGTAACCGTTGAATTTGCTATTTGTTTTGTTGAGAAGCTTTACTGTCAGTGTTTTGATAGGAGGAAGATGCAATTGATGTTTTGCTGGATAGAATACAAAATCGACACAAAATCATGAAAAAGAAAAAAGAATATAGTTGCTCCAAACAACCAAAAAAGTGAACAGAGACAAAGGAAAAACCAAAATAGTACAGGAAAAGAGTTTTGGGCGGAGGGAAAAAATGAACTACAGTACTCAAGGGGAAGAATGAGTAAATAAAATAAAAACAAAGGAATGGGTAAACAAAGAACAAGGGGGGAATGAGTAAATAAAGAATAATAATAAGAAAAATAGAGGAGAGAATAAGAAAAATGGGATGTTGCTTTTGCTGCAGTGTGGTCGTTCGTTGAAAAATAACTGGGTTGCTGGAGAATAAAATAGTGTTTAGATGTGCGAGAGAAGGTTAGGGTTGAGAAGAAAGAATTGATTTGCACGCGAGAGAAGAGTTTTAGAAACTAACCTATATAAGCATGTTCAAAATTACCATAAAGTATTTTTGAGATTTCATGGTCGTTCACTGTTGTGGCCGCAAAACTGCTCCATGTTTGGGATCGTGGCTGCTGTGTCCGCTTGACCAAGTCAAGACACAACTTTAGATAGGCTTTGGATTGGGGCCTAACTTCATTGTAACATTTCAATATTATAGGGTAGTCTCGTTTCTTTTTTCAGTTTTGACACACTTCTAATCTTTTCTTTGATGAAGAGTCAGTATATTTCTATTTGTGTTGTCCTATCATGCAAACCAAATTTTTTGAATTGCTAAACGGAGAGAGAAAATGGGTATATAAGGTGGTATGCTTTTGTGTATACTTCGAAGTTCTTAAAATGATTGAAACTGAACAAATGGACCTATAGAATAGACTTTTGACTATTGATCTAGCGGAATTTGGGCCATACGGAGTTCTAGATTGACATTGGGTCCTTCTTCAGACATATAGCAAACAATAGCATTTAAAGAATGAATATGCGCCTAAGGTTTGATGAGGGATACCACTAATGGCCACAATAGGATAGTAACCTACCAAAATGTGGAGAGCTAAGGCCAACGAGAGTAAAGGCTCCAATTGCATCGAGATCTGACTCGGACAAGGCTGTACATGTGATCTTCATGTGCCTGAGAAGCTCAGAAAGGTACACACAAGAGGGCAGGTCCGGTTATGGATCTCTGGGATGTAGCCAGTTCGAGGCTCACCACTTTTATATTTTTACTTAGCTACACATTTGATTCTAAAGTATTAGGTAATATCACATAACAACTTAAAAGATCTATTTTTATTTGACAAAACACTTCTAATTTCATTTATTGTTTATTCTATGACATAAAAAAATGTTATTTTATTCAACTTTTGCATGAATGGAGTCAATTTTTTTTTTTGTGTGTGTAATTTCATGAAATATTGAAAACGGCTATTCTTCACATACATTAAATAGTTCAAAATGTTTTTGGTAATTTTTGTTTCCATTGGACCATTTGTATTTATATGCAGCATCATGCTTCTGATTCGGATTCATAGATCTCTCTGATCAAGAAATCAAAATAAGAAGGGGGAACCTTTTCTTTTGACTCGTTTTCAAATTACAAGACCGGTTCTCTTATTACTAGTAAAAAGAAAATGAAAAACTATTATTTTAAAAATCAAACCGGCCCGTAATATTTTAGAAGAATGGGAGATGGACAGATTCTAAACTTTGCTGTTGATTGCAAAGTACTTGTTTTGTATGAAACCCAGTAGAGTAAGGAATTTCTATTATTTGGATGATATATTTGTCGGGTGGAGCTAACTCAACATGGTTTGCATATTTAGGTTCGATATCAGAGCAGAAAGAAATTAGCTGAACAACGACCTCGATTTCGTGGACAATTTATTCGGCAGTCCTCTAATGAAAAGTCAAGTGAGGCAACAACAGATAGCTGATTCGGAGCATTCGCCACAATGGCAAAATGTTGGGGATATATGCGTGGAAAGGTCGACGAATCTTCATGTTGAATTTGGGGATTGTTCTTTGTGTTGCGTTAATGTATAATGACTCTGGTCATTCCAACTTTTTCATTTAACCTGAATTAATTTATGTGGTGAGACAGATTGTCATGCTGATTGATACTCGGATAACTTGTAGGCAGTATGTAATTTTCAATTTTTCACCATGATCTTGTGCTTGAAGAATTAAATACGTTAGTCAACATATCGACTAGTTGGTTACCTTGGTGCATGGATCGAACAGGATCAAGAAATCGCATCATCATCTTCTTAGGCGAAAAATGAGAACTGGAATATAGAAATGTTGAAACATATTTCACGCATCAAACAAAATCTATGCTTGTTTAGAATTGCATAAATATTAACAGATGGCAGATGTTTAATTGGAGAGATTTGAAAGTGAAAACCTACACAATCTTTTAACAGAACATTGCATTTGTTTTCGTACTTTAACATTATATGAATTAATCATAATTTTCTTACATGTTCCACCAAGAATTCCAAGATTTCACCGAAAACAAAACCTGGTCAATTGTAAGATGTCGTTGCGAATTCTTTCGGAAATCTGTGAGTTATGGTTTGGTACTTTCCAGAAGCGAAGCCATAAATATGTGAAAGCTAAGAGGCTTTCTGAAATTTATCTCAGGATTATGCTGGTCCCAACAAATAAAAGTGTTTGAACATTGGATCATGGAGCCATAAGAGTATCCAAAATTAAGGATTATGCAATCGATGGAATCTTAAGACTACAACATTTTATTAACCTTTTATGACATTTTGGCTATGACATCTCAATTCTTGAACAATGAATTCTTGTGCTAGCTTCAACAATCTTTCTTTCCCATTATTACTCTTATTATTTCTGTATGCATGAGCTAAACTCAAGATGAGAGCCCCATCTTTTCTTAAAGAAAAAGCTTCATGACAATGATGTGTTTATGACATTCTTTGAGATACGTGATATAATTTTCATTTTGAACCTTCTATGGTATCAAGTATTCTTTCCCAAAAGCACTTCTTAGGTAGCTCTTTTTTCAGGTCACATTATCGTGCTTCCACAGACTCTGCACGAAAATGTTGGTGAAACTACAAACCTTCCTTGTGCATTGATTGATTAAAGATTATATGTTATCATTGACATTCAACTATGTGATTATATTGTTTTCATTTTTCATTAGCTTTTACTGATTTTTGAACCAATGTAACTAACAAGACGTGCACTTTTAGAAAAGAAAAGAAAGAAAATGACATGTTAGGCCATAAAAAATGTGATTTAATCAGGATATGTGTCTTTTTTTTTTTTCCTTTTTATGAAACTTATAAAAAATAGAGTACTGCAAAACCTAATGCGAGCCCCACATATGCTGCACGATTCTCCCTCTGCAAATATTGACCTAAATTGCAGCAGATATAAAACTTCCTGTTGCTTTTGTTATTTGATCCACAAAAACTGTCATGTTTCTCCCTTTGCACTTTTTGGTGGATATTTGACGTGAGAAGTTGGGTTTCTTAAACCCATCTACCCCTATGAATAGATGCTTCTATTCCGAAATCATTAAATATATATCTCTCTTGTTTTCAACTAATTTGTTCTCTTCTCTCCTTTTCTTCTTTTCTTATATCTTGGGTTATTACTCTTAACGAGTTTATTGTTAGTTTTGAGATGAAAAGTTTTTGTTATATCTTGGAGAAGTTGCACAATACATCGTGGATAAATTTTTAAGACCATAAATATTGTTTGTCTTATTCAATGTAGAATTGTTGTTTGTATCCTTATTATCCGTCATAAGTTTTTAAGATTATTATCACAAAAAGTAATGTGTTTGTAGGGAAGAGATATTGTGACTAAGGTCTTTTTGTACTTAATATCTCTAAAGTTGTTAATGAATCTGATTCTTCTACTTATATTGTTGATTCATATGATATGTGACATGCTAGACTATATAGGACATGTGAATTTCTCGTAATGAAATTGAAATGATTAGGATTAATTAATATGTATGATAAACAAAGTAAGAAATGTGATACATGTGTAGAATCTAAAACAATCAAGAAAAATTATCAATCTATAGAACGTCAAATTGAACTCAAATTGATTCATATTGATCTAGCTGATCTAAAATAAATCATGTTTAGAGATGGTAAGAATTATTTTGTAACATTTATAGATAATTGTTTTATATATACAAAAGTATACCTAATCAAATATAAGGATAAAACGTTTTGACATATTTTTAACTTATAAAGCAGAAGTAGAAAATCAATAATAAAATTAAAGAGATTAAATCAGATACAGATGGTAAATATGTATTATTTAGTTATTATTATGTTAAAGAAGATATTATTCATGAAATGATCCCACCATATTCACCTGAGTCCAATGGAGTAACTGAGAGAAAGAATAGAACTCTTAAAGAAATTATGAATGTCATACTTATTAGTTATAATGCATCTGATAACCTTTGGAGAGAAGCTTTACTTATAAATTTTTTTTTACAAAATAAGATACCATATAAGAAAACTGTAAAACTCCCTATAAGTTATGGAGAGATTGTCAACCTAATTTTAAATACTTAAGAGTGTGGAAGTACCTAGTTAAGGTAATGTTACTCAATCCCAAGAAAAGAAAAATAGGCTCTAAAACTTACAATTGTATGTTCTTAGGCTATGCGGAACATAGTGTTTCCTCAAGGTTTCTTGTTCTTAAAAGTGATGCAATTGAGCATAATACTATAGTGAAGACAAACAATGTTGAATTTTTTGAACATATTTTTGTTGGAAAAACAATAATAATAATAATAATAATAATAATAATAATAATAATCCTGATTTTGATTTTAACGATCAAACATAAACATAATCCCATATTGATAAACATGCTGTAAACTGAATGCGAAAGCGTACCTGAATTAGCCATAACGATGATGTCTTTATAGAGCACTATATTGATCTTATGGTCTTCCACCTGAAGAGCACCTGTATTTCCCTCTTGATTTTCTCTCTTAATGGGGATAGAAAGAAAGGAACACGACTGATACTTACGTTCTGTGTGTGTGCTCCCAGAAGGGAACCATGACCCTTTAGATAACCAGAATTAGGTTAATTACTTAAGTTTTAATATTTCCAATTTGGCCCCTCATCAAATTAGAAATTGCTCTATGATCTCTACACAATTTTATTTTCATGACATATGCCTTTAGCCAAAACTTTAATTTAGTCAGATCACTTTATTATTTGGCTTAATAAATAATGACCCTAACACATTTAAATTATGTATCATATATATACATGACCCAAATTTTGCCAACAATCTCCCACTGGTCACAAATATATATGTCTTTACAACCTTACAAATGTGTTAGACTTTATGAGCTCAAAATTGCCATTATATTCCTTTAGCATACTCCAAAAGTCCTGTCCATTAATCATATCAGGATATAGAACCAAACCAGCTTTTCATTGCATCATCGCAATTAAAACCAACAATGATTACTCATCTTAACATAACCAAATGACATGGATTCATCATGAAATGTGTAGCATGAAAAATTACGTGAAGGTGATCTGTACACGTCTATTTTCAACTGGTCCAAACTTTAACTTATCGAGATCGATATAATATCCTTAATGTACAAAGTGTAATGAATGAACGAAAAAACCGCATATCTATAGATAACCAAATATGTCCAAAAAAAACAATGTATACATATATGAAATTAAACATAGAACATAAAATATATGAAAGTGACTAACTCCCACTAAACCACAAATTCCTCAAACTGTAAAACACCCATGTGAGCAAAATGCTCATGAAAGACCTTGGGCGGAAATCCTTTAGTTAGAGGATATGCTATCATGGAGTTTGTCCTTAAGTGTTCTATGAAAATTTGTCCACTTTGTAGTCTTTCCTTAACAATACAGCTGATTTATTGTCACAATATAACTTAAGTGGTCTTTCAATGCCTTTCACAATTTGCAGCCCTGTGATAAAATTTCTCAGTCATATTCCATGATTTGATGCCTCATAGCATGTTACAAATTCTTGACATCCTACAAAATTTGAGTCAGAAAACCCAGCGATCTCCAACTGGTCTGACCTCCTATATGTGAGCATATAATCTTTTGTTCTCTTTAAATATTTTATGACTCTTTTTGCTGCTTTTCAATGGTCTATTCCTGGATTGCTTAAATATCTGCCTAGAACCCCAACTATATGCTATGTTTGGATGCGTACATACTTGGGCATAGATCAAACTCCCTACAACTAATGCATAGAGAATCTTTTGCATTTCCTCAATTTCCAAATTTCCCTTTGGGCACTGATGGAGACTAAACTTGTCTCCCTTTAAACTTGTGATACACACAATCATCAACAATATTCATCTTGAAGCCAAATGAGTTTCATACCTTCTGGTAATGGGACAAGTTCTCAATAACCTTATTGTCTTGCATGGACTTATACTTATTCTATTGCTTCAATCCACTTTTGAGAGTTAGAACCTTGTATAGCTTGACGGAAGTTAACCGTAACATCCTAATTTTCAGTACCTCTACAACTTTTTTCAAAATTTTATTAATTAAATTATTAGGAATTGGGGAAAGTGATTATAGAGTTTTATGTTTGTTAGATTATTTGTGATTTTTTAGGAATTTTCTGGAATTAAAAAAATAAAATAAAATAATAATAATAAAATAATAATATATCTTAAAAAAAATTGATTTTGACTTTTTAAAAACACATTTCTCTCTCTGCCTTCCGTAAGTTCTTCCCTTCTCTCATTTTTCTCTCTTTCTCTCAAACCCTTCTCACTTTGAAGTTTGATTTTGAGGAGGAAATATTGATTTTCTTGAGAAACTCCAAGAGGTAAGTTTGTTTCTCTCAATCTTCTCTACATTTCTACGGTTTTATTTTTCAAAACGGTGCATTTTCAAAATTTTTCCTCACTTGACTAAGCTTGAATGGGAGTAGAAAGAGTGTTATTGTAGGTTTTACACCTAGGACACTAGAATAATACTTAGAATTGAGGATTATAAGTGATTAAGCTAAAAACCTTAAGCACCCTAATTCGTAAGTCACTGTTCATTGAATTTTGGGACGTTTGTGAACAGAATTAGGAATTGGTATCTTCATAAAAGTTGTAGCCCTTTAAGTTATAGAAATTTAGAAACTTTTTTCACATCAAACGGATATTTGTAGCTCAAGTTATGTTCATTTTACTGTCAAGTGTTATAGCTATGAAGTTAAGAGGTTGCCCTGTTTCAACAGCCTCGGTTTTTGAATTACTGGGATTGATATGTGTGAAATTAGGACTTGATTCCTTAATAAAAGTTGTAGGAAATTATATTTCCGAAATTTAGAAATTTGTTTTATGTCAATAGCTTATGTGTAGCATGAGTTATAGTCAAATTACCAAGGCATGTTCAGAGTGTTATTGTAGTTGAGCCATGTTGAAAACAACCACTGTAAACTGAAAAACTGCATTTATTCTAAAGGGTATTTGAATTTAATTCCTTCATCAATATTCTAGGTAATTAAGTTATTGAAATTTTGGCTCTTACCTCATGCCAAAACAACTTATATAACTCTAGAAAATTTTGAAATACTGAACCTTGTCCATATTTGTTATTAGGATTCTTTCTACTCTAAGTGTATTACTTCCATTACTCTCTTCTACTTGTATTAATTCCATTAGCATCAATTTAGGCCCTAGAAATGATTTTATAACTCAAAGAACCATAGTCTTGAATTTTAGAATTTTAGGCTATGAAGGAGGTGAGATTTTAGAGGTTTAATATGGTTGGAATTAAGGATTTAATTGGCATGTAGAAGGCTACTTAGAGGTGCAAAGAGGAGAACCAAAGACTTGATAGATTATTTGATCAAGAGTTACTCTTCACCAAGTTACAACATAAGGTAAGGGGTAGGATAATTTTTATAATTCACTTTTGCTTGAAATAACATTGAGAAGAAGTCCATTTACTTCTAAGTTAATTAGAAATTTATTTGGAATTATTTGAATGTTATTTCTATTTTTGATGAATTTTTAAAGTTTTAAGATTATGTGAATTTTATGGCTTCTAAATGGAGCAACTTGAGTGTATGGAACCTTGTATAATTATAAGACATCCATGAATATTGTTTGAATCGATTGCTTAATCATTAGTAATTTTATATGATTTATTGATGAATTTAGATTGAGAATTAGCCTATTTCTATGTTTAGTATTATGATAATTGTTTTAAATTGATTATTGAAATATATTGTATGTATGTTATGAAGCATGATAAGTAGAAAATTATTGTGGAATGTTTTTGTTAAGATGGATTAGCATGTAGAATTGTATTGTATAATTTGGTGGAATGGAGGAAAGGTGTGAGAAATGAACTATGTGAGAAAGAAAACTAATTTTTAGATATATTAAATTGAATTTACAATTTAATTATGAAGTGAATTTTATATTTTTATTTAATTAATAAATATTTTTCAAAAGTATTGGAATAATTTTGATTTAGGAGAAAACAATTAATTGTAAGTGAAAATGAATTTTTAATAATTTTGAGGAAATTATTTGCAATTATTATTATTATTTAAGAAAAATAAATTAAAATTGAGAAAATTATGATTTTGGGTGATGATGAATATGATGAGGTGGAAGGATGGTTTGGTGAAAAGTAGAAGTGTTCTGGGCTTTTTTTTATTATTATTTTACAGTGTGTTAAAATTTTTTGGGAATGTCCGATTTACAGGGGAAACTCTATCAATTTTTTTTTAAGAAATAGCCTAGTATTATTTTGAAGAAGTTAAGATGTGATTTAAGTATAATGAGGTGAAACAAAGTTGAAAGAGTGTGAAGAAGTTATGATAAGTCATACATCATGTTCATTAGTCAGAGATTGAGTGTATGAGGAGGATATGGAAAATTAGGGTCGGTTCCATGCTAACCTCGGGGATGATTGAGTGTGATCGAGCTCATATGTGGCTCAGGCTCGCTACCTAAGCTGTGAGACTCTCACTACCAAGCTTGATTATCCTGACTAAAGCCTCAGGGTTTCTCATGATCAATTGAGCTGGACAAGTAATTATGAGTATACTACCGCGAGGCGGTGAGATGTTCCAGTGAAACTCCTGATCCTTCTTGAAAAGAAAAAAAAAACAAAACAAAAAGAGAAAAAAAGAAAGTGGTTTTGGGATCCCCATGGTCTTGCATACTAGGATGTGTCCTAGAAAAGATTAGTGGATACATTGCATTCATAATATCATATCATTTGTGTGCTGATTGCTAGTATGTTTGTATGTGGAATTTCTAATTAACCCAATGTTATTTGCATGCTCTAAGTGAATATAAAGTTGTCTTACCCTTTTTGTGCATGTATTGTTATTATGAAATGTTTGCATAGGTGACGTTGAACACAACTCATCTCCGGTATCATCTCCAAGTAAAGTTTAAATATGATCACTGTAAGTACTAAGTAGAGGACTTGATCGGACACCACTACAGTGCTACAAGAGATACTTCATTTTAGTGGACGTACGAAATATATCTCCTCTTTAATTAGGTTGTATAGTTAGTTTGTCTGCTCTGGTCTTGTGAACCCTTGTTAGGTGTATTTTGGGATGACTTTGTGTATATTTACTATCTAATTATACTTGGTACTTATGAATGATATGTATATTAATCACTAAGTGTATGTTCTAATTATTGTGTACCTTACTTCTACAAGAGTGTATTGGTAATCAAATACTAAGAGGAACCAATAATAATTAATAAATCATAATAAAGTGAATGTTGGTATTAAATGTGTCACATTAACTGGATCATCTTCCATTATATCATTATTTTCCTCATGTTCCTGAAGAAATATCATGTAATCATCCGAAATAACACTTCTTCTTTCTCTAGTGGATCTCTGCAAAGTTATTAGCTCATGATGCACAGATTCTTGAGGATCTTGAGTTTGTTCTTCATGAACAACCAAATCATCTTGAGTGAGGGGTTCATCAACAATGCCTTGTGGAGGTTCCGAACTTACTTTATCAAAAGTAACTATTTGAATCGGTTCTGAAATTGTTACCGATTCTTCCTCCAAGATGAAGTTCTTAATCTTATTCTTCCCCCCAAACTCAATATTCTCAAAGAACGTAGCAGTTCCCGTCTCAAAAATTGTCTTTAATGTGGGATCATAAAATTTATATCCCCTGGATCTTTCAGCATAACCAATAAAATAACTACTTACTGTTCAGGAGTCCAATTTCTTTTCATTTGGCTTATAAGGCCTTGCCTTAGCTGGACAATCCCACACATGGAAATGCTTCAGACTAGGCTGTCACCCAGTCCAAAGCTCATAAGATGTTTTGGTAGCTGCTTTAGTTGATATTCTGTTTAGAATATAAGTTGTCATATTTAGTGTCTCTCCCCAAAGTGATTCCAGTAAGGTGGAATGACAAATCATACTCTCTACCATATCTTTAAGAGTGTAACACAAGCCCAAACGTCACAATTTGATTGTGACCTGAGCACTTATGTCATAATGCACTTGAGTGAGTATTTTCAATTTTACGTTTAGTACCACATGATTCTGTATTAAGGGTTTCATTATAGGTGACCACAATATCAAGTAAATACTGATTATCATAAATCAAAAGTGAACCAGTTCCAACAATATCTGAATTAAAAGACAAATTGAACTTATTGTTTCCAAATGAACACAAATAACCTAATTTTTCCAAATAAGAAACTGAAACCAAATTCTGTCTAAATGACGGCACAACAAAAGTGTCTTTCAAATCCAAATAAAAATTAGTACTTAATAACAATTTAAAATGCCCTATAGCTTCCACCTCTACCGATTTGCCATCTCTAACATAAATTCATCTTTCAGAATCAATTGGCTTCCGGTAGTTTAGGCAACCCTTTCTTTTCACGCCAAGCATGATATTTAGCACATTTCTTCTTTACGTGTCCAGTCTTATTGCAAAAGAAACATTTGTTTTCTTGAGTTTGTTTCTTTTGTTCTGGACCCTTAGCACCTTCTTTTTCGAGATCCTCTGATCTCTTTCTTTTGCCCTTAGCCTTGGAGGTGCTTGCAAAATGAGCACTTTCTGTCTTGTCTTGCTTTAGTCTTTCTTCTTCTTGTACGCAATGTGAAATGAGCTCATTAAGAGACCATTTATCCTTCTGACAGTTGTAAGATACCTTAAATTGATAAAATGTTGTAGGAAGAGAAATCAACACCAAATGAATGAGCAAGTCTTCTGAGAGTTCAAGCTTTAGTGCCTTGAGTTTAAAAACAATATTAGACATGCTCATAATGTACTCCCTGATATTTCCTTTTCCTTGATATTTCATGGAGATCAAGTTCTGAAGAAGAGTGTTTGCCTCCGCCTTATCGCTTTTTGCAAAGCGCTGCTCAATTTCAGCAAGGAATTCTTTGGCACTTGTGATGTTTTCAGAAACAGTGCCCCTAAACACCTCCGGGATGTCATGCTTAATGATCATTAGACGCATGCGATTTGAGCGATCCCACTTCTCATAATCTCTTTTCTGTTCAGAGGTACTTGAATCCGTAGGAGTAGGGGGTTGTTCAGTCCTTAACGCAAGATCCATATTCATGCAACCAAGAACAATATCAATGTTCTCTTTCCAGATCCTTAAAATTTGTTCCATTGAGGACCGGAAAAGAATTTAAATTGGCAGATACGTAAGCAATTGTAGCTGAATTTAGAACACGAGAAATAAACTAATTATGCTCACATTATATAAAAAATAAATAATATATATTTAAATAGTGGTTTAACCCATCTCAAGATACCCAATGCACCATCAATATCAAGTCTTTGGACAGTAATATTAACTGCTAGAGGTATCTTGTTGTAATAATCAAACATTGACAAAAAAACACGTCCAACAACAAACCAGTCTTTGGATTGATTTATCATCGACAAAGCAAATCATTATAATTATCACATGTTTATCATTACAAGTGTGTATGCAACTCGGCCAAATATTAATCTTCCTTTAGGCCGACTAATACTCGCATGAATATACACAAACACTAACATTCAATATTTTTCATGAACTGCCCAATTCAAGAGAAGTTACTTTGGTGACTTCTTGACTCAATTTGCTCACAAAAAATATTAAACTACCAAAAATTGAATATTTTATTTATATAACAAAACCAAATATTTAATATTTGCAAACTAATTCAAAAGAGAATCATCTCATTAGAATTCTACTAAGGATGAACACCTCCCTAAAATCTCATTAGGGATGAACACCTCATTTGAATAAATCAAAGGATGAAAAAAGGCCTCATTTTCCACCAATACATAAAGGATGAACATCTCCCTAAAATCACACTAGGGATGAAACAGAGATAGTTCTGAGTCTCTTTAGCATACTGCTCTAAACCCTAAAAGGGAATTAAACAGTAATCACTCAAACCCTAATTTAACATCAAATTTTCCTTAAATTCCTAGGGGATAGAGGCAATAAAATAATAACAGTCACACATGTGGAAACATTCACCAGTTGCCTAAGATCCTCTATGTTGAGAATTCCCCAAACACCACCCCCAATTCCAAACTCATCCATATCCACCATGAAAAGAAAACGAAAACAAAACTCATAAAATTAAATAAAAACAAAAACAAAAGATTAAAAGAGAACAGAGAACCCAATACAAGAAAGATTGAAATTTGAAACACTATTTCTTTTTCAGTAAAACTTGAAACTTAAACTGAAACAAAAGGGAAAAACGAAGAAGAATAAGAATCCATAGCTTCCTCTACGGTTCCATCAGCAAGCAAAATTAGATTGGGGATGTTACCCCCAAATTTAAATTTTAGGGTTCATGAAAATTAGAGATTATTCTCCACTTAGGGTTCATAAAATTGGGTAATTTGAATTGTTTAAAACAAAATTAATCCTAATTTTCATAATTAGGGTTCTATAAATTAAACAGACATGAATCAAATATAGGCGGCTCTGATACCAATTGTTGGAAAAACAATAATAATAATAATAATAATAATAATAATAATAATAATAATCCTGATTTTGATTCTAACGATCAAACATAAATATAATCCCATACCTGATAAACATGTTGTAAACTAAATGCGAAAGCGTACTCGAATTAGTCATAACGATGATGTCTTTGTAGAGCACTATATTGATCTTATGGTCTTCCACCTGAAGAGCACATGTATTTCCCTCTTGATTTTCTCTCTTGATGAGGATAGAAAGAAAGGAACGAGACTGATACTTACGTTCTGTGTGTGTGCTCCCAGAAGGGGACCATGACCCTTTAGATAACCAGAATTAGGTTAATTATTTAAGTTTTAGTATTTCCAATTTGGCCCCTCATCAAATTAGAAATTGCTCTATGGTCTCTACACAATTTTATTTTCATGACATATGCCTTTAGCCAAAACTTTAATTTAGTCAGATCACTTTATTATTTGGCTTAATAAATAATGGCCCTAACACATTTAAATTATGTATCATATATATACATGACCCAAATTTTGCCAACAATTTTTCCTTTAAAGGTTAGTAAGACACATGAACAACCTATAGATATTAATAGTGATGACATTATGAGGATGAGACGAGAAGTAAAAGATAGAGAAATGAAACCTCATTTGAAGATGATTTTTATACTTAACTAGTTGAAAATGATCCAACAATGTTTTTAGAAGCTACTGGTGATCTTGATACAAAATATTAGAATAAGGTCATTAGGATTGAAATTGACTCAATTAAGAAAAAATATACTTGGACTTTAGTAGAATTTCCTAAAGGAGTAAAACCTATTGGTTGTAAATGGATTTTTAAGAAAAAGTATCATCCCGATGGATCCATAAATAAATATAAGACAAGATTAGTAGTAAAGGGTTGTACTAAAAAATTCAACATTGATTATTTTGATATTTTTGCCCCTGTGACTAGGATTTCCTCTATTTGAGTATTGTTAGCTCTATCAGTCATCCATAAGCTAATTATACACCAAATGGATGTTAAGACAACTTTTCTGAATGGTGAACTAGAGAAGAAAATTTATATGACTCAACTTGAAGGGTGTGTTGGTCCTAGTCAAGAGACCAAAGTGTACAAACTTTTAAAATCTTTGTAGATTAAAACAAGCATCAAAATAATGACATGAAAAACTTGATAATGTTCTACTTTGTGATGACTTTTGAACTAATGATGTTGATAAATGTGTATACTCTAAATTTAAAAGTGGAGAATGTGTCATTATATGTTTATATGTAGATAACATGTTAATATTTGATACATGCATTGGCATAGTCTCTAGAACAAAGTTGTTTTTGGATCTAAATTTGAAATGAAAGATATAAGTGAAGCTAATGTGATTTTGGGAGTTAGAATCATAAGGAAT
Source organism: Sphenostylis stenocarpa (assembly GCA_963425845.1). Taxonomy (NCBI): domain Eukaryota; kingdom Viridiplantae; phylum Streptophyta; class Magnoliopsida; order Fabales; family Fabaceae; genus Sphenostylis; species Sphenostylis stenocarpa. Next base: position 8,029,316 of record OY731404.1, on the reverse strand, counting down.
GGAGATATTATTTTACTACCCCAATAACAATACATTGAGAAATTTGAGTATTATGACTTCAAATTAGTGAGTATCTCTTATGATGCTAAATCTAAATTAAAGAAAAATAGAGGATACTCTATTTCTCAATCTCAGTAGGCCCAAATAATTGGGAACTTAATGCATTTAATGATTTTTTCTAGATCTGACATTGTGTATGCAGTAGGTAGACTGAGTAGGTACACTCAATGTCCTAATCAGGAACATTGAGATGCACTTATAAGACTTATGAGATACCTAAAAGGTTCAATGAATTATGTCATTGAATATAGTGGATTTTTCGCTGTACTAGAAGGGTACAATGATGCTAATTGGATATCTGATTCAAATGAGACAAAATCTACTAGTGATTATTATTTACACTTAAGGGTGGTGTAATTACATGAAGATCGGCCAGACAAACAATTATTGCAAGATCAAAAATGGAATTAGAGTTTGTTGCTAATAGCGAAGCTGAGTGGTTGAGAAACTTTTTAGCAAACATTTCGGTAGGAATGAAACCCACCTTGTCTGTGTGAATACATGTGATTGCTAATATGCAATATATATAGTTAAAAACAAAAATTACAATGGAAAGAACAAATGTATACAATTCAGACATAATTTGGTGAAACAACTGCTAAAGAGTGGAACAATTTTCATTGACTATGTGAAGTCAGAACGAAATCTAGCAGGTCCTCTCTCGAAACCCATAGGGAGAAACATGATTTTAGAAATATCGAGGGGAATAAGACTCAAACCATTTACAAACAAACAAGTGATGGTAACCCAACCTTTGTGATTGAAGATCTCATGAATAAGGTTTATATGGGTAAAAACAAATCACTTGTTAGTTCTGCTAATATTAAAATTGATTAAAGTCAATTTCTTATGGTGTGTGAAAGTATTAGAGATTGTATTATTGAGAGATTAAACTTTGTAATTAAAATTCTATGTGGTGTAAGAATTTTAGTGTAAACAAATTTTTTAATAATTTTCATATTTCTTATTGATGGTGTATGATTTGTAGCATTCGCTTGATGAAATCACTTATATGAGTGTCGAGTGGAGTCGCTTGTATGAGATCTTGGCAAGATTTGTAAAACACTCATGAATATCGGACACTGACCTAGTAAGCACAACACAACAATAATAACACAAGAATTATGAGGATGTACTGTGATTGTTAAACCGCTAACATACACTGAGTGTTTTGGTTCATATAATTTGTTATATCAACTACCATGTGTGTTAAGTTTTTTTAGTCTATAAGTGTTTAATATAACTTGTTACACCAGCTTTGATGCATTACATCTTATATGAAACCCAAAATTTTCTTCTTTTATTCTTTTCCAATAAGTGGGAGATTATTATAAAAACAAAGTATTGCAAAACCTAATGTGAGACCCATGAGCACGGTCATATTTTTCCTTCATAAATATTAACCCCAACGGCTACAAATATGAAACTTCTTGTTGTTTTTGTTCCTTAATCCATAGAAACTGCCATGACTCTCCCTCTGCATATCTTGACACCTATGCAACTCTTGGTGGATATTTGGGGTGGGACATTGGATTTTCTAAATCCATCTACACTTATAAATATTTGCTTCTACCCCTTTCCAAAATCATCAAACACACATCTTTCTTACCTTCAGTTCATTTGCTCTCTTCTCTCTTCTTCTTTTTCTTCTTCTCTTATATCTTGAATTATTAGTTTATTGCTAATTTTGAGTTCCTTCGAAAATTCGAGAAATTCCTGTTATATTTTGGAAGATTTACACAACACATTGCGAATAATTTTTTATGAGCAATAATTATACACACATCATGAATCAAATTTTATTTGTGTTTTTGTTAGCATTCATAATAGAAACTTCATTTTAATCTTTGTACTTTAAAAGTTTCTTAACTAATTCTCAAACTTAAAAAAGGACTTTAGGAACCATTCTTGTTTTTTTTTTCAATTTCTTCTTCATAACTTTGGAGATGATTTGAATAAAAAATAGATTTAAAAAGGTAATGAGTTCGACCGAAGAAATTGCTTTTGAAATTAATTTAGAGTCTAAATTCAAAAAAAAAAAAATTTGTTAAAAGATTGAGAATAAAATTATAAAATCTCTTCAAGAATAATTTAAAATTAATTATTTTTTGTACATAAAGAAATTACCACATTCTAAAGTAGATTTTAAAATTTTTCACAAGTAATGCTCCTTGAGTAAAATAAAATGAATGAAATTCATGTTTAGTGAACTGGCTAAAAAATTGCATAGTTAAAACACGATGATGTCTTAGGTCTGAGGAGAACAAAATTTAAACAGGGATAAACTTGAAACCGTTAAAATTTAAATGATAACCTTGTAATATAATAGTATTAAAAAAAATTAAAATGCATATGGCCCCACATTGCATAGCCTATGTTTGTTGGTGCATGTGTGTCATGAATTGGACATTAACGTTATAAAAAGACTAAGATTAACCCCAACCTAAAAGTTGGTTTGTACCAAAACAAACAAACAAAAGATTAATGATCCCTAATTTGTACGTATGTTGTGCATGAAATCTGAAATATCTTACCTCTTTATCAACAAATTAATGTTTCATAGAAAGAATTCAAACCTGCGAAACAGAAGCCGGTTGGTTTATTTTATGCTCCAGGCAGAATTTTTTAAAATATTTAAATTAGAAGGTTATATACAAATTTTTATATTATTCACTTCAATTTATTTTTTATTTTTCTGTGATGTTATTATTTTTCAGATATTTATTTAATATACTATTATTTATTCATTTTAGATTATTAATGATAAAATTTTGTTTTAGTTTTTTTAAATTGATTTAAAATTATTTATGATTAAAAATTATTACGATGTAATAATGTGAATCTTACATTTAATTATTAAGTATAAGAAGAGGAATTATAAAATTAAGGATTAAATTTATTAAATAAAAAAGAAAATGAAATATTTAATTGAAATTTATAATAATTAATTTTAAAAAAGAGATTATTATTATATTTTATTTTGATTTTTATGAATTAAAATTTTAAAAATTAATATGATATAAAGTGTATTTATTAGATAATGTGTTAATTTTTTTTAAATTATTATACGAGTCAATCCATATAATTCAAAAGGATTAAGATATTTAATCCGTAAATTTTGTGTAATCAGTCTCTCACCTTTTTTTTTTTTTTTACTAATAAGCTAGAAACAAAATACTATTCACACGACTTAAATTATATATATATATATATATATATATATATATTTATTATTATTATTATTATTATTATTATTATTATTATTATTATTATTATTATTATATGTTAGTTTGAATTTGGTGAAGATGATATGAAAATAAATTAATGAGTTTGGTGGGATGACTTTTGTTGATTTAAAAATTGATACATAGTAGGATCCAGCTTTTACCTTGAACTGGGCGAGTCACTTAAAAAAACTTCTTTTAATTTCAATATGTTCAATAGATATTACCAATGGTACTGCTCATTCAACATAAAAATATATAAATTTATGGGATTTAATAAAATAATATTTTTATAATATAATAAGTATATAATTATAATTTATATATATAATTATTAAAGTTATAATATTAGTGATAAATTAAAAATATAAATAAATTATAATTAAATAAGATGAAAATAAAATAAAATAATTATTATTTAAAATTGAAGTAATTAATATGAAATAAAGATAAAAAAATTGAAAAATATTAAATATTTTTATAAAAAATTTGTATTTGTATTTGAAATTTTTATCTTTGTTTATTAAAATCGGTTTTACCAAAAAAAATCTAGTTAAGTTTCTTAAATTTTTTTATTTTGTATCAGTTTTCTCAATTTTTTGAAATAAAAATAGAGAAAAAATTAAAAAATATGATATAATTTTATTAAAAATTATATTTTAAAAAAATTATCTTCGGTTCTATTAAAAAGTTTAATTAATTTTTTCAATTTTTTTAACTTGTATACAATTTTTTCAATTTAATTAATATCCAATGGTTTCTAGAACCATTATCAGTTGCTAATAAATTAGTTTGATTTTCAATGGATATTATCCCTTCCTGTAATATTATATTTTTATTTTACCAAATTATTAATTTATCCAGATCTAACCACTTAAAAAACATATATTTATATTATATATTTCTTTTCTATCTAATTGCTCAAAATTCAATTTTTATCTTTTTTTTTAACTTATTTTATATTCACACAATCAAACACAACATTGTATAAACTCATAAAATTAAAATTAAAATTCATTTGATATTTTGAAGAAAGATTTATTGAAGAAAAAAAATCAATAAGATATAAATTCAAACCATATAAATGATTGACATTAACTTCAACCAAAATGGATCTTGTTTCTTTACATGTTACTCAGTTTTCTCTTGAAATATGAATTTATCTATATTATTACATTCTTCACAAATTTATTACTAATTTTTTCATATATTGATCATAATATATATATATATATATATATATATATATATATATAATTGAAAAACATAAAATTTTATTCTATAATTTTTATTCATATTATTTTTGTACACAGATATTATGATCTTATAGTATTTTACTTCAACAAATCAGGACTAAATAAAGGAAGTTCTGATTATACAATATTTTGTACCGCTATACAAACCTATAATTTAGTTAATTAAATATCTTTATCCCAACACTCCCCCTCAAGTTGGTAAATGGATGTCATACATTCCCAACTTGTCCAATAATATCCTAAAAATCTGACTTATCACAGCTTTGGTAAGAATATCTTCCAGCTAATCTTCAGATTGAATATTTGGCAATTTCAGAATATTTTTATCAAGCTTTTCCTTGATAAAAAATCTATCAACCTCCACATACTTCATCCGATAATGTTGGATAGGGTTGTGAGCAATGTCGTGCGCAACTTTATTATCACAATATAACTAAATGAGACGTGTATGTACATACCCTAAATCCTGAAGAAGTAGTCTTCTATCATCCTACAAATGTAAAGTATCCAGAGGTTGATCTTCTATCATCAAGAGAACCTGCCCAATCTGCATCAGTATAAACCATCACATCCTTGTAGTTGGAGTTCTTCTTGAACATAACTCATTTTCTAAGAGCGGCTTTTATATACCTTAAAATTCGTATAATAGCATCTATGTGTTTTTCACCTGGATTGTGCATGAACTGGCTAACCATACTAAGAACATAAGCTAAATCTGGCCTAGTGTGTGAGAGATATATCAATCTCCCTACAAGTCTCTGATATCTTTCCTTGTTAGTTAGAGTTTGATCTTCTTCAATGCACAACTTCAATCCCTCTTCAATTGGAGAATTTACTAGTTTGCATGCTGTCATTCCAGTTTCTTTCAGTAAATCCAATGCATACTTTCGTTGTGAGAGAAAAATACCTGACTTTGATCTTGAGACCTCAATTCCAAGAAAATATTTCAAAGGACCAAAATCCTTCATCTCGAATTCCTTTGCCAAGTACTCTTTTAATGTTTTGCGTCCCTCTAGATTGTTTCCTGTAAGTGTCATGTCATCAACCTAGACAATAAGAATTGTAATCTTTCCTTCCTTTTTTTTAGAAACAAGGTATGATCTTGGTTGCTCTGTTGATATCCAAAAGCAAGCATTGACTTGGTGAATCTACCAAACCATGCTCATGGAAATTGTTTTAGTCCATACAATGACTTCTTCAACTTGCATACCTTCTTGCTATGTGTATTCGGGATCCCACATCCTTCTGATAGCTCCATATAAACTTCTTTAGACAATTCCCCGTGTAAGAAGATATTTTTTACGTCAAATTGTTGTAAGGACTAATCAAGGTTTACAACTAGAGATAACAATATTCGAACTATACTAATTTTGGCTATGGGAGCAAACATTTCAGAGTGTAATCTATTCCATATGCTTGTGTGTACCCCTTTGCTACTGATCTAGCTTTGAATCTCTCAATTGTGCCATTTGCATTAAACTTCATAGTATACACCTATCGGCATCCTACTGGTTTCTTTTCAACTGGACAATCTACTAATTCTCATGTTTTATTTCTTTGCAAGGATATCATCTCCTCATTCATAGCATCCTTCCACCTAGAGTCAGCTAAAGCTTCCTGCACACTATTATGAATAGATACAGTAGATAATTGACTTATAAATGCGATATTTGAGTTAGACAAATTCTGGTTACAAACATAATTACTCATAGAGTATCTTGTCTTACTGGTGAAGTCAGGATCATAAGTAGGCTTATGGATACCTCTAGTGACATGATCTGACAGGATTCTTTTTTCTGTATTAGGTTCTTGAAGGGACGATTGGTGTGGTATATCATCAGCATCGATAGACGAATTTTCGATCTCGACATGCTCAAAATCTTCATCATTATGTGGTTGTTGATCATAACATTGTTGCATAATTTCATCATCTCCTGATATAATTTTGTAACTTTCTTTCTCCAATCTGACCTCAATATCAATTTCTTGAGGAACAAAAGTCTGAACTTCATCATAATTCTCCCCCTGAATTTCAGACTCGGGGGCAAAATATATCAAGGTTTCATAAAAAACTACATCTATAGTAGTAAACATTTGCTTGGTTTGTGGATTATGGCACTGATATCCTTTTTGGTGATCCGCATAGCCAAGGAACACACACCTTTCAGCTCTATGAGACAACTTACTTCTCTGATGCTTGTGTAAGTGAATATAAGCAATACAACAAAAAACTCTATGTGTTAGTTTAACAATTTTAGGACTTACTACTGTATCTGTAAGTGATTGAAGAGGTGTTTTATACTCAAGAGACCTGGACGGTGTTTGGTTGATAGTGTATACAACATATGTGAGAGCTTCTCCCCAATATATTGTTGGCATGTGAGCTCCAATCAATGCAGCTCGGACCACCTCCAATAGATGACGGTTCTTTCGTTCTGTCACCCCATTCTGTTGTGGAGTATTTGGACAAGATCTCTGATGAACAATTCCTTTGGCTACTAAAAAATGTTGAACTTCTGATTACATATATTCTCCTCCGTTGTCACTGCGCAGTACCTGAACTTGTGCTTTGTACTGAGTCTCAATCATTTTGCAGAATTTCTGAAATAGTCCTCCAACTTCACTTTTAGACTTCATCAAACATAACCAAGTAATTCGAGTACAATCATCAATAAACGTTACAAACCACGTTGAGCCACCCAATGCTGTAACCTTAGATGTACCCCATACATTAGAGTAAATGATCATAAAAGGAAAATAACTTTTATTTGAAATTAAAGGAAAATATGTTCTATGACTTTTTGCAAGCTCACAAACATCACAATAAAAAGTTGAAGTGTCTACTTGGTCAAATACATTTGGAAATAATTTCTTTATGTAACCAAAAGATGCATGTCCTAAACGCTTATGTCATAACCAAATATCCTTGCATTTTCTTACTTCTTGATACCTTTTTGTTGCTAGCACTTGACAAAGTCTCTTTGAATTTTTTTTTCTGACAGGTCCAGGTAATACAACCTTCCTCGCCTAATACCATAACTAATCGTCTTCCTCGTTTGAATATCCTTAAAAACACAAGAGTCAGACCCAAAAATTATAACACATAAAAGATTTTTCGTTTTTTGCGAGATTGACAATAGGTTATATTTAAGAGAAGGAACAACAAGGACAATATTAAGATTCAAATTGTTTGAAATAGAGATACTTCCTTATCCAATAATAATGAATTTACTACCATTGGCTGTGGAAATACTTTTTTGTGAGGAAGGTTTAAGATTTTTAATCTGTCTAACATCAAAAGTCACATGATCAGAACATGCAAAGTCAATTATCCATGCATTATTCAGAATGGTAGATGTGTTTATTAAAGACTTACTATTGGAATCATCACTACCTGCGATTGTAGCAAACATCATGTCTTTGTCAATGACAGTTACAACAGTAGCAGTTGAATTTCTTTTTGAATTCTTCTTCGATGCTCGACTGTGATTCCACCACTCGGGGTATCCTATGATTTCATAGCATCGTTCCTTGGTGTGTCCATCCTTATTACACTGAGTACACTTGTAGTTACCTTTTTCAAAATCTTTTGATTGCTTCGATTTGCTGACTGCTTCTTTATCATTATAGCTGTAGAATCAAAAATCATATCTTCTATTTTCAACGTTATTCGTCAAACTGTCTCTCTCCGGATTAATGCATAGTATTCTTCTAAATCAGGTGTTACTTCCTTGCGCAAGATTTCTCCACGAACTTGCTCAAAATCATCGTCCAGTCCAGCAAGGAATATATGCACCTTAATCTTTCAATGGACTTCTGATATGACTTCACATCATCAGGGTCCTTCATGATTACTTTGTCACGATGGTCCAATTCCCTAAAAATCTCAACTAATTCCCCATAATATTCAGTTAAGGTTCTATTATTTTGTTTTGCAGTGAATGCCCTTTGATTCAAGGCAAACACTTGTAGCTCATCACTTCCATCATAAAATGCCTTTGACAAAACATTCCAAATATCGAGGGCAGTGGGTAAGTGAAGATACTTTTTCATGATTTCTGGCTTCATGGATATCAATAGTCATCTTTTCACTTTTTGGTTTTCAGCATATCATTTTTCATATCACTTATCGTGCTCTGTTGGAGGATTCACCTTCCCACGGATGTAGGACAATTTTTTCCTCTCTGCAATGTGCATCTCCATTAGTTGTTATCATACATCATAATTGAATTCATTTAGGATTATGTTTACGTTGAAGACATCTTCAGATTGAACAACCATTGAAATTGGTTTGTCTATCATCTTTTCAGCTTAAGATCTCCAATGATTTAGAAAGAAAAAGAAAAAAATTATAAACTCGGTACCAAATTGAAAACATAAAATTTATTCTATAATTTTTATTCATATTATTTTTGTATACGAGATACTATGATTTATAATATTTTATTCCAACAAATCAGGACTAAATAAAGAAAGTTATGATTATACAATATTTTGTACCGCTATACAAATTTATAATTTAGCTAATCAAATATCTTTATCAAAAAAAAAAAATATATATATATATATATATATATATATATATATATATATATATATATATATATATGTATGTATGTATGCTTAACTGTTACACTATCTACACAACTTTTGATATAAAAATCAGTGGTCCGATTTCCACACGTATCTTTAATTTTGATACTAAGGTTCACGCAACCTAAAGTTTAAATGACAACCTAAACCGTAATAGTTCTAAATTTAAAGAAAAATGAAGTTACTATATTTTTGTTAAATTTTAAAAATAGATGGCAATAAATGAAATATTTCGTTTATGCTCCTGAATTTTAACGAACGGGTAATTTAAATGATGTAATAGAGAAACACATGTCTTCTTTAACATCATTATATTACGTGTTTCATTAAATAAAGTTCCTTTACGTTGGATAGGAACATTATCCAGGCTTTGGTCAATTGGTCTTGTCCCTTTAATTATTTATTCATCTTTTGCTTACTTTCAACTGAAAATAATTTAAAATACCATAATAATTTGTTTTAATGCAAAAAGCTACTTTAATTGACTAGAAGGGAACACAAATTGAGTTGGTCTCAGAAACCCACTTATGATAATTATTTGAATGTTTTAGGGTCAATCTTTCTCTAAAAGTTGAACTTTGAGGGTCACCAAATACAATCATGGAGTTACATTGGAGATAAAAATGACCATGCATTAACATCAATTTGGGATAGGATAAGATAAGATTTTGTTTAACTTTTCTTCTGGGTAGGTTAAGGTTTCCTTACAATATTGTGTAATATTTATTTTTCATGAAATTTTAAAATTTGAACTTTTTTTCCGCAAAAGAAAACTTATTTATTATGATATTGTTTATTTAGAGTTATATGATCCAATAAAATGATTATATGGATTTTATATTTTAGTTTTGATGTTTGGTAATAAGAAAAATCAATTGATAAAGTATAATCTTGACAAAATGTTACAATAGCGTATTTGGGTCTTACCTTTATTTGATGATATTAAGTGATGTTTTATTTTTGTTGTTTTGTTTGAATACTGTTAAGTCCTTAGAATAGTGAGACCAATACACCTACATGATTTGGTTGTAGGGTCCCATCGGATAATTGCAAATCTATTATACAACATCTCTACTCGAATACTTTGTTACGCTCTTGGAGACTAACATAAAGTGTTAAAAAATAAGAATGCATTTTCCTGATACGTTTTAAAGATAAAAGTATTACGATAAATTTAAATGAATATTATCATAAACATAAAACTTAATTCTCTAACGATATTATATCATAATGGACATAAGATGGAACATAACGAAAATAGTATTATATAAAAACTATAAATCTTTTTAAAATAAACATTATCCCAAAATAATGTTTACAAAGTTAATAATAAAACATGGACGATAAATTAAAATAACATTGTCCTAACATTTTCATAAATATGATAAATGGACAAAATACATAAAGAACACTATTTAAATAATTGTGTTAGACATCAAAATTCACTTTGCATATCAAAATATAATTAAAAACAAGTTTTTTTTTTCCTATAATGTCAACATTTACTACTTCAAAGAAATGATTTGTGAAGATGAGATACTTTTATATTTTTGTGGAGTCATGAACTACATAGAGGTGTTACCACTTCTAACATGCTTTAATGATGTTCTTTTTCTTATTATGCATGCCAAAAGGTAAATTTTAAAATATCAATCACCACAATCAAGATTTTTTAGTTATACTCCAATCTTATTCACCATTTGCATTATACAAATTCTAACATTTTAGACATTTTATTTTATACATATAAATAATGTTAGATATATTTAAATTAATTATTATTAATTAGTTATATCATATTTTAAAATTTATTGACTTTTTTTTTTTTTGAAATTTCGCAAATCATTTAACAAATAACACTGATCTCATCAATTACACAGCACTACAAGGGTTGAAAGATATCTTATTTTTGGTATTTCCTTTAACAAGATATTTCAAAAAATTATTGAAATCAAACCATTTATTATGAGATAAATCACAATATATGAAAGAGATAATTTTTCTTTTTTATGTTGGTTTGTCCTCATAAGATCTCATTTATATATTGACAACACAGCTACAATCAAATTTAAAGATTCGTAAGACCAAATATTTTCAAGATGTAATAAATTACACTCCAATTTAATTATTATGTGACTAGTGAATGTCAAATTTATTTATTAAGTTTTTATACTGGTCTTACAGTATCGTGTTATAAGATAAAAAATAAACTTCTGTCAAGAGCAGATGAAAAAAAAAAATCTGATTAAAATAACTGAAAAAACAATTTTTCAACGTATAAGGACCAAAATTAAAATCAAAGTAAACTATAAAAGCCGAAAACTCATTTAAACCTAAATTATTTATTGGACACGGACACTTAAACGACATCGTCAAAGGGGATGTGAGCGTGAAGTTTGTTTCGGCCGTGATCCAGTGTGGCGCATCTCAGCCAATGATGGTGTTTTTCCGACCAAAAAAAGACCAATGACGAAATTTCTGCTTGAAAATACTAAGAAAATTGAAAACCAATAGTAGACCACCTCACAATCACAAGAGACACCGATGATGATGATGATATTAAAGCAACATCTAGTGTAAGAGAGAGAAAACAAAGGTGGTTCCTTTTCATGTGAATTTTGAGTGATCCATTGATTCTTCATCTACCATCTGCTTATCTGCGTGGAAAAGGAAGAGGGAAAAAGAAATTGAAATGGGTTGGATTCCTTGTTCTGGAAGTTCAAACACTAAGAAGAAGCTAAAGAAGAAGTTGGAGAAGATGGAAGTGCAGAACAGCCTGGTTGATCCGATCAAAGCCACCCCAGGTAGTGATGTTGTTGGTTTTGTTGGAGTTGGGTGTAAACACAAGTTATCAATGGTTTGTGATAGCAAGACCCCTCTTGTGAGACTTGTGTTTTCCCTAGATTTCTGTTACTCTTTTGATGAATATTAACTGGGTTTGAATAATAACAGTAATAATAATATGTCTCCTCTTGCTTTATATGGGGTGTTTTGTAATAAATGAAATTTTGTGAATTTTAATTTTGTATGCATTTGGTAGACCAGATTGAGGCCAGGATGAGCGAAACTTCTCTGGTTAAGATAGGTGGAATTTGATATAGAAATATGACCGGCTGCCTTTATTTAACGCTTTCTGCACGTCTGTTGTGTTGAATTTAAGAATTTGTGTATTGAATTTGTTTCCTTTAGCCTATGGGTTTCCTCATCCACGAAGTATATATGTCAATTATAAAATCGTACTGAGATGGTAATTTGAAATGATGCATCCTATGAGACAAAGTCAGTTTGTGATTCTTTCTCTGTAATTTGGAAAATGAAACTTACCTTGTGGTAGTTTCTGAATCGTAGACACTCAAGAAACAAAAGTTGGTCTTGGATGTTAAATTTAAACCTGCTGTTGTTTATGTTTCTTCCCAACTAAATTATTAGTCTTTGGAGTGGAATGCAGGGAAATTGAAGAGGAATTCGTCCATGAATTCCAAAGATTCCTCTAAAAATGGAAACGCTGATCACATTGCTGCACAGACATTCTCATTCCGTGAGTTGGCAACTGCTACTAGAAACTTCAGAGCTGAATGTCTTTTGGGTGAGGGAGGCTTTGGCAGAGTATACAAAGGGCGTTTGGAAAATATTAATCAGGTGAGTGTGATACTCTGATTTCTGTGTTTATGAAGAATATGAAATTCTAAGCGAAATGAATAAATGCTTCATTGTAGATGTTATTCATAATTTCTCCCTGATCCATGTTGCTTTTGACAGCCAAACTAACACCTCATGAGTTTTGCAAGCATGGATATGAAGTTTAATTTTATGTAGTTTGATATGGCAACACATTTCATGCTTTCTAACGTTGAATGTAGATTGTTGCAATTAAACAACTTGACCGAAATGGGCTACAAGGGAATAGAGAATTCCTTGTTGAAGTGTTGATGTTAAGTCTTCTTCACCACCCTAACCTTGTCAATCTAATTGGTTATTGTGCTGATGGGGATCAAAGGCTTCTAGTTTATGAATTCATGTCATTAGGATCATTGGAAGATCACTTACATGGTATTTGTATTACAAATTTTCGTGTTATCACTTTCCATTCTTTATGTATTGGCTTCAAGTAGATATTGGTGATAAATGTTTGAAACTCAGATATTTCTCCTGGGAAGAAACGACTTGACTGGAACACACGGATGAAAATAGCTGCTGGGGCCGCAAGGGGGTTGGAATATTTACATGACAAAGCTAATCCTCCTGTCATATACCGAGATTTAAAGTGCTCCAACATTTTGCTTGGTGAAGGATATCATCCCAAGTTATCTGATTTTGGTCTGGCTAAACTTGGTCCTGTGGGGGAAAACACCCATGTATCAACAAGGGTTATGGGAACCTATGGATATTGTGCTCCAGAGTATGCAATGACAGGCCAACTGACTTTGAAATCAGATGTTTATAGCTTTGGTGTTGTTCTTCTGGAAATAATTACTGGAAGGAAAGCAATTGACAATTCAAAATCTGCAGGAGAGCAGAATCTGGTTGCATGGGTAAGAAACTTGTACTGTTATCTCATCTCATAGGTCTGAGTGGTGATTTATAAACAGCAAGGCTTTCTAATAAATCATCAAATATAATATTCTGGATAGCTTCATTTGCATATTAATGATGGCCAACAGGTAGTGTGGTGTGGTGTGGTGTGGTGTGGTTTGAATAAGGAAGGCAAGTATTTCAATATGAATTGGGCATACTTGGCAAATTGTACTTGCTTGATTGGATCTGTTAGAATTTGTGGAAAGTGTTGAAAGTCTACATTAATTATCTCTTATCTCTCCATTTATTGTAAAAATTCTGTTTTTATATGTAATCAGGTAGCAAGATATGATTTTTATTAGGAAACTATTTTATGTCTTTCCTAAATATAGGATTTGCAAATTGGCTATTTCCTTTTTCATAGGGATTTGCTATTATGAAGCCCTAAATGTTTGCTCCCTTTTTTTCTCTATAATAGGAGCTGTTTTGTATCATTTTTGAAATAGTGCAAAATATTACCTTCCAAGTGAAATCATTTCCACTGAAATAGTTAATAATTCTCAGTTATGTCTTAATTAAAAAGCAACAAAACATTGTTTATAATTAATGATGTATTGGAGGCTTTGTGATTCCATCCTCTTTATTTTATTCCCTTCTCAATAAATTCTTCTCATAAAAGGAAATCCCTTTTACTGTGATGTTTAAGTTGGTGCTCAAAGTTCTGCATATCCCATAAACTCTGACTTGCTTTAGCTTATTCAATTTTATTTTGAAATTGGATAACCTTATTTAAGTAATTTGATTAAACTGCAGGCAAGACCCTTATTCAAAGATAGAAGGAAATTCTCACAAATGGCTGATCCAATGCTGCAAGGTCAATATCCTTCAAGAGGGCTATTCCAGGCCCTTGCTGTTGCAGCTATGTGTGTTCAGGAGCAGGCCAATATGCGTCCAGTTATAGCTGATGTTGTCACAGCTTTGAGTTACCTTGCTTCACAAAAATATGATCCCAATACAGCTTGTTCTCGCCTTGCTCCTGGTACTCCTCCTAGAACCAAGAGGGGATAGTGATATGGAGCTCAATGTTTGTTAGTTATATGATAGTCTGGTGCAAATTTCAAATATCTTACAGCACACTGCAAGATAGATGTTAATACTGGTTGTCTTATGTTGTTGTTTTTCCTTCATAGCATAGTTGCTAAAAATGTTGTAAAATTTTGTTCTACTGGTGCATAGAACTGCTCCTATTTCCGTTTGGAGCCAAGATGGTATATCCTCTTCCTTTTCCCATAGTTTCTATTTAGAAGCAAATTGCTGGATTCATGATTCATGTTCCTTCTGTCTTGGCAATTGTTCCAGCGGTGTACCAGCATTCCATAGTTGTCTATTTTTCTTTGTCCTGCTCGTTTGTATAGTAACCAAGCTCTATAAAATTTGGGTTTTTCAACCAAAAAAGCATGACATAATATCATGTGTTGTGTTCTACTTTTGTCTTGTTTATAAGTTTATATTGTCGGGTATAGTTTTTCAATGTAACTATGTATACTGTTTTTTGCTGCAGGGTAATTGCTCATTAACACACTTTAAAAATAGCACATACTTGACACGAGTTTCCTCTGCATTTACATGTGCACGGTTATGATGATTAAATGTCGTAATATAATCCCAATAAACAAACTACAATATGCTGAAATGGAAAACGAATAGCGTGTCCAGGGACCTAAAACAAACCTATTCAGCGAGGAACCTAATACTCGTTTTCTTTATGGGATGTTGTTGGGAGAGAATTTTCGGTAAGTACGTAGTTTAATCAAGTAAACAGATGTGCTGATAGTAAGGACACCGATTTCGGCTTGCACTCATCCCGATTTTGCCTCAAATAATCTATTAAAAGGTTATACTTCAAAAAAATTGAAATTGAAAACGATTTGGTTACACAGTAACTGAGGTCTAAACTAGTTTATTCAAAGGTGGTTATTTTATGAGTTATCTCAAGCAAAGGGGTTGCACTTCACATTATAGTCATTAATTACTACATGAATTGTTTCAATTTATTCATATGAATGCGTTTTACCACAATCTTAATCACTGACTTCGTAATCAGTGGTTATTTAAACAATTTGTAGTAGTTTTTTTCAGAAAAAACTAAAATGAGAATTATTTTCATAGAATAAGTCCATGGAGAGTGAAGGTTAAATACTATTTGTCACATAATTTTTTACATTTTGTCCGAATTGTTCATGTATGTTGGATGAAGGAAGCACTGTTTGCACGAGTTTAACTACGGTAATGGCACGGTTGTTCAGCCTAAATTTATTACAAAAACAGATGAAGACCCAATGTTTAAGATTGGCTGTGTTAGTGTCGAAGACTGTATGTGCCTAACTTTAAATGTTGAAGTTACCATCGAATGTTAGTCAAAGACAGGATGAACTTTCTACAGCTAATTGGCCTATCAACATTTAAAACTTTCCTTACACTGGATTCCTCCCCTAACTTTATGACACAATTAACAGAGAAGGGCAGTGATAATTAGAAATAGTTAAGAACTCCTAAGTAGACAGGAAAGCAACTTCTAGTGGCACTGCTCTGCGAAATCTATCTATCAGTTACTTGGTTATCGGATTCTTTTTTCGGAGAGCCATTATTATGCAAGCTTTCGCCAGATTCCTCGGACTCAGCATTTGGTTTGCCCTGTTTCATAGGATGTGTAAGTGATAATTATTACAATAATAAGCTTCGATCAGAAGAAAAAACCCCAGTAAAGTATGGACATTTACTATTTGGGAACACCTCCAAAGATGTAGAAATACAGGCAACTGGGAGAGGAGAGGTCAGAGAAAAGATTTTTTACCTTGATTCTGTCGCGCCAGCCAAGTCCAAAACTTAGCAGACCAACTTTCCGGGAGGGATTTGGGCTTTGTGCACGACCAGACCTACAAAAATAACTCCAATGAAGTTGGCGAGGAAAATTTGGTATCCAAAAATAAATGGATTTAGCATAATATAGCATACATGCATTAAGCTATTTCTATTGGAATTCCTTCCCCACAAATCCATGTGAACTGGGTTAAGTCCAAAGGACTAAGATGACAGAACAGACATTATCTACCCTGAAGTGATTAAGCATTAGCAGCCAGCCACAACTGTAAAACTTAAAGATCAAAGCTTACAACCTTATATTAGAAAATCATTTGAAATTTGAAGGTTTCTCAGAATACTAAGAGTGACCAATTCTTTCAATATAACTTTTATTTTGGAGTTACTTCTAGCTCGGAGAAATGCAAACAATGATATTTACTCAGTGACTCCAACCCTTTCATTCAAGGCCCAGATGCTTCATTGCTATTCAGTTTCGTCAAGGAACCATAAGCCATTTAGGGCCATTTGAAAATATTTTCCTGCATGTCATAATTTACTTAAATACAGCACAGAAAATACTTAACTTGTTTTGCAATACAATATGGGGCCATTTAAAAAAAAAAAATTCGCATTTCATAGTTTACTTAGTACAGCACAACAAATATTTAACTTTATTCTGCAATACAATGTGGGGCTTCAAAGAGGCTGCTATTTTCATCTGTTTTAAACCAGGAGATTATCTAAAGTTGTTTTAGTCTGCTATATGGTATCTATCAAGGAAAAAAATATAAAAGTAAGCCCTGCTAATAATCGTAATAACAGACAGTTTGTGAACAAATTTCTCAAACAGGTTTATGAAATTATGAATGCTTAATTGGAGGTTCATAAATGAAATTACAGTGGTCTTGATATATTGAGTTCCAAGAGCTTGTGCCAAGGGAAATTATAATTTATAACAGGCAATAACTATAATAATTTTGGCAAAGAAGATACAGTTGAATGCAGAACCCAAAAATGTGATATCTAAAGTATTTGTACCGTGGAGAAAGTGCTTTGGATTGGCCAGATTCATATTGAAGGGTAGCCTCCAACATACTTTCTGCCATGACAACTCGCTTTTGCATGTCAGCAATTGATTGCATCGCCTTATCATACTTTTCCTGCATATTTATTATACTGGAAATAGATGTAATCATGTCTAGTAAGATCCTTAATAATTAGCAGTGTGGTAACTTATTTCTCTCTGGGAAATGGATCTACCCATCTTATTAAAAAGCTAATGTCATGGTCATGCTGTGAGGGTATTTAGATTAAACAACGATAAAAAAAAAAAAAAGAAATTAAGACCAAACTCATTGTTTTTAAAATGTAGGGACTAAGGAATTGGAACAGAAAATTGACGGATCTAAAATACATTTTACCCTTAAAAACAAAGATGGAGAAAAATAGTGTTTCTCAATAATAATTAACTTCATCCATTTAGCTAAAAAAAGGAAAACCTTCATCTGTCGCACATTGTGAGCTAAATGCAACCACTTAGCAAGGAATATTTTCTTTCCCATGAACATTACCCAGAGAAAAGAAAAAGTACATATATTACATAACGACAGATTTGCAGTATATAGATTATTTTACTTCTAAACTACTCATGCATGTTCTATTCTTATCAGGCACGTGAGACATATAGAAAACTACCAAGAACTATAGTAAGGATTAGTTAAAAAATATTAAACACATAATGCATCTGAATGAAATTCAGATTTAGATGAGGATTTTTTATCAGTGTCATCACCGTTCATAAATGAATTTTTTATAGTAAACTTCACTAGTTTCTTTTTAGGAAAACTGAGAAATGATATTTTAAGTATGATTTCTGTTTGCAAATTTTACTCCACCGCAAAACAGTAAAAGTGAATGACTCGAATCACAACAATCATAAGACGGGAGAAAGACTACCTGAAGTTCATGAACTTCTAATTTCTGAGCTGCAAGATCTTGCTCTGCTCTTCTGCGAGCATCTTCAGTAACTTTTTGGTCCTGCTCTAGCCGCACTAGAACCTGTAGCATGGAGAAGATTCAAAGTTTTCTACACGATACACAAAGACATTCTTCTTAATCGCTATTTATTTATTCATTTTTGCATATAAGCTTACAGAAATAGACACTGGAGAAAACAGGTGCACACTAGAACCTGCAGCATGGCAACTTCTTGTTCTTTCTTATCAGCAAGGGCTTGTTGTAACTCAGCTACCTCTTGCTCCAACTGCTCTACCTGTATGATTACAAACAATTTTGTAAGCCTCACAAGCCAAAGGAACAGAAGAAAAATGTGTTTGTAGAGAAAAAGAAATCATGAACACAATACATGGAAACTAAACAAGCCTCCCTTGTATTTATGCTTTTTTTTAAGGAGTTAGGTAATTATTTTCACTATGTTGTTTTCCATCTCAACTATGTTAGCACCACAAACAACATCAATCATATGTAGTACCTTAAAATATCATTAAAAAAAAGAAGAAAATAACAAAATAGTGGGGGGACCAAACCTGACCCCCCAATCCCTAACCCTATAAAAGGGTAAATCATATCTATCCCTGAAAACTCAGTACAAATGAAGGTCAGAACATTATCCCACCAAGTATAAATCTGAGATCTAGTGCCAAACACAACAAGTTTATCATTGATTACTTTCAAAGATTTGTCTAGCCTTTGGATCCACAGCAAGAATCACACCCATCAGCTCCACATATAACGCATTATGAACACCAAGATATAAAGAGAAACATCCCACATGAAAATCTGATGATCTCTAAAATACTCCCACAACCACAACCAGATACACCAGGAGAACCTTTAGTCATCCCATCAGTATTACATTCAGACCAAGGGCAAGGAGGAGGAAGCCAAAAAAACAGGCATATAGGATGCAACCTTCCAAGGATGTATATCTAGGCCAAAACTTTTAAGAATAATGAACTCTCACATTGGTCTTCATACAATCTGTACAACAATTACCAGCCCAATTGACCTCAACATAAATCATGTTTTTAATTCTGTCATACGATAGTGTATGATTGTCAAAGCAGACCTTGTTTCTGGTTATCAATGTATCATTCTCTTTTATCTCTCTACCTAATCTCTTAATTTCAACAGCTTCAAATATATATATCAATAACAAACCTTAATACACTAGGTGGGGAACTACATGGATTTCCCAATGCTTTTTGGCTTTATCAAACACCATAATCATAAAATCCATATAGTGAGGTATTTTTTAATGATTTCTCGCATTTTCTTTAGCCTTCTTCTGCCCCTGTTTAGCATACTACTTCCATTTGATCCACTTTTGCACAAGGATATTTGTGTACGACGGAAAGGCAGGGGGAGAGGAATATTGATCAATAGATCTTGTCATGAATTGTCAAGTTTATAACACAAAAGTTATGTGACTCTTTTTTAGTGGTCATGTGAATTTAAACAACTTTTAATCTTGATTATCCATATGCAGTTCTATGACCAAAATTTACACAATATGTATTAAATATGGCAAGAAGAAAAAATAATTTCTATTTTTTATTTTTACACATATAATAAACACATACTTTCAATAAAATACCAAAAATATGAAAAATCACACAAGATGAATCATCCAAACAGATATACCATTGCACTCAACTCCAGACGATTATCTTCCTTCACCATCTCCACTAAAGCTGTTTCTAGCTCCTCAGCTCTGGTCAAGGTTGGAAACACACACATGGAAACGAATTAATTGTCTTCAGAAGATATCATGACGATATAACACAGTTATAATATTAACAAAGAAGCATGGGGAATGAAGAAGGAAAGATACAAATAAGACATCAAAAAGTTCTAAAGGTAATGCATTATAAAGATTTATTAAGTTTGGTTTACCAGCTAGAAGACCTTATTGGAATATAAAGCCAGTATACAAAATGAAGACTATTTCATAAATGGGTTGACAATATGGCACAAGGTATGGTTAATATGCATTTATTGTTGGTTGGGAACTATTTCCGAACCCATTTTTTGGCTAGGTGGTTAGATTACAAGCAAGAAGACCTAATTGGAGTATAAAGTTAGAATGCAAAAATGATATTACACAGGTATTTAGCTGGTAAAGGCTACATAGAAGAAAACAAATTACACTTAATAATCAGAAATAACTTCCTAGTTAGAATCCTAAACAAAATCTTTTTAATTCTAGTGGTTTCAAAACTGATACACAAAAGATTTTTTCATTTAATTTACAACATCTACATTTAAAGCTTGACACCTCCCTCAAGCTGCCCTATAGATGTGTGTACCATTCTCATCTCAGTAATTAGAACATGGAGATTAGAGCTTCTCAGCCCCTTGGTCAGCACGTCAATTACCTGCTGTCGAGATGGAATATGTTACATGCTAGACCTTCTTCTAGCTTTCCTTGATTAAGTGTCTTTTTAATATGCTTTGTTCTATCATGTTGTATAGGGTTTTGTGAAATTAATTGCTGCCTGCTTGTCACAATAGAGCTTCATAAGTCATTCCCACTTGACTTTCAAGTCATCTAGGATTATTTTATCCGTTGCAGTTTACACACATCTTGACCAATAATATTGAATTTTGATTCTACATATGATCTTGCTACCCCATTTTTTTAATAATGGATCATAGCACTTATATCCTTTATGAGTGGTGGAATAATAAAGGAAAATATACTTGACAGCCCAAGGATCAAGTTTGTCTCTATGTTGGCTATGAAGATGAACAAAGGTTGTAAAATCAAATATTCTACCAATGAATCCATTTGAGGTCTGGAAGTGAGGATTGAAGCTGTTCAAGACCACTATGGAATTTCTGTTGTCCAGTACATGTGAGAGCGTGTATTTATTATCTATGGTGCAGTGAGTAACCTGTTGTAAATATGTAACTAAAAAAATAAATAATATTCATATTTCAGAATTACTATTCCTTGTCAACTTGGCCTTTCCCCAATAAGATTTAGCAACCTTTTTCTGAAGGAGAAGATGGGAAGTGTATTGAGTAAGTGTTCATTTTTCCGTCCACCCCATTTTGTTGGGGTGTGTTGACACATGGTGGGTCATGGATATTTCCTTGTGATTGAAGTAAGGAGATAGCTGGATGGAAATAATCTCTGGCAACCTGGCTCTTTTCTTTCTGGGATTGATCCAACTTAGGAACTAGAACAAAACCAACTAATGGTTGTGGCCTGAGCAAAACATTCTTCCTGCTCTCCTCTGCTTCGCTATGGATATGGTCTCTTCTAAGGAAGATGTGCCAATTTTTTCTAAGAATCTAAACTCTAACCTGACCAAATTCAGGGTTCAGAACACTTTTTCTCAATGAAGGCCATTGAAATGAGGAAGCAAAGAGCAAAAGTTGCAGCAAAACCCTAGAGACCTGATCATGTCAATCAGAAGATATTTTGTGATCACTTACCATTATAATTTGATTGTTTCTTCTTTATTCCTAATAAAATAGGAATAAGATACACCCTATTAATTGCATATGTTTAGAACGTTTCTGTATAGTTTTCGTCCCGGTAATATACTACCCTTTTGGTTTTGGCCCTTATATTTTTGTTAAATGCTCCTTGTAAAATGGTCCTTGTTATTTTGTTTTAATCCTTGTAAAATGCTTTTAGTCATACCACTATTTCAAAGGGATTCACTAAAACAAACAAAAAAATATTAGGGACTAAAATGAAAATAGATATATTACAAGGACCAAAATATAAAAAGGTAAATTTCACAAGCAGCATATTATTACATTGATCAAAAGTATATTTAGATCTATTTAGAAATATCCGGAGTCCCCATTAATTACGGATATTTAGAGTTCCTGATTTAGGTTGTATAAATTAGGAATTAAAATTTTCGTCATTAATAGTTGTGAATGCATCTTTTCTATTTATGGAGGAATAGAGATAGGAAAAATGAATCACAACCAATTTTTCTGATAGATAACTTTGGAAAATCACAACGAAGAGAGAATAGAATCATTCTCATTGACTTCTGAAAAGAATCCCTTAAGGCAAGGATTTTCAACTTCAGATTTTAGGTAAACTTAAAAAAAAAATCTTATATTGAACGCCCCTTAATTCCAAGGATTTCCAATCTAATGCCCTAAAATAATGTACATTTAATTTACAATAATGTATAGGTAGACAGTTTTTGCAATTATATTCTAGAAACCTTCAAACAACTTTCGTTTACAAGTAGCAAGCCAGGGAAAAAACAAGTTTTAAAAATGCTTGAGTTACAATTTGAACACCAAAAAGAACAATAACCTGAGTATGGCAGATCTTTTATCCTCCAGCAACCTGCATAATTCAACCTTCAACCAAACCACCTGCACAGAAGCTGTTAATGATTGAAACTTAAAGAGTTGCACACTACTTGATATAATAGAGTAACTATTTATAGTGAAAATATAACTCTAAAGAAAATCAAGCCAGGAAATTAGACTATGAAATGTCATGAATTTAATATATAATGAACTTGTGGTTGAAGATTGGAAAGACTACTGTCATACGCAGCCAACTGAAATAGGCATAATACAATGGAATATTACTCGATGGGTTTTGCATCTATACTCGCAACATCAGTCATGCCAACCAAGCCATTCAATGGACCAATTAACAACAATCCGTCCCCACTACCCCAAACATAAATGTCCATGAAGAGGAGTGTCAGCAGTAATCTTTCTAAATTCTAACACATTCTCTATTGTAGGTTAAAATTTGTTGAAAACTACAAAATCAAGAGGTCATTAAATACTGAGTGGGACCCACAAAATTTTGTAATTTCCAATAAATTTCAACCATTATATAGAGAATAAGTTCAAAAGGGTATGTTAGAAGGTGTGTTGTTAGTATTCCTCATCAAAGAATATACAACCACATTCTACATTCTTACCTAATTGCATTCTTTTAATCGAAGAATATGGCATCCACTTATCCTCCATTTTCTTTCAAAGTAAACAGAATTTTTCCTATATTTTCAAACAGCAAACCAAGTTGCTAATGTTTATTTCTTAATGTGTACATTTTATTTTATTCTATTAATAGTGTGCACAATAATCCTCTATAAATTATTTACACAAAACAAAGTTATACAAGCATTTTTAACAGCCTGACTATGGTGGAACAAGAAATCCAAAATATAACACAACTTACACAAGTAGATTACCTTCCTCCAATTTTACTCCATAACCACAATTTTGTTTGATCAATAATAGGAATGCAAAAAGACGAGACATGACAATTTAGGGTCTAAAGAATTCGGGAAAGATAAATTTTGTAATCTGTAAAATGTATAGTATTATTAATTATTAACGATTAAGTTACAATACTAAAATATTTGCACAATCAGAAAGCTTGAGCTTCAAGCTAGTCAGTTAAGATCTAATTGTTCTATAATAGACTCTAGCTATGATGTATGGATATGATGAATGTCGGATACAATATTCAATCCAACGATACATTTATTCTAAAAAAAGCAGGATACAATACGCTTAAGATACTTATTTAAAAATGTACAAGAATTCAGAAAACATAATATATATATATATATATATATATATATATATATATATAAAACTACAATCATGCAAATGCAAATGCAAATTTCAAATCACATTTCTTAAATATTGTGGAAATAAAAAAATAAATCATTGTCATTATAAAATATTTTTATTATTTAGATAGAGGAATAGTACTATGAATCTCATTACTTTCTAAAAATAGTTCATAACGAACAATTTGTTTTTGTTTATGAAAAAAAAAATATTTATGTTTCTATTTTATAGATAGATATATGTTTTTTGAACTTTTATTGAATATAAAAGATTTTAAAGCTTGGACATTTCATTAATATACATATTGGTGAAGTATCTAACAATATTGTATGTGAAACAAATAAAAGTATTGATACTTCATATACTTAGATATTTCATCCATAAGTACTAGTGAAGTATCGATGAAATATTAGACTCGATATGTATCAGACATAGATACATAAAGCAAATTGAAGTACTGGTGCTTCATAGAAATTCAGCTATCCTAAGAGAATGACACCTGGCTAGAGTTAAGATGTAACTGTTCCACAACAGAATCCAGTTGTCCCAACAGATTCACAACTGGCTAACTAACAATTACACTCAGCTTAACATGCTAGCAGAGAAAAGTCTAACACTAAGTATACTATCAGGGTCTAAATCTAAAACATGGAAATTTTTCAAATCTTCAATGTCAAAAACTATTGAAGAGCCAGAATATGTAAAAAATCATTCAATATAATCTTATTTCGATTCCTTTTCAACCTTTTAAGTGGAACTGACTAAAATGCTGTACCAGAGACAGAATCATAACATGACAGCAGCAACTATGAAAAATGAACTTAACCAACGAAGCATATTATCACCACTAGAAAATTAGTTATGCACATATTTCACATCAGGTGTCTTATTTCACATTGTAAAGTATGCAAGCATCTTTTAACACAAACAAAATAACTATGTTAACCTGACTTGTGATAGAAAAAGACAAAAGTCACATCCCAAAGGCATATCAATAGAATAAGGTAAATTTTTAAGTCAAATTCGTGGTTAATGGTAGTTAAATTTCAATATACTTCACAAACACAGGACCTTTTCAGGGGGAGGAGAGAATGGAAGAGGAAAGTGAATGCTGAGGTGTAGACTGTAGAGGAAGTAACCTGATCCTGGAGATCTGGAAGGGCCTCCAGTTCTGAATCAACATTGAGGCTATTGAGCATTTCATCTAAATTAGAGGAACGAGACTCCACACTCTCATCAGCTACTGCATCACTTCCTTCAGTGGTTTTTCTTTCCTCTACCAGAGACCTTGGCTCATGTTTGAAACTATACAGTTTAGTTGCAAGCCCTTTAGAATCCTTCAAAGCCCTTCCCTTCATTGATCTTTCTTCTATGACAATTAATACAGATGGGAGATGTTTTTCTCTCAGTTCCTTCAATCTGGCCTCAGTCACTGCTAGATAACCCATACAAGCAGTAAGGACAAGCTGGCTGCTGTCAAATGTTGAACCAACAAGCGATTGCAATAACGTAATTGCATCACCTGCATCTTTTGTTGTAACTAATGCAGGACCTAGAATAAGAGATGAAAAATTTTGTTACTTTAAAGAAATATAAACAATTATTTAATTTTCACAACTTAGACATGCTAAATTGCACACATAACTCGTACACACATGAAAGTAAAATTCAATACCATATAATTCCATTAGAGAAAGTGCTGTTCGAAATAGCATAACACGGTTCCCTTCAAATAGTAGCACATCCCAAACTCGAAGAACTAAGTTGGAGAAACACAAGGTAAAAAACATTTATGAATAAACAAAATTAAAAATCAACACTATAATATTAAAAGACAAAAAGATTCACTCCATATAAATCTCACCACTTTCCCAAGGAATTATGTTTACAAAGATTGATAGAAACCAAGATCCAGATATCCATGGCACCTGCACTCCCAAGTAATCCAGATGATTAACTGCACCAAAAGCATCAGTAGAATAAAAAAAAAATCCAAGCTGATTCAAAGAGACAATTACTAGAAGATTACTGAAGAGCAAAGATAATAAATACAAACCAAGTTTAGGAAATCTTTCACGCATCAATTCTTCAAAAATAAGCTGGTCCACCTGACACATTAAAAGCTTCCATGATTGCAAAGAGAATTACAAGTTCCACAATACTACAATTATCAAAAAGGGCATGCTAGGGATGGCAAAACGGGCCAGCTAACTCCGTTTTGGCCCGTCCCGCCAAAAATGGGGGCGAGGCAGGCTGGCCCGCTATAGTCATGACGAACTATAGACCTTGGTCCGCCCGCCAAGGGACGGGTTGGCGAGCTGACCCGCCATAATTTAAAAAAAATAATTTATTTTTTTAAATCAAAATTTTTAATAAATTTAATAATAAGATTATTATTTGTTTGTCAATAATTCAATATATATATTATTTCAATTTAATAATATAAATCAACATATTATTTTAAGAAATTATAATTTAGAACAATAATAACATTTACATAATAATAAATAATAACAAATATATATATATATATATATATATATATAAATAACGTTAAAACTTATAAAATTTATATTTTTTATATTGAAAATTTTAAATATCTATATCTTTTTTATTTGATAAAACCTCATATTGTTTTCGTTTGAGTAATTCTTACACCTTTAATTCAAGTCATAAGGATAAGAATAATCGGTGCTTAGGATGAACAAAGAAAACAGGAGAGAAGCTTATGTTTCAAGTAAAGAGAATCTTTTCGTGAAAGTGAACTTTTTTAATTCTCTTCTTAAAATTTTTTAACTTTATATATTATCTTTACAATTAACTTTATTACAATAAAAATTTACTTTTTTATTAATTAGGCGGATTGAAAACACCAACTCGTCCGCCATATTATGATGGGCTGAGGGTCGACCTGCAGAGCCTAGCTCGTTTTGCCATCCCTACATGTGACTCGGGATACAGGATAAAGAAAGTTTCATTTCTAAAAAGAAGAGAAAAAAAAAAAGGACAGTAAAATGATCATTACTTGGGATTCTATCATATCCTCAGTATAATAGCCTGCAAAATATTCATCAATAATGCCAACAAATGCCCTGAGATATCCCAATAAAACATTAGATAATATAAACTGAAGATAAACCAAGTTTTGTGTGTTAAATAATACAAAATTACGATCATAACTTTAAATAAACAGCATTTTTAGAAGATCGTGTTTACCTAATAATCAGCTAACGAAAGAAAAAATTGGTGAAAGTATATGTGAACAAGTCTGGTCACATCTTCTCTCTGTACAATTAAGCCCAGAGTTATGCAGACCAACTATAGGTCCACATATAAACATGTTTGCATTTAACAAGCTCACAATTAACAGACCAATCCACATACCTACTAGTCTTATTTCTCTCCCTCTAAAAATACTAGATTTGTAGCTGCTCCAAATGGTCAGTGTGGGTCAGTCCAAAAAATTATTTTTATGAAAAAATATTTACATATATATGAATGTGGGTAAATGGGTTTGGTTAAACAGTTGCTCTTCAAGCCCACAGACGAAACCCATTTAATCCCTATATTTCTCAAATCAATATGTGTACATCTGCAGTCAAACAAATCAAGATTTTGCCTACCCCAAGATATTCTCTATGCTGGAAAGTGAGACTGACAAGGGTATATATAAGAAAGTTTCCCAAACCTACCAAAAGGCATTTTCTTCAGGCATAAGAAGTAGCAATAAACCAGCAAAGAAATTCATTGCCTGCAAGTATTAAAATAACATAATTCAATGACAGGTTATGATGATGATGGCAAAGAAATTTTGAGACACCCACCAGTGAAGAACTTTTACGTACCATCAAAGACCACCACCACCACCACCAAAAAAAACAAAAGCAATAACTATGGGAATGCATGCTCAGTATATTACCCCCCACCCCCCATATTTCACACTTTACAGGACACAATTTTCAACTGACTGTAACAATCATAAGGCTAAGAGGGGAACCATCCCTCAAAAGCTAGCTTAAGAGGTTGGAGAACCTCCCACCTTATAAGGCCTCTCTGGTAAGGAGACCTCCCCAATGTGGGACTTGTTACAATACTACCCCATTCGAAAGCCAGCGTCCTCGATGGCTGCACTCCCCGACACTTCACTCGGCCTTCTTACCAGTCAAAACCCTCCGACGGTAGCCCTTCTCAAGTTGGCTGGCTCTCATTGAAAGCACCAATGTAACAACCATAAGGCTAAGAGGGGAACCATCCCTCAAAAGCTAGCTCAAGAGGTTGGAGAACCTCCCACCTTATAAGGCCTCCCTGATAAGGAGACCTCCCCAATGTGGAACTTGTTACATTGACTTAGGCCTGAGGCTTTAAATATTCAATTTTTTTTTTTAACAAAATACATTTAGGTTTGCACCTACTAATATGAAGAAGGAACCTAGGAATCAAGATATAAATACTATATGTTGAGTTACCAGGCATCCTATTCCTCAATTCGTATCCACTAAAAACCTTTTTGTGCAGCACCACACTTTTCTCTCTATCATTGATTCAGTCAAAACCCCTGCATCAGTTCAAGGGCATTAAGTATAAGAATTGATTTTAAGCCATGAATTAAGAGGTGGATGTCTTATAAAAAGATCCAACTTGGGAGATTGTTGATAGGCTACAAGATAAGAAGGTTGTAGGGAGTAGGTTGATCTACACAGTGAAGTATCAGTTTGATGGAACATTGAATCGCTACAAATGAAGGTCAATTGCAAAAGGATATACTCAGACCTATGATGCACAAATACGATACGTATCCGATATGTCGATTCGTCTTATATTAAAAAATATAAGATACGATACGTTTAAGATACACGTGTGAATATATATATATATATAATTCATAAAAAAATATTATATATAATTATTAAATATTATTTTAATTGAACACATTAAATATATTTTTAAATATATATATATGACTTTAAAAATTTTAAATGTAAAATAAAATTTAACCATAACTACTTTTTGTTTAGAAATAGAAATAGTATCAATTTCATCTCCTCCATGAGGATCATCGATAAATAAAACCAAAGAGAAACAAACGCAGGAATAGATAAGAAACAAACCTGTGACAGAGGAAGCGAGAGAAAATCAAGGAGAAACAAACGGCAACAACAACATGAAACTATAAGCTCTCGAGAAAAATAAAATGTTGGGGAAAAGAGATACATATTTAAATAATTAAAATTTGTTTTGATAAATATTTAAATAATTCAAATCTGTTTTGATTAATTTAATAATAATAATAACAGAAAAATATTTGTTATTCTGTTTTTATTTTTGTTTGGATTTTTTTTTCCGATTCTTTTTCGATACGAATTTTTTAAGTTTCGGAGTGAATCGGATACGTATCTGATACGAATACGTTGGCCTTTCCAACAAGGTATCTGTGCATCATAGACTCAGACCTAAGGTGCTGATTATGAAGAAATGTTTGCGCTTGTAGCAAAAATATAATACAGTTAGGATTATCCTCTCATTGGCTGAACCTTTTGGTTGGGAACTGCAACAATTTGATATAAAAAAATGTTTTTCTGCATTCAAATCTAGAGGTCTTCATGGAAATCTCGCATGGATTTGGATCTATTGTTTAAAGGAATGAGTTGTATAGGCTGAAGAAAGCCTTGTATGGACTTACGCAATCACCTCATGCTTAGTTTCGGAGACTTTCACCCACTATGTTTTCTTTGGGATAGCACCAGGATCAAGGTAACCATACCTTGATTATTAAACATTCCTTTGAAAAAATACTTACTCTTTTCCTTGTTGATGTTAATGATATGATTATTGTACAAGAAGATAAGCGTGGAAATTGATCTTGATAGAAAAGCCTTCTGGAAGGATCTAGGAAAGTTAAAGTATTGTTGCTTACTCAAAAAAGGCATCTTTATCTCCCAAAAGGAAATATGCTTATATCTTCTCAATGAAAGAGGTAAAATTGATTGCAAAGCCACTAAAACACCTATAGAATAGAATCATAAAATTGGGAGTGATCAAGAGAGTTCAATAATAAATAATGATCAATATCATAAACTCGTCTGGAAATTCCTTTACCTAGCCCGCACTAGGCCTACAAAGCTTATGTTGTGAGTGTGTTAGCAACACTTACAAGTTGTAAATAGAATCCTTCAATATTTGAAAAAAAGTCCAGGAAGGGTTGTCGTTTAAGAAGAATGGAAAATTAAATATGGAGATGCATATTGATGCAGCCTATGCTAGTTCTAATATGAGGTCCACCTCAAGATATTCTATGTTCCTAGGCTAAAACTTGGTGACTTGGAGAAGTATGAAAAAAAAATATACTTGCAAGGTCTAATGCTTGCAAAGAATAATTCAGATCGTGAGTTTGGAGCTATGGCATTGTAGGATGTGTGAAGTGTTATAGATGAAAACTATTTTGAATGATCCTAAAGTGTAATATGAAGAACATAAGATTCTCTTTTGAGACAATAATCCTTTAAGATAGGATTGCCCTTTAGTTGGGTCAAAAGTACCATTTGCCTGGTCCGGCAGGCTTCGTTGGAGGGGATGTGTTGAAAGTCTCACATCGCCTACCTCATGTCATTTTGTATAGTTTAAATACATGTTAGGCAACTCCACATATTGTCAATTGATTTTATGTTGAAACCTTAACAACTTCTTCTTTCCTACATTGACAATCTTCCATTTAAGATCTGATATATTGGATTTTGCTTTCTTGATCTTTTCTCCAGAAAATGTAAAGCACTCATTTTTTCTCCTCTTTCTTTGTTTTATTGTCTTTCAAGATAGACAAATTCATGATAGGTTTAAACTCTTTCAACTTCGGTAGTTTTCCTATCTCACCCTTAAGCATCTCAATTTCACGATCACGTTTTTCAAGTTTTTCGTCCTTTTGCTTGAGAGCTTTGTCTTTGACCTTCTTCCTTTTACTTGAGAGCTTTGTCTTTGACCTTCAAGATCTTTTCGGTTTTTTCCTTCTCAAGGCGCATTTGTACAATTTCCTTCATCTCTAATAATTTTTTCTCGAGCAATTATTACTTCTTAGAGTCTTGTTTCCTAACAATGATGCTGACATGGTTGGTTATTGGCGTTTTCTCCTTCAAAACTTTTTAGTCTCTCTCTGTGGTTACTTAGGGTTATGATTCTAATGAGAATCATTTGTGAAATACCTGCATATAAACATGACTTCGGTTTTGTCTTCCTCGTTTTTCTTTCCCTGTGAAATTTGATTTGAGCTATAGTGGGATTTTTAGGCAACGAGTCAATGATGTAATCTTCTTCCACATCTTCCCATACATCAAATCCTTTAAGATAGGATTGCATTCTCACAGCCCATATGCCATAACTTTCGCCATAAAAAATTGGAATGACGACTTTCATTCTTTTAGTAAGAACCAAAGCTCTGATACCAATGATGAGAATTTTTAGGGTTTTGTGTATGTGTATTTCTGCTATATGAAAACATATCTCATATGGGTATATATTTTGTACATGTACTCTATCAATATATAAAGTAAAAATATGACAAAATATCAAATATTAATAATATCTCAATCATAACTATCTAAATCAAAATAATAACATAATATCTTTTTATCTTCTTCTCTTAAAAGATAATAAAATCTCTTAATACTTAATTTAAATAAAAGACAATAAAGTAATATTTCCAGTAATTAGTATTGCTCAGAATCCTGTCCAACATGCCAAGGCCAAGCATAAAGGGATTAGCCAACATTTCATCAATTAAAAACTAGATTGTGGCCTTATAATTTTTGCTACATCCCATTAGGACTTCAGCTTGCAAACTTGTTTACAAAAGGACTTTCCTTATAATGGTTTCTTGAACTTACATGCAACCTAAGAATTATTGATATTCATTCACCAACTTGAGGAGGAGTATTGAGTTAAGAGGAAAGTTGTCTAAGTTACAAGAAATATTGTAATGATTTTATAGGGATATGAAGATTTGTGTTCAAACTTGCAGTTATTACAAGACTAGTAGAGTTTACAAAAGTACTATATAAATAAAACATCTTTGAACTATTTGAATTAAGATATTAGAACTATAGTTTTTCTCTTCTTCACTAACTTCCCTTTTATAGTCTATATATTGAAATGCACTATCATATTACAGATTATATCTAAAGCAAATAAAAAGGGCATCAAGTCAACAAGTAATCATAAGAATTTAACTGGTAGGATTTAGCATACCACTAGTAACAATGCTAGTACACAACCCTATATCAGTTTATTTCTAAGTATCATCTCTGTTTTGGACTTAATTTTTGTTTATTCAATTGCTTAACCCTTGGGCCACTAAACGGAATCTTAACAAATTTTGTCCTACAATCATGTATCCTGAGGATGCAAGAAGATGGTCAATATCAAGTATATACTAACTTGATCTTTAAAAAGCATAATGCCCATCTTGACTTAATGAAAAATGCTTTTTAAACACACACATTCACAACAGATACATACACCAAAAAGAGTCAAGCATAAGTTTCAACATAACACAAGAAATGGAAGGAGATTTGAAGTTTATGCACACACGAGAAATAAAAAAAAATCTTTTCAGGATTTTCACTACATCAACAAATATAAACACATTCTATACTTCTTGAAAGACAAATTCCATCATTAGTTATATGTCATAATTGATAAATGTCGACAAGTATGAACTTCAATGTTGAAGAACTTACCCTCATCATTTATGTCGATGCAAATTGATTTCTATAATACATGAAATATTTATTGTCTATATAAACTGCAAGTGAAAACATAGAAAATGAACCAAAAAATTCATACACATTTTTCAGCTAGATTACATCCCCAATAACAAGAAATATGAATAAAAGGGGAATTGACCTAGTCCCTTCACATGGAAAATAATTATTTAAAAAAAGATCAAAATTTTGCATAAGAAGCCTGGTAAAGCTTGAATATTAGAAGTAGTAATAGTATTTACCAGAAAAGGTTCTTTTGAATTCCAATTACCTGACAGTACCCAACTTCAGGGTTGTGCCGAGCATATGCAAGCAGTAAACGCCTCAAGGAATTTCTGCCATTTTCATCCAAAGCAGGGTGACCTGGGAAAGTTCGTGGTAAGTCCTGAGAATGAAAAGTACGTTTTAGTCTAAGGAGAGAGCCAGTATGCAATATAAAGCAAAAGATGCAGCACGTACAAATCAAAATAAAGTCCAAGGCGCATGCAGCTAATGACCTTCTCAATCTGCTTTTTCCATTTCCCAAACGCAGCAGATGAGACATCTTGCTTCTCACTTTCATCGTGAGCTAACAATTCCTCATAATAGCTCTCCACCCGTCGTGCCTTCACACCTATAAAGGCTTGCCAGACCTGTAACAACAATATTGTAGTGTAGGGAATGTTGCAGTACTTTTCCCCCTAACAAAAGTTGGAACATCAGTGAATTATAACAATTTTACCTCTCCTCTAAGATCCTTTGGGACTCCTCCTTGAACAAGGGACTCCAGTTCTTTCCATCGAGAGAAAAGTTCTGGTAAGTCTTGATCTACTAAAGAATTTTCTCCCCTTGAGCAATTGATACCATCCCCTTGAGCCCCTTTCATTTTCTTTCCTTTTACACGAGAACTAAAAATTTCTTCAATGGAAAGAAGAGACGGCCTGATTTCAGCCCAGTGTTGAACCCTCCGTGCCTTTCTGTCTTCACAATGGTGCCGTTCCTTTCGAGAGTTATTTCCTGCTGCACTGTCAGAAATAAAATTCCTGTCACTTGAATCACACCCTTCACTAACGCTTCCGGGATGACTACCGTCTTTTATCTCAGTAACTCCAGAAGTCTTCAGGTCACTTGAGTCACCTTTGCTAACCCTGTCTTGAATAGTCTCTTCTATTGTCTCATTACCTTCAGCAGACTTCCTTCCATTTGAGTTGTCCCCTTCACTAACCCTGACAGCATTAGTCTCTTCTTCTAACTCAGGAAAGTTCCTCCTAATTGAATCATCCCCATTACTTGGACTATGTGGATTTCTCTCTTCCTCTCTTTCCTCAACACTTTCAGGTTCAGCCTTCAATGTTTCTTTATGTTCGTTAGAAGTTGGTTGAGATGACTCAGTTACGCGTTCAAGAAAGTCACTCCATTTATCTGATCTCTCCTCCTCCTCCTCCTAACATAATGAATAA
Source organism: Sphenostylis stenocarpa (assembly GCA_963425845.1). Taxonomy (NCBI): domain Eukaryota; kingdom Viridiplantae; phylum Streptophyta; class Magnoliopsida; order Fabales; family Fabaceae; genus Sphenostylis; species Sphenostylis stenocarpa. Next base: position 7,995,015 of record OY731404.1, on the reverse strand, counting down.
ATCAGTTTAGGGATGATCGGTAAATTGAATTTGTGCTACTTATTGTTAAAAAACCCGTTCTCAGAATTGCAAAGGATGATGATTTATTTAGGCTCCATATTTTTTCAGTAGTATCAAAGGGCTAAATTGCAAAGCTTGTGTTGTTTAGGATAATTGTTTCTTAAAATCATAAGAAAAAAAATTAAAAATGTTGCATATAAATTTATTTGTCATATGTTAAATGCCATGCTGCAAAAGAAACATCAAGCAGTTATTTGCAATTATTAGAGGGTGAGCTTTATGGCAAGGGTGAGATTGTTGCCTCGTAGCCTGAGATCATGGTTCAATCCTGGAAACAGCCTCTCTGCTTCTGGAGGTAAAGCTATGTGTGTGTATCTACCATCCCCCAATTAACTAAGTAGGATTCTTATGCACTGGGTTGCCCAAGTCTAATCATATGGCTGCACACATCATGTATCTTTTCTGAACCAATAGAAAAATGTCAATAAACCTCCTCTTTGTTAAATTTCTTTAAAAAAACAGAATATCTTTTCTCATAAAAAAGACACATGACATTTACTATTGGAACAAGTATGTAGTTAACGTTTTAAGTTGTTCATTCTTCATTTTTTTGTTGCAACTACTCACTTTGTTTCTTCAGAAGTTTTAATTTATTGCAAGATATTATACTTTAGAAAGGCAAGAAAGCATTAATTATATTTCTTCAATAATTTCCCTTAATAATTGATTTCACCAATAGAGGCATTGTAGTTTAAAAACTATTATGTCATGGTGATTGGTGAAATTAATCATTTTGTTAATATTTGTCATACTTTACATAGAAATTAATTTAAAATGGTGGGAGCAATATACAATGGATAATTAGCAGAAAAAACTTCAGTCACGGCCATAGGTTTGTCATTCTTACTATTTAACAAAAATCTCCTTTCGATATTTAACCAATAACGAACTATGTCCTTTGAATAATGATGGACCTTGAAGTGCTTCTATTTAATTACACTGATGATAAATACGCAGATGGTACATCAATATCCCGGAGAAATGTGTTCGTGCAGGCGTACTTGAATATTGGATTGAAACATAAACCTGCTGGATCACCAGAAACATGAAAGCAAAACTGGACTACGATAGTAAATACCTTGTAGATGGAAAAATACTCCCTGTATCGTTGTGCGTATTGAGGCCTTAATGCAAATCCATAAGAATCCCTGTAGAACAATACGCGTAATTATTGTTCTGTAGGGGAATAAAATTAGAAATAAAAATAAAAAACAGAGTACCACCCATTTCCAAAACCAGAAATAGACAATTGCACGTAACACCAGCACGTAAACTACAATTTCTAGAGAAATACCTAGCATCACAATCTCTAACATTTTCTCTAATGTCTGTTGAAAATCACAAATCACTCAAGACTTTTTCAATAATTTTCAACATGTTTCAGAATCTGTGCTGTTAAACACGTTTGAATTTTTCTCTAATTTCTAAATAACCAATTAATCGAATTACACATGCAACGCATGCATGATTCTAATTCTAACATATACGCACGCTACCTGGAATCAACCTCCAATGAGCGCTTACTCAATAAGGACAACAACATACTTTAAGAACAGGTACAGTTCTACAGCCCATAGCTAGCTTTCGCTCTCAAAACCAAACCCACAGTGCTAACTAACGCTACCACCACATATCAGACTCAACATCCAACTACGCGCATTACACCGATTCCAAAACGAACAATCAACCAAAGAAAACCGTGTTCCAAATTCACGATCGGGATAAAAACCGATCGAGTCGACAGTGTCGTTTTGTCTCTCAGTTGGTGTGAACAGTAACTGCTACGAAGAAACGTTCCAAAACGGATCCACAAAGTAGCGAAGAGTTAGCGCTGGAGGACGCGTGGAAAATCATTTGTAGCGTGCGATTTTTATATATTGTGTGTAAGGACGCATGCGTGCATACCTGGTGGGTTCGAAATTGTGGAGGAGATTGAAACTGAAATGCGCCATGTTCGGCCGCGTGGCGCGAACACGGAGAGAGAGAATGATTAGGGTTTTGTTTGGTGAGTTTGTTTCGGAGGAAGATGAAAGGTTAACTGCATCTTCCTTCTCTCTAATCCTCTCTCTGTATCGTTAAAAATCCGCTGTTTTTCGCAACTTGTGTGTTTGTAGTGGTAGTAGCCGTTGATGGTATGTTGCCACCTGTCACTTTAATTAATAAAATTATTATAACAAATAAATGTAAATATAAATATACATATTGAACTAAATATGATTAGTCCTTACAATATAAAAAAATATTTCTTTAAATCTAATTAGTTATGTAATTTATATTTTTAAATATTTTGCTTCAACTCAAAGATTAATATGATAGAAACTTGAAAATTCAGAGCCAAAACAAATACTTATCAAAACCTCAGGAAGGACTCTAATAAAGCTCTAGAGACGCAACACAGGTCTATTCAATAGGTTTCATTTTCATGGACATCCATGGGTTATTTTCTACCAACTACCAATTGAACATCAATAATGACCCCTCATAAGCATGATAAGTTTATTGAGTTGGATATTTATTATGAGAATCAAATTAAATGTTATTTCATGATTAATGTTGTTAGAGTCTCTAAACTCCTCGTCTCATTAAAGAGTTCAACAGTTTAAGTAAAACATTATTTATGAGAATTGTTTAAAAATTAAAACTAAAAATCATTTTATTATAAATCTTATATATGAATTATTTCAAATTAGAAGTTTTTCTTATATTAGATTGTTATAAATCACAAATATTAGATATTTGTTTGGCTAGTATGCTTAGTTGCTTCAAGGACCATTCACATATTTAATAAAAATGGAGGACTAAATTCATGAATTAAAAAATGTGGAGAACAAATACCAAATGTAAGCGAAAATGCAACTGGTTTCCTCTTTATGATTTCCACAGATGCATTAATCATAGTGGCTATGGTGTTGAACCATGAAGTTAATGGAGGTTAGTAAGGGTATAAAGTTCTCGTCTTCTACCCTTAAATGCATTGATAATTAGAAAATGATTTCAACACAACTTTTGTTTTCCACAAACAAGTTTAATTTTCAGTAAATAAACCTTTGCTGAGAGGGTACATACACTTGAGATATAAAAGCTTAGTAGGTAATATAGCATCCTTAAAGTAGGATAATTATACCATAATGATCAGTGGTATATAAACATTTTTATGATATCAAACATACAAGCTGAAAAGTGAACATAACTATGTGTAATCACATAAACATAACTTGTATTTGACTGAAGATAATCTACTCCTTAGAAAAAGCCGATCCAACGTTCACTGTTGAGACTGCTGAGTTCAAAGGAAGAAGCAAAGAGATTTGTTAGAACCAATCACAATTTTTCAAAATCAACCATATTTCTTCCATTAATAAATAATGATGATAATATTGTTATGATTAATTATCCTAAACAATCATAATAATATTGTTATGATCAATTATCTATTCAAGATATTATCTACTTTAAAACTCGAGTACTAAATTAAAAATCTAACGTGTACAATACATTAAACAAAAATAATAAGTGATAATAATATTATTATATTAATAGGGTCAGAATACTATTGTTTCTATACTGAACAAATAATTAAGAGATTCATAATGTATATACTACCAGATAACGTTTCTTGTATCTATCAACGATTTCCTGGGGATCCATTCTTGTCTGTGTATAAGCGTCAATCTTGTTCACCTCCTGTAAAAGAAACATTTTTGTTCACAAATGATATATCTTTGTAACCACTATGTCTCAAAGGTTGTTAGTACTTAATAGTTATGGTTAGTTCAAGTGGAACAATCTGTCAACAGTTGTGCAGCAAATAGAGAAATTTAAGTAAGATGATTATAATAAATTCATCGTATAAACAAAAAGCTATTTCCACCATAAATAGAAAAATTTTACAGACGGCTGATTTTAATGTACCTCAATCCATGTTGCAAGTTTTGGCCTTCCTTCTGTGATGTCATGTTTGAACACGTCAGCAAAGATAAGTTGGAATCTTTCAAAAAAAGGAATATAGGCAATATCCACCTGATCATCACAAACATTTTGAAATTATATGAAAGAAAAGCTTTAATCATACTAGTATTCTGACACATTAGATGCATGAGGCCAGAGTTTAGTTTTTTTATTAGAAATAGAAAGATATCTAACCCAATCCACCTTGGAAGGTGAGATAACATCATCCGTATATTATAATTTTATTGTTTCCAAATCTTTATGGAATTTCATCATATCCCGAGATTTTAACACACTCTTGCATCAATAGGGATTTCATCCTAATCACTAATTTGTGACTAATGTTGATGTTGATTAGTATAACAGAAGATAGACTCAGAATCAACTTCATCACGACAAGAGTTAGTGATCAGCCTGAAAGGTAGCAAGTTTAAAAGGAAATAAAAAAACGAAGATAATTGAATTGATTTCAACTTACTAAACTGAATTGACCAAGAAAGAATGGCCCATCATCAAATTTACCAAGAGCATTCTCCAAGTACTCAAAGGCAGGACCTGATTTAAATCACCATTTTCAAACCATCTTGTGTTTGTAAAAAAATTAAAAAGGAATATTTCCTCGTTATGAACTTAAATATCTTGCTTACTGCCTTGCTGTACAGCATCCCCTTTCAATGACGAGTACATGTCTTTATTGAATGTATCAACATGGGATATTAGGAATTCACCGAACTCTTTCTTCGCAGGATCCTAGAAAAGTTCCCACTTAATGTCATTAATTCATTCCAACAAAGAGATGAGAGGCCATGAAGGCAAAAAAAGAATGTGCAATTCCAATATCTTACACCAGGAAACAAACTTGTCCCTTCAAAGTTGGCATCTACATATTTGATCAAATCAAGACTTTCTCCCAATACCTTGCCATTGTGCTCCAATGATGGCACCTGTAAAGATATTTTAGGGAAACAAATTCAAAAGGCTCAATCAAATCAGCAGGATAGCAAAACAGTTGTCTAAGTTACTCACCTTATTTTCAGGGTAGACTTTCTCCTTATACCAAGCTGGCCTGTCTTGAAGATCAATAGGGACCAATTTGATCTTGTCTTGTAGTTCCTGTATTTTTAATTACCAGTACAAGAAACAACAGTGACAGAAAGAACATTAAATAAGAGTAAATAGTTTATGTGTGGACAGGGTAAACGTTTTTTAGGATGTTATTTGATTACAAACTGGATTAAAAACTTAATTTTCACAAGAACTACTTTAAAAAGTTACTTCAACAATAATTTTTATTGGTTGAATAAATTCTTCTATACAGATTTTTTTTATATATAGAAATTAAACTCAAAATAATAATAAATCAGAAGAAGCACACACTTGGAACTTGGCAAATAGAATTAATAAAAATGGACATTACAAAAGAGGACAGAACAAAGGAACAACCTTGTAGTTCCTAGTTATCCACACACGTTGAGCATAGGGGCAATAATAACTGATGTACAACCTAAATAAATAGAAAAAAATTAAGGACATTTTCATGTTAAAATTGAAGCATGACATGGAAAAGGTGAATTTTGGAGTGTGACATGGAATCAACCTAGTGGTGCCATCAAAAAGTGGAGGTGGGTCGGAGGTGGATGTTAACGGAGGAGGACGAACTGCTTGCACGCCACTGTTAGGTACAAGGAGAGATCATTAGAGAAGAAGATAGTGTTGGAATAAAAAAGTAAAAGAGAGAGAGAGTAAAATTTAGAAAATGAAGAATTTTCATACAGAGTTGCCATTGACGTCGTTCTTCCCTGTGCCTTCAGGATTGGATGGACAGAATCAGGAGAGTCTCTACGTCCAACCAAGTTTGGCTTTTTCTTTCAATTTTCATATACATATATTTTCTTTTTGGGTTTGTCTTATTAAGTGTAAATAAATATAGATTAAATCACTCAATTTTAAATGTGTGATATAATTGAGATAAGTGTTTTATTTTTAATTCTGTCGTTAATATAAAAGTACTTTTCTCTCTTATATTTTTTTATAATTAATTTAAAAAAATCTAAAATTTTAAATATTTTTTTCACTAATTATATATCATATTTGTTATATATTTTATTTTTTTTAAATATCTATACTATAATAACTATTTTTTTTAATTATGATTTTTTTCTCTTGATATCTTCGTCATATAGTTTATATAGATAATATTTAAATATTATTATATTGGTATACAAATTTTCAAAACTATTTCGGTGTAAATATATTTTTCACAATTTTATTTTATTCTCGCGAAATTTTACAATTTTTGTACGAAGAATTTAATTATATTTTCTTGTATTGTTTTTAATAAATAATATATACATTAAATATTATTTAATGTATTTCATAAATTTATTCTCTTGTATAAAACAATAAGCTTCTGTGAAAATTATTAATTAAAAAATTGAAGAAAATTTCAAATTTAAATTATACTTCATCATAGTAAAAATAATATATTATTTTAAGCAATTTTAGGTTTTTTTATTCACTATTTAAAAATAAATAGTTTTTAAAAATTTAAAACTTATTTGATAATTTTGTTACTGAAAAATAAAATTAATCTCCTAGATGGCACTTTATCTGAATAAGCTTCAAATGATATTTTGTCTTATATTATATATAATTAAATATATTTGTTTTTTTGCTATCATTAAAAGCAAGAGTCTTAATTATATTTAGGTTAACAAATATAAATTTTGCTCAACAACTTTGCTCCATAAATAATCCCAATTACTATATAAACTATAAATTCTTCTAATGTGATCTTAAATTTTGTTCTCATTTTGTTCAACCTCTCACTCAATTTCACATGCCACTTACCTCCATTCCTTAGACCAAGCAAACTAATTTTGTTGTTTTGTTTTTGAATCATCATATATCATATATGAATTGAAATATCATGTTGAATTAATAAAATAAAAAATATAAGAAACTTAGTAAAGAATCTAATATCTTAAAATTCAACAAATCCATTCATTAAACCAAAGATATAATTTATTATAACATAGGATAATTATATGATAATGAACCGTTTGCACAAGCTGGTACATAAACATTATTATGTTATGACATCAAACAAACAAGCTGAGAAATAAACATAAACATGGCACGAAACTCTCTGGCAACTCTTGCAAATAAATAAACACAGTCTGACATTTTATTTGAGATGCATCCCTAATTCCCATGAAAGCAAAGGACGCTTTATTGGCACAGTCTACATCTTAGTGGAAGCCTGAAGCAATCCTACATTCACTGTTGAGGCTGGCAGTGAATGCAGCAGAGAGGTCAGTAAAAAAACCAGTCACAATTCTTCAAAATCAACAATTAGAAGACTAATATATACCAGAAAACGTTTCTTGAAAAGATCAATGATTTCTTGTGGATCAATTCTTGTCTCTGTATAAGCATCAATCTTGTTCAGTTCCTGTAAATGAAGCATTTAGTATAGTTAGGCCTCTTATCAAAAGCATGAGATTGAGGACCAATTCAAATGGAAACAATCTGTCATTAAGATGAATTCATCATATAAACAAAGTGCAATTTCCACAAAAAAAATGGAAGAAATTTTACACAAAATTGATTATAGGTACCTCAAGCCATGCTGCAAGTTTAGGCCTTCCTTCTGTGATGTCATGTTTCAACACCTCAGCAAAGACAATGTGAAATCTTTCAACAAATGGAATATATGCTATATCCACCTGATCAGACAATCGTTTAAAAGTTATAAGAAATAAAATACATTGATTGATATTTTCAAATACTAAATCAGTACACTACTTTTGGATTAAATCATAAGTTCTTACTTTCATCATATTGAAAATCTTTATATTTTTGATAGAGGAAGAGATATAAAAGATAATGAAATATTAATTGATATTATTAATTAACAACTATTAAAAAAAATGTATTAGTATCTTAATACATTACTATATTCATAAAAGCTATAGTAATAATCCAAAATTTTGGATAACTTCTTATAAACATTCACACTTGAAGAAAATTAGAAGGGAAAATAAAACATCTTTTTTATAAATTAAAATTATTTTATGTATAATTTTTTTTTTTTTAAGTTCTATATCCTTTTTAAAATCTTATTTTAACTTATAACTTAATTTTAACATATACCAAAAATTTATTTCGTTTTATCTTCTTATCTTTTTCAGTAAAGTTCCAAAGATCATAACCATACTAATCCATTGTCGTCCAGCGGTTAGGATATCTGGCTTTCACCCAGGAGACCCGGGTTCGATTCCCGGCAATGGAAATTATTTTACATTGATCACTTTCCACTATCATGAGCTTTTAAAGATGAAAATGGTATTTTTAGACGAGTGACAAGCACCAAGAGAAGGTTTTTAGTTATTGTCCAAACTTACCAAACTGAATTGACCAAGCAAGAATGGCCCATCATCAAATTTACCAAGAGCATTCTCCAAGTATTCAAAAGCAGGACCTGATTTATATCACCATTTTGAGGACCATCTTGTATTTGAAAAAGAAGAAAGAAAAAGAAAATTTTCCTCCGTTTACAAACTTAAATATCTTACTGGCTTGCTGCACAGCATCTCCTTTCAATGAAATGAACAGGTCTTTGGTGAATGTATCAACATGGGATATCAATTCCTCACCAAACTCTTTCTTGGCAGGATCCTAATAAATTTTCAACTTAACATCGTTAATTCACTCCAACAACTGAAAAGACATGAAAGGTCAAAAAGAGAATTAACGTTCAGTTCTTAGTTCTTACACTGGGAAACAAAGGTGTCCCTTCAAAGTTCACATCTACATATTTGATCAAATCAAGACTTTCTCCCAATACCTTTCCATTGTGCTCCAATGATGGCACCTATAAAGATATTTTAGGGAAACAAATTCAATAGGCTCAAACAAATCAACATAGCAAAATAGCAACCCTTTTATTACCCTCAGTTGTCTAAGTTACCTTGTTTTCAGGGTAGACTTTCTCCTTATACCAAGTTGGCCTATTTTGAAGATCAATAGGAACCAATTTGATCTTGTCTTGTAGTCCCTGTATTTTTAATTCACCAATGCCAGAAAAGACAGTGACAGAAAGAACATTAAATAAGAGTAAATAGTGTATGTGTGGACAGTGCAAAGGGTTGTTACAAGAACTACTTTAAAAAGTTATTTCTAACAATGAATTGATTCTTTCATAATAATGGTTTATTGTAAAAATTAAATTAAAAAATAATAATAAACCGCAGGAAGCTCACACTAGGAACATGGCAAATAGAAGTAATAAAAATGCACATGATAAAAAGAGGACAGAGCAAGGGAACAACCTTGTAGTTCCTAGTTATCCAGACACGTTGTGCAAAGGGGCAAGAATAACTGATGTACAACCTAAGCAAATGGTAATAAAAAATAAGAACTTGGGCATGTGGAAATTGAAGCAAACCCATGAAAAGAAGGTCTAATTTAGAGTGTGAGAAGCAACTAACCTGGTGGTGCCATCAAAAAGAGGAGGTGGATCGGAGGTGGATGTTAATGGAGGAGGAAGAACAGCATGCGCGCCCCTGAAAGTTACAGAGAGAAAGAGCATTAGAGAAGAGGGTAGTTTTGGAATAAAAAGATAACAGAGACAGAGTAGAATATAGAGAATGGAGAGTTTTGTTACAGAGTAGCCATTGAAGTTGTTGTTCACAGAATATGAAGGATTGAATGGACAGAACCAGAATGGTGTCTAAGTTCAAGAGTTTGGTCCTTTTATGGGCAAAACGAAAGTCACCGGTTGCCTTTGTGGGTCCCACCACTTAGCAGCGGGCCTGAGTTTTCGTTTGAAATCTTAATTCACCCGAAGAAAATAAGGTAGTTGAACATATGCTTTACGTCCCGTCTTACTATCAATAAAATTATTTTTTATCCATTAGAATGATTTGCTATGTCTAGATTATAAATCTTAATTCATAATACATTAATGGATCATTCGACTAATATTTTTTATATATAAAAATATACTTTTAATTGTATAATTTTTTATTTTTTATTTATTAATTAATATTTTTATTAAATAAATTAATAAAATTATTATATTTATGTATTAAAATATTTAATTATAATCAATAATTTAAATTTAATTAATCAATATTTATGATTTAACTTATAAAATTATAATATATTTATATATTTAAATAATATATTATAAAAAATATAATATATTTAATTATAATTTTTATTTTTATTTTAATCTATAAATATTTTTAAAAACATCTCTGTGAATTAGAAAAAAAAAACAAATATTAACGAAATAAAATCATTTTAAGTTGAGATAGATTAATTAGTCCATTGGTTAAATTTATTATGTTTTATCATTTCAATAAATTAAAAATATAGTAAAATTTTAGGATATAAATTTTATTTTATAAATAAATATTTTAAAATTAAGTTAAATTCAAATTTATATGTTTACTTGGACTAATTATATTATTAGTTATTGAAAATATATTTGGATCCAAATTCAATTTTTTTACCATAATAAAAATTACATTGTTGTCTAAAATAAGTATAAATTATTATATATAATTAGTATATTTAGTGTTTTGTATAAATTTATTTACATGGGAGTATTGTAGAGAAAGATTTTGTTAAGTTTACTATATAAAAGTTGGGTATTAATAATATACGAGATTGATTTTTTTATTTAATAATTTACATGATATTAAGTTAATAATTTTTTTCTTTAAAAAAATTAGTTCCTTTTTCTATGAAAAAAAGTACGATATTTTTTTTGAATTCAAGTTTTAAAATTAAATATTTTATTTGTATAAAATAAAGACTATGATACTTTTATAGACTAGTAACTTATTTAAACTAAATATTATATTTGTGTTATATAATTCTAAAAACTATTCTCTTATAAAAAAAATATTTATAAATATTAAAATATCATTTTTATTTGAACAAATCATTTTAAAAAAGTAAAATAAAATTTTGTTTTTATAATTATCCATAGAATAAAATATTCGTAAACATTAAAGTCATATCATTGTGCAACTTTCAGATTGTAGCAAAATATTTTAACTACACACAAATACAAATGAAATGTGAAAATACAAAGTTTATAAAACTAATTCTTTATTGTAAAAAATTAATACAAAAATTTCTATTTAACATAAAAATTCTTTAATATAATATTACTTTCAATACGTGGATTTTTTTCATTAATATGTTATTTAATTTAAAAAATATATATTTAGTTTATGATTCTCACATTTATATGTTATTAAAATTTTCATTTATTGGAATGGTAAGACATCAAATATACTTAATTCTAATATAAACAATAATAATGTATATAATCAAATTTCAAGATGAGATGGATAAAAATATTTATCTAAAACATTTTAATAATATTTCAACATAATTTTCAAATTATCTAACAATTCAGCCTAATACAACGCATTAGCTTTCACGTACCAACTTGTTCAAACAAAAGATCACAAACCAAATGAAAAAAAAAATGAAGAATTTCTGCGCGCATTTGGTTAGAATCTGAATCAAAATCCTGTCTACATTCAAGGTGGTAGCATAAAGTTAACCAACTACGTATGTCTTAGTAAATTTACCTTATTAAAATTTCTAGGCCTGTTTTAAATTACGTTTTTGAATTCTCTATCTCTCACAGGGATGAGAAAAATTAGTAGTCAAAATTGTTTCTCACTTTCATTTGTATTTCACTGTGAGATAGGAAATTTTGAAAGAAAAAGAATTCAACTCCTCCTTGTGTTGTAGACTTTCTCCAATAGAAATAAATTAAGATATTGTATCCTTAGATAAAATATTCACAACAGACATGGGTTAAAGATATTCTTATAAAATTTGTGTTTAATTACAAATTAGATATTTCACATTATAACTTGCATCACTATGTGAGGAATAGATAACGAAGGTTTTCCAAGAATTATGCTTCGTCATTGAACATCAACTATACAGAATAACCAGCAAACTTTTCCTCAAATGGCAATTGACACCAATGTATTAAACAAATTATTCTCAGGGTTTTCAACATGAAAGAAGAAACGATGGAGTTGTATTGTTTTGGGAATGGTATGGTGGGGCTAGAGAGGATGATGCAATTGGTAGGTAAATATAAGCTATCATATGGAGCTCAATTAATCCATGATGAGTTGAAATTCAGTTCTAAGCTACTCAGACTTCTTAGCCAGACTTAATACCACTCCAATGGTAAGACTTGAGGCTACAAAACCAAGAGATGCCTCTGTGGAGACATGGAATCCTGAAGGAATGAATGAGAAGATGTGAAAAATCAAGCACACAAAACTTTTGTATAAATTGTAAAGTGGACAAGCAAAGTATACTCACCAAAATAGTCCAGGATCATCTTAACCCCAATAAATCCCAAAACAACAGCAATGGAGGGCTAAACAACACCAAAAAATTGGATATCAATAACAAGGATGGAAGTATAAGTAAACAAAAGCAGTGTAAGATACCACAGTAATGAATATGCAGCATGCATTATAAGTATGAAGAAAATCAGATTCTAGGTAGCAGAGTCTCCTGAGATCTTGTCCTTTGAATTCCAAGAAGTTATTGGGATGCCCTTTGACTAACTTCAGTATAAAATATTAGATTTAAAAACATATAATATAGAAGTTACAAACCAATCATAATTGGTTACAATATTTGTTACATTGGACAAACTACTAATGATCATAATTAAGTTCAAACTGATGATAGTGTAAAGCTTTGAACCAAAACCTTTGACAGTTTGAGATTCTCGATGATATATGTATATCTAATGGACCACAAACAACTTTGGTTTCTGAAAAGGAATTGAATAAGCAATGCTGCATTTACGATGTAGATGCGCAATCAAAATACAAGCCCACATGGGGTGTATAAGAAAGTTTTTAGTGTCCTGCAAATGCATTGCTACATCTATGGTATAGTACACAACGGTTTTGTGTTAATGTCAACATTAAGGTGACAGCGATACAAATAGATGTTACTGTCAACTGCTGTTGGAATTATTCTTTCATTTCAATTTGGGATTATTTATTGTTATTTACATTTTTATTCTATTCTGGATTATCTTCTAAGGGAGTTGGGACTGCAACTATACCATTGATGTAAAAAGTTGACCTTTTGAGTAACTCTTGGTTCTTGGCCTATATAGCTAAGGCATTCCTTTCTTATCAAAGAAAAATTGTCCATCTTCCATGAAGGATAAATATGCAGAGACAGGTCAAATGTCTTTCTAGAGTTTCTCTTTCCCACTCATCATAACTCAAAAAGATGTCTATTTTACCGCCATAATTCTGCTCCTGACAAAAGTGGCATAATTTTTTCAACCACAATTTAGGATGAAGCAGAAATCTTCTATATAAAGCAGGAAGCCCAAGGAAAACAACAATTTGGAAATGATATCAGAACCATAATTCAAGTCAAAGTAATACACATGGCCACGTTCAAGGATAGACATGTAACCAGCAAAATAATTATGAAGCAACCAAGGTATATGAAAACAGACAAAGTCAATATTTACCTGTAAGTACTTCAACTCTGACATACCCTCAGAAATTATCAAGTAAAGCGATCTTAAACCTACATTTGACAAATAACAGTGGTTTAAAACCAAAAAACCTATGAAAAAAAGCATCAACAATTATTGGACAGATACACACGGGATCTGAGATTATGACAAGAATGAACTATTTTGCCTCTCCTTCTCCACAGGGAAGTGAAGTAGAGAAATATAGTTAGAAAAGAACCATTTCTGTGAAACAAATTCTCAGTAATAGAATTATTTATTACAATAGGTTCCCCAAGCAAATAGATACACTACCCTTAACAGCTTTAACTTTAGTTCGTAAGCTTTCTGGGAATCAATCAAGTATACCAAACAAACACAAATCCCCCTTTCTAAACACAAATTGGATATACATGAGGGGAATGTAAGCAAGAGAACTTACCCAAAATGGCAAAAAGATTAGATGAAAAGACAACAAATGGATCCCGTGTTACACCAAATACTGCAGGTATTGAGTCAACCTAAAAAAAATAGAGTTAACATTCCAATGCGAAATTAACTATAAATTTCACATGAAATAGATGGATGAGAAAAACCTACTGCAAATGCAATGTCACTGAGCTCAATAACAGCTACAGTAAGAAGCAACGGGGTGGCCTGCCCAAAATGTTTGATCCCTGTTAGAAATCAAGTTGAAATTAATTTAATTCATAAAAAATATTTTTTATCGAAGTAGAAAGATTAATGATGTAATAAAAATTTCAATGTAGTCATGCTACAAAAAGAAAAAAAGAAAAAAAAAACACCAAATTAAAGATGATTAGTAATTTTACAACTTACTTTCCACACCCCTTCGAGATTTGTTATGAATCGATCTCCATCATAATACGCTACAACAATGTTGTCAGAAGTAAGATTTTAGATTACAAGAGAACAACATAATACAACTTGAATCAGCGGAATCAATAGCATGCCAAGTGAAAAGCCATGTCATCAATTGAAGATTGTAGAAAATGGCAGAAAGTCAATAATTCACTATATCATATAGTGTCTACCGCAAGAGCATATAGCGGAAGTCACATAACAGTTAAAAAATATGATATATATATTATATATGTAGAGCTCAAGTTTCTCACAAATAAAAGTAAAATAAATAAAAATTGACATTATATTAACTCAAAAGTTCAATTGGCTGAAGACTTGTCAGTGATGACAAGATGATTCAGCACACACACCGCAACCACAACAATGATAGCGGCTTCAATGGCAGTTAGAGTTGCAATTCCGGATTTGAAAAATTCTGCAATGTTGCAGCACAATAGAGGCTATTTAACAAGACCGGTTAAATGTATTTGCCAACAATATATTTTGCCCATATGCATTGACCCAGGGTAGAATGAGCATACATAGAGGCATGTAGCTTCACCTTTGTTTATACATGTACTCTAATCAAACATTCCCGAAAGGAACCATGGACCCAAATACTCATGAAATCAAAATTATTTTTTGCGTTTACCAAACATGATTTGCACTTATATAGACAAACATGAAGACAATTCCATAAGAAAAGAAAAAACTGATGCTTTCTAAAGAATTTAACTTTGATTCAGTCATTTCTACTTAAACATCAATTTCGATTTAACCAAGTCAAATTTAAGTTTTCTACCAATTCTTGTGATTGTTTCAAATAGTAAGAATAAAAATTCAATTTCAGAATACCCAAGAAATCAGCAGCAAATTCTCCAACTGGGGGAGAAAGAAATAATCATGATTAGAGAACATTACTTGTTACAGGGATAAATTTCTGGCACGTCTTCACCACAAAGTTATCTGATAAGTCAGATTCATCTTCTTCACTGGCAAACAGCTATTCATAAAACAATAAGCATGCTGTGATTAAATCCAGTCTATAGAATTGAAAATACCACAACAAGTATGAGCCTCCTAATATATTATACGGTTAGAGATATAGAACCATTCAGGTGATTCCATCTAAAATTTTAATCTAAAATATGTAAGCTTCTCTGACTAGGTAGTCAGGGGTTTGATCTCATGACGCTCATTTCTTCATAATTAAACTGAATTTCAGAAGGAATAATAAAATGGGCATATTCTTTAATCATTGTATAATATCAATATTCATGTGCTTCTGTATATCTTATGCTATTAAGAATCTTGTTTCCTTGACAAACATGAACATGGGTGGTGTTATAAGAGACCAATATAAGGAATCTAAATTTCGGAAAATCTGTGAATGTTCACCTTAAATGATGAGTAGAGTAATATTGCTGCCAAGAGAAGGTTGACTGCTTCAAATCTCTAACATCATAAAAATGAAAATGTTCAGAAACAAGCAAAAAGTCACTAAAACGAGTAAAATTTCAAAAACATATCATCATGAAAAGCACCTGAAGGGTCACTGTTCCAACAAGTATTAACGTCAGGCGAAAGACAACTGCACCAGCAATGCCATAGGAGAGCACACGACTCTGTAAGATCAATAAGTAAAGGAAAACTGATCAATTAACAGTTTTTTATAGTTATAATAACATTAAAGCATTCAGAATCAAGAACTCAAACAAGAAGTTGAAATTGCTCATAGTTAACCCTCGACAAGAAGTTCTATACATCACCTGATATGAAACCGGCACTTTGAAGTAATTGAATATCAGAACAAAGACAAAGAGATTATCTACAGAAAGACTTTGCTCCAATATGTACCTAAGAAATACAAAAAAGTCAAAAGCCATCATCCCAGTAAGTACATAGCTCAAGAAAGTGAAAGCAAAGCAGGGAGAGAAAAAAAGTGGTGCCAGCAAAGTTCAAACTGTAGAGTTAGAATTCATAAATCCCAAAATAAGCATCCAATATGCTTTAGCTTCAAACATCAGATTTTGACCAATCTCTATATGTAATACTCAAAGGGCATATTAGAGAGAGATCAAGGCATCTGAAACACATTAAAGATAAGCTGTAAGAAATTTTACACAATATCAAACTTTGACTCATCCAGAACCTTAGTTATTCTAGCACTGTAAAATTGGACCAACTTTCTAGCTGATAACAAAATTAAATTATTCTGCATACCCAGCAAAGAATTCGGATGCTTTGTCAAAACCTTCCTTAAAACCCAAACCAACACCAAATGCCAACGCAGTGCACACCTACAAGAAATCATAATCAACTGATAATTCTAAATTCTAAAAAACCAAGGAAATTGTAAAAGAAAGCAGTAAAGACAGAGTAGAGGTGTGCCCACCCATAAGGCTACAGTTCTAATGGAGGAATTGTAATCTTCATTTGCTAGAGATTCCTGAGTAGGAGATTTGTCAAAGTTGCCAATTTCATCCTTTGGTTGGGCGTTAATCCTCTTTACTTCTGCACATTCATACGACTACCACTTACAATTATTTAGAGAGAGAGAAAGAAACCATATATATAATATGTGCATCAAATTGATTAGTTTAGCCTCCCAAGTCCAACATGGGATTATAACTGCAACAAAAATGGATTTCTAAACATAAGATGAAGTAAACAATGACACTTTTGATAGTCTTTCCAATTTTTGGTTTTAAAAACTGTTTTCTAAAAGAATTCCACACTACTCGTGGATCAAATTCTCATTCAAAATCTATTAAATTTTGCTTTGAAAACAAGTGTTTTAAACATCAAAGCACAGAGATGCTTTCTCATCTTCTTCAACCTTCCCGGAATTTCACACTCTGCTATGCGCCTAGCAGCACTCTCAAATACCTAGCTGGGCGTTCTTATTTAGTAGCATTTTGAAAACTATACCCGAATAGAAATCAAACACAGCCTAAGTTTTTGAGTGGATAGAAGAGTTAGTAAACAAAGAAAACAAATTTTGTTGTTTTGAATGATGGGGTCGTCACCTGAGGCATAATTGTCTTGCCCAATTCGTCTGGAGCATAAAAGGGGAACAAGGTGAAGAGGACGATGATGGTAAACTGCCACACACAAAGAAAACCCCACATGATATTAGCGACATGTATGGGTCTGAGGTAAGAGAAAAGAGAGAGTAGAAGCAGACCTGAACAAAAGGAAGAGATGGGATGGTGAAGTACATGAGCAGAGTGTGGAAGGGTGCGAATGTGATCGAAGTTGAATGGAATTCGGATGCCGTTGAGAACAACAGAGGCCAATCCCATAACTCTGGGGTTGGGGTTGGCTCGCTTCTTGGATAGTACAATACAAGTTGCCACACAACACAACAATAAAATCAAAGTATGAAAGAGAAAGAAGGAATACAGCGAGGAATCTATGTGGTGCTCTTCTCCACTGCTTAGTTTCGACCAGACTTGTAAAGGATAAGTTGTTGTTTATGCTGGGTTGTGGGTTGTGTTTTCGATGAAGAATGGTCACAAATATTAGAATGAAAGCATCTTAAATTAAGAGAGATTTTATTTTGACACTCACTCTTAAATTAAAGACCCAATTTTTATTGTAAGAAATTTTCATTAAACATCTTGTTACCTTAAGATATAAGGTTTATTTAAAATTCTAAATCTTGAGAATAAAAAATATTCAATATATGATTAATTTATTTTTTATATTGTAGTTATGTTAACAAGTAAATTAAAATATATATATATATATATATTAAAATATTTTTTCGTTTAAAATTAGATTTTTTTAAGTTATATTTATAAGTATGACTTACCTAAATTTCTTTAATTATATATATATATATATATATATATATATATATATATATATTAATGATTTTTTTTAATACACAACTTTGATAGATTTGTCTGCATTCAACTTAATAAATTCATTAATTTAATTAAATAATTGAATGTAATAAATAATTAAAATTTCTATGAATATCAAATTGTAAATAATTTTTTTCAAAGATATTTATAATCATTTAATTATTGGTAAAACTCCTAATTCCATTATTCATGATTTCCAACAATCAAAATATTTTATAATAATCTCTTTTTTTCTTAAGAAAAATAAATATTCTAAATATACTAATATAACTGATTTTAGAATGGTGACCACTTTAACTGAAAAAATATTTATTATTTTTAAATTATTAAATTTTAATTGAATTATACAAACTTTAAAAAAATAATATAAAATTAAAAACTTTGTTTAGTTTAATTTATTATTTTTAAATAATGAATTTTAATTGAATCCATACAAATTAAAAAAATAATACAAAATGAAAAAAATTATCACAAAATTAAAAAAATTAATTAATATTTTGGTTGGATGAATTTTATTAAAAAAAATTAAATATAAAAAATAAAAATATTTTTTTATAAAACGTAAAATATTTTTAATTTTTTTTCCAACATCAACTTTCAATAATTATTTTTGTATTATATTATATTATATTTTATAATTATTTATCTTTTATTTATTATTATATTGTATATTTATAATCATTAATATAATTAATAAATTTAATATATATTTATTATATTATAAAAATATTATTTTATTAAATCATCAAAATATTTAATCTTTAAACTCATATTTTTATGGTTTAAATTAATATATATCATAAAGAATAATATTTCCATTTAAATTATATTTGTATTTTTTATTTAACTTAATTATTAAAATATTATTTAATGTAACTATTATAATTTTATATTTATTTCTAAAAACACTTATCAAATCAAACTTATTTTATTTTTAAATATGGTTCAGTTTACTATTTTTTTTTTTAAATTATTTCATTACAAATTGGTACATGTAGATATTAACCAGTTACATTCCAAGGGTTATTTTGCACATGCCCTCTCTTGAAAATATAAAACCTATTGAAATCTAAAGTATTTCAAAATCATAGATGAAAAAAAAATAAAAAATAAAAAGAAATGAGGAAAGAAGAAGAAGAAAATGTAAATAAATTACCAGAAAGTAAATTGCAAACAATTAAACATTACATTGGGATTTAATGAAAAATGAATGTAAATTGAAATTAAAAAAAAATGTGGAGGAAGAAGTGAAAAACTTAAATAACTTTAAAAATAAAATAACCTAATATAAATTGAATGCATTGAAGCACTATAATATAAGATTTGTATGTAAACTTAGTTAGAAATAAATATATGATTTACTCTTAATTAAATAGAATCTTTCATGATGAAGGGGAATATGAACTCTTATGGTTTTACTTATTTAAATATTTTATTAATATAATTATTTCAATTTACTTTTTATATTAATATATATTATAAATTAATTTTTATAATTATATGTTACATAACTTTTTAATTTAATTTATGTTTAAAAATAATTATTTTTAATTTTATTTTATTTTTTATTTCTATATATATATATATATATAAATTTAAATTCTCTTATTTATTATATTAATATAATTTTTGTATTAATTATATTAAACAACAATATTTTCTTATTTAAATTTTTTAATATACATTATAATAATAATACTGTATAATAAATATATTCAATTATTCGATTATATCTAATTATATTATTTAAAATACTATCATAATATGGAACAATTACTGATAAAGACCTTATTGAAAACATGATCCCCTTGATTGGGTATATCAATGTTTATGCAATTGTGATTTTCATTACTTCTGGTTTAATTTTTATTTTATTTTTCAAAATTAGAAATAACATCACCCTTCTTTTGTATCATTAAGTCAAAATGCACTATCATTAAAATTCATGATGACTCAATCTCAATACTTAGAAAAATTCACGCATCCTAAAATTATCAAGTTTAAATAAAAAATTGAAATTAAATAATATCAGTAAAATTAAATTATTTTAATTAACCCATAAGTTAATTGTTCTTATTTATTTTTTAGTTAGAAAGAAATTCATTGTCGTGTGCAATTGACAGTGACAACACGAATCATATTTAAATAAATAGTTTAAAATGACGAATTAAAAAAAAAAACAAAACTCTGCTAATCAAGAAATGTCATGGAAGATAAGTTTTTGACCTCTAAACTTTTTCTATTTTATTTTTAATTCTTTATTTTTCTTAAAGTTTCAATATTTGACCTAATTTTCTATTTATTTAAAAATTAGTATAATTTTTAAAATTTTATTCATGAGAATACAGAGTAAGAAGTGATTAACACACGAAATTAAAAAAAAAAAATCCTTTCTCAATTCAATAATAAGAAAAATTGTAAAAAAATATGTTACCCTCCCCGTAAATGTTCTATTTTTCATTTATGTAAACTAAAAAAATGAAAAAGTAAAAAATATATAATTATTTATCTTTATGTTTATAATTTTAATTTACATTTTTTTTTAATTAATATTTTAATAAAATATCACAAACATGAAAATAATTATAAAATTTAAATGAATGATTTAATATATATTTTTTATATGATATTATTTTATTAATTTAAACTCTAATATTTTTAGAAAAATAAATAAATTTATGATAAAAACATTTTATAATTATATATTAAAATATATATTATTGAAATTTTGAGATAGTAATTTAAAGGTATTAATTCAAAAAAAATTAATTCTTAAAAAAAACTAATTAATAAATATAACAGTAATTTTATAATTAAAAAATATTTAATTTGTGTTTAATTATTTACTATTTTTTAAAATAAATATTTTCTTTTATTTTCATAAATAGGAATATTTTTCACACCATTTCATATATTTTTTATCTTTTTATTTCCCCCATGAACTCACATTGAAAACAACTTGAATTATTCTTTATTTTTACACCATATATATATATATATATATATATATATATATATATATATATTTTATATATCAGTCAAATTTTTTTAAATTTTTTTTTCTAAATTCTCTCCCTCATTTATTTATTTAAAAAAATTATCCCCTCATTTAAACTATTTTCTCCATTTTCTTTTTTTATTAATATGTATTTATTTGTTTGTTGGAATGTGAAAATTGATGTTCTTAGAGCAACGTTAACTCAAGTTGTAGAATCAATTTCTTATCTCAGAAGTGGAAAAGTAAAATACCACTAGTAGTAGCATAACTGCTTTATCTCGACCCTATTACTCTTTCTTCTTCATCTTCTTCTTGGCTTTTACTTGTAAAGTTTCACACCTAAAATGCTCTTGCACCTAAAGATGCTATGCTCATAGTTCAAGAAATTTAAGATTAGAAGTTGACAATTGAAAAAGGATTTAAATTTGAGAATTGAGAAACAGAAAACTTTATAATTCATATCAATTTTTCGAATGTATCCAAAAAATTGGATGTGGACATAACATGTTCTGCAAATGTACTTTTTATTATTGAGTGAAATTTATATGCATTTTATTGAATTGATGATTGTGAAACTTATTAATTAGAAAATGAAACATATACCATCATTCACTAAGCTACACGGACATTTATTAACCCAAATCATATATAATGTGTCGAAAAAGATGTATGAAAGAATATGTTGTTAATATTTGTAACAAACAGATAGAAGCACCAAATTGTTTGGCATTGACATTTGAGGTTTCAAATAAATAAAATTTCCAGAATAAACTAAATTGCAATAAATATTTTATCATATAAAGTCATTATTTAAAATGTAACTTTGGGAAAAAGTACTTGGTTATCAAATTGGAAAGGATCAGCAATACTTAGAGACCTATGAACGGGGTTTTAGTTTCTCTCTGATCACTGAATGGAGCGTGTGCATGGCTATATCTTTCTGTGATTACACTATTCTTTTTGGTGGGTCAGGGTAATGCTAACACATAATGCATGAATGAATTATTGGTGAAGAAATGATGGAGATATCATGGAAGAAAAGAAACAGGCATTTTCCAAATATCTGACATGTATCTTTTTGTCAAAGAAAAAGTCACATACAACACAAGCTTCTAAAGAAACATCTCAGTTGTACAAAGTAGAGGCAGATATATTAAACTATAAATTAATATGCAGAGTGCTATTACGCACTTGCGTAGTTTTCGTTGTCTTGAGAAACAGGAGCAGTGATTACAATTACCATATAAATATATATATATATATATATATATATATGTTCATGTTAACCAGATTATAAACTGAAGGAGATATAATCATCATGGTACATCTAAATTATAGTGATAATTATTGCATCATATTAATAATCTGCACATAGACTTATATGTCTATAAAATTGTTGTTACTTTGGTATGATAAGGTAACAGTCTAGGAATTGGCAGACCCACCTCCCTTGATTGAAAGAGGAGAACCACAGAGAGAGGTATTCTCGGTTTTGGAATTAAGAAACACCACAATCACTGTTATGTCATCATGGATGTGCCTTCTCATCCCTTGCTCAATCTTTTGGAGGTCAGAAAGTCTCATTTCACACTTCTTAGCAGCTTCTCTAAGTGCAGCTTTCACAAGTCTTCTGGCAATTCCCTGTTACATGAAACAAATGCATGCCAACCACCCTAGTTAGAAATAGAATGGAAGTGGATGGGATTCATACCAAAGAGGACAACAAAAGCCTTGTATGGACATGAAGAATTAATGGAACCTTACGTTAGGTGGGTTGTTGCTGACTATGTTAACAGCCTCTTGGTTGGTAAGATGCTCCCATAAGCCATCAGAAGCAAATATGAGAAATTGATCATCAGGATTAAGTGTGTGGGTTGATGTTGATGGCTCACAACTAAGAATTGGCCTGAAGAACGTTTCTGCTAGCCTATACTTTGCTGGTAGAGGATCCCTGTTGAATTCTGCTTTCTTCAGATATGCATCCCCAATGGATCGTGAAACCTGCCATAACAAGTTATGTTAACATCATATTCTAGTAGTAAATTAAATGGTCCTAAGTAATTATCAGTCAAATATGTTTGTTCCTGCCTATGGTCTTGTGTAGTGGACGCACTAACTCATAACAAATAATAGCAAACAACTTAAAATCTTCGTAAGTGACAAAAGGAAATATGTATTAGATCTGCCAAATTTGTACCTGTATGAGGCCTTTCACACGCCAAACGTTTTGTCTCAAAACCACGATTTGTGAATCAAAGGGGTGCTTTGATCGAAGCTCATCTCTCACCGTTTCTTGGTTAACATTGTGCTCTGTAGATAATTGTATAGCTTCTGTTTCCCTTGTTGCTCTCTCTACTCTTCCTAAAACCACCCGGGAATCTCCAGAATTTGCAATATATATCATGCCATTGCAAATTACCCCCACCAAGCAACAAGTTCCCGTAGATGCAATCTGAGGCTTACTCAGCCACTGTTTCTTCACAAGAGACAGAAAGCTCTTCTCTGTGGCTGAATATGCCTTTTTGATAACATGTTCTGAGATACCTTGATGCTCAGCTGCGAGCCCTGGATCACACATAAAAGGGACTCAGCGAAGTGACAAACTGAAAATAAAGGTTGGCACTGTGCATGAGGCTAAGATATACATAGTAAGTTCTATTTTTGGTTGAAGGGTCACTAGGAATTTTAATTTGAGAGTTTGAAGTACATGATCAATTGATCATATATAGATAGACAAAGTGGCTTGATTCCTTAGTTTTCAATTCATTTGAAAATCTGCATAATACAAGATCTGGATAAACAATATTCTGAATGACTTTGAATCTATATGCTCATTATAAAGAAGTAAAGCATACTTTTGAGATTGCAGAAGAGATTGTCACTAACAAACTGTGAGGCCTCGCTTCCACCATGGCCATCATAGACACCTATAAAGGTCCCTTGAGGACCTAAGTTGTTGGAACTCAAAGGTCCAGATTCAAGCTCACTTCGATCCTCTAATGAACTATTGGCCTGAACCACAGCCATTGAGAATTCCCCATAAAGATGGTTCCCCAAATCCTTGTACCATAGAAGTCCATCAACTCTCCCACTCCCATCTCCTTCATCACCATCAGCAATTGGTTTCCAACAGGATCTAACCATCATTTGGCTACCCCTTTGTTTTACAAAACCTTATGTTTAGCATAAACAGCCCAAATGATCCACCAACTGAGCAAACACCAAGTTCTACTTGATTTTGCTTCTAGCACGACCTGAGTTCCTGAATTTATATATACACACACTGCAGAAGCAGATAAATTGGATAAGAACAAAATTGAGATAAAGGCAAAAAAGGTATGGGAAGAACTTACTGATAAAAATGTACCTTGGAAGGTGAAAACAACTAGTTTTCATGCAAGTACAAAAAATATGGAGGCGTGTAGGTACTTTGTACCTTGAATCCTAGTTGAATGCGTTTGAGTTCAAAAGTGTGGCATGATTCAGAAGCAAAGTTAGCTGTAAAAGAACATAAAGTTTCAATATGGCAGAGTTGGTCTATGATCTCAGTGGGCAAAGAGAGGATTAGATAAGAGAAGGGTTTGGAGGTTTATGGCAGAAGATCGTAAGAGTAGTGTCAGACGAGATCTAAGATCAGGAGGTGAAGAGAGATTTAATAAACAGCATCGTCTGACATTGCTGTTCTTGTCCTTTTATTTGTCCCTTGTAATTAATGTTTATGTGGCCTAGTGGGTTTCTAAACCTCTTTATTTCATGGCTGAGATTTTGAGTTCCATCATCTTTTTCAGCAATAATCCTAAGTTTTTAGACAACCATGTTCATATAACACTTCCACTTTCCAATCTTTTGGGTTAACGTTAACGTCATCCTTTTCCCCTGGTTTAATTTTCGTGATAATCAAAAACTTTATCAGATTTTCAGTTTATGACCGACAAGGTTTTCTCACCCTCTTACCTCTTCCCATCTACTTCATCTTCAACTTCCAATTGTAATTTCTTTTTAATCAACATTTTTCGGACCTTAAACTCCTTAAAGATCCCTTTTTTAAATCAGGAAAACGCAAAACCAAGTGTAAATAAGTGCTTTAAAAAAGCAGAAAGTGAAAAGTAATGGTTCTTTGATTCAAATTGTGGGCGCAAATGTTTGCTGTGTTATGGTCAAACACATTTTTAAGTAAGCAAAACATTATTCACGTTTGTTTGTTACATTACAAATTTAACAAGAAACGGAAAAAGAAACATATTTTCAGATAATGTGTCATTTTGGGTTTTTTTTTTATATAACAAAAAATGTTTTATTTTATATATATAAATAAATAATAATACCAGAATCATTTCCCCAACCTCTTCTGAATATCTCTTTTAATATGGATCTCAATGAGCACTTATTGAGTCATAGTTAATCCTAATTTGTTGTCAAACATTTTAATTTTGTTATATAATTATTATCTTACCTTCTCAATTCCCTTCAATGAGTAGTCAAATTATAGGGACTTTTTAATGAAAAACTATACAATCGGAATAAGACTATATAAACTAACTTCAAAAGGCCATCAAATTATACTTTTTAACTATATTTTAAGGTTATTATTTGATATTTTTATTTTTATTTTTATTGTAAAAATATAATAATTTCATATTTTATTTTAAATTAATGTTTCACTCCAAATCTCATCTATTTATATTATCAAAATGTTTTTGTTTTTAATTTTTAATTTTAATTAACGTCGACCATGATTACGAAACATGTCGACCCACCAACTATTTAAGGTATAAAAGAAGACCTTAACTACTGAAGAGGAATGTAACTTAATCATAATTAAGGAATATGATTAACTTACGAAAACATTCAAGATTAAAAAAACATAATTATAACTAAAGATGATAGGACCATCACCTTCTTCTCATTTATATCTAGTATATAAAGGATTTAAACTATCACAAATAAATAAAACAAATAACATTTATTGTCATTATTAATCATTTGCTAGGGTGTTCATTTTTAATCTAGCTACTTAAAAACTTTTTTTTTTTTCTAAATACCCACCAAGTTCATCAAGGTAATAACTAGAACAAAAATACCAGAAATATAACCAAGTAATCAACCCGTATAAACATGTAAATCTCTTAATATTGAAAAGGTTTTATATAAAAAAACATTTAATATTATATTATATTATATAAAAGTGATCAATTAATAAAAAATATAAAATTAGAGATTTGTTTTTTATTTTATTATTTATTTTCTTGTAATATAATAATTAATATGAATTATTATTTTAAATTATTAAAAAATAATAATTATGTTGAAAAAAAAATTAAGTCTTTTAATTCTTACTCTTGATCTCTTCTCATATTTATATATTTTTAACCGACTTATATTATATTTTTACAATTTCTATTTCAAAAGAAAATTATAAAAATTCATATTTTTATTTTTTATACTTCATTTTTTTAGAAATTAGAAATTAATTTAATTATTTTTCTAAAGATGATTATTAATATTAAAATATTATATTAAAACAATCCCTTCTTAATTTTAAGAATCTCATTAGGCGTGTCGATTTTTTCCAATGAAGTTTTTTTATAACACTCGAGTTTTAAATTTAAAATCTTTTTAAGATATATCTAGTGTAGATGTTCTAAAATGCATATATAATTTTTAACTAATTATATTTTTTTATAAAATTAAATGTTTTAATACTTTGTATCTTTTAAACTCCACTAAAATTATTAAAAAAAGAAAAGAATAGAAGAGATAGTTATTAGAAATTTATGCAATTAAAAATACTTGCAAGTTTTTTAATAATAATTATGATTATGCTTGAATTTAATTGTAATCCTACTATACTACTAATATACATTTTATGTTGATTAAAAAATATATTTCATGTAAAAATATGTTTTTCTTTTTACTATGTGATGTCTTTTTTTTTTCAGAACCTGATGATCCTATGCCACCAAAATCATTATTTCCAATTCACTATGTAAACAAATCAAATCTTTATCTTCTCTTCATATGCAACAACACACACCAAACAAACTTTTTTTTAGGAAGCGTAAGGTTAATATATATATATATATATATATATATATATATATATATATATATATATATATATATAATATAAATAAAAATAATAATTTTTTTTACTTACAAATGTTGTGTGTCATATTTGTATTCAATGTTTAAGATTAATTTTAAAGCTCTTATTCATCGTAATTTTATATTTATGATAATATCTTAGATTAATTTTAAAGTTTTCATTCATCATAATTTTATATTTAAAAAGATGTTTTGATTAGATAAAAGAGAAGATGTAAATAAAATATCTTGACATTGATTCTTAATTGATATAAGATTCATGAATGCACTGAAATTATAAAATTAAACAGAAAATTTTATAATTTTTATGTTTTATCCTAAAACTATAAAAGGAAAAAAAATATGGAAGTGAAAAGAGTGATAGAAAAAACAAATTAGAAATATAAAAAAAAAAGTGAAGAAGTGAGAGAAAAAATATGAAAATAAAATGATAAAAGAAAAAATAGATATTGATAATTATGTGAAAAAATAAAATAGAATTTATTATAACTATTATTATTATATAAGAAAGAAAATATAATAAATAATTTTTTATATTTGAAGGATAATTTAATTTAATTTTAAAATTTTATAATTATATATAATCAAAATTTTGGATTACCATGACTATCACACCTCCCCGTTTCACCTCTACGAATACCAAACCATAAATATCATCTTTCCATCAATTAACAATCCACCAATATCACAACATTTCATATTAATTTGTGATTTTTTTTATATTTTCTTTTTGTTTATCATGTTATAGATATTCATTATTTTTATTGATAATTAATTTTAATCAAGAAACATAACTACGAATTTTTAGTAGTCTTTTTTTTTCACAAAATTTTTTTATGTGAAAAACTTGAACTCTAGTATTGAAGGATTCAAACTTAAATTTATTTCAAATAACATGAAAGTTCACATATCGTGATATTATATGTATAAAAGTTTTTTTTTATAATGTCATTCAAGCATAGTTGTACACACGGTAAAAACATTGAATTGTATAATAAGTTCAAAAATCTATATAAAAGGTATGATTTTTCATACAAAAGAAGATTCTTCATGTGCATGATTTCCTAGCATTTTGATGTGTACCAAAATAGTGTTGGAATGAATGTAAGAGAAACTTGAATATATCTGAAATAAATTTTTGGTAAAGAATGAAGTTTGAAAATTCTGACAGGAAAAGATCACGAGGTGGCTTCCATCGTTTCAGTCTTTTCAGACACAAAAACATGACACACGAACACACTCAATCCATGCAATCTCTAACATTTTATTTTATTCACAGTGCATGCATGTTTGGTATAAATATGTCAAAATAATTTTTTTATATTTTTTTTTGGAACATTCAAGTTATGGGACTGCGTCTGGTCAAGAAATAAATAAATAAAAAGTTAGTGTTTTTTATATAAACTCAAATAATGATGAATAATGCATTAATGTCTAATACTCATTAAAGTTAAATCAGGCAATAGAATGATTGGATGATAAAATAGATGATCTCTGGATTTGATTATGACTAAATAGATTGTGTTCAATTATGTCGTGATTGAATAATATCGTTAACTTTTTTAATATTTTTAATTTTCTAAAATTCAAATTTAAAATACATACAATTTTAAGGAGAGATTAATACCTTAGTAATGCATAAACTCAAATAAATTACAAATAATGCATACAAGACATTTTCCTTACTTTGCCTAATATATATAATCTATCGATTAACGTTTAATTTAATATGATAAATTAGTATAAGTTGAAAATAATGTAATAAATACTTACCTTTTTATCTCTGAAAAAAAAAAATACAATACAAACTCTCTAATTTTTGCAAATCAGGTCAATGACATACATGCGGCAAATATATTTCAAACACATTAGGGTTAGAGTATCTCCATCGCATTATTATTTATTTTATTTTATATCGATTGTATAATACTGTAGATAGAAATTCATTCCAAAACTATAATATTAAAAATGAATAATTTTATGAATTTTATATTTCACCTCTTATTAATATTTAAACCATTTTCTTTATTATTTTTATAAATAAAAATATATTTTTTTTCATAAGCAATATTGTTGGCAAAATTTGGGTCATGTATATATATAATACATAATTTAAATGTGTTAGGGCCATTATTTATTAAGCCAAAAAATAAAGTGATCTGACTAAATTAAAGTTTTGGCTAAAAGCATATGTCATTAAAATAAAATTGTGTAGAGATCATTGAGTAATTTCTAATTTGATGAGGGGCCAAATTGGAAATACTAAAACTTAAGTAATTAACCTAATTTTGGTTATCTAAAGGGTCATGGTCCCCTTTTGGGAGCACGAAGACAGAATGTAAGTTTCATTCCTGTTCCTTTCTTTCTATCTCCATCAAGAGGGAAAATCAAGAGGGAAATACAAGTGCTCTTCAGGTGGAAGACCATAAGATCAATTCAGTGCTCTACAAAGACATCATCATTATGGCTAATTCAGGTACGCTTTCGCATTCAGTTTACAGCATGTTTATCAGTATGAGATTACGTTTATGTTTGATCGTTAGAATCAAAATCAAGATTATTATTATTATTATTATTGTTTTTTCCAACAATTGGTATTAGAGCCGCCCATATTTGATTTATGTCTGTTTAATTTATAGAACCCTAATTATGAAAATTAGGATTAATTTTGTTTTAAACAATTCAAATTACCCAATTTTGTGAACCCTAAGTAGAGAATAATCTCTAATTTTTGT
Organism: Sphenostylis stenocarpa; assembly: GCA_963425845.1. Lineage (NCBI taxonomy): Eukaryota > Viridiplantae > Streptophyta > Magnoliopsida > Fabales > Fabaceae > Sphenostylis > Sphenostylis stenocarpa. Next base: position 7,964,889 of record OY731404.1, on the reverse strand, counting down.
GAACCCTAAAAATTTAAATTTGGGGGTAACATCCCCAATCTGATTCTGCTTGCTGATGGAACTGTGGAGGAAGCTATGGATTATTCTTCTTCTTCGTTTTTCCCTTTTGTTTAAGTTTAAGTTTCAAGTTTTACTGAGAAAGAAACAGTGTTTCAAATTTCAAATTTTCTTGTATTGGGTTCTCTGTTCTTTTTTGAATCTTTTGTTTTTATTTAATTTTATGGGTTTGGAATTGAGGGTGGTGTTTGTGGAGTTCCCAACACAGAGAATCTTAGGTAAATGGTGAATGTTTCCACAGGTGTGACTGTTCTTATTTTATTGCCTTTAGGAAAATTTGATGTTAAATTCCCCTATTTAGGGTTTGAATGATTACTGTTTAATCCCCTTTTAGGGTTTAGAACAGTATGCTAAAGAGACTCAGAACTATCTCTGTTTCATCCTTAATGAGATTCTAGGGAGGTGTTCATCCTTAGTAGAATTCTAATGAGGTGATTCTCTTTTGAATTAGTTTGCAAATATTAAATATTTGGTTTTGTTATATAAATAAAATATTCAATTTTTTGGTAGTTTAATATTTTTTGTGAGCAAATTGAGTCAAGAAGTCACCAAAGTAACCTCTCTTGAATTGGGCAGTTCATGAAAAATATTGAATGTTAGTGTTTGTGTATATTCATGCGAGTATTAGTCAGCCCAAAGGAAGATTAATATTTGGCCGAATTGCATAAACACTTGTAATGATAAACATGTGATAATTATAAGGATTTGTTTTATCAATGATAAATCAATCCAAAGACTGGTTTGTTGTTGGACGTGTTTTATTGTCAATGTTTGATTATTATAACAAGATACATCTAGCAGTTAATATTACTGTCCAAAGACTTGATATTGATGGTGCATTGGGTGTCTTGAGATGGGTTAAACCACTATTTGAATATATATTATTTAATTTTTATATAATGTGAGCATAATTAGTTTATTTCTCGTATTCTAAATTCAGCTACAATTGATTCTGTATCTGCCAATTTAAATTCTGTTCTGATCCTCAATGGAACAAATTTTAAGGACTGGAAAGAGAACATTAATATTATTCTTGGTTGCATGGATATGGATCTTGCGTTAAGGACTGAGCAACCCCCTACTCCTACGGATTCAAGTACCTCTGCATCATGAGCTAATAACTTTGCAGAGATCCACTAGAGAAAGAAGAAGTGTTATTTTGGATGATTACATGGTATTTCTTTAGGAACATGAGGAAAATAATAATATAATGAAAGATGACCCAGTTAACTTCCGTCAAGCTATACAAGGTTCTAACTCTCAAAAGTGGATTGAAGCAATGAAGAAGAAGTATAAATCCATGCAAGACAAAAATGTTTAAAAACTTGTCCCATTACCAGAAGGTATGAAACTCATTTGGTTTCAAAATGAATATTGTTGATGATTGTGTGTATCACAAGTTTAAAGAGGGACAAATTTAGTCTCAATCAGTACCCAAAGGGGAATTTGGAAATTGAGGAAATGTAAAAGATTCCCTATGCATCAACTGTAGGGAGTTTGATGTATGTCCAAGTATGTACGCATCCAGACATAACATACATAATTGGGGTTCTAGGCAGGTATTTAAGCAATCCAAGAATGAACCATTGAAAAACAGCAAAAAGGGTCATAAGATATTTAAAGAGAACAAAAGATTATATGCTCACATACAGGAGGTCAGACCAGTTGGAGATCGCTGGATTTTTTGACTCAGATTTTGCAGGATGTCAAGAATTTGTAGCATGCTATGAGGCATCAAATCATGGAATATGGCTGAGAAATTTTGTCACAGGGCTGCAAATTGTGAAAGACATTGAAAAACCACTTAAGTTATATTGTGACAATAAATCAGTTGTATTGTTAAGGAAATAGTACAAAGTGGACAGATTTTCATAGAACACTTAAGGACAAACTCCATGATAGTATATCCTCTAACTAAAGAACTTCCGCCCAAGGTCTTTCATGAGCATGTTGCTCACATGGGTGTTTTACAGTTTGAGAAATTTGTGGTTTAGTGGGAGTTAGTCATTTTCATATATTTTATGTTCTATGTTTAATTTCATATATATATATATATATATATATATATATACATTGATTTTTGGACATATTTTGTTATTTATAGATATGCAGTTTTTTCGTTCATTCATTACACTTTGTACATTAAGGATATTATATCGATCTTGATAAGTTAAAGTTTGGACCAGTTGAAAATAGACGTGTACAGATCACCTTCACGTAATTTTTCATGCTACACATTTCATGATGAATCCATGTCATTTGGTTATGTTAGGATGAGTAATCATTGTTGGTTTTAATTGCGATGATGCAATGAAAAACTGATTTGGTTCTATATCCTGATATGATTAATGGACAGGACTTTTGGAGTATACTAAAGAAATATAATGACAATTTTGAGCTCATAAAGTCTAACACATTTGTAAGGTTGTAAGGACATATATATTTGTGACCAGTGGGAGATTGTTGGCAAAATTTGGGTCATGTATATATATGATACATAATTTAAATGTGTTAGGGCCATTATTTATTAAGTCAAATAATAAAGTGATCTGACTAAATTAAAGTTTTGGCTAAAAGCATATGTCATGAAAATAAAATTGTGTAGAGAACATTGAGCAATTTCTAATTTGATGAGGGGTCAAATTGGAAATACTAAAACTTAAGTAATTAACCTAATTCTGGTTATCTAAAGGGTCATGGTCCCCTTCTGGGAGCACAAAGACAGAACGTAAATTTCATTCCTGTTCCTTTCTTTTTATCCCCATCAAGAGAGAAAATCAAGAGGGAAATACAGGTGCTCTTCAGTTGGAAGATCATAAGATCAATATAGTGCTCTACAAAGACATCATCATTATGGTTAATTCAGGTACGCTTTTGCATTTAGTTTACAATATGTTTATCAGTATGAGATTACGTTTATGTTTGATCGTTAGAATCAAAATCAGAATTATTATTATTATTGTTATTGTTTTTTCCAACAAATATTACTTACATAAGTAATAACACTCATTATTCATATGATAAACTTTATCAAATAATAAAAATCTTAAGAGATTGAGACATATCGATTGTATTGGACCCAATCAAAATAAAGTGTATTATATTAGGAAAATTAAGTCAATTTGGATTAGGTTGATAAATTGAAATCATTATATTAAGTTGTTGCGATCAATTAAAACATATAATAAAACATATAAGATGTGTTAGATTAAAAGAGTTACATTAAAATGAATTAACTCAAAATAATATAAGTCGGATGAGTGAAACTTACTTTAATTAGTTGAATCAAATCTAATTAAGAATTATAGTACTAGATTAAGACAAATTATAGAATTAAGATTATTCCCTATTTAAAATGTTAATGTTAAGACAAGTCATGAAATTAGTACATGTAAATTGAACATTTAAGTATGTAGTCTAAATTGTAATATCTTGTTTATTAAAATGTTTTTTTTTAATATATTGAAAGTTTAATATTTTTCATAAATACTAAATCTAGTTAATCAAATATAAAACTTATAAAATCAAGTATATTTGGAAAGAAAAAAAACTAAAAACGTCAATAAATTTTGAAAAATAAATAATATAAGATGACATAAGCTCTACCCCATATGATATGTGAAGTAACTCATACGTATGAAGGCTAGACAATCTTTGTAAAACACGGTTCTAATTTACAACTACATAATTACCTTTGTACAATAATTAAAAAATTTAAATTAAGAATTTATGATGATTTATGTTGGACTTTTAAACCATTTTTTTCCATTATTTGAATGGGAAGCCCAAAAAATTAAGAATCAAAACTTTAAGGTTCAATTATAATTTTGATGCATATCAAATTAAAATTTCCTTTCTTTTTAATAAATACGAGTTATCTTTATAGATATTTATTATTTGAACTTGAGATAAGTAGATTTCTTTAAAAGATAGCTAGCCAAAAATTGAACGAGAAGAGAAAAAATAATAATAATCTAGTTGAAGATAAATAATATATCTACAAATTATGTTTTACACTTCAATGAATTATAATATGTTCATTAATTCATTTTTTTTCGTTATTAAACCAGCCACAATTGATTAATCAATATCAAATGTAAAATGAATGTTTTTATAACTAAAATTTTTAAAAATTTAAACCTAAAATTACAAATTTAATAAAATATAATGACCAAAATTTGATAAAAAAAAAAAAATCGACGGTGAAAAAAAAGTTTTGGTAGGGCAACTTCCCCTCACAAGTCGCAATATAAGAGGCGCCGCCCCTAATGATAATCAGAACACGCGTCGCAAACTCACAGGTCATTTCCTATATCACACTAAGCTTATCATGTTTCTTTCATTTTCTTGATGTATTTCATGATAATAGTTATATAAATTTTGGTGTCCTAATATTTAAGCAACTTCAATGTTACATGCCCCACATGCACTATCCACAAATAGCATATCAAATTTATTCATTACAATTTTAAAAGTAAAATACATTACAAGTGTGACCTAATTTTTAATTTTGCACAACCTTCATTTTAATCCTTAACTTAAGAAAGTGTTATTCAGAAAGAGTATATAATGCAACAAAATAACGCTGTTTTTGACGCGTTACATTTTGACTACTGATAGAAGCAAACATCAACACATAATCAGTGTTGCTTATACATTTGAAAGTGACAATGGCATTTAGTGAAATGCAAGAGGGAAACACACGGGACCAGAGGGATTTTCTATGCTTTCTAAATCCCTTTAAGATGTAACATTCAAAGTCTGATAGCAACACAAACCAGATAAATAATAAAATTAGAGACTCAGCAATCAATGCAAAATATTAAAGCAAACTGAACAACTTTTTTGCAGCACTGGTTACCGATGATTTACTTCTTAACCATATTCTTTGATTGTAATTTGACACACAAGATTAGACATGTAAAATGATGATGTTTCATTGCTTGACATCTGAAATTAGGTTGTGTGTAGGAGAAAAAGAGCAACAGATGACAAAATTGGCTAGTTACAGTGGTGGTCATGGTTGAGGATAAGCCTTGTCCTTCTCATGAACCATAAGGGCAAGTATAATGATGTTGATGCAAGTCACAGGAATCAAAGGGTGACCACATTAAAAGTCACCAAAAGTATATGAAGAAAAAGCACAAGAAAAGAATATGGACAGAAGAGTTGGACCCCAAAGGAGATGACAGCACATCCCCACGTCACATGCTTTCTGTGGTGAGTGAAACCACAATTCACAAGAATTTTACCTCTCTGCTACCAATCTTATTGATTTTAGAACCTCAAGGTCTGTGATATTCGTGTCTATTTTGATGCTAAGATCATAATCTCACTGTCTATAATATATAAACATTGAGATAATTTAGCATTATTACTCTGCCAGTGTTGTGTTGAAGCTTAAATTGGACCAACATGAATCATTTGGCTTGATCTCATTGAACTTTGGAGCCTTTCTCTGGCATGCCTCAATGCTTCTAGAGCTTCAAGGACACTCACATTAATTGGTTTGGGATTACTGGTGGCATGTGATGTAGGTGTCACAGTCACGGGAACTAATGCCAGGGAATGATCACAGAAATCCGCATCATCACTCTCATTCTCTGTCACTGATGATGATCTTGAGCTTAAGCTGGAAAACCTGAAATACAGTACAAAAATCCAAAATTGGTGGCTTAATCAAACAGATTCAACTTGAAGGACAAAAACTATTCATCTAATAGAATTTTGTTTCTAAACTGAAATAATACTTTTTAATACAATACACTTCTAAGTTATAGCAGTTAACATCTTCATATTTGTTACCTAAAGGAATTTTATTTATAGGCAACTGATAGTTTAAAGATTTTTCACATGTAATTTACACTTTCATGACAGTAAAACTCATATTTTATTAAACTAAATTTGACTCCTCTAATATTCAAGGGAATGAAAAAAATACTAGAGGATAAAATGTAATATAGGAACAACTAATTAGAATATCAACTGCTGAGATTCTAATTAATATAGATTTTGTTTTATATATATTAGATTTTTATTAAAATTCTTAGTTGTTGATTTTTAATAAACAATTATAAATGTAGTTTATATTTTCTTAAGTGCATTCCCTCGTTGTAAAGGAACTAAAGGCCAAAGTAAAATCTCATCTAAATGTCAGCATCAAAATGTTCAAATTTAGTACCTGCTTTCGTCATTCTTCAAATTCCCAGAGCTCAGATTCGGATTCTCGCTAAGAATTTGTGGGGAAGAATCACTTGGGTCTGAATTACTACTGAAATTATCAGTATTTTGAGAATCGCAATCTTTTGTACTGGATGGACTATTGTGGGTCTGAGTAAGAGTAGAGGCTTCTGAAACATTGTCACTATGATCTACATTTTCTGGCAAAGCTGGAATTTTGGCATCATGCTTTATTTCGATTTCTTCTGAATGTTTGGAAAGTGAACTAATCGAAGATGATTCGCAAGAATTTTCATATTTCTCCGACGAATCAGAATGCTCCAATTGCCCTGACTTGGAGGGTATGCTGAAAGATCCAATCTTCTTTTTCAAAAACTTGAGTCTTCTTTCAGCTTTATCTCTTAATTTGGTCTCTTCTCTAAGCAATTTTTCCAACTCAACCAACTGTCCCCAGAAGAATTTTTCATCAAATTATGGGAGAGAAAAATGGAGACACAGAATAAAGTTTGTCAGACAAAGAGCCACACAAGCTGAATAGCAGAGTCATTTTCTTACCTTTACAGATGTGATCCAAACAGTACAACATAAAAGTGAAACAATTATGCAAGATTGATACTGTTGTTAGATCAAATATGTTATTGTTGTGTTGTGTTGTGTTGTGTTATTTTATGTTACCTTGTTCCCCATTGATTCTGCTTCCATCTTGGCCACCCTTGAAGCCTGTCTCTCTGCCAGTAATCTCCCTCTAAGGCACTCCACAGTGTTCAGATTCAGACCCTCATCTTCCACTTTCTTGCTGCTGAATTAACACATTGAACAATGTCATTCCATTTGTTGCCACTGGGTGCCCCATTTCACAATGCAATGTGAGTGAGATAGATAGAGTGAGAGAACAAAACACACCTCCATATGTGGTCTTTATCAGCAGCTACCACTTGCTTGTTACCTGCACTTTCACCACTGCAAGACCCCATCTACGTATGCTCTTCAGATCACCCAAAAGTGCGTTGAGATTGTTTAATGAACAGGGAAAAAGGTAGTGTGATAGTTCTCTGGAAGATGAATCCTTGTTGTGCAATGTGCAGGTTCAAAAAAAGATGTACATCAGCATTTCAAAAAAACAAACTATAGGGGGAATGGAATCTTGCTCAGAACAACTCACAAGGTGACTTTGATTTTGATTTTGAAGTCACTATCTAAGAGTTATAAATAAATGAAATAATTAAATATCCACCTACAAGTACACATCTCTGTTGTTGCACTTATTGACTGTAATAGTTAAAAAGACACTCTGTATTTTTTCCAATGAAAATGTTTCTTATGCTTTTTCTACAGCTACCAATTTGTAAAACTCAACAGCTAAAACAATGTGCCTGTGAAGTAAGCATTTATCATTGTTTTATTCCTTTCTTTCTTAGCAAAATTCAATTACCCACTTTTTCTTTTTTTACTTTGATTGGGACTATCCACCGATCAAAAATAAATTATAGCGAAACTTGCCTAAATCAGAGGCTTGCGTGAAGAAATTAAAGTATTAATGTTTTAATACATGTTGCAATTGCCCAAAGGGTATGTTCTGAAGTCATAAAATATTAAATATTAACAACGTGACTGATTAACTGTATTTTATTGATTAATAATTAAAATGTTTGAATCTCTGCTCTGTCTTTTAAACTTGTTAACAGGTTGTTTTGTTGGTTTTAAAGGGCTGTTTGAGTTTCAAACAGAAATGAAATTCACAGAAGCAAATTAATTTGGCAGTAAAAATTGTTAAAAGAAGAAAGAAAAGTGAATTAGATGAGTTGGTGCAGCAGTTGCAGGCTGCAGCAGGCACACACAAGGAGAGTGTTTTTTGTGATACAGACACACATAATTCTGCAGCATTTATTGGTTTTTACGTGCAATCTGAAACAACAGTTAAATTTAAATTTTGAATTCGCATGAAATGGGTGACTATTCCACCACTGTCACGTGACCTTATTTAATTGTCTTCTCCCTCTCAACTATAAATATAATAATATTATAATATTTGTTATTGGATATCTTATTTTTAATAAATATTAAAAATTTATCGATTAAATATATAATAATATTATAATATATAAATTAATATAATTATCTTATTGCAGAACTAATTTTGTATTATAATATATAAATTAATATAACCATCTTTGTTGTTGAACTAGTCTTGCATAATTCAGTTAGAAAATTTACATTTTTAAGATTATATAACATGACATAGAGAGACTGAATGAGACTTCCACACCATTATTCTCAAATTTTAAGTTTAATTATTAGTAAAATTGGTAGATACGGGTGTAAGTAATTAACTAAAGAAGAAAAAAGTAAGGGCAAAAGTGATTATGATATGAAATTATGTAATTGTAGCCGCGGAAATGGATAGAGAATAGTTGAATTTGATGTTTGGATGTTTTAATGTGTGGAAGAGAAGCATAATGAGTAATGTCTTGCTCTGCACTCAAAGAAATGTAGAGAGTTGTTGCATCTCTTACTTTACATGATTTTGCACAAAACTTTTAAGGATTCAACTTTGTCTCACTGTAGGACCACTGCACCCTCCTTTTAGGGTTCCATCCTTTTTAATAGGTCGCAGACTAAGGGCCGTCCATTTAACTAATTTCATAACAAGATTTTAAGATAACAATTACTATTCACTTGTATTTTTATTTTAATTTAATCATGTCAGTAACACACATTATTTATGATATTTCAAACTTAAAATTTACAATGCTCTTGCATGCAGATGGTTAAAATATGTCCTGTAATAATTAGTTAATAACACAATTAGTTAATAACTTTTTTTATTCTTTAATTTTTTAATCATATTTTTATTATACTTTAAAATTGTATATTTGTGAATATTAGTTCAAACAATTTATATATAGTTAAAAAAATTAGAATAATTTATAATTTGATTTTATTCACTCAAATTATATTATAATTCAACTTAGTTTGTAAATATAATTAAATAATTTAATTGTACAGTAATTTCAGTAGATACATTTTATTCCATAAATTCCCAACCCGAGGACATTGTAATAAGTCATGGTAAGAATTATTATTGGTTAAAAACAAACTTTTGGATCCAGTAAAAACGATAATTAAGTAGCTATAAATTTATTAGGATTAGCCTAGACTTTACCTAACAAAAATATAATAATTAAGTGTACTTTTGAATTTTAAACTTTTCGTTAAAATTGATTTTTATATTATACTTTAAAAGTAATTAATTAATTATCAAATCTAAAAAATAAAATGTGAATTTGACGTTCTTATCAATTTTATAATACTAAAAATTTGTTAATAAATATTAAATTTAGATATAAAAGAATTACCATTTCATATCAATGTAGTTCTATATTAATTTTATGATGATAAAAAAAATATCATTGAATATGAAATTTAATTGTAAAAAAATAAGATTTAGTATGTTTAAAAGTTTGACGATTAAATTCAACAATTTAAATAAATCTAAACAAAATTATAAAGTTAAAAAATATATACTTCTCCTTATTAAATAGGTTAGTATGTTAAATAATCTCTAATAATATTATAAACTGAAAAAAATAATATTAGTAGATGTTACTGGTTAATATATAGAGTACGTAATCCATACATATTTTCTCAACTGTCATATACTTCTTACATGTTTATCACATTTAGGTATACAAAATATAATTTGTGTTTTATACATTCACTTTGTTAATGATTAATTTTTTATTAGAGAATTTGACTTATATTTTTGATGAAATAATTTTTAATTGTATTTTACTAGTCCATACAGTTTGAATTCAAAATATTGTTTAGAAAATTTGAATCTGATGTAAGTTTGATCAAGAAAATATTGATACAAAATTTTATTATTATAAAATATAATTAACACCTAACATCGTTTCATTTATATTATAGTTGGTTATTATTTAATTTTACGAAATCTGCCTCAGTAAACATGAAAGAAAAGATACCCCATAAAAGGAGTCATGGATTTCGAAAAGGAAAAGTTTCATTCTAGTTTGGTCCTCTCAATTGTTGGAACATAGTTGGGTTTTTCTTCTTAGACCCATAAAGTCTTGGGCTACTTTCCATTCATATTAGAATGGGCTTTTTGAAATTTATTCTGAAAGAAATAAAGTTAACCAAAAAATTAATTAGGTGCAGGAAGTTAAAGGTATTGATACTTGCGATCATTGGGCTTGGATGGGCTAGTACAAGATGCTCATAATTTTTTGGAGCCTTGCTATTGGTACCCCTCATTCTGCTTATTTCTGTTGAATATTATTAATTTTCACTGGTCATAACACAACGAATACTGCATCATGTATAGACATTTATACATGATACTACTGTATCGGGCTTCTTTGGCAAATCTATTTCCCTCGCAACCCCCAATTAACAAAAGTTAAAATATCTTTCCATTGTAAAGTTATTTTCTTTACTTTTTGTCTACTCCTACTTTTTCTATACAGATGTTCAACAAAATACGAGAAAGTGTAATGCCCCAACACAGGAGAGGTGCTGAACTTTTTCCTTTGTCTCAATTTTGCCAAAGTGGCAAATGAAGAATGAGGAATAAAATTAATGAGGGTTCTAAATCTAACATTGTCAAGGAAAGAATTTACCATCAGATTGGAAGATGGGTTTCCATACCTGGTTTACCATTTTAATAGAAAAAATAATAAATAAATAAAATGAATGACTCTACAGTGTAGTCAAATAGCTGTAGATAGAATGTTTGGCAAGTGAGATTGGTTTGGTTTGTCAGTTTTAAGGCACATCAAGATAGTGGCAAGAATTATGAAGCTTGTAGCAAATTAGCAATTAATGCAAATCAAGTGGCAACAACAACAACGAGGAACACATTGTGAAACTGAAAGATATTGCAATACTTTATTGATTCTATGGACATATATCTATCCGAGGCTTACTCTGTCTATACATTTAAGATTATTATTACATTCAGCACCTCACACTTGTCTTTTATCTATCTATCCATCCATAATCCATTCGTTTGGCCACACAATCATACCCTTAGCCCTCTACCACAGGAGTCCCTCTCTTAAGTCAAAAACATCAAAATCAAACAAACCCAACCAGTCTTCGCACACAAAAATCAGCAAATCATAAACCCTAGACCGTCGGCCCTAAGTAAGAAACTGAAAAAATAACAGTACAACATTAACCAAGGTTACGTAACTATGTTTCTTTCCCCGCGAAACACTCTGTCCAGATTCGTTAACCATTGGATGTGAATCCAATGGTGGATATTTTTCTTGGTTGCAATCGTGATTAAGGAATTAGCGTAACTATGAATATTTTGCAGCCGTTTTAACCAAGACTTCCCACAGGCGTTGGATCTCTCCGAAGACATCATCGGACGGTAACCTAAACCTGCAGCAAGGACACGTGTTCCTCTTCCCCAGCCACGGTAAGATACACATCCAATGAAACAAGTGCTGACATGGCAATTCGCACACGTCCCTCCCTATTCTCATTTCCTCTCTGCAGATCACACACTCTCTCCCACCGGCCCTCACCTCCACCGAGGGCAGCGCCACCACCGCCGCAGCCGACGCCGCCACCTCGTCCAATTCCTTTCCTCCGCCGCAATCCAGCGTGCCGACGAGTCTCCAGCACCGCGTCACGGTCTCAACGAAGGGAATCAGCACCGGCGAGCCCATGCATGCCCCTAGGGGTGCAAAGGAAAACGTCAACAATGAATCGGAGAATATGGTGCTGAGGTTGACCCTCCATTGGGAAAAAGGTGCCTCGAGGGCATGTGGATTGTGGTTGTGCGTTTCGCAGAGGAGGAGGAGGAGGAGAGCTGCGTCGAGGTCGCGCTGCCTCGTGGTCGTGGATGGCGACGGGGAGGTGGCGGTGAGGAGGTGGAGGGAGGAGAGGAGATGGCGGGCGATGAGGAGGGTTTTCTGGGGGAGGGAAAGGGTGTGGAGGTGGTGGAGGGTTAGCGAGAAGAGCGTTGGGGAAGAAAGGAGGGAGGCGAGGCGGCGATGGTGGTGGTGGGTGGTGGAGAGAATGGAGTGAGTGAGATCTGAGAATTGGGAAGTGGTGAGGGTGGAGAGTGCAGCCATGATGATAGTTGATGTTGTTTCTTCCATTGTGGGATCATGTGTCTTGGACTTTTGCTTTTCAGACTTTGGAGGAGGAAGAAGCAGAATGTGGCTTTTTATGTACGTGGGTGAGTGTGTGTGCGAGTTACCGATTATTACTATAATAAATAGACAACTAGGTCTTGCACTCTTGCTTGTATTATTGACCAATGTGTCCTCTGTTTCTGTTTCTTTTTCTAACTTCTACCGTCATATGGCTTCTACCATGTACACTATTATCTTAAGGTCGGTTGTCCGTTATGTTTTCAGAGAGATATGATTGGATACGTCACTGCTTGACCTTGACCTTTTGCTTCATTCTATTGTTTAAGTCTGACAATGATTTCTCTAACTCTCTAGGAGTAATGATTCTAATTCTAAATTGCTATCGGAGGGGTTATGTGTTAAATTAAAGTAATAAATAGATCTATCAGCAGAAGAAAATACTGAGGAGATTTTCATTAGTAAACGATTTATACCATCTGATAATCTTTGACTAAAGTCATTAATATTCTATTGTATATTGCAATCATATTCAAGCATGTAATACATGGAAACCAAAATATTAACCGTGTTGACATGTAAATTCTAGATTAATGTAAAATTCGTAGTTAAAAATAGTTTAAACACATCAAAATTTAGTTCAATAGTTCAATTTTTTTTTCTAAACTTCAGATCGGTCAGCCCTGAATGGATGTGGTATAGTTTGTAGATTACCTGATTTAGTTATTGAGGCAGTAGAAAATCTGGAACGGTTGTGTTGAATGCGGAAGAAATAAAGAATGGTGCGACACTTGTGGGCATGATGTACGTAATGAAGTGGCAGCGTTTGTCCACACGTTAAATGTCCAGAACATGCACGTTTCATACTCTAGTTCTTTTCATTATCATTTTCAGATGTCTTCTCCCGACCGATTTCGCTAGGGTCAACAAAACAAAGCAGAAGAGGAAGTTCCTTCATGGCCCATGCTCATGGCTCGTTCCTCTTGTCACTATATCAAATATACAAAACAATACAATAATGCATTTCCGCTGTAGAAGAATTAGGCATCTTCATTCTCTCATCCTTTGTATACATGCACACATCCTAATTTCTCAAACCTCCGAGTGTCTACCTACCATCTTGGTAACCTAGCAAACTGCTTCCTTGACGCGAATGTGAAAGCAATAATGTATTTCTGGGATCGTGAGATTCTGGACAAAATATTAAAATATAAAGCCTCGTAGCAATTAGCCCATTGCCTATTATTGAGAAAGATGGCACTATGTTGGCAGACCAGGCTATATGATTAAAGGAAAGGATATTTAACAGATCTTGGATGCTTTATTAGCAAGAAAACTATTTCCGAGACACGAATGGGGTAAAGATGTGAAAAGGAAAAGGTGGAAGCGAGACAAGCCCCACAAAATAAGACTATACAAATGGAACAATTATGCTTCCAGTGTTAAATTCCAACTGGCAGCGTCAAAATCAATGTTCAATGCATTCCTAAGTCTCATCTCACCAATTCGGCGATCTCCCAAAAAACCTTCTAGCCATTTCAACAGAAACTGTGCCTTTGTTGTAGCTTTTCACAAAATATTAGGTCCCATCTCATACATCCACCTCGTATACCCAAATGCCATAAAATTTAAAGAGAGAAAAAAAAAAATCATCCTGAAATTTGGAGATCCTAACACATAAAATGATCACAATGTAAGTTTCCATTTACAATAAATCAACCTACTGATAGAAGGGAGACTGGTGAGTTAATCCCACGTATACGATACCACAACACACTGCCCTTATTACATTCTCTTCTGTCTGCTTCTGACCTTCACCTTGGGGTCAGCTGGGAGTTTTCCTCAAGACCCACATCTATAATGTGTTTCCTTTACCTGTACAAAGTAATTAACCACAAGGAAGCTCCCTTGACATTAAACATGTAATCTCTAGAACCACGACAAAAGTCACGCCAACATGGATGGAAATCAGAGTTGCTTTATCAAACAAAGCAATTTTAACTAAACCCACAAAGCAAAGGGTAAAATAAAATATGTATTCTTCACCCAAAAGAAAAATGATCAAGTAGTCCGTGGAGTCATGTGCTTCTAGGCTAGACTATCTTAAGTGAAAAATCAATAATAGAGCAGGCATAATTTTACTGTACCCAGTAAAAAAAGCTTGATAAAAACGGGAGTCAATTCCTAATCTAATGCACCCAGTAAAGCTTGATATTTTTGCAGAATATTCTGCTTTAGGTGTTATCTAGTTTGATCATCTCAGAAGTTCAATGGTCTCTTTTTTCTCTGGCTATACAAGAGGTGAATTATCATTTCAGTACAAGTTATCACATGCAGTTGTTAACTAAACATTCTCGTAGTCTAACTCTTCCAGTAAAACATATCCTTCTTCTCTCATCAAACCAAGCAACCCTTTCAGCACTGCATACATCTCATCAGATCTTCCATTCGACAAATCCTTGGCAATGAAACTCAGTAATCCTTCACTCATTTCAATCCAGCTACTTCCACGGACCTTCTGTAACCCAATTTCTTTCATTCTTTTCCTAACCACACCAGCTTGTTCCCATTTCCCAGCATGTGAGTATAAATTGGCCATAATAATGTAATTCCCTGTATTTTCAGGCTCAATCTCAAACAAATGATCACAAGCAAACTTTCCCATTTCAATATCATCATAAACAGAAGCCCCATGCAGCAGAGCACCCCAAACTTCAGTACTTGGTTCAATTGGCATTTCAGAAATAAGTTGTGCTGCTTCTGAGAGCTTTCCAGCTCGACTAAGAACACCCACCATGCAAGCATAGTGCTCTACCAAGGGTTGAAAGCCAAATTGTGAAGGCATTGAATTAAAGATATCCCAAGCTTCATCAACCAATCCGGAATGAGCACAAGCTGTTAATACAGAAGTTAACGTCACGGGGTCAGGTTGAATTCCTTTATCTAGCATACGAGTATAGAAAGCAAGTGCCAAAGCAGCATCACCATGAGCTGCATAAGCAGATATAATAGATGTCCAAATAATCAAGCACCTACTCTGTGAAAGATCAAAAACTCTTTGTGCCCCATGAATATAACCCAGTTTTGCATAAGCATCTATAATAGAAGTTGCCACATAAACATTTTCCTCATAACCTCTCCTTGTAGCATAACCATGCACCTCTTTCCCTCCACGCAGGTTCGAGAAGTACGAAAACGAAGGAAGAACACTAGCGAGTGTGACAGCATTGGGACACAAACCAGAATCCTGCATTTGCCTCACCAAATAAAAAAGCCCAACAAACTCTTTATTCTGAACCATACCAGAAATCACAGCATTCCACATATTCAATCCAGGGTTCTCCACCCCTCTAAAAATACTCATGGCTTCATCCACAAATCCGTAATCCATGTACCCTGAAATAATCGCCCCATAAGTAACCTCATCCTTGTCGCGCATTTCCTCAAACAACTCCCTTGCATAATCCAAACTACCACATTTCGCATACATGGCAACCACAGCATTAGAAAGCGAAACATCAATCTCAATTCCACTCTCCTTCACCAGACGGTGAACCTCCCTTCCAAAGGCACGGTCCATGGACTGTCCACATGCCTGCATCACACTCATCGCCGTAACCGCATTGGGTGCAACTCCAGAAACCTTCAACATCTCCAAGTACAACCTCTTACACTCATCGTAGAACCTTCTCTGAGAATACCCACCAATCATCGCGTTCCATGTCACGGCGTCTCTCACGGACATTCTGTCGAACACATTCCGCGCAAGCCAAACCTCGTCGCACCTGCAGTAACACGTTATCAACGCGTTGAGCACAAAAATATCATAGTCCAACCAGCGACGAAGAACAAAACAGTGAACCTCTTTGGCCAATTCGGGGCTACAAAACGACGACGCAAGCACCTTCAAAACGCAGGATATGGTAAAGTTATCGGGAGAGGCGTTGGCGTTTGTGGAGGAGGTGAACGACACGAATAGATTGAGCGCGTCGCGGAACATTGCGTTGAAGGAGTAGCCAAGGAGCATAGCGTTCCATGTGAAGGTATTTCTGTGGGGAATCGTGTCGAACACCGTGCGCGCTTCGCGGACGTGGTTGGTTTTGGAGTAGAAGAGTATGAGTTTCGAGGCGAGGAAGTTATCGGGTGTGACGGAGAGCAGGATGAGGCGAGCATGGAGCTGCTTCCCCTGGCGAAGGAAGCGGTGGTCAGCGCAGTGCTGAATCGAGGAGCCATAGGCGGAGAAGTCGACGCCGGGGCGGGAGAGCCGTTGTCGGAGGTTGCCGGTAACGGCAGATTGTGTTTGAAATTGAAGGGTGGGAGCCACCAGGTTACGGATCCTCATTCATTTGTTTAGCGAGGCACTTTCGAAATTCGAATTCGTCAATGGTTGCTCAGTATTTGACAACTAAAAAGGATAATTTAGGCTTGGTCTCAGGCCCAATTAATATTTTATGGGCTTTCTACTTCCAAAAGTCATTTTTGGTTGGGCATAATCTTCGTGAAATCTTTTCTTCTTCCATATTCTTATATAAAAAAGATAATATTATCTTTAAAATAGTTTATAGATTTAATCTTTTATTTTCTGAAAATGTTTTGAATTGATCTTAATTTCAAAATCAACTTTTTAGAAATGTGTTAAAATATTGATTCGTTTATGAAAACTAATCATTTTGTTATTTAAAGAAATGACGTAATTCTACCAAGTTAAACGTCAAAGAACTGCTCTCAAAAATTCACAAATATTGTCATTTCTATAATTCATTTTTTCTTATCTTCATATTTGTTGTTCATCATATATTTTTTTCTTAAGAAGGGGGATACAAATTATACCAACCCAGAAGGATAACATTGAAGAATCATCAGATGAGGAAGATCAACAACTATCGTTCAAGAAAAATCCACAAGATTTGGTGATAAAATAAACTAATTTATTGTATTAATATATTAAAACAGAATAATCCTTTTCAAAATCAACGTTTGAAAGAACAGAGGAGATAGAAAAATCCGTAAAGAAACAGAGAAATTAAAATCAGGCAAGATATACAATTCTGATTCGAAACCAATACGCAGAAAAAGTTTCTAATCTTTAACCCGGTTCAACCAAAGCTAACAATTAATATACTACAATCTGACAGACGACAATAAAGATTAATGAGAAAGCTACACAAATCTGGTTCTCACGGGAATTCTACATTGACATGGTTAAACCACAATTGAATCAGTCATATGGTGGATCATTGTTTTACATGGGAATCAGTCAAGCGGGTTGACATCCTCGTCTCACAATTAATTTAAACAGAAATTAACAGAACTACATGTGTGAGAGTGTAATGCAATTAACTACAAACATGATTAGGGTTAGAAGGATGTCATGTTGGTGGTGATATTGTAATTGTGATTGTGACAATGGTCACTTGTGTGATTGCAAAGGGTTTTCGTTTTCGTAGTTACCAGCGGGATCGTACTCGCAGGCGATGAGCATGCCCATGGAGGGGTCCTGGCAATTCTGAAGCGCGCATCCGATGCGGTGGGAGTCTCGCCAGACGACCTGGGTGAAGTGGCCGCAGGCTTTTGGCGGCGGGGCGCACGTGAGAGTTTTGAAATCGTACCACTGCTTTTCCTGGTACCAGTAGTAGGTGGCGTCGGAGGGGGTCCAGTAGCGCATCTTGCCCCAGAAGATGTTCTCGCCGTACATGGAGTTGGAGTGGACGAGCAAGCAATCCTCGTAGCGCTCCATGAGGTACGAACGCGAGTAGCTCGCCAGTTTCTCGTCCCACTCGAACGCGGGAAGTTGGTACTGATTCCTCACCCAGTTGTGAGCGTGCAGGAACTCCTCCGCCAGCAACGTTTTGTTCGTGAACGTCGTGTCGTTGTTCTCGGCGACGTAACCGAAGTAGCTTCTCGCATCGAAGCGGTTGTGGGCGGAGATGGTGGGGGCGAGAAGGAGGACGATGCAGATCAGTAAGGAAGGCATTGTGGAATAGCCGCTCCCGCGTTCCGAGAGCAACGGCTAGAACGGAAGAAATTTGGTATCAAGGGTTTAATATGTTCACCAATTGCTATTCTTGATTTTGTAGCACCGAATAGATAGGGCATTTAATTGCATTCCCGTGTTTTCTGCGCGTCCCCACACACCGTTGAAAGTCCATATGAATAGTCAAAATGTTATTCAATTTTTGTTTTTCTTTTTCTTTTGTCAACAATTTTTCATTTAAGAATTTCTAGAAAAAATATTTTCTTTTTTTAAATAATGCGCTGTTTATCTGCTGTTATTGAAATAAATTGTTAAAGCAACTGCAGAGAAATTTTCTTGTTCCTATATGATTTTTATCTTGATTTATATTTCTTGTTTATGGCTTCGTTAATAATGCAAAAGTTAAAATAATAACATTTAAAAGTTTAAAATTATATTAATAATATTTTTTCTTTTTCTTTTTCTATTATATTTAAATAATGAGTTTTGTGAATAATTGTAAAACGGAAAAAAAAATTAGAATGATAAAATATTATTAAAAAAATTAATAAGTTTATTATAAATTATGAAGATTTTATATTTTTTATGTAATTAAATCTTAATCAACATTTATTAAGAAACAAATAGAGTAATAAATTATTAATAAACTGTTCCCGCTTCGAAATCCGCTTAACTGATTCGACCGGACAAGTCGAGGAGAAGCCACTGGTCGCACTATGAATACAGGGCTGAAGTCAATTCCTGCGGTCGCCGGCAGTGACGTGGCAGCTTCATCGTTTTCTTCCGATTGCGTTGACAGGTGCGTAATGCGCACGTTGCGTAGACCAGACGAGACGCCAACCAATCACACCGCGACCCGGTCAGTCTCCCGCACTTCATATCGACCAGGAATAACCATTTTCTTGCATTCCACTTCTCGCCATGTTGAACCCCAATTCTAGGGTTCTTCTTCTCCTTTTCATCTCTTCAATATTCTTCGCTTGTTTTCCAGGTAAAATTTCTCCCCCGAAGTACCTGCTTCTCTTTTTCATCATTGATTCATAATCTGTCAACTGCACAGACAGTGAGTTTATTGACCAAACATTTTCGTTCATAAAGCTTGTGATTATTCAGTTCGGGAGATTTTTTATAACTACAATGCTTTTCCGATAGATATATGTGGAATTCTTTAAATTCAACGAGAAATTAAGTTAGTTGTGCATTTGTATCAATGGTTGTGCTATGTTGCTTTCTGTTGCGCAGGATTGACGTCCTGTGCTGTTGTGTCGCTGAAATCAATTGAGGTTTTTAAAACGCACGAGTGGCTGAAAGTCACTACAACTGTGTATTTCCTGTGCAAAGGGGAAAACAAGACCGTGCTTCCAGATGTCAAGAAATCAAATGCCTTGTATGCTTTCAACGGTGAAGAATCTTGGCAGGTTACTTTTACAGTTTTTGTTCTACTTTTGGATTTCAATTAACTACTTTTATGTCTAAATTTTCTTTTTATTATTTTTATGTATGTTTTATATCAATCACGAATGCATTAGAAGTAAATCAAGTGATGCCATATCTCTACATAGTTAAATTTGGTTTACTCGGACCATCTGAAATCGGATAGCATTGGCAAAATGAAGTGAAGTAATTTTGAAATGAAGTGATTGGTGCTTGTATGTTTTTATTTTCAAAGCAATTAAGTAGTAAAACTCGGTATAACTTCTTTTATATTTACCCAAGGCTACTTCAACTCAGAATTAGTTTTAGATTTAGAATCAATTCTTCAATGTGGAACGAAGCACGTGAACATTCACTGAAAATCACCTTAACCGGTTTTAACATGATTTTGAATGATGTAACGTGAATTCAAATATACACCTATATGGAATTGGGACAACATGTAATACGATGGAAGTTTTGATCCCTTGCTTATTTGACCAAGTAATTATGAACATTCGACAGTCGACTGCATAATAAGTTCCTAACTACATACTGATTGTATATTTGTGCTTCAAAGGGACTCTGTCTTTGACCTTGAGTCTCGGAAATGGAAAATTTAGATGCAGCAATGCAAATGCGGTGTCATTTTGATGTTGACTACAATTCCTGGATTAATTTTTGAACTTCGAGGAATTTCTTTGCTTAGAAACCTTAATTTTAGTCATTATATTCCAAGTGTCTTCACACTTGAGATGCATGTGTTACCGTTTTGGCTAATACTTGGATTTTGCTTGTACTCTCAGCCTTTAAGTAACTTTTCAAGTAAAAAATGCAAGCGGTGTGGATTCTATGAGGAGGACAGCATTACTTCGGATGATGTATTTGACGAATGGGAGTTTTGTCCATCTGACTTTACTGCACCCAATGGTGAATATATTCGGTTCAAGGAAAAGGAATTCAATGCTACTTTTCTGTGCTCAGAGTGCTTATCACTTGCCAGTGGTGAGTACTTGCAACCTTTTCCTTCAATATACCACGTTCGTGCCATTTGACAGTATATGTCCACTAGCTATTTAAAAAAAAAAAGTAGTTGTCCTAGGAGATGTAATTGCTGAAGTTTATATTTATTAAAAACATATCATTTCAGATTTTATGAATGATTCTTTTGATCTCTAGTTCTAGTGTTTATTGCTTATTTCTAGTTCTAGTGTTTATTGCAATCGTATTGGATTTCTTCACCATGGATAACTTGGGTATTTAAATTAAAAAATAAAAGATGACTTAAATTCAATAACCTTTTACTCCAGATTGTAAACAAACAAATAATAATAAAAAACTAAATTGTTCTGTTTATCTTCGGTGTTTTGTGTTTTCTATGTAAACACCCCCTCTGTTGTGAAAAGCTGCAAAAAATATAATTCTAGAACCTGTTGTCAACAAATTTGTTAATGTGGCCACCAACTTATGGATTTTTTTGGTCAAATGGCTTTTCTATTCTTATTCAGCATCATACATAGAGAGAAAATAAGAAAAAAATATATCCATCTGTCTGGTGTATGGATGAATTGAAGGATCATCTTGGTATCCAATCATTTGAATTGAAGAATTAGTTATACTAAATGCATTTCCCCCGTTTTGTTCTAAACGTAAGTTAGCTAAACAATAGTCAGAATAGCATTGAACTACAAAACTTATATGAGCTAAATAGTAACTAATGATAACAAATCTAGCAGGATTAACACCTTTTAGATTTAACCATAGCATTTTTTTTTGTAAATAAATGTTTTTTTTGTCATAAATATTTTATTTTTAATCTTGAATCTTTATTAACCTGTCAACCTGTGGAATTCTTGGTATGCCAGAATTTAGTTTGTTCCACTTCCTTGCATTTCTGAACGAATCTTTCAGGATTTCTTCTTTAAGTTATTTTATATCTCAAGGAGAGAAATATCCACAACCTCCCCTCCCCCTCTCCCAAACTTTTATACATGTAGAGCACTTAAATTTTATTTACTTTGTATTCTTGCATTGTTACACATTTACTTGCTTACCTTTAGTGTATTTTATATGTTAACAAAACTAATTGTCTTCATGTTCTGTAGTTGATGAGCATGATGATGGAAAAGGAATGCATATAGCCGTTGTGGTTTTGTTGAGTGCTTTGGTTTCAATTATACTGAGTCTAGGAGTGGTGGGTGCATATAAGTTTTGGCAAAAGAAGATAAGGGAACAAGACCAGGCTCGGCTTTTGAAGTTATTTGAAGATGACGATGACATTGGGGATGAGCTGGGTCTGGGTACTGTAATATGAAAACGATAGTAAACAAAATTCATCGTTCACGGTATACGTCAAAACTCAATTTTTTTTTTTTTTGCCAAAACGACAAAATAATATTTTGTTCTGGTTTGGTAGGCATTTATCACGATCCATAGGAGATAGATATTCATCAAGGTGGAAAGAAAGGTGCCAATGTCCATCCACCTGTACATAGGGCTATGTTTTACTTCATATTTTAGGTTTGCTTCAGCAATCTAGTAGTAACAGAGGCAAAATAAATAAATGTTGAACTTTGTATTTTAGGTTTGTTCAGCAATCTAGTAGTAACAGAAGCAAACTAAATAAATGTTGTACTTCATCTTTTAGGTTTGCTCAGGAATCTAGTGTAAACAAAAAAGGAAAACAAATAAACAGGTTATGAATGACCATTATTTTTATTGGCATTAGGATTCTTGCGCGTTTCAGAGTTTGTGTTTGACTCTAACCCTTCCTAAGTTCCTATCACACACAGTTGCACGTCCAAAAATCTTTAAGCGTATTGATTTTAAAACAACTGGACATAGTTCCGCGTAAAAATAATTTTTAATAAAAATAGTTGTATTTATTTTTTGGCCTTAATCTAAGTTTTCTAACCTTGAATTTTAGTTAAGGATTCGTTTTTTAAAAACTATTGCATAAATTATCATTTGATGATTTTTTTCTTATCTTAACTTAAAGTCAGCCGTAAATCTATTGCATATGTTTAATTTACATTATAAAAAAGTTACACCCAAATGTAATTCAATTCTCCTTTTCTTGTTTTATACTTCATGAAAAGATCCATCAATTAACTTCTTGAGGCGCAAATAGTGCTTGGTATAAATATCGTTTGCGGTAAATATACTTTTGGTAGTTTATCCCGATTGTATCTATAAGGTAGCTCATATTCAGGGTTATATACATTAGAATTTTGAATAAAATATTTACCTTAGTAATACATTATAATTTTTTTATATCAATTTGTTATTAATACGTTCATATCTAATACATCCGCCATATGAATACATTTATCTAACCAATGGTATTTCGGAGAAGAGAAGTCATATGTGTCGGACTCAAGGAATATAACATTCATGTTGACATAGGTGTGACAACTAATAGGGTCATAACAACAATATTTTTTTTTTTAATGAATTCAATTACTCAAAAAACAAAAACACAAAAATCAAGTTTTATTTGTTGGTTATTGTGTAGATTGACAAATGCAACGCATCCAAAATGATGTGAACATGACCTGTGATAAGTGCTAGAAGCGAGGAAACAAATGAAGCTCTTCAACAAGTATTGTTGATTGACCAAATTGTGTTTTGGATTAATCAATTAATGGACTTTAGTTTAGTTTTATTGCAAGTTGTAATAAGGGCCCAATTGAAAATTTAGTTATCAGTCTTTGGGAGACCAAGAGGGTGCATAGCTGATTGACTTTTGGATGCCACAATTTCACTTACAATCAATCATTAAGTAGTTTTCAATTCCTAGGTTAATAAATCATTATTAGTATTTATTTTCCTTTAATGAATATTTGTAACTCTGATGACAAAACTTCTTTATAAGTTGAACCATTTTTTATCAGACATAACAAGTTGAGTTTATTTTTAGAAATATTAGAGTTTATCTTTTTTATCTTAATGAGAGTGATTCTCCTAAATTCTTGAGTGATTCAAGAATATTTGGTTGTATCAAAGGACTTTCACATCCTTTGTGTGTTGTCTTCCTTCGGAAGAGTGATTCTTTCCTTCCACCTTATCACTAAATTACTAAATTTTCTACAAGGTTCTAACCTTAAAGATCCTAAATCACCCCTTGTGATTCATATCAGTTGGTATCAAAGCCCTGGTTTAAAGGTTTGAACATCAAATTGATGGCAGAGGAGGATAAAAAGAAAATGAGAAAATTTTCTTCAAGAAAAGAGAGAAAAAAAGATAAAGAGCGAAACACTTGAAGTGAAACAGAGTTATTTAACCATAAAAAGTGAGTATAATGTTTGTTCTACATTTAATTTGTCAGACTTATCTTTTTTTAATGTAGACGACGAATCCGATTTGAGAACAAATCCTTTTCAAGAGGGAGAGAATGATGTGAACATGACCTATGATAAGGGTTAGAGCAAGGGAAGCAAATGAAGCTCTTCAACAAGTATTATTTATTGACTAAATTGTGTTTTGGATTAATCAATTAATGGAATTTAGTTTAGTTTTATTGCAAGTTGTAATAAGGGCCCAATTGAAAATTTAGATATCAGTCTTTGGGAGACCAAGAGGGTGCATAACTGATTGACTTTTAGATGCCACAATTTCAGTTACAATCAATCATTAAGTAGTTTTCAATTCCTAGGTTAATAAATCATTATTAGCATTTATTTTCCTTTAATGAATATTTGTAACTCTGATGGCAAAACTTCTTTATAAGCTGAACCATTTTTTATCATACATAACAAGTTGAGTTTATTTTTAGAAATATTAGAGTTTATCTCTTTTATCTTAGTGAGAGTGATTCTCCTAAATTCTTGAGTGATTCAAGAATATTTGGCTGTATCAAAGGACTTTCACATCCTTTGTGTGTTGTCTTCCTTGGGAAGAGTGATTCTTTCCTTCCACCTTATCACTAAATTACTAAATTTTCTACAAGGTTCTAACCGATCCTAAATCACCCCTTGTGATTCATATCAGTTGGTATTAGAGCCCCGGTTTAAAGGTTTGAACATCAAATTGATGGCAGAGGAAGATAAAAAGAAAATGAGAAAATTTTCTTCAAGAAAAGAGAGAAAAAAAGAAGAATAGTGAAACACTTGAAGTGAAACAGAGCTATTTAACCATAAAAAGTGAGTATAATGTTTGTTCTACATTTAATTTGTCAGACTTATCTTTTTTTAATGTAGATGACGAATCCGATTTGAGAACAAATCATTTTCAAGAGGGAGAGAATGATGTGAACATGACCTATGATAAGGACTAGAGCAAGGGAAGCAAATGAAGTTATTCAACAAGTACTGTTTATTGACCAAATTGTGTTTTGGATTAATCAATTAATGGACTTTAGTTTAGTTTGATTGCAAGTTGTAATAAGGGCCCAATTGAAAATTTAGTTATCAGTCTTTGGGAGACCAAGAGGGTGCATAGCTGATTGACTTTTGGATGCCACAATTTCAGTTACAATCAATCATTAAGTAATTTTCAATTCCTAAGTTAATAAATCATTATTAGCATTTATTTTCCTTTAATGAATATTTGTAACTTTGATGACAAAACTTCTTTATAAGCTGAACCATTTTTTATCAGACATAACAAGTTGAGTTTATTTTTAGAAATATTAGAGTTTATCTCTTTTATCTTAGTGAGAGTGATTCTCCTAAGTTCTTGAGTGATTCAAGAATATTTGGCTGTATCAAAGGACTTTCACATCCTTTGTGTGTTGTCTTCCTTGGGAAGAGTGATTCTTTCCTTCCACCTTATCACTAAATTACTAAATTTTCTACAAGGTTCTAACCTTAAAGATCCTAAATCACCCCTTGTGATTCATATCAGTTGGTATCAGAGCCCCGGTTTAAAGGTTTGAACATCAAATTGATGGCAGAGGAGGATAAAAAGAAAATGAGAAAATTTTCTTCAAGAAAAGAGAAAAAAAAAAAAAAAAAAGAGCGAAACACTTGAAGTGAAACAGAGCTATTTAACCATAAAAAGTGAGTATAATGTTTGTTCTACATTTAATTTGTCAGACTTATCTTTTTTTAATGTAGATGACGAATCCAATTTGAGGACAAATCCTTTTCAAGAGGGAGAGAACGATGTGAACATGACCTATGATAAGGGCTAGAGCAAGGGAAGCAAATGAAATTCTTCAACAAGTATTGTTGATTGACCAAATTGTGTTTTGGATTAATCAATTAATGGACTTTAGTTTAGTTTTATTGCAAGTTGTAATAAGGGAAATTTAGTTATCAATCTTTGGGAGACCAAGAGGGTGCATAGCTGATTGACTTTTGGATGCCACAATTTCAGTTACAATTAATCATTAAGTAGTTTTCAATTCCTAGGTTAATAAATCATTATTAGCATTTATTTTCCTTTAATGAATATTTGTAACTCTGATGACAAAGCTTCTTTATAAGCTGAACCATTTTTTATCAGACATAACAAGTTGAGTTTATTGTTAGAAATATTAGAGTTTATCTCTTTTATCTTAGTGAGGGTGATTCTCCTAAGTTCTTGAGTGATTCAAGAATATTTGACTGTATCAAAGGACTTTCACATCCTTTGTATGTTGTCTTCCTTGGGAAGAGTGATTCTTTCCTTCCACCTTAAAAGATCCTAAATCACCCTTTGTGATTCATATCACAAACACTTAACACTTGTGGTGGAAGCATTTGGACAATAGGTAATGACACAAATGTAAATAAAGTTTGTGGCGAAGTTTCAAAGTCAGGGACTTTGACGTTCTATTGATGAGATATACTCTAGTAGTAACAGCATCCACCAGCTTGGTATGTGTGCTCTAAGTAAGAAGGCATAAATTATTTTACGAATGAGAAGATTTTTTTGTTTTGAAACTATTAATTTACATACTTATCCCCAGACGGAAGGATCCCAGGTTTTATTGAATAATGGATATGAATTAATTGATGAAATATATGAAATACCTTACTTTTATCATCTACAAAATGTTATAAACTAGCAAAAATCCAAACAACATGATGTTTCGAACCTAGGGCCTCACTTATTCTATAAACAATGGAATAATCAAATTCAACCATTCAAATAATGTCAAACTTCTATTTATTTATTAGCCATTCATCTAAGCACATATTTCCAAGTGCTTAGAATTTGGCAATTGAGAACCGCAGATGGTGCTTTTGAATTGAGAACCTGCTTTTGTTGCTCCATTTTAACCAGAGGAGAAGTAGAAAAGGTGGCATAAGAGACCTCAACCATGATAATCAAAGTAAGCAAGTCTAAACATAGTGCTCTAAGAGGAACATGAAAATTTTTGTTTGCCAGACTATGAACACCAACATAGAAACCATGCTTCAATAGGAGTTGAGTTTCATAGCAGAGTGCTGGAAAGGTGTTGGGTTTCACAACATTTTTAGGACTGAAAATTGATGACAATTACACACATTAATTGTGGGAAGAAAACATCCCATCCTAGACAAGATGCAAGGCTGGGGGGGTTAAGCCTGCTGTCACAAATATTCCATTCAGTATATGATCCACATTCAGTCAAATGTCAATGTAATAAAGAGTTCTTACTCAAGCTTAAGGGAAAATTTAACCACACACCCATCAGAAATATTATATGGAACTTAATGTTGTGCAGTGAAAAACCAACAAGAGAACAAATAGTTGGTTTAACTAATTAGGGTCTTTAAGTTGGCCCAAAATAAGATATAAGGCAATAATCAATAATTCCCAAAAAAGAGCATACACTAATAACCCATTAGTCCGTTATCTATAGCTATTTAGGTTCCACTTTGTAGATTCAGTTAGTACATGTGCATCAGTTGAAAAAATCATATATAAAAGTTATAAACAAGAAACTCCCACCAGCATAATAATTACTGGACAAGAGAAGATGATAACCTTAAGCAATTAAGAAACCAAAGCCCATAAATTCTAACTAGAAGAGTTCCTTATTGAGCTGTTGAAATTATAAAGCTCATTTGAATTGGGACCGTAAATAGCCTTAATTGTGTCCCTGCAGAAACTGCAAGAAAGAAAGAAGATTGAATAAGAATAAGAAACACTTGTCCTTTGATTCAAGAAAAATAGCTTCAGCCTTCAAGGAAAATGTCTGCTTATTAAATTTTTCCTGTTGTTTACAATATTTTCAGAGTATAAGTTGTGTCAAAGTCAACACAAAAATATGGGGCAAAGTAACAAAATTTGAAATAATAGTTCTGCTTCAGAAAAATTCAGCATGTACATTTGCTAGTGTTGACAGAGTATGAACACCTCTTCTCCATTGTGAGGAGTGAAGAGTGATTTATTTATACCTCAGGTTCAAGCATCTACCAAAGTCACTCCTCCAATGGAAGATGGGCCTCAAGTTCGTGTGCACCATACTGCAAAGTTCTAATGAATCCACCATGGCATACTACTAGCATCATTTCAAAAGCTCTAACCTACCACAACTGCCCAACCAAATAAAGGCAAAGGTTGACAATTGTTCACTTCATTAATATTGTACATGAACTTGCTTTTCTTTCTTAGCATATACAACTAACTATGCATTCCAACGAGAGATACTACAGAACCTCCTTGTAAATATCAACAAATCTTCACATGAAGTAGCAACAAATTCCAGCTTGAAGAATGAAAATAGAATCTAAAGGCACCAACATCTTGTAATGGCTTTGTTTCACACTCATGAGTTGCACGTCATTTAATAATTGAAGTCAATGGTAGTTTATATACGTTCTCTTCTTTTAATCCACCGAAACGTCTTTTAAGGATAAAACTGTAATGGACTATAGTTCTAAAACGAATAATACCTTAGATATACGAATTGAGCCTAACAATATCATCATAACAAGCATGAAATAGGGATATTCTCGTTCCTAGAAGAACTATTGCGACTCATCGTGGGGCCAAAAACCGAGTCTCACTCCCTCGTACACCCCTTAGAATTCTTCCAATCTCACAAAATTCACGAGTTCCTTTCCCCATTACATTGCTTATGTTAAGGCCACTAGGGATTAGACGTTGAACTAGGTGGAGGGAAGTATCAAGAGAGCACGTGAAACAAGTTAATCTTATAACTCCATTCAATTTTGAATGGCAGAGATTATTTTACTTTCATCAATTTTAACCATCCATTTATGATTATAGGTCAAGATAATTCCCTTATAATCTTATAGTTTGATTCTTTCTGAAAAACATAATTAAAAAGCAAGTGAGAAAGGTGGACCTGCAGGATTCCTTGTGGAAATTCTTCTCTTTAACTCCAAACAAAGATTTAAACACCTCTGGCTCCACACGGCAAAAATACGGACGATCTGAAGAATAACAAAGGAGTGACAAGTTAAAATCTAAACCAAACATTCCCATTAATGAAGTAATTGAGATTCAAACATCAACAGTGAGATGCACAATGAGCAGACCAGGGTAAATGGAACATTTCCGAGTAGTCTTCTCATAATGAATACACCATCCATCTGGTCCTATCAAGCTTTTGTACAGCTGAAATTCATCACAGTAACACAAATGAATCAATACATATAATAAACGACATGCTCATAGCTCAATTCACGGAGTGACAGAAATATTTTAGAAACATGTTGTATCTAGCAAAATCTCTACGATGGAACCTAACCAGTCCCTTTAGTGAAATTTCTTCTCTCATTTACTTTTTTTCATCTACAAGACTCAAATGCAAGCACATGGTTAAAGAATCTGAATTCAATACTACCATAAAACAGTACATGTTAATGTTAATGTTAATTTGATTTTTTTTATTTTTTTTTTTTGACAAACAAAAGTGAAGAAATAGAAAATGGACCTGAACGTCAGAAGGGTCGTCGAAAATTTCTTCAGGAGAGGGAAAAGAAGGACCCTTTTGGAGCTTACAGCATGCCCCACAACCCTCCACGCAGTGCCACTTTGTTTCCTTCTTGTCGCCGCCGAAACCGAGGCTGGTTTGCCTTTGTTTTTTGTCGGTTTTAACCGTCGCCGTCTTGCGCGAAGGACGCGCTGCCGAAGTGACGGCGAGGGATAACGGCGGTGTTAGAGTGGTGATGGCGGGAGACATGATAAGGCGCTAAACGGTGCCTCTTAAATCCCAAACGAGGCCTGTGCACGACACGAGTCGAAGAAATTTATAGGCCCCAAATTTTAATTTAAAAGATAGATATTTATTTTGATTTATATATTCATTTTTTTATAATGTAATAATTTAAAATAATCATTTATTTTAAAAATTATTAATAAAAAAAATCCTATTTTTAGATAATATTAATTAATTAATAACCTTTTATATTTCTTAAAAAATTAATAAAGTAATAGCATTCTATTTATTCTAAGTCTAAGAAACAAGTTAAAAGAAAAAAAGAACAATTCTATGTATTTTAAATCTAAGAAAATAAAAAAAATGTATTTATAAAATGTAAGACACATTAATAAATTAATATTAATTTTTACATATGGTGATTTTATACATGCTTAAGAATATCTATGTTTTAGTCAAATAAATTTATTTTAATATTTTTTAAATTATAATTAGATTTTAATAAAATGAGCTAGTTTGAAGCCTATTAGTTAGTACCTATTTACTCATATGTTAAACAAATTGAATAAAAAATTGTCTTAGTTTGATTCAAGTTTTTGCAGTTTGATCTTTTGTGATTATATGAGTTACCCTTACTTTAACAAGTTAAAAAAAATTACAGTAAAAAAAAAGTTATACGTAACTAGCAAAATTCTTAATTAAGTTATGTTTGTCTACTTTAAGATAAACAAACATAATTTTAAGAAAAAATGATTGACTTCGAAATCTTATATTTGATTGAAATAGAAAAATTAACTAATTTTGGAAAAAATCTAAAATTTAATATCTTAAAATTGAGTTGAGATAATTTCAACTTAAACATAATTATAAGAAAAAATGATTGAGTTTGAAATCTTATATTTGATTGAAATAGAAAAATTAATTAATTTTGGAAAAAATCTAAAATTTAATATCTTAAAATTGAGTTGAGATAATTTCATATCTTTTTTATACTGTGAATGAATATAAAAATAATATATTTTAAAAGAAAATTTAATTACATAAATTTTATATAAATTTATTTATCTAAATAGAATTGTACTGTTTATACATAGTTTTTCTCTGTTTTCTTATAATTTTTTTTTCATTTTTTTCGTTTACTTTTCACCTTTCTCTTTTTTATTTTATTTCTCTTATTTTTCTCTTTCTCTTCTCTACTTATTCTCCTAATTAAACTACTATATTAAAATTTAATAAAAATATGTTAAAACAAATATTTTAAAAACAACATTAAAACTAACAAATATTAGTTAAATATTTAAAATTATGATAATAATAAATAGTTTTATTCAATTTTAATAGTAAATAATTTTATTTATGATGACAGTAAATAAATAATTTTAAATTATTTAATTATAATAAATAATTATTCATTTAATTAAAAATATAAAATATTTATAATTTAAATGTATTTTTATTTAATATTTTAATCTATAATTAGGTTGAGTTTTGATAATTAAGTATTTTAAAAGAATTATTTATTAAAAAATACTTTAAAATAAATAAGTTTTTAATAATATAATATCTCAAATTTATCATATAATTTTTCTTATATAATATATTAAATCATAGTATTTCTGAATTATTTAAATATATATTTTTAATAATAATAAAGACTCATCTTATCAAATTTTAATTAAAGAATAAACAGAATGAGAGAAAAAAAAGAATGAAAAACCTAGTTATATATGTCAAACCAATTTAATTTTTCTTATTAAAATTTGTGTATGAACAATAAATAAATTTAGTTCGTTAAATAAATTTTGAAAGACTCTATTTAAATAATTTTTTTAAAATATATTATTTATGATACTGTATCTAATTCCTGTTCTATCATTACAAATTTTCCTATTATTAACCCTTGAAAATATCAATAAAAAAATTAATGAAAAACCTTCATATATCAATTTAAATTAAAATTGAAATACGGAAATTATTATTCTTAGATGACAATAGAGGTAACAAATGTGGTTGTGATTTGGAAATGATATTCTTTTAGGGTCAGGTCCCTTTGGATGACTTTGAAATGGTCCAAAACTTAAACATCTTCTTGCTGGGCAATATGATATCTTCTCCACCTAATAAATGCCTTTAAACCTAGATTAAGACCAAGAGAGGTTTGTTTAATAATCTATTTTGCTTTATAATTTAGTTGCATTAGAAGTTTCCAATCCCCTTTAAATGGGAAAAATTAAAGACCTTTTTTCTTTTAATTCTAAAAATTTATAAACATAAATTAGGTAAGACCTTAATCAACATTTATGTAAATAATTTAATTGATTTATTATATATATATATATTTAATTGAGACCTTATAAAGAATTTATTCGATTAAGAGGTTAATTACTTTAGTGAGTACAAATATCCATCAATCATCCCTGTGCTTAATTTATTATATATATCATATTTAGTAATCTCAAATTTTGTTTTGAAAATTTTGCTTTGAAATATATATTTAATCATATATTTTTTATTGATTATCCTTTTATTAATTATATCTTTATCTTTTTAATTATATTTGTTGATTTCTAGAGAGAATAACAAGTTATTTTTCAAAAATTACTAGTAAAATTTGTTTAGAACTTAAAAAATAATTTATTTTGAATCTCTGAATTACTTAAATTTTGATTGAAACTAGAAAGTAGTTACTTAAATAAATAATTTTGATCAATTTTTAAATAATTCATGTTATTAATTTCTTTAAAAATGAACGATTTTGATGAAAAAAATATTAGTAAAAAATTAACAAATTTAATAAAAATAATAAAATTAATACTTGTTTTATTTGAATAACTCAATCTTAAATATAATATTTTAAAACAGAAACAGTGTATTTTAATAAAATTTTAATTTTTGTAATTTTTTTACATCAATTTATAAGAATGGTTGTATATTTAGGAACGGAAGTTAAAAAAAGAACGCGATCTTTAATTCATAAATAATTAATAATAACAATAATAATAATAATAGTTATATTAAATTTAAAATAAAATAAAATTATAAATAATAAAAACTTATTTTCTTTTTCTATAAAAAAATTTAACAAAAGAACCATGCTCTAATGAATTTAACTATAACACAAGAAGACCAATGATGTCACATCATGAAATGCTGAGAGAGAAGCAACAAAGTACCAAAATAAAAAATATATAAGACAAAGAAAAACATGATTACTCCACTCCGGTTCCTGTAATTTTGCCACCCTACACCCAACCCAATCCATCATCGTCTTTCTGATACTTCAAATCATTATTCTTTCCATTTTAAAAAAATTGAATTTTTACAAAATATAGTTTCTTTTTCTGATAAGAAATTAGAGAAAATTGGTCAAGATGCAATTTTTAATAAGTGAAGGAATTTTCTTTAGGCCATCTAACCCACGCCTAACACCACAAACTCTCTTTAACACATTCAATTAATGCGATTCATTCACAAAACACAGTGATTACAAATCATAACACATGACAAAATTAACCCACTATAAATTAATTACCCCTCTTCCCCCACACACTTCACCTTCAACCAACCCTTTTATTCTTTTCATTTTCGATACACAATTGCAGAGAGAAATTGAAAAGGAAAGAGAAGATGAGTTCTGTGTGCATATCAAACTGTGTAAGCGACGCACGTGACCCATGTGTGACGGTGCGTGCGACGTACTTGAATCTCTACAAGTGGCCGGAATCGGACGCGGAGTTTGTGCGTAGAAGGGGCTCGCACGTGTGCGGGCACGCGAGGGTGGTGGATAGCATCTCGTGCAGACAGATGTACCTACGAAGCTACAAGTTTTCGAGGAAAGAGACGGTGTCGGAGAAAACCCAGAAATGTTTCGGAAAAGTTAAGGACAGAGTGAAGGGAAGGTCTCACAAGAAAAGTGGGTTTACAAGGAGAAGGAAGTGTTTGGTTTGGAGGAAAATGAGGGAAATTTCCCGCGCTGCTTTGTTGAGGATTTTCCGCAGGTTCTTATCTTGCGGCGCTAGTGTAGACGTTGTCCAAACAAGATCTTAACCTCCGTCGTTCTCTTTCGTTAATTTAAGGTTTCGATTTCAATTCAACTGTCAAATTCTCTTTTTGTGTAATTATAATAATTTTTTTTAAATTGTTTTTGAGTTGGGTTTGTGAATGTAAGGAGGTTAACTCCGAGGTAGGGGGAATTAATGTTTATGTCTCTATTTATCTGTATATTATTTTTTTATTACGTAAAAGATTTTGTTAATTTTTTTTATTAGTCTTTTTATTTTCTGCCACTATGACAGATGGAGCTATCATGTCATAGCTTTTGAAAGTTTGGATGAATCCAGTAATATATATATATATATATATATATATATATATATATATATATATATATATATATATATATATATATATATATTTAATCTTATAAAATATACATAAAAAATCGTAATAATTTTATTTGATGTAATTTTTTTATAAAAAAATTACACAATTTTAAGTGTATTTTTTTTCTAAGAAATAATAATAATATTTAACAAAAAATGTTTTTATCAGTTAACTGAATCAAACATAAAATATTGGTTTATTTGTTTAAAATATTTAAACCAAATCGGACCAATATTTTTAAATTGATTTGAATTATTTTTATAATTTTTTATTAAAAAAATATTAAATATATTATAATAAATATTTATTCAATAAAAAGGTATATTATTAAAATATCATGTAAAATTAATTATAATATTTATAGTTTCAATTTATTTTTATATTAATTTAAAAATATTAATACATATCATAAATTATAAAAAATTAACATACTTATGATAAATATTATTTTATATTTAATTTTAGTATTATATATTATAACTTTAGTTTGGTTTAAACCAAAAATCAAATGAATTTTAAAAAATTCAATATAAAAAATTGATTTTTAATATTTTGTCATAGATTTTTTATTTTATACTTGCATTTGTTTGATTTTAATGAATCCTAATTTTTTTTTCAACGTAAAATATTAAAGTTGTAATGGTTAGAAGTGGTGGCCAACAGAGAACAGCAGTAGAAAAAGATAAAATGTAATGATAAGGTCCAGCTAATAGAAAACTTGCGTTATACTCTTTGTCATGGCCTGTGAGATCTAATTAGTGTGGTGCCTTATGCTCACTGTTCTCCTATGGGTCTAAATTTTATGTTTTTTTCATTAGTGCTTAACAACATAATCACCAACCTGCACCATCATTCATCCTCATCCCAATCATTCTCCACCATGTTCAGTTCACTTTTAGCCATTGTTACACTTCCTTTACTTCTTCTTGTTGCTGATGATCTTTTGTAGAATAAGGAAGAGCCTACATAGTTTGAATAATCTTTTACCCCATGTTCACTTATATATATGCAAGTTCTTTACGAGAAATACTACCTGGGTTTTTAACAATTGACTCAAGCTTATTTGGTTTTGGAAGAGGTGCTACTCCATTCATTTATTTAGGTATTTGTCACATGCAGCAAGATGGACAAATGACATTAAATTTGAATAATAAGGAAAATAGGGTAAAGAATGCAACCCAAGTGATTAAAAATGAGGAAATAAAAGAAAAAGCGGATAGTAGGAGAGAAGTGAACTTTGTCATGAAATCCTTTTTTCCTTCTTATAGATTTTTCTTCTATTTTTGTTTAGTCACTTTTCTTGAAATAATGGA
The DNA here is from genome assembly GCA_963425845.1 of Sphenostylis stenocarpa. NCBI lineage: Eukaryota > Viridiplantae > Streptophyta > Magnoliopsida > Fabales > Fabaceae > Sphenostylis > Sphenostylis stenocarpa. The sequence goes on along the minus strand of OY731404.1, from coordinate 7,929,402 downwards.
ATATTGATTATATTGATACTCACTTGACTTAATACAATCCTCTTTTTCTTATATGCTATCTTTAATTTTTAGGGTTCATAATAATTGAAGTTTTCATTGCATTTTGGATAGCAAAAAACACTCGTAAACTTACCAATGATGTGAAACATCTTTTCAATGCAGTTGTTTAGCGTGATGCTTCGTATATAGTTTGTTTTGATCATATTGATGCTACCTTTGAGTCTTTTACCAAGATTGTCGACTCCATGACTTACTCTATATTGTTTTTCATTTTTGCCATTAGACTACCTCCTTCTTCGTCAATCCACACTCTTCAAGTTAAGTTAGATTTTCCTCGATTTGACAACACTGAACCCCTTAATTGATTTTTTCATATTGAACAATTCTTCTCTTATTATAAGACATCTGACTCAACGCTTATTAATCACGGTTGTACATATGAAGAATGTTGTTGTTCCATGGTATCAAATGCTACAAAAAGCTAGCCAAATTCTTACATGGGCTGCTCTGGCCTAAGCCGTAGAGACCCAATTTGGCCCATCAATGTTCAATTGTCCTCGGGCTCATTTGTTCAAGCTCCAACAACAAGATTTTGTCTCCCAATATTATACTAAATTCATGACTTTAGTAACTCGTGTTGAAGGGATGATCGATGATGCCTTGTTGGACTATTTTATCAGTGGGTTGAAACTCGAGATTCGCCACGATGTCATTTCACAATCCCCTGCGTCTCTGATGCGTGTCGTTTCCCTGGGATGCCAATTTGATGAGAATAATACCCTTGTAGGACCTATGTCTTCATCTGCATCTCAAGGTCATTGCTAGAACAATTCTTCGTTGTTTTCAAGGTTCCTAAAGGTTTGCCACCCCCTCAGGAATACAACCATGTCATTCCTTTGGTGGCCAATGCATCCTCAATAAAGGTTCAACCATATCGTTACCCATTTCACCAAAAAATTGTTATAGAGCAAATGGTTCAAGACTGCTCTGTGAAGGGCTCATTCAATCTAGCACTAGTCTGTTTTCTGCTCCGGTAATCTTAGTTAAGAAGAAGGATGAAAATTGGCGCTTTTGTACTGACTATCGTGCCCTTAATGCCATTACGGTGAAGGACTCTTTTCCAATTCTCACAGTCGATGAAATATTAGATGAGCTTTATGGCTTCCGTTATTTCTCTAAGATGGACCTCCGCTCAGGATACCATCAAATTCTTGTCCACTAGGTTGATCGCCACAAGACTACTTTTCATACTCGCCAAGGACTATACGAGTGGGTGGTTATGTCGTTTGGCCTTACTAATGCTCCAAACACTTTTCAAGCTCTAATGAATTTAGTATTTCAACCTGATTTATTTAAATTCGTTTTGGTCTTCTTTGACGATATACTAATTTTTAATGTTGATTGGTTCCTACATCTTGACCATCTTGCTTTAGTTTTGGCTAAGTTGCACGAACATCGCCTTCATGCCAAACTTTCCAAATGCTCCTTTGGTCAGACTCAAATTGATTACTTGGGGTATGTTATCTCTATTGATGGTGTTGTTATGGACAAGGTTAAGGTTTTTGCTAGGTTGGATTGGCCAATACCTACTACTATCACTCATTTACGTGGACCTTTGGGTTTTACAGGATATTATAGATGTTTTGTCTGCCATTATGCATCCATTGTGGCACCCTTAACTCAACTTTTGAAAAAAGATGTTTTTCATTGGACTTCTACAACTTCTGAAGCTCTTACTGCCTGAAAGTAGCCATTACATAGGCTCTGGTCTTTGCTCTCCTATTGTTAGTGGCAAATCGAGAAAGCGATCGAAAATAATGAAGGAAAGAAATGTGATTCGATAAGATAAACATAAATTCATTCGATGTCTAAATTAGAAATACTTAGTATATAGCACCGAAAAACACAATCGAGAATCGAGTAGATGATAACCTAATACCTGTTGTCGAATAAAAACTAAGTCATATGAGACCAGGGTTAAAAAGGAATCGTAAGCAATTTGAAGTTCTCAAAAAATACGTAATCGAGAAGTAAAGAAAGCCAATGTAGACATCGAGACTTTGGCCAAATCGTGAAAGGAAGTAAGTCAAACGCACGGATAGAGAACAATTTTGAAACCATGGAGAAAATCAAAGATCGTGAGAACGTGGGAAACCGTAGAAGATAAAACCGCCATATGCACGTAGAACGTGGTAGCAGATCGTGTTAACCGCTCTTGGAAGACTTGAACGATGCACTATAAATAGAGCAAAGAAAGAAGAAACAGAGAGCGAGAAATTGGCAGAGAACGGAATCAGTAGTGAAAAGTCTACCGAGAAACGACGAACACCATGAAGCTTCCGGCAACTGGATTTCCTTGCTCACCGAGTACATTTACCGCTTCGTATTTTCCTTGGTAATTTACTTTGATGCAACTTAAATTCAAGCAGCTTTATGTTTCGTATTTTCGATTATTTGTTATTTCAATTCAATGAAAGTTTAAACTTTTGCATTTAACTTTCCCTGTCATTTACTTTCCTTGCGATTTCGATTTCTTGTCATTTATATATTTGCACTGTTTTCGATTTCTTGTCATTTACAATTAATGCAAATTTGGGGTTTTCATACTTTATATTTCCTCGCAATTTAATTCTCTTGTCATTTAATTTCTCGATTCGATACCTTCCTTGCAAGTTTCGATTTCTTGTCATTTATATTTGCACCGTTTTCGATTTCTTGTCATTTGTGTTTGCACCGTTTTCGATTTCTTGTCATTTACAATTAAGGCAAATTTGGGGTTTTCGCACTTTACATTTCCTTGCAATTTAACATTCAGTTTCTCGATTCGATGCTTTTACTACTTTCGGTATTTTAAATAAAAAATACTAAAAAATAGCATTTTTGGATTCTATGACTTTCGATTCTCATACATAATTTCGATTGAAAGTCGATCGCTAACCTAAATAAAAGAACTTACGTAGAATTTTGATTAGGATCAAAATACCTTTAGAATCGAAATCGATCGAAATTCCACCGTAAACACCTATATTTTACAACACCTTTCATTGTGGAAACAAACAGATCAAGGTCGGGGATTGGAGCAGTTCTCAGCCAATCTGATCATCCGATTTCTTTTTTCTCTAAGTTATCTACTCACATGTAAGCGTAGTCTACCTATGCTCGTGAACTTTATGCCATCACAGAGGTTGTAAGTTTCACCATTACTTGTTGGGTCACTCGTTTATCATTCGGACCAATCAACAAAGCCTTAAGCACCTAACCAACCAAGTTATGCAAACTCCATACCAACAAGCATGGTTGCCAAAACTAATGGGTTACTGTTACACCATTGAGTATCGTTCGGGTACAACTAACTGTGTAGCAGATGCCTTTTCCCGCTCTTACTATATGACCCTGTCAATACCTCAGTCCTCCTTTGTTGATGACATTATTTCCCAAGTATGTTAAGATTCCAACATAAAACCAATTGGCAATATGTGGAGTAGCCTAATATGTATTTAAACCATACCAAATAACATGAGGTAGGCGATGTGGGACTTTCAACACACCCTCCAACGAAGCTCGCGGACCAGGCAAAGGGTACTTTTGACCCAACTAAAGGGCAACTTTTGGCCCATGACAATAACCGGAAATATGTTAGGCTTTGGCTCGATACCATGTTAAGATTCCAACATAAAACCAATTGACAATATGTGGAGTAGCCTAATACGTATTTAAATCATACCAAATAATATGAGGTAGGCGATGTGGGACTTTCAACAAAAGTAAAAAATTCACCCACTATTCAATCTATCATTGTTGCTTTATAATCTTATCTGAGTTGATGCCTCTTTATACAGTGCACAATGAGTTGCTATATCGGAAACAATGGATAGTTATTCCTTCGGAAGTCTATTCCATCATCAATCAGATCTTGTTGGAGTTTTATTCCTCCCCTGCTAAAGGCCATGTTGGTTATTTGCATACTTTTCATCGTATTGCAAGTACATTCTTTTGGGAAGGCATGCGACGTGATATTAAATCTTGTTCCAGGTTGCTCCATTTATCAACGTGCCAAAACATCTCATTGCATCCAACTAGATTGCTCAGTTCTTTACCTATCCCCACTGCAAATTGGGAAGATGTTGCAATGGATTTCATCATCGGTCTTCCCTTGTGTATGGTTTCTCAGTTATTATAATGGTTGTTGACCACTTTTGTAAGACCATCTCCCAAGAGTGGTTTAGGAATAAAACTAAATATTTTATTATAATCCCACGTTTAAATTGTTTAAAAGTGAAGAAAGTTGGTTGGATAAACAACTTTGATCATGTCTTAAGCAATTTAACTGTGGAACCATAATAAAATATTCAATTTTATTGTTAAACAACTTTAGTTAAAGATGACTCAGTTCGCACATTTCACTCTATTGAAGGAAAATTATACAATTCTCATAGTTGTTGAAGCTTTTGTGCAAACGATGCTCATGTTGCATCATGATATTCCTAAATCGACTGTGAGTGATTGTGTTTTTACCAACTCTTTTTGGCGACAATTGTTCAACCTTCAAGGCACTTCCTTGAAGATGCCTTCAGCCTATCACCCCCAAAGTGATGGTCAATCTGAGGCTCTTAATAAATGTTTTGAGATGTATCTTCGATGTTTTGATCATGACTCTCCCAAGCTCTAGGTCCAGTTCTTACCATGAGAAGAACTATGGTATAATTCCTCTTCTCATACCTAAGCGGGCATGACTCCTTCCAAAATCGTGTATGGGTGCGAACCACCATCCATTATTCCATACTCATCAGCTATTAATGCTCCTTTGGATGTCGCAGAATATCTTATTCATCGTGATTCCATCCTAGCTCAGATACACATCAACCTTTCTCATGCCCAAGCACACATGAAGCACTTTGCTGATCGGAAACAAACAAAAGTTGATTTCAATGTTGATGATTGGGAACCATATCATGAACATTCAATTTATCTTAAGAAGAATGAAAAATTAGGTATGTGTTATTTTGGTCCTTTCCACATTTTTCAATGCATTGACTGTGTTGCTTATAAGTTGTTGTTACTCGTTGATTCCCACATTCATCCTATTTTCCATGTTTCACTCTTAAAAAGGTGTATTGGCACTCCTATGCCTTAGTATGTCCCGCTGCCATTGTTGGATTCTAATAGCTATCCAATGATCACTCCTCTTATTGTTTTGGATGTGCGTAAGGTTAAAACTCATGACTCTTGGGAGGTTCAAGTTCTTATACAATGGACTAGGTTTGATTAACATACTTGGGAACCTTTGTCCCACATTCAGGAGGTATATTTGTATCAAATGGAAGTTGTTAAAGGTGAGAGAAAATGAGGAAATAAAAGAAAAAGCGGATGGGGCAGAAGAGGGAGTGAACTTTGGCAACGTCTTCCCACTACTGGATTTTTCTGTGTATTGAAATCCTTTCTTCCCCTCTGATAGATTTTCCTTATATGTCTGTTTCGTCACTTTTTCCTGAAATAGTGAAATAATGATTATATTGATACTCACTTGGCTTAATACAATCCTTTTTTTCTTATCTGTTGCCTTTAATTTTTGAGGTTCATAACAATATTACAATTTTCAAAGAAAATCTAAAGTTAATCATTTCAAAAGTTTGATGGAATGCTTAGTATATGATAAGTACACTCTAGTTGGTTAATTTCGTAATCTTAGGTACCATGAATTACAATCTCTGATTTTATAAGTGGTCAATCTCACTCATCAAAGAATTATAAAGATGGATTAGAAACTTTATCTAAATTTGTCACATTAATAAACTAAATCTGGTATCGGTTAAATATGATATTATCTTGTCTCTAAGCTAAAGGATGAGGGCAGGTTAGGAGTATTTTCTCTTCGTGTGTCCACAGGGACCGATCACGAAATAGTTTAAACGAGTCAACAAAAAATGTAAACTTTGATAATAAATATTAAATAAAAGTTAAACATATCATACATTTTATTTAAGTTGTGCACGTCTTTCTTTTATATCATAAAATTCATCAATAATAGAATTTGTATCAAATTTTTCATTAATCCTTCTCTCAATATAGGTAATCAAACAATCAGCTAGAAATTCATCTTCTATCTTGTTTCTGAGTCTATTTTTCACAATCTTCATAGCTGTAAATGAGTTTTCAGTAATAGTAGTTGAAACAGGAAGAGTTAATATCAAACGTATTAAACGATCAATCAAAGGATAATTCAAATATTTTCTTGTTTTCACCAATCCTTAACATAGCTGAGAAATTGTTGATAGATTTCTCAATTCGGGATAAAAAGGAACATCAAGCTCATAATGTTGAGTTTGTATTTTAAGATGCATATTTTCTTGTTCACTAAAATCATTAGGATAAAACTTTGTTACCAATTCACAAATTTTCTCCACATTGAATGATATGTAAAGATTTCGTGGATTTAAAGTTGAACTTAAAGAAAGAAATCCAACCATATTATAAGAAAATCTACTATTAAACTCTTGCAACTAAGTATCAATGGTAACAATGAACAAATTAATATGATAATAGTGTTGTAAAAGCTGACAGAGACATGAACAAACTTTATTCCTGAGGTGTGTATAAACACTGCCCTTAAAGACTTATCCACCATGTATTGCCCAAGTCCCCCAGGATACAACAGGAACTTCTCGGAATATCCGAGGATCTTAAAAACTAGCAAGAAACTCTCAAAAGAGTAAATTAACCCAGGATCACATAAAGAAGATCAGAGAAGAGAAGATGAGAGATGTGTGTTCTGAAGAGTGTGAAGTGGTTTCTATTTATAAGAGAAAGTTTGTAACAGTTATGAAAGACTTGGTAGTGGGTTTGTTCCCTATAACGTTACAGAGATGTAACGTTCTCTAAAACGTTCTGAACGTCTTCGCAACGTTCTGCAACGTTCTCGAAATAGTCTTCTGCAGAATGTGTGTGAGAACACGTTCTCCGAAACGGTATTACGCAATGTTCTTTGAAATAGTCTTCGCAACGTGTGAGAACACGTTCTCTAAAACGATCTTTTGCAACGCGTGAGAACACGTGCTCTAAAACGGTTTTCTGCAACGTGTGAGAACACGTGCTCTATTTTGCAATACCCCTTAATTTACAACAATCCCCCACATATTGCAAAACAAAAGGGGGTAAAAGAAATAAAAGAAGAAAATCCTAGGTCTCATATAAGATGTAATGCATCAGAGCTGGTATAGCAAGCTATATGAACCAGATCTTAGACTAAAAAACTTAACACACAAGTGTAGTTGGTGTAGCAAACTATATGAACCAAAACACTTAATGTGTGTTAGCGGTTTTAATAATCACAATACACCCCCACAATTCTTGCTGTTATCGCTGTGTTGCACTTACTAGGCCATGCGTGTGCCTGGTATTCATGAGTGCTCTAGAAATCTTGCAAAGATCTCATACAAGCGGCCTCACTCGACACTCATATAGGTGACTTCATCAAGCCGTATGCCGCAAATCATACACCACCCTTAAGCGATATGAAATCGTTTAAAAACTTTGTTTAGACTAAAATTCGTACACCACATAGAATTTTAATTACAAAGTTTAACCTCTCAATGATGCAAGTATCTAGCACTTTCACATATACACCATAGGAATGGACATAATTGATTTTAATCAATTTTAGTGCTAGCAGTAACTAACAAGTGACTTGTTTTTACCCATATGAAGGTTGAGTTATCATCACCTGTTTGTTTGCAAGTTGCTTAAGTCTCATTCCCCTCGATGTTTCTAAAATCATATTTCTCGCTAAGTGTTTTGTCGGAGGATCTGCTAGATTCCGTTCGACTTCACATAGTTAATGGAAATTGTTTCATTCTTTAGTAGCTGCTTCACTAAATTATATGTCTATTTTTTCCATTGTAATTCTTATTTTTTGTTATAGATATTGCCGATTGACAATCACAATGTATTGATACCGACGAGATCGATTTCATTCCTAATGGAATATTCACTAAGAAGTTTTTCAATCACTCAACTTCACTACCGACCATTTCGAGAGTAATAAATTCAAATTCCATTGTTGATCTTGTAATAATTGTTTGTGTAATAGGTCATTTGTAAATTTAAAAAATTAAGGAGGTTAGCAGTTAGGGTTTGACATGATTTAATTAATTTTGGTGGTTAATTTTGTTAGTTGTTAGAATTAGGAACCAAAGATAACAAGTAGTAATTAGAAATCCTAGCCTATATAAGAAAACAAATCTCTTGTATCTTGTTCATCAATAATAACATTTCAGTGAGTTATAATTCCCTTTCTTCTCACGAGTTCCGAGAGAAAGTGAGGTTAGGAGAGAATTTCATATTCAATCTTAACAGTTTGCCTGGATGATTTCCATGTAATCGCACCACCCCGAGTGTGAATACATAGCCACTAGTGGATTTTGTCTCATATGAATCGGAGATCCCGTTAGGATCATTGTACCCTTCTAGTACAGTGGGAAATCCACTATATTCAATGACATAATCCATTGAACCTCTTAAGTATCTCATAATTCTTGTAAGTGCATTCTAATGTTCTTGATTAGGACATTGAGTGTACCTACTCAGTCTACCTACTGCATAAGCAATGTCAGGTCTAGAAAAGCTCATTAAATGCAGTAAGCTCCCAATTACCTGGGCATACCGAGGTTGAGAGATTGAGTCTCCTCTATTTTTCTTTAACTTAGAATTAACATCATAAGGGGTATTCACCTGGTTTGGCATTATAACACCCAAACTTCCTAAGAAGTTTCTCAATATATTGTTCTTGGGATAGAAAAATACTATCGCCCTTCCTTATGATTTTAACTCCCAAAATCACATTGACTTCACCCATATATTTCATTTCAAATTTAGATCCCAGAAACAACTTAGTTCTGGAGACAATGTCAATGCATGTACCAAATATTAACATATCATCTACATATAAACATATAATGACACATTCATCACTCTCAAATTTAGAGTACACACATTTATCAGCATCATTAGTTGAAAAGTCATTACAAAGTATAATACTATCAAGTTTTTCATGTCATTGTTTTGGTATTTGTTTTAATCCATATAAGGATTTTAAAAGTCTCGCACACTTTGTTCTCTTGACCTGGAACAACACACGCTTCTAGTTGAGTCATATAAATTTTCTCCTCTAATTCACCATTCAAAAAGGTCGTCTTAACATCCATTTGGTGTATAACTAGCTTATGGATAGCTGCTAGAGCTAACAAAACTCGAATAGAGGAAATCCTAGTCACAGGGGCAAAGGTGTCAAAATAATCAATGTTGAATTTTTGAGTAAAACACTTTGCTACTAATCTTGCCTTATATTTATCTATGGATCCATCAGGATGATACTTTTTCTTAAAGATCCACTTACAACCAATAGGTTTTGTTCCTTTAGGCAAATCTCCCAAAGTCCAAGTATTATTTTTCTTAATTGAATCAATTTCAGTCTTAATGGCCTCATCCCAATGTATTGCATCAGGAGCCCTAGTAGCCTCTAAAAAACTCATTGGATCATTTTCAACTAGATAAGTGTAGAAATCATCTCCAAAGGAGGTTTCCTTCCTCTCGTCTTTTACTTCTCCTCAAATCCTCATATATTTTATCACTATTAATCTCTATAGATTGTTTAGGTGTCTCACTAACCTTTAGAGGAAAAATATGTTCAAATAACTCAACATTTTTTATCCGTACTATAGTATTATGCTCAATTACATCACTTTTGAGGACAAGAAACCTATAGGCAAGCATTATGTTCTCGCATAGCCTAAGAACATACAATCAGAAGTTTTAGAACCTATTTTCCTTTTCTTATGATTGGGTAACATTACTTTAGCTAGGCACCCCACACTCTTAGATATTTAAGATTAGGTTTATAACCTCTCCATAACTTATAGGGAGTTTTACTAATTTTCTAAAAAAAAAAACATTGCAAGTATATCTTCTCTCAAGGGTGATTAGGTGCACTAAAGTCTGTTTGATTAAGTATACTTTAGTTTATCTAGAATAATCATCTATAAATGTCACAGATCATATGAATCAATAAAATAAGCGTAACAATAACATTCATTAACAACCAAGGACTTTGGTCACACTATCTCTTTCCTACAAATACATTATTTTTTGTCATAACAATCTTATCATATTCGAATGACACTTTAACCCCAACTTTCTCAATAGAGCTACGTAGATTAGATTAGCTCTGATTAATGGCACATGTAGCACATCATTTAAGACGAGAGTCTTTTCGGATGTGAGCTTTAGAAGAATTTTTCATTTTTCTAAGACAGGAGTTATCCTGGAATTACTGAGATAAACATGTTCTTCTCCATCCCCACACTACCGTAGGAGGTAAAAGCACTTTTGTTTGCACAGATGTGCCTGGTAGCACCAGAGTCTACCACCTATTTGCTCACATTTGTCACAAGGTTTATTTGGGAAACGACCGACAATAATTGTATCTTCTCCTTTGACTAAATTTGCCTTAAGAGGATTATCGTTTCTCATTCCACGTCTACACCGATATGCATGATGACCTTATTTTCCATAAAAAACAATTTTTTTTTTCTTTCTTGAACGTAAAGTGAGGTTAGATCCACTGGTTTCATATAGTCTCAACCCTTTCTTATACGTATGTACAAAATAAAATAATACGTAGATCTAAGTCATGCAAACGTAACTGTTAATTGTTCACTACCAAAACAAATCTCTCACAACATATAATACTCATGCATAATTCATATACTCATGAAGCATAATTCATTTTTCCAGTTTCATTGGTGTAATAAATCCGAAAAAGAAACCTGTGTTTGACACGTGGGCTCTATGGACAAGCTGCATGATGTATGCTGATAGCATTTGATCTAAAAGTTTATCTTTCTTTCATCATAATTATAACATGCAGTAATCAATTTCATATATGATTCATCTTTAACTCAATCACGTAATTTGTTTTTTCCATTAAAATCAATTACAGTGGTCATTCACATTTCAATAGGAATTATAGTGTCATTCAATATCAATTTGAAATTGATTGCAGCTTAAAACATAGATTATGATTTATTCCTTTATTCAATTTTGGGAAAAATATAATTTAAAAATTATCATAAAAGAAAAATCATAAATCTAATAAGTATGACTCGATACCACATGTATTTTAATTTGTAGTTTTTATACATTACTAATTATATAAAACTACTCTTCACGTTTAGATTATTTATTCTCACGTAATAACATACATGAATCATAATCATATAATAACATAGATGAATTGATTATCATATAATAACATAGATGAATTGATTATCACATAATAACATACATGAATCATAATCATAGATTAACATACATGAATTGATTATCACATAATAACATACATGAATCATAATCATATAATAATATACATGAATTGATTCTCACATAATAACATATATGAATCATAATCACAACATTAACCTTGATCCATGAGCATTTCATAATTCTCTTTCTTTCACTATCCAATATTCTAAAACTGTTGAATGAAGTTGTTGATATTCGTACTGTCAGGCATAAGTCCTTAAGATTATTGTAAAATATGACAGAGACATGAACAAACTTTATTCCTGAGGCGTGTATAAACACTGCCCTTAAGGACTTATCCACCGTGTATTGCCCAAGTCCCCCAGGATACAACAGGAACTTCTTGGAATATCCGAGGATCTCAGAAACTAGCAAGAAACTCTCAAAAGAGTAAATTAACTCAGGATCACAGAAAGAAGATCAGAGAAGAGAAGATGAGAGATATGTGTTCTGAAGAGTGTGAAGGTGTCTCTATTTATAGGAGAAAGTATGTAACAGTTATGGAAGACTTGGTAGTGGGTCTGTTCCCTATAACGTTACAGAGATGTAACGTTCTCTGAAACGTTCTCTGAAATAGTCTTTTGCAACGTTCTCTGAAACAGTCTTTTGCAACATTCTCTGAAACAGTCTTCTGCAATGTTCTCTGAAATAGTCTTTTGCAACGTTCTTTGAAACAGTCTTCTGCAACGTTCTTTGAAATAGTCTTCTGCAACGTGTGTGAAAACACGTCCTCTGGAACGGTCTTCTGCAACGTTCTCTGAAATAGTCTTTTGCAACGTGTGAGAACACATGCTCTAAAACGGTTTTCTGCAACGTGTGAGTATAAATGGTAGCAATGAACAAATTAATACGATAATAGTGCTCAACTGTAATGTGATCAATATTTCAATGAGTTCGACCTCTTCTAGGAATATACAAGGTACTCATATCAGGGGTGCTAATTTCATGCTTCTCACAAAATGACATTACTTCCTTGAGAAAGTTTTCCTAACCTGATTCCCTCATTTTTTGGATCAAGCTTTTAGTAGTGGAAACAAAAGACATTGCATTTAATATGTCTTGATTCTTACATTGCAAAGCATGACAAAGCTCATGGGTAATTGACAAGATATTTGTCATAAGATGTAATAGAAAAATAAATTCAAAAGATGTGAGAATATCATAAGCACTATTAACATCACCGCGAAGGGAATAATTCCCTTCTTCTATAGCTTTTTCAAGAACTTCACAAGTAGCATCATACATGCATAATAAGCTTCGAATTGAATTTAAATGAGATCCCCATCGAGTATCTGCAACTCTTTGTAAAGTGCCTATTTGATTGAGTCCACTACCTGTTTCAATATTATCACTAGCAATCAAATTTGTAATGACTATTGCTTGAGCAACCTGTAATTGGTCATGTCTCTTAGGAGAAGCAATCACAACATTCACAATCACTGTTAAATTTGAGAAAAATTGATGAACATGATAAACTTCTTTGGCAGCTACAACTAGTGCTAGTTGTAAGCGATGAGCAAGACAATAAATATAATATGCATAAGGATAATCTTTCAAAAACAAAGCTTGCAACCCATTCCATTCACCACACATGTTGCTAGCTCCATCATACCCTTGACCATGAAGATTCTGAATATCAAGACAATGACGAGAAAGAACACTTGAAATTTATTTTTTCAATGTTAAAGAAGAAGTGTCAGAAACATGACCAAGATCAAAAAATCTTTCTTGAACACAATTATCTTTATCCACGAATCTCAAAACTATAACCATTTGTTCTCTTTTTGATTCATCTCTAGCTTCATCAATAATAAGACAAAATTTGGAATCACCAATCTCTTCACGTATGACAACACGTATCCTTCTAGTAAAGATATACAATAATTCTTTCTGAATATTAGGTGAGGTATATTGAGCATTTCTAGGAGCATTTTCAAGAACAAATTTAGCTACATCAGGATCGTAAGAAGCCAAAAGTTTTATCAACTCAATAAAGTTCCCTCTATTCAATGAATCAAGACTCTCATCATTACCTATAAAAGCACATGCTTGAAATGTGAGCCACCAAACTACATCAATGGAAGTCTTTAGCCGTAAACGGTTATTTGTAATAATTTTAGTACTTTGCCTATTGAAGACTTTCTCAATATGGTGAGATTGAGCCATTAAGTCATCACAAAATTTTAAACATCTTTTATGTAATGAATTAGGACTAACTCCTTCATGACATAAAAATGCACAATTTTTTCCATCATTCACCTTTTTCCAATTTTTAAATCCTACTTCAGCAAAAGCATTTCTTCCATCATTTCGATCACCATGATTATTATTGAACAAGTAGCAAGGCAAACAAAATGCAGCATCTTTTTGAGGTGAATATTCTAACCAACTAAGGAATTTTTTAAACCAAGATGGCTGAAAGTGTTGACGATGATTTCCAATACTAGAAGCTGGAAATCTTATATTTTTAGGTTGATATGGCCCTGCTTTTATATAAGCTCTACGAATTTTGTCACGATGATCAACAAGATATTGCCAAATAGAAAGTCGTTTTCCCGGATCTTTCTCAAGTAAAGAGATATCAACTTCTTCTACTCTAGGAACTTTAGATTGATGTTGTTAACTGACAACTATTTGTGTGTTTGAAGGAGGAGTTGATGAGTTATTAACTTGTGTGCTTGATGGAGGAGTTAATGAGCTACTAACTTGAAGAGTTTTATTAGCTTTTATTTTAAAATATGTACCAATTATATATGATTTTTCCATGATACTATCAAATCTCTATATTCTCACCCTAAAATGTCATTGATAACAAAAATTAAAATTAACATAATCACATAATTATAGTCAGAATAAATTTCTAAAACCTTGTGATAACAATAAAATTAAAAAAAATGTGCAAACTAATCATATAATAATATTAGTTTCAAATTTATTTATCAAACTATAACTAAATGAAAAAATTTATTTTATCTTACAACTAATTTGTGACATTTTGTCTTCAAGAATCTCCAACCTTTACTTCCAAATTAATTTTGCACTGTTATTTTTTTTTCTTTGAACTGATGTTGATCCTAAAAGAGTCTATATTAAAGAAAAAAATATTATAAGTCTATTAATGTTTTTAGCAGTAAAATTTTAAATTTACTTTTTTTTAATTAATGAAGAAAAATAAGAAAAATACTTACAAAATACTTAATAGAACTTACCGTAATGATGTACTCTTGTTTCACCATTTTTGTAGTTTTGAAACTTTTGAGAATTCAAACGGGAGAATGACACACTAATTTAGTGTGTGTTTGGAAACATATTAAAATCCTTACTGCAGATGGGTCCAATGCAGTTACAATTTGCGAAGTTACAATTTTATTGTTGAAGTAAAGGTGGATCTATAACTTTCAAACGTGAAGAAATCAATCACACATGCAGAAGAATAATTAGAACTTAAAAATAAAAAATAAATATAAAATTATCAAAATTACCAAATTACGTTCATTTACGAGTTACGATAAATAAACTTCTTTAACTTTTTTATTTATAATATTATATAATATAATTTTATTATATTATAATATATAAATCGACAGAACTTACAGTAAAACTTTTGCGGTAGATATTTTTTTTTACTATTTCTAATATAATTTTTTTTATAATATATAAGTGAAATATAATATATATATATATATATATATATATATATATATATATATATATATATATATATATATATAAATTTTGAAAGAGGGAGGGGCCGCCCATACTCACCCGTCTGTATCCGTCCCTGTGTGTCCAGATCACCTACATCGCCAATTGGCTGATATTAGGGGTCGAGCACGTGCTGAAATCTTTCGAGGACATAATGAAAATTTTCCCAAAAATCATGTCCATCATCTAGAAAACTGCATACTCGAGAAAAGACCGATCCGAATTTGAATACACAGATAAAAAGAGTCCAACTGTTAAGAAAAATTAAGTCTTAACAAGTTATGATATTACTGATTGAAAAGACCTTTCTCGAACAGCAATAGAATGCTATGTCTATTCTTAAATTAATATGGGAGTGATTTATTAAAGATGGTAAAGTAATGACTAAGTATAAGCCTTCTTTCATATAGCCTAAGTTAGGTAAGAAGTTTAGTCTAATTAATACAGATAAGGAAGCTCAAGGCAGGGGATTGTAACTTTGTTCTATGTGCAATCTTTTTTGTATAGAGTATGTGATTCTATCACAAGTGTTTTAAAACTTTACACGTTTCTTCTATGCTATGAAACACGTCCTTTGGTACTTTGATCTTTGTACGTGAAAAATCTTCTTCATATTCTTTCTCTTTTCAAAAACATTCCCTAATAAAAAATAAATCGATCAAATAGATTTATTTTCTTAATATTAACTATTAAAGTAGACATACATACAGTACTGATCATATAATATATTATGAATATGACAAGTCTAAGATCTTATTAAATGTAATAATTTACTTCGGAAAAACTCAATTTTGTAGTGTATTGTATACATTTTATCAAATAACATTTATACTTTAATCCTATTTATTTCTAGTCTAGCTCAGCCTTAAAATAAATTTTAAACCAATGACAAGAAAAAGTTAGATAAATAAAACAAATTCATAATATCATGTTAACTCACGTAAAAATTAAATAAAATATAATAGACTAAATTAAACTTATAACCTTTTTACTTATATCCAATTTGATTATTTCAATTTTCTTATTTATCCTTTTAATTTAAGATAATCTAACAACATAATATTAACATGATAAAAAAATTATCATAAAAATAATTAAAAATTATTGCAAACAATACTTTCGTATCAAAACCTATTTCCGCATACTCAATTAACAAATAATTATTATTAATAATATATAACAGTCGTAAATACTCCTTTACAAAAAACATTAATATTTCTATACTCAACTATGTTCATGAATAATAAAACTGATTGATAAATTATTATTCTATGTCAATCAATTTAAAAAATCAGTATGCATAAATTTAAATAGCATTCCATAAGGTCCACGGCATAGAAATATTTGATTACAAAATAAAAAAAATGTTCTCGTCCATTATTCAATGAAAATTTTCAGGTATCATTTATATTGATAAACTCGCAAGCAAAATTTACTTATAAATAAAATAAACTAATAGTAATTCAACTTATAGATAAGTTTCTCCATAAATACTCAGAAAAAATCCACAAAATAAAATTAGTTTATTCCACACAAATAAAAAAATCTAGAAAAATTATACAAAAAAACTTCAACAAAATAATTTTTGCACAAACTATTTTGAATTTATGATAAAAAAATCTTACTTTATTTCCTAAAAAGTTTTATAGAAAAAATTGTCAAATAATAAATCATGTTATGGCCCTTAATTCTCCCACAAACAGATACTGCAGAGGAATTGTTCAAATAATTTTCTAACAACTCCATAACGGCAGACCTTCCCTAGTCATATCAGATCCATACATTGCAAAAATCTGTATCCACAATATCAAACTGCAAAATAACTTGGACGACCCATATACTATTCTGGTAAGGGAAGATTATTTACTCAACCATCAGAGTATTGAACTAGCCACACCTTTCGCACTCAAAGGGAAGCATCATCTAAATATATGAATAAATAAAAAATCACATTTAACTTCTTTTGAAAGGAGCAAACATGTTAGACACCAAGATATTTATCAGAACGACTGACAACATCATGATTACCCCTGCTGCAGTTAGAAAATCCCATTACAAAGCCTAAAATTGAATATACAAAATATAGTCGTCATGGCAAACAAACAAACGATGGTAATAATATATGCTGACTTCAAACCAATAGCATGAGTGCATCAAGTTCAATGGATGAGTACACGGGTGCAACAACACATAACCTGTATCTCGTGCCTTAAAAAACCATATACTTTTGGGTTGCATCAACAAACTTCAAGAACTAGAAGTATACTCTGTTTCTGCATGAGCATTCATCACAGAAGATTAGATCCTCTCACGCAGAACTAGAACTACGACACTCCATTCAATTCATACTGTTGAAGAAAGACTACGAATACAAGAAGTATGATGGAAAAGCCAACATGGTCAACCTTTTACAAAGTCAGGTCGTGTTTTTTCCCAAACAAGGTAAAGTTCACTGTATTGAGAACAATTATAAAGTCGCTATTTTTAAATTGAGGTTTCAAGCGGGAACTCTTCATTAAATATCGATTTTAATTGACTCTGCACAGTTTATATTTCAAACACTAAACACAACAGCATTTCTAGCACATCTTTCACAAAAAAGAACAAGTAAATACCAAGAGAGAATAAAAATCATACATACATTTACTACGTAAACTAGTTAGGCAGTATAGTTAAACCACAAAATCCCGCACTTGCCCATCATTGAATTCTTGCTTTGCTTCAAGGTACTCTGAAAAAGAAAAGTGGAGCCAGGTATCACCCTGTTCAATTGCATCCTTCACTTGCTCAAATATCAATTTTCTCCCAAGTCGTCCACCATGTTGCCCTGATAAGAAAACATCAAATACCATGTAAATTAAATCTAAATATCAATCAATAATATAAATTATGACAGAAACGCCTTCTATCATAGTAGGAACACACACAAACAAACAAAAAAACTGCAGGACATACTATTTAATATAAATCGAGATGCAATTGCTCGCTAAAATTAAATGTCAATCGTAAACAAAAATAAAGAACAGCTAGAAACTTGAGATTGTGAAAAACATAAATTTATTGAACTAAGAATTTTGAAGAGCTTGTTCTAGCCATTCAGTACAATCAAGCATAAGAAGAACACGGAAAATTCAGTCAAAAGAAGAATGAAGTAGCAAAACAACCTAGTAACAACTAAGCGTGTACGGTACAGCTCCTAGAGAAATTGGCATTAGAGCGAGAACACGATCATACGTTCCTTTTTCTTCTATTCCGTACAATACATTTATCAGCATTGCAAGCATCAACACAAAAGATTAACACACAGACCCAGCATTCCAGTATAAACATCTCTAACAGTATATGGAGCAACTATCAAGTAGCAACAAAGTGATTGAAGAACCTGAAATATAGTCAGTGAGTTTGTTTCAAAGCTCAAATTCTTCGTCCCTGAGGGCAATCTCCGCCGCCTCTTCTTCCTCCTCATCGAGAACAAAGTACTCATTTCTCTCGACAGGCCTAAACATGTAGAACATGACAACATAAAAGGCGAGGCTAGCAGTCTCCTCGGCGAGATTGCTCACCCACTGGTACTTATACGCGGCAATGGTTTTAAGCGCAAAGACAACAATGCGCGTGAAGTACAAGTAGCCAATGACAACGATGTAGAACTGTCTGAAGAGGGTTAACTTGGCGAGGTTCCTGGCGGCCTTTCCGTCGGTTTTGGAGGTTTCCCTGAGAGACCTAATGGACCAGACAATAGGGAAGATGATGGCGCAGCAGCAGATGATGTCGACAAGCAAGAAGACCTGGTTCCAGGTGACCCAGTCCTTGATGAAGGGACCGGTTTCGCCGATAACGACGGAGGCGACGTTGGCGAGGAGCTGGAGGGGGATGACAATCATAAGGACCTTCTTTTCGCGCTCCTGGAGGAAGGGTTTGAGGAAGGACCAACCGGTGCCGACGAGGACGATGACGGTGAAGAGGAGGACGACGCGGATGAACTGGAAGATGTAGAAGAGCACGTCCCAGCCGTGGGGGGTGCCGGTGATTTTGACGTAGTGCTTGTCCTCGGCGGCGCAGAGGAGGTTGAGGGCCTTCATGAGGAGGAGGGCGGCCATGAGGATATGGATCCGGTGGAGGGAGCGGCGGTTGGAGTGGCAGAGGTAGAGCCAGATGCCGAGGAAGGCGAAGTAGACCACTGAGAAGAGGAAGAAAAGGGAAGGGAGCTGAGTCTGGCCAGCAGAAAGGTAGTCGCGGGCGGAGTCAGGGTCGAGGTTGTAGAGCTCCGTATGGACCGCCATGGAGACGGAGCTTTCCGGCGCGCAATTGGCGAAGAAGAGGCTGTATTCGTTGGGGGTTGTGATGGGGAAGGTGCGGTTGACGGAGGCGGCAGGAGGGGGAGAGAGCTCGCGGAAGGTGAAGAGGCTTTTGATATAGCGCGAGTCCAGGACGCAGAAGCTAGGGTTTTGCTGGATCTCGATTAGGACTTGGAGAAGGGACTCTTCGCTCAGGAGGAAGAACCCTAACCGGGAAGGGTCCGGTTGCGATCCCCCCGACGCCACCACGGACACAGAGGAGACCGCGATCGACACGTGGCCGGTATGTGTGAACCCGAATTTCTCCAATAGGATCATGGGGCGCGTGTCGGAGGTTATGGTGAGGGCTTTGATCTCAGCCGTGGAGGGGGACACCAGGAGGAGGAGGAGGAAGGCAACGACGCCGGAGGCGAAGATGGTTTTCCCCATTTTAACCGGTTAGGGTTTGAAGTTGGAAATTGGAAATGGGAAATTGGAAAGGAAAGGAAAGGAGCAGTGACCTGAGGATTGAAGTAAACGAGTGTTCCTTTGGCGTATGCTTGAAGGCAAATACGGTCGCAGTGTCGATGATTGCAATTAGACAACAAATAGGATGGCAATTAAACCTGTACCGTGGGGACCGACTTCGTCCCGTCCGAGTTGTGGGAAAACCCCGAGTTGGCTGAGGCGGAGGTCGGGTTGGGTTCGGGTTTTCAGCTTTAAAAGTTGGGGGTGGGCGGGGATGGGTAATCTCAATCCTGCGCCCTCGTCCGTCCACGCCCGACTTTATATTTAAATTTAAATTTTAAAATATTAATATTTTAAAAGTATTTCATTTTCTTTTTACTATTACATATAATGTTATTTTTTATATTTCACCAATTTTTATTTTTCTTCTACCCACTTTTTAATTTTTTTTATCTTTCTCAATCTTTTATATCAATTAATTTATTATATTATTCTCTCACTTATCTTTCAGTTTTTCACATTTTATTAGTCTCTCCCATCAATTTGTTTTTTTTCAATCTTTTCAACCAATTTGATGAACACAAAGTTAATCTTTTTCTTTATCTTTTCTAAATATTTTACATCAATCTTATATTAATATTTATCAATCTTAGTAGCTAATATTAGTTTATTTATAATTTATATTTATTATGCCATATTTTTTTATCTTATTATGCTTATTTATCATATATCAAATTTTATCTTAATAAAATAATTGCATTTTAAAAGATTAAAAGAAATTAATAATTTAAACTTTTATTACTTCAAACTAATTAAATAAGAATTAACTTATTAAATATATTGACAACTTAAAAATGAATTAACTTATATGTATAATTAAATATTTGAATACAGTATTATAATAATAATGTTATAAATATTCAAATATTTGAATACAAGTGTTATAATAATAATAATAATAATAATAATAATAATAATAATAATAATAATGTTATAAATATTATATATATATATATATATATAAATAAAAAATAATTAAATATTTCTTTTACATATATATTTTAATATAAATATAATAAATTAAAATGTATATTTAATTAATAATAACTATAAATTATAAATATTTATTTATATATAAAAATACATAGTAAAATTAATTTATTATAAATATAATTATCTTTTTAAAAATAATATAAATTGAGGGACGAGGCGGGAGGGCGGGCGTAGGCGAAGCCGAAACCCGAACGTGAGACGGAAATGGGGACTAATTCTAGCCCTGAGGATCGGGGACGGGACGGGGATGGTTAAAAAAGTCGGGGGCGGGGACGGGGGAGGCAAAACCCGCCCCCGCCCCGTTGCCATGCCTAACAACAAACAATTTCGCGTTTCCAAACGACGTCGTCAGCGGTCAATCCTCGCGCTAACCAGGCGGAGTAACCTATTTTGCTCACAAAAGGCGGCGAGGATGGTTTAGAGGGGCCCAAATTTTATATTGGCCTATTGTGGCCCAACTTGTTCACTGACCCACATTTACTATTTACATCTCCCTTAATTGTTAAGCATACCCGTTCATGTTTTTTATTTTACATTTACATAATCACCCTTTAGAATCACACCCCTCTTAAAATGTATGCATATATTTGTTTGTTAGTACTTCCATTTTCAAAATCAGTAAATAATATGTTGCTTCAATGCCACGATTGTTGCTACAAAGGCATTGCTTAAAGAAATATAAGTCTAAATAAAGAGACGTGACTCTCGATAAAAGTATGTAGCTTTTTATAAAAAGGTATAATTCATGAAGATTTATATAATTTTGTATGAGAAAAACTTCTTCAATTAAAAAATAAATTATGTTTGTAATATTGAAATTATTTGAGATTGTAATGATTTAACATCTGATAATCTTAAAAGAAGAAATAAAACTAAATATTTCATCAAAATATGACAAATCAATAAAGAGTCAAAATTATAAGAAATTTACAACATTACAGTGGGTGTGTTAAAACAGTAATTTTGTTTAAATTTTAATGTGAGAAGTCAACTATACTGTGATATATATTCAGGATGAATTCCACTTGAGTTTTTAAATTATTATATTTTTTAGGTTCATACTATTTTATTATTTTTTTTCAAAGACTTTGTCAGCACTTTCTTTCTGAGAGCAACTATTTTTGTTTTGTCTTTTTCAATAATTAATATATTATAGTAATAATAAGAAGAATTCATCATTTTTATAGTTCTTCACAAACACACAAATGATTTGATTAAGTTTGATCGAATTTGTCTTCAATCATGATGTGATAACACATTTTGTATCATTGAAACTTCCTTAAGATCATAGAAGTTTTTCTTCAACTAATACAATAAATAATCTTATACCGTTATATAATATAGATGGGCTAAGTTATGAAATGATTAGTCTTTATCGATATAAAGAAAAGAATAAAAGTAGGGATAACAAAACAGAGTTGCTTTGGCCTTGTCCCACCTTTGGCCCGTCAAAAACAAGGTGAGGCGTGGTCCGATATAGTCATGATAGGCTGAAAATCTTGGCCTACCGCCAAGGAGTGAGTTAGTGGGTTGATCCACCATAATTTAGAAAAAAATAATTTTTTTAAATAAATTTTGTTAATAAATTTAATAATAAAATTATTATTTGTTTGTCAATAATTCAATATATATATATATATATATATATATATATTATTTCAATTTAATTTAAGAAATTATAATTTAGAATAATAATAAAATTTACATAATAATAAATAATAATATATACATATATATATATATATATAAATAACGTTAAACTTATAAAATTTATATTTTTTATATTAAAAAATTGAAATATCTATATCTTTTTTATTTGATAAAACTTCATATTATTCTTGGTTGAGTAATTCTTACACTTTTAATTCAAGTAATAAGGATACAAATAATCGAGTGTTTAGGATAAACAAGGAGAACATGAGAAAATGTTATATTTCGGGAAGGATAATATTTTACGTGAGAATGAAACTTTTTTAATTCTTTTTTAAAAAATTTTAACTTTATATATTATCTTTATAATTATATTTTATTATAATAAAAAATTATTTTTTTATTAATTAGGCGGGTCGCAGGCTGGCTCTGCCCAGTCCCGCGGGTTGACCCGACGGGTTGGCGGACTTGGGGGGCGGGCCAAAGCGGGCTGGTGGGCTGAAAACACCAACCCGCCCCGCCATATTATGGCGATGTTAGTGAAAAATCGATACAAGGATCGAAAAGTAGAAGAGAGAAAATCGAAGGTCATATGATTGGTTAAAAAGGTGATAAATCGGAAAGATGGTTGGAAGACACCCGGTGACCATGAGATAGTATAAACATATAAATCGAGAATGAAAATCGAAAATCAGAAAAGAGAGAAACAAATCGATGAAAGTAATGATAAAGTCAAGATTAAGGAAAATTGGACTCGATAACTGGAATCGAGATCGAGGGAAACGATTATCGTGCATAAAGAACATGAAGAATGACTTTTCACATCGCAGCTAAGGTTAGAAATCGAGAAACGGTTATAATGCACCTAGAACGTGGAAACGGTTTTTAACTGGAAACTAAGGTAAAAATCGAGGATCGTGCACATGGAACGTGGTGACAGTTTTTAAACTGCTCTCAAGAGGTTATATTGAAGGATGCCTATAAATAGAACAACGCTTGAAGGAGAAGAGGAAATTGGCATAGACAACAGAAACACAAGTGAAAAGTCTACCGAAGAACGACGAATCATGAAGTTTCTGGCGATCTAGATTTCCATTCTCATTGACCGATTTTACCGTTTTCTTTACTTTCCCTGGTAACTTATTTACAATCATCAATTTAAGTTCCTGTATTTTAAATTTTTGTCATTTCCTTCAATGCAATATAAGATTTTGTACTTAAATTCTCCTGCATTTACCGTTCTTGCAATGTCGATTTCCTGTTATTTACATTTATGCAATTTCAATTCCTTGTCATTTTACCTTTATGCAAGTTAAAATTCTGCATTTAAGTTCTTCGCCATTTACATTTTTGCAATTTTAATTCATTGTCATTTACATTCCTCGACAATTTAATATTCTGCACTGCTTTTCATTTCGATACCCTTTGCTGCTTTCTTTACTTCACGCTTCTTAATAAAAAATATCAAAAATAGTACTTTCGATTGTCAATCTGTACACTAGGTTGTGTTGTTTGCATTTTTTGAGATTATGAGATTTTCGATTCTCATGCATTTTTGATTGAAAACCGTTTGTTAGCTTAAGTAAAAAGAATCTACGTGGTTGAAATTTGGTTAGAATCCAAGTCTCTAATTTAATCGAAATCGATCAAATTTTCACCGGCGCTATGCCTAAATAAAAGGTTCCCACGTTAAAAAACATTATTAAAATCAAGTTCTCGAATCTCCAAGTATGGTTGTAGATAAACAATTATTTTTATGGATGTTATCTTTATCACTAGTGAAAATATATCTTCAAAATTCATGTCTTTTTTCTAGTTATAATCTTTCATGACAAATTGTGTTTTTATCCATGGGATTTGGATAGTTCTATTCATTCTTGGGCTTGAACACCAGTTTGCTTTCAATAAAAATTTTTTCTTTTGGAAATTTCACTAGATCATGGGTCTAGTTGTCCTTTAAATATTGAATTACTTCATGAATATTGCTTCCTTCACTTTTATAATTTTTCCCACCCAGCACTTCAATATCCAAAATCAAATATTTAAAATATTATTTTCATAATTTTATTTTTTATCCTAATTTTTTTTATTTGTGAACAATTTTTACATCTTCATTCCTAAGTTCCTCCATTTTTTATAATTTGATTTTTTTTATATTATCACTTTTATTAAAAGTCTTTTATAATAATTAAAGGTAAGTAATAATTAATATTATGTATAAATTTTATGATCCTATATTCAGATCGTAGGAAAGATTCAAATTGTTTAATCTAAATTAATATTTTCGTTGAATTTCAGAAAAATTAATTTATAAATAAATTATAGAGTGAGGATTTCTATGTTTTTGAAAATGTACTTATTCGAAAACGTAGTCTCGAATTTTCAGTAATCGGATTTTCAGTAATCGGAAAAGCTAATCCGAAAATGAAGAAGAAAATAAGTGTAAAGATAAAAATGAGCTTTAATTGAATTATGGTGTTGGAGGGAGAAATCAGGGAGGATATCGTTCATGGCTGACAACCCATTTTTGTTGTCATTCAGCTTAACGGATTTTTCAAAACGCTGAGCGGTCCCCTTCTTCAACATTATAAGGTTGACATATTCACTTCGGATTATTGTCATACATGAACATTTCATAGAATTTGAACATCATTTGACTGACCAAGTAGATCATTTGTTTTATTTGATTTTGTCAGCAGATCAAGTTGCTTTCTTTGACAAGGCTTTTGATATAGAGATATTTTTACATCAGAAATCATACAACTTTTTAAACAATTTATTTTTATTAATATAATAATTTAATAAAAATAAAAATAAATTAAAATTATTATTATAATATTAAAAGAGAATTGTTAATTGGAATTGTATAAATTTGAGAACTCAAAGTATATTTTCCTTTGTGAATTTAATATTATATATTAGCCTTAACAGTAACAGGCAAAATCCACTAAAATACTATAGTTATGAACAACATATATTTCCTAATTATGTAAGAACAGTGTGAATGGAAACACCAAACATTTGCGGCGAATAGTTTCAAATCTCAACTTCAACGTTCTTATCACTTGGTTTTAGTTCCTCTTCACCCATCACAGAGTATTCATCCTTCTCAACCACCCAAAACACGTAGAACATGGCATTGCAAAACACAAGAGTGGCTATTTCCTCCACGAGATTATCAACCCACTCGTATTTATCGGCAACAACAGTTTTGAGAGCAAATATCCCAAAGCGCGTGAAAAGTATGTAGCCAATGACAATGATGTAGAATCGTCTGATAAGGGTAAACCTATGCAGGTTCACAGCAGGCTCTTCTTGCATCGTGGAGGTTTTCGTGAGCGATCTCATGGACCAACCAACAAAGAAAACCATGGCGCAATTAGCAATGAAGTCGAGCAGAAGGAAAACCTGGTTCCACGTAACCCATTTCTCGGAATAGGGTCTAGTCTTCAGAATAACGACGAAAGCCACATGCGCCAGAGCCTGAAGGGGGATAACAACGAAGAGCGCCTTCTTTCCCCTCTCCCGCACGACAGGGTGGAGGAAGGTCCAACGTGTCCCCACCAAAACGACAACGGTGAAGAGAAAAACGGCACTGGCGAAGTCAAATATATGGAAGAAATCCCAGCTATGAGTGGTGCCGTTGACCTTGACGGACTGGTACTCGACTGCCGCGCAGAGAAAGCTGAGAGCCTTCACGAGAAGGAGCAAGGCCATGTAGAGGTGAACCCGGTGAAGGGAGCGGTTGTTGACGTGGCAGAGATAGAGCCATGTTGCGAAGAAGAAAAAGTAAGCGATGGAGAAAAGAGAGAAGAGTGAACGGAGGTGAGTGTGGCCGGAGGAGAGGTAGTCGCGGGAACCGTCGGTGTTGTGATTGTAGAGCTCGATGTGTACGACCATCGTGACGGCGCTCCCGAAGGCGCAGTTGACGAAGAATAATGAGTATTCGCCGGAGATGGTGATGGGATAGGTGCGGTTGAAGGAGGCGGATGGAGGGAGAGAGAGGTTGTTGAAGGTGAACAGGCGCAAGATGGAGTGGGAATCGAGGATGCAAAAGCTAGGGTGTTGTCCGATTTCTGTAAGAACTTGGGGGAGTGATGCATCGCTTATTAGTAAGAACCCTAGCCGCGAGAGGTCCGGTGCCGACGGCGCCACCACAGACACTGACGACGCCGCGACCGTCGCGTGGCCTGCGTTGGTGAACCCGAATTTCTGAAAGAGGATGGTGGGTCGGGTGTCGGAGGATATGGTTATGGTTTTGATCATCGCCGTCGAGGGCGACAGCAGGAGGAAGACGATGGCTAAGACGCCGGTGATGAAGGTCGTTTTGCTCATCTTTCACGCACGGGTCGGAGTTGAAATGACTCAAGTCAACGAAAGTTTTGTGTATTAATTATTCTTCTTGCAAAAGAAAGGGGAGATATGTTTTTTAGTCTCTCTGCAAGTGTCAAATTGCGTTTCTTTGGGGATTGGAGGCCTGTGTATCCTAATCTTTGTTGTCCAGATTTTAAAGGGGACGGGAATATGGATTCGAGTTTCCCGACTGCTTCATATTCCTGATATTTGACTTTTTCATAGATTCTCTGTAGATAGCGTATGACCCGACGGGATACATACGCCTGTAAAAAGTTCTCCCCCCTAACTCACTATTACGTATACCTGTAATTAAAATAAATCTATTTTTATTTTTAAATAGAATAAGATTTTTAGATTTAATTTTCCATAAACATATTTTCATAACTTATTTTGTTACCATCTTTCGGAAATATATTTTGGATTAGTTATTTAAAAAATTATTTTAGATTAACTATTCTAAAATTTATTTTCTAAATATCTAATCTAAAATATATTTTTGGAATGTCCAATCTAAAATGTATTTTTAAAATAGTCAATCTGAAAATGAGTTCTAGAACATCTAATTTAAAATATATTTTTAGATTAAGTCCTCTAGAAATGAATTTCAATTAACTTACTTTTGGGTAGGATGAAGATGTCTTTTAGATTGAGCAGTCTATATTCTTAAGTGTATTTTCAGTTCAATTTTCATTGACATTTGAACAAATATTTTCTAATAGGCACAAAGCATTAACAAATTCTAACCTTATGAGCTAAAAATTATTTTTAATAAAGGTGGAATGACAACAAAACAAAGATGCAAGAGTTTTAGAGGTGCAAGGGAGATATGGAGGGGTAGAGGAGTGAACAAGTGAATAATTTTTTTAGGATTTCAAACAAAAATTAGTACAAAGGGTATTTTGGTCATTTTATATGAATTATGTGGGTGTATGAAGAATGAACCTTTCTTGACGAGACGATATTCAACTAAATAAAGGTAGTCTTACGTTAAGGTTGATCTTGGGCTAGCTAATGAACCAGTATTCTTTTAAGAATTTGTTCTGTTAGACAAATGACATCTAGAGGGGGTGAATAGATACACAAATTAAAATAGATGTCAAATTAAAAATTTATTTGTGAATCAATAATTTGTTTGAATACAGATAAAGCGGAAACAATAATATAATCAGGAAAAGAGAAAGAAATAAGGGAAAGAGAAGAACACACAAAGATTTATATTGGTTCAGGTATAGTCAATCCTAAATCCAGTTCTCAATCAACTTTTAACACAAGAGTGACTCCTAATTCACTATCTTTCAAATTCAGTTTACAAATTACAATCAACTCAGCAGAAGAACCAGTAAAAAGTAAACTAATCAAAAAGACAATCACCTCCTTAGAAACCCACTAAAGATGAACACCTCCCTAGAATCCCACTAGGGATGAACACCTCTTATGAACAAATCAAAGGATGAAAAACATATCCTTAGAATTCCACTAAGGATGAACACCTCCCTAGAATCACACTAGGGATGAAAACCTCCTTTGAACAAATCAAAGGATGAAAACACCTCCTTAGAATCTCACTAAGGATGAATATCTCCCTAGAATCACACTAGGGATGAAAAACACCTCATTTGCCACCAATACACAAAGGATGAAGGTAATAAAAATAAGAACAGTCACACTTGGGTAATGGAGACAACAAATTGTAGAAGCCTGTAGAATGTCAATCTCCAAGAACAAGTGTGATTAACAATGAAAGGACAAAAGACAGTAGAGAAGAGAGTTTTCTTAGAAGGTGTAAAATATCTCTGTTGCCTTGCTCAGAATTCTTTTCTCAAGATTGATTGAATGTAAATTGTATTTTCGAATTACTGTAATTGTGTGTATTTGATTTTTCATCAAAATTTAATTAAATAGAAAAATAGCATCGAGAAAATGGTTGTTGGACATTAATATTTTTGTGAATAAAAATCGGGATATATTCAAAAATATTTATTCTTCAAAATAGATATATTTTTCAAATTTGAATTGTCATGATTGATTATATTACCAGTATAATCAATTATGACAGAGAAAATCATTTTTCCATTTCTGATGCATCATAATTGATTATGACAGAGAAAAATATCATGTTATGAATTTTATCGCACTTATGCTTTGGAGGCTTATGCATAATATTACTTTATCAACTTGTACCTCCATATCCAGTATTCTAAGACTCTATCTAGTCTTCAGGAATCATCTTGGGCTTGCTTAAATCATCATCTTTATCAAAAACATATCTTGGGCATGTAGGGAAATGTTTCACATTGTCACCAACGTCATAAATTCAGCTTGTCCTTAATTCATCTTGAATGGTGTTGACTTGAATATAGTTGACTTGAATCATCATCAAAATCATCTCTTGGGAATGTAGGGACATTTCCATCAATCTCCCCCTCATTGCTTTCATGTTCAATACCTTGTATGACTTAATCTAGCATATAGATTGTCTTAGGTTTGTAAGGTAGTGTATAACAACATAGTACATCAATTGTTAGTCTTGAATTTCTTTCTTGAGATAAGATACCAATTAAACACTCAAAGTCGATAATTATTTATTTTACTAGGATAAAACATAATAAGGAATATGAAAAGATCTTGGTTAAGGTAACTACTATAGAAAAGACTTGTCCTTATACACGTGTATTGAGAGGTGAATGAGGTTGACTTGTCCTTAAACACATATCCATTAAGGGGTAAATGAGGTTAACATGAGTGGTATGTTTGTGTCATCATACTTTTCCCAGAATGTCATTTTGCTTAAAAGGGATGCAAAATGTTTTTAGGTTAATGTATTTCATCCCTTCAAATCATTTATCTTATGTTTCATCTTTTCAAACTATTTCAAGATTATATTTGCTCTCTTAAGCATTTTACTCACTTTGACTCCTATATAAACCTTTCCCTCACCGTGCACCTCCAACCTTTGTTCTCTTAAGCATTTCACTTGTGCAAGGTAAATCATCATCACTGAAATAGTGTACGTTGTCTTGAGGATCACCAATGTTACCTTTTTGGGTTTGTTTTGTCTAATTTATCTATCGTTTGTCTATCATTTTAGGTACACTATAAAAAAATACAAACCTTCTCTTGTGATTTTCATCAGTATTCTTAGTGTATGTTTGCATTTGTCGTGTTACTTGTTTGTATGTGTTGTGTTATATGTAGAAGTTTTTGTAGTAGATAACCTTTGAAAGCAATGAGGGAGAGATTGATCAATGGACGTCGGATGAAAATAAGTGTGCCCATTATGATGTAAGAGTCCGAAATGCTATTGTTTCTGCCTTAACTCGTAATGAATTTTTCAGGGTCTCACAATGCAAGATGGTAAAAGAAATATGGGACACTCTTAAAGTAACACATGAAAGAATAAATGAAGTAAAGCGAACACGTAAGAACACACTCATCCAGGAGTATGAATTATTTCAAATGCATCAAAATGAAAGCATCACGGATTTCCAGATACGCTTCACACATATAATAAATCACTTGAAAGCATTAGGAAAAAATTTTGACAATGAGGAGTTGAGCACAAAGATCTTAAAATCCTTAGATAGTAATTGACAGCCAAAGGTCACTATTATTACATAATCAAAGGATTTCACAAAATGAATATTGCTACTCTATTTGGAAAGCTGCGAGAACATGATATGGAGCTACAAAGGTTAAAGAACGGTGAACAGAATCAAACCAAGATGATAGCTCTAAAAGCAGAAAAATTTTTACAAGACAAAATCGAAAATGAAGGTAAGTTTTCGGACTCCGATATGTCTCTTTTTGTTAAACAATTTTCTCGCTTTATGAAGAACAGAAAAAAAGACAGCAAAAAAAGGAGAAAAAAAAATTAATTTCATTGCTATGAATGTAGAAAACCTGGTCATATCAAACCAGACTGTCCGGAACTTAAGAAAGAGAAGAAAAATGTGAAAGAGAAGAAGAAAGAGAAGAACGATACCTATAAGAACAAACACAAAGCTTATATTGCTTGGAAGGATAATGATTCTTCCACAACATAAGAGAGTTCTTCCGAAAGTAGTGATGGAGAAGAAGAAGCAAATCTTTATTTGATGACAAAAAGTGATGATGAAGCTTCATCACAGATAAGTAGTACAAAATCCTTAAATGAATATGATGAATTGTTTAAAGAATATCAAGATATGTATGAAGGTTTTACCAAGTTATAAGAAATACAATGCACTTAGACAAAAGTTTAATGCATTAGAAAATACTGTTGGTATTCTTGAAAAAGAAAATGAGTGCTTAAAGAAAGATGTTGAGAAATTTAAAACTTTGTCTAAAAATAAAGAAGTTGCTAAACCTTGTGAAAATTGTAATCTTTTGGAAAATGAGATTTTCAAGTTAGAGAAAATAATAAGCAAGTTTTCAAAATCTTCTGAAAATTTTGATTCTATATTAGGTTATCAAAGAGGAAATTCTAGTAAAGCTGGACTTGGTTACAAACCCAAAGAAAGTCTAGAACCTCAGAAAACTATTTTTGTGAAAGAGTCAAGGAAAACAAATGTGAAACCAGTTTCAAAAACTTTAAGAAACTCATTTAGACCTTTTCAAAGAAAACCAACATGTGTTTTATTGCATGAAATTAGGTCATACATCAAATAGATGTTATATAAAACTTTTTGGAATATCTAATGGCAAATATGAATGGGTGCCTAAAGGAACAAAACATTTATACATGTCTAAATGATAGTTGAGCATCTAATAGATTATGATTTTTTAGAAAAAAAAAATTTGCGATCATAATCAATTATGTTGATTCTGTAGGTGCTGTGATAATCGATTATTATATCATGGTTATATCATTAGTCTCTTGGCAGAGACTTGTGATTCTACTAACCTTTTTAAGGACCAAAAAATAATTAAAGGGTACCTAGATTTGTATGTTGATGTTGCAGGTAATTATCAAGGATAAGAAATTAGTGCAGGTTATTGAAGTTAAATGGGTGTACAGGAATAAGCTAGATAAACAGGGAAATATTACAAAGATAAGTTTATGATTGTCTCTCAAACCTCTATATTGAATATCTGCATTTATTTGTCACATAAATTCGATTGTTGACCAACCATGAAATTTGAAAGTTTGAATTTTGAAAATCTGAATTTATGAAAATTTGAAATTATTAAAGTTTGAATTTTGAAAGTTTGAATTTTGAAAGTTTGAATTTTAAAAATATGAACTTATGAAAATTTGAAATTATTAAAACTTGAAATTTGAAGGTTGGAATTTTGAAAATTTGAAATTTGAAAGTTTGAATTTTGAAAATCTGAATTTATGAAAATTTGAAATTAAAGTTTGAAATCTTGTAGTTTGAGATTCTTGAAATTTGAAATTTTGCAGTTTGAGATTTTTTTAAATCTTGCAAATTGATATTTTTGAAATTTGAAATTTTGCAATTTGAGATTTTTGAAATTGAATTTGAATTGGAATTTGAAATTGTTATAAAAGCTGACAGAGACACGAGCAAACTTTATTCCTGAGGCGTGTATAATCAGTGCCCTTAAGGACTTATCCGCGATGTATTGCGCAAGTCCCCCAGGATACAACAGGAACTTCTCAGAATATCCAAGGATCTCAAAAACTAGCAAGAAACTCTCAAAAGAGTAAATTAACCCAGGATCATAGAAAGAAGATCAGAGAAGAGAAGATGAGAGAGGTGTGTTCTGAAGAGTGTGAAGTGGTCTCTATTTATAAGAGAGAGTCTGTAACCGTTATGGAAGACTTGGTAGTGGGTTTGTAACATTCCTGTAACGTTCTCTGAAACAGTCTTCTGCAACGTTCTCTGAAATAGTCTTCTGCAAATTGTGTGAGAACACGTTCTCTGAAAGGGTCTTCTGCAACGTTCTCTGAAATAGTCTTCTACAACGTGTGTGAGAACACGTTCTCTGAAACAGTCTTCTGCAACGTGTGAGAACACGTGCTCTGAAACGGTTTTCTGCAACGTGTGAGAACACGTTCTCTGTTTTGCAATACCCCTTAATTTACAACAGAAATTTGAATTTGAAATTTGGGATTAGAAATTTGAATTTAAAATTTTTTGGAATTTGAATTTAAAATTTGAAATTTGTTGCAATTTGAATTTAAAATTTGAAATATGGAATATGAGTTAATTTGAATTTGAAAGCTGCCTAAATAAGAAGACTGCAATTGGAGGAAACTACTGCATTTCATTCCATTATCTCTACAATCATTCTATTCCCCTATTTTTCTCTCTCTTCATTTGTCTTGGGTATCTTAGATATTGCATCCTTAATATGATGTTCTTCTCTATGACACTTTGTAATGCATTATCTTCTCTACCTTGATTTATGTACTAATACGTGCAAATTTGTTGATATCTTCTCAGTTTTTATTGCAATATTTTTTATAATTATCAATGAATCAGGGAGATATTTTGATGATATTAATCTGTGTGAAACAGGGGGAGATTTTTTTTCTCTTATAATATTTTTTATGATTATCAATGAAACAGAGGGATATTTTGTGATGAATTAAAATTTGTGTGAAATTCTTTCCTATCTCTAAATTAAAGAAGGGGAGTTAAGAGAAGTCTTTGCTCATGAGTTAGGGGGAGTCTTGTTATTAATATATCCAGGTGGAGATTAAGAGACTTTAACACTTGATACAAATCTGAGCTAATCTGTGCTAATCTTGAGCTGGCTATATAGAGTCAAGAATTTTAATTCATTTCAGGTGTTTCCTTGATTATCGTAAAAAAGGGGGAGATTGAAAACAATGAGGGGGAGATTGATGGAAATGTCCCTATATTCCTAAGAGATGATTTTGATGATGATTCAAGTCAACTACATTCAAGTCAACACCATTTAAGATGAATTAAGGACAAACTGAATTTATGACGTTGATGACAATGTGAAACATTTTCCTACATGCCCAAGATATGTTTTTGATAAAGATGATGATTCAAGCAAGCTCAAGATGATTCCTGAAAACTAGATAGAGTCTTAGAATACTGGATATGGAGGTACAAGTTGATGAAGTAATATTATGCATAAGCCTCCAAAACACAAGTGTGATAAAATTCATAACATGATATTTTTCTCTCTCATAATCAATTATGATGCATCAGAAATGGAAAAATGATTTTCTCTGTCATAATTAATTATACTGGTAACATAATCAATTATGGCAATTCAAATTTGAAAAATATATCTGTTTTGAAGAATAAATATTTTTGAATATATCCTGCTTTTTATTCACAAAAATATTAATGTCCAACGGTCATTTTCTGATGCTATTTTTCTATTTAATTAAGTTTTGATGAAAAATAAAAGCCACACAATTACAAAATTCGAAAATACAATTTACATTTAATCAATTTTGAGAAAAGAATTTTGATCAAGGCAACAAATATATTTTATACCTTTTGAGAAAACTCTCTTCTCTACTGCCTTCTGTGCTCTCATTGTTAATCACACTTGTTCTTGGAGATTGACATTCTACAGGCTTCTACAATTTGTTGTCTCCATTACCCAGGTGTGACTGTTCTTATTTTTATTACCTTCATCCTTTTTGTATTGGTGGAAAATGAGGTGCTTTTCATCCCTAGTGTGATTCTAGGGAGGTGTTCATCCTTAATGAGATTCTAAGGAGGTGTTTTCATCCTTTGATTTGTTCAAATGAGGTTTTCATCCCTAGTGTGATTCTAGGGAGGTGTTCATCCTTAGTGGGATTCTAAGGAGATGTTTTTCATCCTTTGATTTGTTCAGAGGAGGTGTTCATCCCTAGTGGGATTCTAGGGAGGTGTTCATCCTTAGTGGGTTTCTAAGGAGGTGATTGTTTTTTTAATTAGTTTACTTTTTACTGATTCTTCTGCTGAGTTGATTGTAATTTGTAAACTGAATTTGAAAGATAATGAATTTGGAGTCACTCTTATGTTAAGAGTTGATTGAGACCTGAATTTAGGGTTGACTATACCAGAACTAGTATAAATCTTTGTGTGCTCTTCTCTTTCCCTTATCTCTTTGTCTTTTCCTGATTATATTATCGTTTCCACTCTATTTGTGTTCAAACAAATTATTGACTCACAAATAATTTTTTAATTTGACATCTATTTTAATTTGTACATCTATTTGCCCCCCTCTAGATGTCATTTGTCTAACAACCTTAAGTTAAAAGAAAAGAAAATAGAGATATAGATAATAGTGGTTTGTATCCTTAGACAAAATAAAAAAAAATTCCATTAAACGTCAGGTTATTCAAACACAAAGGTATTAAGAAAATTTAGGATTAGATAAGGAATACATCGATCAAGGAAGATGAGATATTTTTATATAAGTTTGTGATATGAATGAGCCAGTTTGTATAAACCAATAATTGGAAGAGAAATATCTTTGAGAAAGAAATCTTAACTATTATGAATGTCTCCCCAACTCAGGTACACCCAAATAGTTGAGTATTTATTATGTGTTTCACATTTTTGGTACACATTTTGACATTGTGTCCACTTCAAACTTGTTTTTTATTTATTTTAAGTTTAAGTCCTTTAAGCGGACTTCATGAACATCAATAAGTAGAGTTGTAGGGATGAGTTTTTTATGTCTTCCTATAAATATATTATGGGGAGATTCCTTAAAATTCAACCTTCCATGGTTCTTTCAGATTTGTTGGAGGATTTCTCATTGTATTTGGCCCAAAAGTCATATGTCCAAATGTGTAAATAAATAAAAGAATTAGTTAAAGAAGAAGTCGAACACTATCAAACATTAGAAGAATTGAAAATTATATTTGATACCTCCAAGTTGTTATAATTAAAATGTCGGGTTATAGATCTTAAATTGTATGTATTACTTTATCTTAACTCTTGAATTTTGTATAAATATGGTTGGGTTTGAGACTAACCTTTGGAATGGTCATTATTGTTTGTCCAGGTAATCAAATTGCGATCTCAAAGAAGAAATTGACTTGACTTGTCACCTATATCAAATGAAAGCTAAGAGAATGAAGGAATGTAGAAATTTGACTATTTGGATTCTTGATGATGCGACAACTAAGTCGAAGAAGACTCACATTGACTTGAAATTTAAGAGAAAAAAAATACCTAATGTCTAATTCAAAATTTAGTTTTTCGAACGTTGTCTCATGCCTATGTGATGTGAATGTTTATCTATATAAATATGATGTGATATATGAAAATTTAAATTTGAATTGTGTTGTTTTGTATCATATTTAAATTTTGCATGCTTAAATTGAATAACTAATTTATTTTATGTGTTTTGTATGTATTTTTTAATTGTGATGCCATGTGTTTACACGAGAACATATGATATGAGTGGTAGACCCCAACAAGGTTAGGTTTAGGGTCGGGAGTAGAATAATTTTTTTTTTTACTTTTAAGGTAATATATATTGACGGATCTTGTGTGTAAAATAATATATTATTAATAATAAATAAATATAAAAATGTGTAAGAATATAAAATAATGGATGATCAAAATTGTAAATATATAAACAGATATATTTAATAATCATTAAATTTTAGGGGTCAAAATCATAAATATACATAAAAATTTATATAAAATTTTAGGACAATCATAGTCCCTCTCATCTCCTAAAAAATTCCTTAGATAAATAAATATATATATATATATATATATTTTTTTTTTTATTTTTTTTTTTTGCTATGCACAATAAATTTGTATTTATATAAATTAATTCCAAGGGAGATACGTATGAGATATGAGTATACTTTTAATTAACATTTATTTTACTATATGTAATTTAAGAGGTTTATTTATGAGGTAATTGAGAATCTTTAGACTAAAATATTTATGTGAGATAATTTTTTTTTTAAAACAATATTATGAACTTTTATGGTTACCCAAATCAACTTCAATACAATTGTTTACAAGATATAATTTTTTTAAGCAACAAGTTAGAATCATGTGCTGAAAATATTCTTACAGGTATGAATTTTTTAATTATAAATTTAAACTATTAAATTAAAAGTTAAATATAGCTCAATGTTTATAAATATTAAGTTAAGATGACTTTATAATCTAAGTATTAAGATGTTTATTATTTATTTTGAACTTCAATAGTTGATAACGTTAATGTAAAATTGTTAAAGATATTTATTATTTAAAACCTAAATAAATTAAACTGAGAACATTAAAGCATTAATAACTAAAGTAAAGTTACTAAAAATGTAATAAAAATGATAGATAATGAAAACATAAAGTATATATCGACTTACTTCATAAAACAATGTCAAACATGCATATGTCATATTCAACTTGTCTATAACAATTTTTTTAACTAATTCATTTAATTATAAAATAATCTTAACAAGTTAAATAAAATCTCAACAATGTTCCAATTAATTGGATAATATTTTATAACATTGTGATGTAAAAAGGTTCAGATTACAGATTTTAAATAAAAGTGCAATGTAATGTAAAGAGAATATATATAACACTATTTTTGTAGATAATCCATTTTTGAAAAAAAAATTCGTTGATAAAATAAAAATAGAAAAAAGAACATATCCTTTCATTATTAATAAAAAACACAATTATTTTCTACTGATGGATGATTTTGAATTAATAATATATTTATTATAATAAATTGTTACAATAATTATTTTAAGTCAATTTTTGTACTTATACATGCTATTAAACTCACTATATTTTAATCTTTTTAATTATCTTTATATTAAATGAAACCGAAGTGATATTAAAAAACTAATATTTTCAGTAACAATATTTAGAAAGAAATTGATTGACAGATATTATTTGTATAATTTATATTTTAAACTTATCAGAAAAAAAATTTCATCCTTAAAAATTATTATACAAGACATCGTTACAAAATATTATTAGTTATCTTCCCTTATATTCTTATTTATATTTTTTATTTATAATTAGTATCAAGCTTCGAAATATAAGAGTAACTATTTAAGTTTTATATTCGATACAATTATTTATTATTTACAATTATGTAATAGATTGAATTACTTGAATATTACACTACACACTAATTGGGACCTAGGCACTACACAACCCCAACCTCGAGTATTACTAAGGCTTTTATATATTTGATTCTTATAAAGTTTCGTCATTAGTCCGATTACATAAATCGGTCAATTATATATCTATCTGATACGTTTTATCTCATCTTCTATCTCCGATCTATGATTCCAACTGTATCATAATTTGTTGATTGTTGTTGTCATTTCTAATTTCCTTATGATTATTTATCGTAGTAAATATTTTACCTTAAAAATGATCGCGTTATAAAGTTTTTGACCTTATAATGATTAAAATTTAAAATGATTATTTGTTGTCTTAGAATTTTTACCTTTAACATGACAGTTTGTTGCTATATAATTTTTTACCTTAGAAAAACTATTTATCATTTTTGACCTTAAAATGATAGTTTGTCTCTATATTTTTTAACTTTAAAAATTTCTAACTTTAAATGATCATTTATTGTTATTAAAGATTTTTCAACCTTTATTTTATGATTTTTAGCGTTATAGAATGTCTGACCTTTATTTAATAATTGTCATTATTATAAATTTGTGATCTTTATTTAATTGTTATAAAATTTTTTATTTTTATTTAATTATTGTCATCGTAAAATATTAAAATTAATTAACGATAACATTAATAATTCAATATCCGCAAATATAACTATTTCTTTTGTAGTAAATAATTAATTAGTACAATAATTTTAATCTAATTTTTTATTACTCACTTGAATAATAATTATAATAATAATAATAAACAGTATATTCATTACTAAAATCAATCTATAATATTTGAAACTTAAAACTATGTGGAGTCACAAAGGAAGGAGCTTTCAAAGAAGTGAAGTCACACGCTAGGCTACCGTGCTTCCATTGTCAAAATCAAGCGAAAATTGTGGCATAAGCACACGCGGACTTCATTGTTACAGTAAAATCATATTGTTGCAGTGATTGATTGTATTTGTGCCGAGAGAAGTCGAAAAGAAAAGGCAAAACACAGATTCAGCAAGAAATTGCTTCTCCTCCAAGCCTAAGTAACCTGCTTTCTTCAATCGGTCAGAGGAATCCTAGACCCCCAACGATTTCCTCGCTCTGCAATCCATTCGGAAATCTCTTCACGATGTCCCCGGTTCCAATTTCTTCGCGTCCGGGGACTTCACCCCCGACCCCTGCAACTTCGCCGGCGTCTACTGCGCCAACTGGTTCGGTGCTTGGACTACGGGGGAACGACATGAGTGATGGCCAGGAGATTTTTTTTTTTTTTGGAGTAAGAACGTTTTAAGTCCCACACACCACGTTAATTATTATTACTTTTTTTTTTTATAAGTTTTGTATTATATTTAATATTATGCTATTATCTTTTAAAGTGTTCGATTAAAGAGTAAATATTTAAATTTTATATTTAATATTTATATATAGAAAAATAATACTTTCACCACCTATAAATTTTATAAATAATTGTCTTTTAATATTATAATAATAATTTTATTTTTATTTTTATTTAATTATTTTATAAATTATTATATTAATAAAAATGAGTTATTTAAAGAGATGTACAGTTTTTTATTGTCAAAATATCATGTCTCTGTATAATAATGATCATCACCCTAAGGTCGGAAACCGGACACTACAAAGTTAATAAAGTTGAATTGGTATTTTGTTGGAATCAGCTGTAATTTAAAAGAAAAATACAACAAAATTGTAATTTTTAATTTAATTTTATTAAAGTCATGTTT
Organism: Sphenostylis stenocarpa; assembly: GCA_963425845.1. Lineage (NCBI taxonomy): Eukaryota > Viridiplantae > Streptophyta > Magnoliopsida > Fabales > Fabaceae > Sphenostylis > Sphenostylis stenocarpa. The sequence continues at coordinate 7,889,773 of OY731404.1, read as the reverse complement.
TAATTCATGGGTTTAACTTGAAGGCGTTACTAATTCAATACGACTTTTTCTTTAATCAATAATTTTTTTTCTACAGAGTACATATATTTAAATAAATATATATAAATATCGTGTCATATTTTTAGAAGAAGAAAACAATAAATCGTCCTAATTATCATCAAAATTTATTGTGGATGAGAAAATTGGAATATGCATATTCAGAAACATGAAACATGGACACATGTTAAATAATGTGGACTGAAATCAATTTCTTAAATATCTATTTCACAACCTTATTTAATACTATTAATATAATAATAAACATATAAATTTAAGATTTTATTAATAAACGTGTTCATGAATTAGATTTTTTTAAGAATTATTAACATATGTTTTCTCTTAAATAATATATAATTCCAACCTGTATTTTTAATGTTTTCACTCCTGAACCTTCCACCTAACACAGCACGTGGTCAACGCGTGCTTATTTGAAAATTGATAACATTCCCAAACAAGTCATAAATAAAATTAGTACCTTCTTAATGAGATGATGGATAAGTCATGTTCCATTAGTTTGTCTCACATGAAGATATTATAGATTCTTTGAAAATAAGTTCATAATATATTTTTAATTTATTGAAAAAATTATATTTTAATTGGTATATAGTATTTTAACTTGATTTTATTTCATATATTTATGAATACTGAATTTAATTTATTTTAAACATTTTGCATTACTTCTTTCATAAATATTTATAAAAAAATAGTAAATTAAAATTACTTATTTTTTATATAACAAAATTAACTTATATACAAATTTAAATCAAAATTCTTTTTATTTCACTTATTTAAAAATTAAGATAGATAGATTTTAGTTTTTGAAAAAAGTTAAATGTAATATATATTCTTTTTTTGTTTTCTATTTATGGAAACACCTATGAATACAACTTCATTTTAAACGAAATTTAATAAGTTTATATCTTAAGAAAAAACTTCAATGTATCTTTTGATTCAATTCATTTTGCTTTACGTATAATTTATATTTAATAATTATATATTTATAATGTAAAAATGATTTTATTTTAATATTGTTTTTTTTAAATTATTCCATAAAATAATTCTTAATTTTATATTTTTAATTCTATAATTTAAGTACATATGTATTCAAAATTATATAATTTTAAAAGTTGAATAAATGTTATATAATCTATATAATAGGATCATATTCAAGTTAAAATAAATAATCAAATAAAAAATATAAAAAAAATATAAATATTTTAAAGACTACGTTAAACAAACCAGGAGGGTGGTCGGAGATGCGGTTCGTCCATGCTGATGCACGAAAACCAACGAAAATGACGAAAAAGCCCCGCGTACGATTCGTTATTTATGCATTATCGTAATATGGGTGCGAAAACGGAGTAATTGAGGTTATCGTCGTGGGAGTTAAATATTAAATGCGTGGAGTGAGAAGGGTCTGTTCTGAAACGGGGATATTTCTTTCTGGTATCCAAATCCCCAACAAGTTCAAACTTTGAACCCTCCACGAAAACATTCACGACGACCCAAGACAAGGAGGTGGAGGATTCACAGCATCATTATATAAAAACAAAACAAAAGGGAAGAAAAACAGGAATCGCCATCAATTTTTAGAGTCTATAGATTGTTTTCTGAATCTGTAAGTACCACCTTCTTTTTATATTGATTTTTCTGCTTTCAACTTGGATTTTCAGTCACCCATCATTTTTCTCTTAATGGGTAGGAAAGTCTTTTTTTTTTTTTTGCATTAAATTGGTACTTTTGTTTTTTGTTAAGTTTATTATTTTTTAAATACATTATATTTGTGTTTGCATGGAATGGTGTTGTTGATCAGGAACCGTAATGCTAATCAGTGGAAGAGACAAAAGTAGGAGGAATAATTTATGTATGTCGTTGGGGGTTAAATTTTGAGGTCTGTTTTGTGTTTTTGGCCTCTGTCTCTCTCTCTCTCTTTCTGAGAAAGAAAGAAAATGAATGTGGTAGGAAAAGTTGGAAGCTTGATATCTCAAGGTGTGTACTCAGTTGCAACCCCTTTTCACCCCTTTGGTGGGGCTGTTGATGTGATTGTTGTTCAGCAACAAGATGGGACATTTCGGAGCACGCCTTGGTATGTTCGGTTTGGTAAATTTCAGGGTGTTCTCAAAGGTGCGGAGAAGTATGTTAGGATAAATGTTAATGGTGTTGAGGCCAATTTTCATATGTATCTTGACAACTCAGGGGAGGCTTATTTTTTGAAGGAGGTGGATGATGATAAAGTGGTTGATTCAATTGAGGTTGCTCAAGATTCTATTGACAAAAAGAATGGCTATTTGAGTAATGTTCATAGACTTGATCATAGTGTCTCGGATTCTGGGGTTCTCAGTTTGAAAAATGAGGATGATTCTTCAGTTTTGTGTGTGCCTCAAATTCAAAGGGCAGAATCTGATGTTGATAGGAGGTTTTATGAATTCCCAGATGATCGATCTTCGTTTGAAGATTCAGTTGAGTTGTCAGAATACGAGTCTAATTCATATGGGAGCCTAGAGGGAGACAATTTTGCGGACTCACAGGGTGCACAACCAGAGATGGTCTTGGTGAGTGTTGATGGTCATATATTAATGGCTCCTATCTCAGAATCAGAGCAAACTGAGGAGAATGTGCAGTTAAAAACTCCTCAATTTCATCTGGGACCAGGTGAAGAGACTGACTTATGTGGAGGCAATGGAGAGTTTGGTGAAAATGCTTGGGCCACTGATTATATTAGTCATCTGGATACTCAAATAACTGATGTCATTCCTAGATGTCGTAACACTAATGGTGATGATAATACCTATAAAATCTCACGTGAAGTTTGTCGAAGAGAGGAAGAGGTACATATTAGTCAGGCACAGGAAACCTTAGAGATTAAAAATCGAGAAAATCATGTGAAAACTGATTCAGAAGTGGCTGCACCAGGTATCAATAGGAAGAATGTTTTCAAAAGCTGTTTGGAACTACAACATTTTGGGCAGCAGGCAGGAAATGCTGATATACAAGATACAGGTTCTTCACTGGAGATTCAAAATTCAGCAAAGGAAACTAATGCAAGTTGTCTTGTAGTTAATGAAAATGAAGATGAGAAGGTTGTGCAACCTACAAACGGTGATGACTTATCACCTCCAAGTTGTTCTATTTCTTCTAATGGCCATAGATATCCAAAATCAGAATTGGAAATTCAAGAGGTTGAGAAAAATACTGCTGGAGATGTTGAAACTGGTTCTGGCTCTCGTTCTTTTACTACTGAAACTGAACAAAATGATGAACGTATTGACAAGTCTGTATCAAACGATGGGGTAGATGAAAGTCAACAAACCCGTGCACTGAAAGATGTTTCGGCTACAAGTGAGGTAGTGGAGCCTCAAACAGAAACTTCAAATAAAGGGGATCAAAGCCATTTGGGTTTGGGTAAGACCAGTGCTGCAAATGAGTTGCACTTGGATTCTTCAATTATTTATTTAATATTAATGCACTGTTTAGTTATTCTTATTCATCTTATAATTTGCAGGATTTGAGATTTCACTTTGTGGCCATGAACTTAAGCAGGGAATGGGTTCAATAGCTGCTGCTGAAGTGTTTGAAGCGCATCGCATATCCGCAGTTGACTTCACAAGTTCTTCTCAATCAATAATTAAAAACCAAAATCTTGTTATCAAATTTAAAGAGAGGTACATGACGTGGGAAAAGGCTTCTCCTCTTGTTCTTGGAATGGCTGTTTATGGTTTAGATTTACCTGTTGCACCCAAAGATACTATTCCTGTGGAACAGGATCATGCATTGAAGTCCAGGGATAACGATCTAGGATCATCTTCAGCTGGACGCAGATGGAGACTTTGGCCTATTCCTTTTCGAAAGGTCAAAACATTTGAGCATACTAATAGCAATGCATCAAATGAGGAGGTGTTTCTTGATTCTGAGTCTGCATTTCTTATAGACAGAACTCCGACATCCAGTACCCAGGGGTCTCCTCGTAAGCAATTTCTAAGAACCAATGTTCCCACTAATGAGCAGATAGCATCCTTAAATCTCAAAGATGGTCAGAATTTGGTAACCTTCAGTTTCTCTACAAGGGTTCTTGGTACACAACAGGTTTTGACATTAATTGACTAAGTTTCTGTGCAAGTTATATATACGATGGTTGGGTTTTGTTTAAGAGAGAAGTTTTTTTACATAATAGGTTGATGCTCATATTTATTTATGGAAGTGGAATGCAAGAATTGTTATTTCAGACGTTGATGGAACTATTACCAAGTAAGGTTGCTAATAATGCTTTTTAGGCTACTAAGCATTCTTTAACTTCACTTGACATAGATGCCACTTCAATATTGTTATTTTTCTCTACAACTCTGTTCTCCATTTGGATTTAATTGGATGTAGATGAAATCCCTTTGTGTGCCCATAATGCAAATTCTGGTAATTGTTGACACTATTTAGACTGTTACAAAAGTGAAAGAAAATGGAGAAGAGGGTCAGGATTTGCTTTGAATGTATGAAGTTTCAGATTTAGCTTGTGTTTGGATTGGTAGGATGATTTGAGAAGGTGGAAAAAAGAGGACGATAGTAGAAAGTGAGGTTATTTGGGTTTAGGAAAATAAAGTTGAAAGTAAAGAGAAATGAATAAAAAAATTGTATTTGATAAAATTGATTTGGTTAATAAAAAAATTAAATAATAAAGTAAACAAAAAATTAATAAAGATGATAAAAAGTAAAATTATTTGGATGAAGGAAAAAAAAAACATAAAAAGTGTAAAAAATAAAATAAAAATATTTATTTTTGATATATTATTTATTATAGAAAACAAAAAATACTTTTTCTAAAGTATTTGAAATATAATTGATTATCTTAAAGAAGGTAATCAGATATCTCTTTTTTCTCAAATATTCTGTAGTATGAGTAGAAAGTGAAAAGGTAACTTTTTTATTGGGATTAGAAAATTCAATGCATCGAAAACTTAACTTTCTAAGCGCATTCAATGTTTTCTACTTTCTAGGCGTATCCACACCTAGAAACAAAGTTATCCCTTGTCTTGGAGTCAGCCTTCTCCAGAACAATGACTTTAAAGAGAAGATAAAATCTGAATGGGTAGCTGGTTAGTAACAGATATCCAGGACATTAGAGCCCGGTCCCTCCTCTAACTTCTTACAAATTCCTCAAAAAGAGACTCCTTCCCCTACCTTCATTCTATTTATATTAGCATTACTGTTCTAACTTATTCTTGACCAACTCTCCTTTTTACAAAACCTCATTAATAGGGGTAACTGCCCAATAATTGGGCCTAACTCTATTCTCCTATGGTACTGTTTCTTAATAAGAGGTCTTACAGATTGCAGAACTTTGCATGTTTTTTTAGAAACTTTTACCCATTCAACTTGTCTTTGCTACTAGAGATTAGGGCATTCCAATTTCCAAACAATGTACAGTTTTTAAGGCAAACTAGTTTAATTCCTCACAAATGGTTTGGTCATCCGGTTTTAAAAACCAGCTTTGGTTCTTATTCAATTTTAATCTATTTTTTTAAGTTAAATTTGTTATAAATAAAACTAATTCTTAATCAGTCTTCGACCATTTTTAAAATAAGTTTTGGTTTAAAACTGGTTTTGAATGACAAACCAGTTTTGAACCACTTCCAGTTTTATTCATAAACTGGTTAAATAACTGATTTGAATCTGGTTTGGTAAAAAACAAAACTAGTTTTGAAAATATTGAGTGGTTTGGATTTAAAGTCCAATCTATATATTCTGTTTTAAATTGGATATGGTTTGGTTTTATATGCAAAACCGAAGCATGCACCATAATGCTCATTCATGACAAAATGATGTTAAACATGATTGCATTTGCTGTTATGAATCGATGCACATGTCTAAATATGGAGGGAATAGAAGTCAGAGTTGCATTATAATTTGAGAACCAGGATTAAAAAGCTTGTGTTTTTCCTTTCCTTTAAGGTCTGATGTTTTGGGGCAGTTCATGCCTTTAGTCGGCAAAGATTGGACACAATCTGGAGTGGCAAGGCTTTTCTGTGCCATTAAGGTATGTATATTGTTTTATTTGTACAGATCTAAGATATGTTCATTTCAAATGGAGTAGGATTGTTATGGCAAAAATTTAGTAAGGTAAATGGAAACAGATCTTTATAGGATATTTCTGCGAAGATTATTGTACAGTGGATGTGTAATTAAATTTCAAATTCTTGTTGCTAGTTGTTCATTATGTGTCTCTTTAATAGATGTATACATGATTCCCAAATTTTAGTTTGAGTTTGTACAATTGATGAGGGACTTCTATTAGAGACAAAGAAAAGAAAATTCAGTTGTTAGTGTAATTTCTATTTACCTCTCGGTATTCTATTTTAAGGATGACTTGAACTGTGGACTAGAAATGCTTATTGCATCTGCAGTGATTTAAAGTACACTCTCTTTGGTGAGGTTTGTTTTATAGATCTTATGTAAATGTAATATATATAATGTATGGGTTTAGAAGGAGCTAAGCCTTCCTCCTTTGAGCTTGGGACTTGAGATTTCTCAGCAAATGAGCCTGAGGCCTGGTCTAATCTCTTTTGTTCAATCAACAAGCATAGTTGATAGGAAGGCTAGTGACTAGTAAGACAGGCTATGTACATAGTCTGCTTTCATTACCATACGACATTTACTTTCTTTTACTGTTTTATTTGCACTTCATAAATATTATTAGTAAGAACTTAAGATTACATACCTATGAATGTTTATTTATCCAAATCTGGTATTAAGTATCTTTAATATAATAGCACATGTTCAATGATTGAATTTTTTATTTTTATTTTATATGAAAATTATTAAATGGACTAACTGGCCAAGACTTACTCTTGTACTAACCATTTCCTTAATTTCTATATTATTATTATTGTTATTATTATTATGACTAGGATATTAAGATCTTTTGTTTTATAGAAGAAGAAAATAAGATCAATTGAATAAAACTTATATAAGTTAAAATTAACTTAGCCATCCCAATGTCTTTCATCTAACTCCGCTAAAAGTAGGTGTGTAAGGTAATTTCATTTGAGAAAAGTTTGACTCATTTTACTTTTGTATTTTTATCATACACATGCTTTTTGATATGTATATTCTAATTGTCCCCAGATTTCTGCTTATATTTCTTTCCATTAGAATGAAAATTGAAATAAATTTAATGGTTATTAACATAATTTTACTATCTGTCTAATGTAAAATGCAGTCTAGCATGCATGGTGTTATGGTGAAGCCTATTGTCCTTTTGATTTATATCTCAAGAAGATTAGTCTAATTACTTGATCTGGATTTTATGTCAGGAAAATGGATACCAGCTACTTTTTCTGAGTGCCCGTGCAATTGTCCAGGCATATCTAACCCGAAACTTCTTGCTTAACCTGAAACAGGTATTCAAAAAACCAGGTTTTATGTGACCGATGACAATTTTTTTCTGATTTTAAAATTATCCTGTACTGTTGAAGTATTTGGATCAACGTATCATATATGTTAAGACTATGTTGCTTCAACTACCTTACTAGTCTTGTGGAGGAGTATCTGTCTTGATTTAATATCCACTAAAGATTTCTATTCTTAACTGCATATCCGACTACTCAATTAAGATATCATTTCAAGGTTGCCATAGTAAAAGGTGGCATTAAGGTACCATGGGATTTAAAAACGTTGTAACTGGAGGTGCTAAAAATTGCATGTCTGAAAAATTGGCATTAGAAAAAGAAGAAAACAGTAAAATCTTATCTGTGATAAAGCAGGATTTTTACACTTATCAAGATCATGACTTTTTACACCCCCTCAAACACAAAAATTAAATAACATTGTAATTAGGAAGTTGGATCATGTATTACTAGGCGTTTGGATTTTTACAGTTCTCAGAATTTAAAATTTTTGGCCATGAAAATTTCATGAAAGCACCAAAGGCTAGTATCTGTTCTGAACCAGAAAGATGTATTTCTGACCTTGCCTCATATCAAGAATTCTCGTCCCTTCTTTTCTTTTGCCATTTATGTTTTCACTTTTTACACCTGTTCATGTCTCTGTATATTAGGGAGCGGAAAGAGTCAGTAAAGATTTCCATATTATACTCTCATTCTATTATTATATTTGTTTCAATTTGTCCTGAAATGGAATTGCTTAATACTTGACAATGACGTGATCACTGTTTAAGCTGCATAAACATTGCGTGTTTTTCAGGACGGAAAGACCTTACCAAATGGACCTATTGTTATCTCACCTGATGGATTATTTCCCTCCCTTTACCGAGAAGGTGGGGTACTTCTAACCTGAGAATAGTTGTGATGGATACTGCAATGTTGTTTATGTAGTCGGTTGTTAGCTATGTTATAATGAAGATTTCATTTTCTACTAATGCACTTGTGTTTTTTGTTTGATGATTCTCTCCTTACGAAGTCATGTGTACTGCTGTGAATATCATGTAATTCTAGAGGTTTTTTGGGAAACAACCAAAATTAACTTCTCACACTGGGACATGTGTTTTGATGTAAAATCTATGATTTGGATACACATTCCAATTATATTTTACTTCTCAAAATCAAGTCTACTCAATCATAAAACAAACAAGCTCGTATTTCTTTCTTCACCCAAAACAGGGTGCATATTAACTGTTATAATAGCAAAAAAAGGACAAGGGATCTGGTGCATGAAATTATGAAAAAGAACTATTGTCTGAGTTGTTTTAAGATTCATGAACTCTGATAAATTGAAGTGACTGCATATATCTTTAGCTCGGGCTTATCTATTGAAGAATGATATAATTCTTAATCATACGCAAACTTCTTTAGCAAATTAGCATTTGTGAGGACTATTGATAGCCTGCTACTCTCATTTTTATTACTTCTTGGAGTTTAATTATGGATATAACTGATCTGAGTTGCACCATTGTACTCTGTTTAATATTATTATTATTATTATTTAGGTAACCAAAATATTATAACTACTACATTGCTTGTATGTTTATATGTGTATTATGACTTGTCCTTTTTTCCCTGGAGTGGATACTTTGTCTCTGACTTGTTATTTTTTGTGTTTACTGATGGAAGTGATACGAAGGGCACCACATGAATTCAAGATTGCTTGTTTAGAGGTAACTGCCAGAACACAAAACCATGTCACTTGATATATAACATGAGATGTTATTGGAAGACATTTCTTGTCAACAACATAATACATATGGTCTAAAAATATTGTTATGCAGGATATAAAAAAACTTTTCCCTTCTGACTATAATCCATTTTACGCTGGATTTGGCAATAGAGATACAGATGAACTTAGTTACAGAAAGATTGGCATCCCCAAGGGAAAAATATTTATTATCAACCCTAAGGTGAGCATCCTGGATTCATATTTGTGACAATTATAGTTTCTTAAGTTCTTTGTGACCAACTAAATGCCTATGAAAATAACAGGGTGAGGTAGCCATTAGTCACCGAATTGGTGCAAAGTCATATACATCATTACACACCCTTGTGAATGACATGTTTCCACCAACTTGTTTGGTCGAGCAGGTGACAAATCATCTCCTAGCTTCCAATTAGTACAATAGAATCTGAACTTCACTACCAATAAAATTGACTTTTTTAACTTCTGAAATACCGCAGGAGGACTACAACTCATGGAACTATTGGAAAACGTCATTGCCAGATGTAGATTAGTTCATTGCTGAAGATATTTAGTTCCTTTTGGCAAGGATCATTGGAATGGAAGTTAAAACATCCTAGACATGAACTGAAAAATCCTGAAATTCCTCCTAAGTGGCCCATTCATGACCATAGTTGACTGGAGAGTATCTTTCTACACTGGTTTGATGGATGGGGATGACCAGGCCTTGCTGTCCATCTTTTTGTACTGCACCTGGTATATTTTTCAATTTTCATTGGGGGTGATCAGGGAATAATGTAGATGGTTAGCAACTTCTCTAGGTTCAAATTTTGTTTTGGGTGGATGAAGTGCTCAAGTACTAAGTATTTCAGGCCATGATATGGAGCTTCAAGTCTTAAGTCTTAACCTGTTATTGGTGTTTATCCTAAGTACTGAGTTTGTATTTCATGCCATGATATGGAGCTTCAAGTCTTAACCTGGTATTGATGTTTAGCTTTAGTTAGTCTATCATGCATAAAAACATTAGAAAACCAATTGGAGTAAAGTGCTAGATCAGTTATGAAACATGAAAGCCAAGGTTATGCATTGACTTGAATTGTAGATTGTGAAAAACTTAGTTGTCCTCAATATTGTAGTCTCAGATGGACTACTCAAAGTTTTATTTCATTGTGTCTCATCATTTTTTTCAAGATAAGAGGAAGATTATATTATAATAGTATGTAACTCATTTGAAAAAGTTACTTTTGCCTTTTTTTTCTTCTTTTATAAAAATAGAGACCATTAGTTTTTGAATTTTTTAAAATTAATTGTTTTAACCAAATCGTCAAGTTAAAAATGATTCTCCATTAAAGTTGGGTCAAGAATATCTATATAAGGTAGGATTTAATTTCTATATCTATTTATATCATTGATAAGATGAATAATTATATAATTGAAGTTAATATATATTGAAATTTAAATAAGGTTAATAAAACAAATGTACTAATAATTATTTCAAGGAAAATTATTATAATCAATATTATATTAGATATAATAGTTGTCTTGTCAGATTTTATTTATTTATTTTTTATTTCGTCTCTTTACCAACTAATCTCTTAATGATATAAAGATATTGAATTATATTTCGAGTATATAGGATTCATGTACTTATAAGATTAAAATTGTTCCTTAAGTTTGTGTTTTATGTTTAACTTAATCAAAATTGTTTCTAATAAAAATACTAGTCTAAAACTAGTTTGAACAATTTTTAATTTTTTTTAATTTATTTAAAATGTCTTTTAGATAAACAAAGATGAAAATTCAAATACTTTTGTGAACTGTTATTAATTTTTTGTATATAAAGATCTAACCTAGTTCTATATTAATTTATAATATGTTACATCCTACTTTTTCCATAAATTTATTATTTCTTTAAATATCATATAATATTAAAAATATAATTTAATTACTACCAATTTAGTCAGTGTCATTAAACCTAAAATCAATGTCTTTTCAATTTAATTATTGATCCGATTTTTCAAATTTTATGAAAACATCTTCAAAGAAAATCGTTTTGAAAAAATTACATATAAATAAAACATATTAAAATAATATTTTTATTTTTATTTTTAAACAAGTCCTATAAAAATTTTGTTAGAAAATACCAAATCAATATAAATATTAAGGGGCTAAAAATGGATCCGATGTAAAAAAGAAATAAATTAATAAATAATTGACCAAAATGAAATTATTTTATATATTTTTCCCTCTAAATCGAAAGCTATTTGTGATTCAGAACCAAACCAAATGACAAATATATGTAGGTTATTATTTTTTTTTCATAGCTGAGATATGATACCTTAATATGTAACAATTTGTAAGTAGAACACTTACTTTTTTTCTATTTTTTGAGATGATTTGGATTATTTTTATTTTGTCGAAGCATAACTTAATAAAATGACAATAAATTAAAGATTATTATTTTACATATTATATGATAAATCTAGTAAATTTTTTAAAAAATGTATACTTCTATTGATTTAAAATTCATAAAATGTAATTCTAATAATTTGGTTCGAATGTGTTTTCAATAAAAGAAAAATAACATTGAACACCCCTACTTCTAGCTTTTTTTAGAGATAGGAGTTTATACTAATTTATATTCTCTTTAATAAATTTTTTTTAATAAGAACATTTCATTAACCTAGCAACTTTCTTCTAATATAATTTATTTCATATTCAAAAGTGGTATTATCAATAAATAATTATAAACCTGCTTGGTTTAATATTTTATTTATTTTAAATTTGATCATTAAATAATAAATTTCAACGAAAAAATTATCCGAGATTTGCCGAATCAATTTCTTAAATAATATATTTAAAATAAAAAATTATCTAAATAGAATATTTGTCAATTCATTTATCCAACTTATTTATTATTCGTACATAAAATTTATTATTAGAAAATAAATTATTCTAAACTATAAATATTTTGTTCTCTTATCTCATTTATTTTATTACTTTTTTCTCTCTTCATTTTTTTTTGTTATTTTTTTTCTCACACTCCTTGCTTTCTTTTTCCACTCCTCTCATTTATTTTTCTCTCATTTATCTTATTTTTATAATTAAAAATATTAAATTAAAATTTGATAAAATAAGTTTTTTATTATTTAAAAAAAATAAAAATATTTAAATTATTAAAAAATATTATAATTTAATATATTATATTTTAAAAAATATTATATTATAAAATTAAGGTATTACAAATTATTATGTTAAATTATTAAGAAAATACATATCATGTCTCCCTTTATAAGTAAAAAAATATATATAATTTTTTTAAAATCAATATTAAAATTTAAAAAATATCAATTAATTATTTAAAATTATATAACAATAAATAATTTTATTTATTATAGCAATAAATAATTTTATTTATGATAACATAAATAATTAATTTTAAATTATTTTATCATATTAAACAATTACCTATCTAATAAAAATATCAAATATTTATGAGTTAGATATATTTATTACTTAATAAGTTAATCAAAGTTATGAAGATTAGTAATCTAAAAAAAATATTTATTAAAAAGTGACTTTAAAATAAATATTTTTTTTAATAATTATAATATTATATCTCAGATTTATGATATAATATTTTTTAAAATATAATATATTAAATTATAATATTTTTAGATAATTTAAATATTTTGATTGTTTAAAAATAATAAAGAAGACATTTTATAAAATTTTAATTTAATATTTTTAATTAAAAGAATAAGATGAATGATCGAAGAGGAAGAGGAAAATTGAAGAGAAAAAAGAAGAAGAAAACAAATATCGAGAAAAAGAAAAGTAGATTAAAAATAATAATAATAGAAAAATAAATAAAAAAGAAAGCAAAATATTTATTTTATATAGGATGAATTTATTTTTTATTATTAAATTTTGTATAAATTTAATTGGGTAAATAAATTACAAAAATCCTATTTAAATAATTTTTTGTTTTAAATATATTATTTAAGAAATTAATTCAGCTTTGACATTTAAAACATTTAAAATATATTTATTAGAAATAATTAAAAAAAATACTTTAATATAAATTTTATATATAAAGTTATTTAAAATATTTATATTAAAATAATATATTTTATTTTTTAAAACCATTATCATATAATCTTAGGGTACGAAGATAATGTAAATTAATAATTTCATTACAAAAAGTACATTTGTTATTTGTTATGAATGTTATAAACTCACAATTTAACATGGTTGAAATGTTTAAGAACAAAAATACTATAATTACAAAATATAAACAAACCCAAAGACAGAGAAACAAATGGATTTAGAAAAACAGTACTTCTTCTTCCGAAATTCATGCCTCCAAAACAAAAGCTGACTTCTTCTTCCCTTCGCTTCTTCTCTTTCTTCTCTCTTCTCTCTTCGCCATTGCATCATTTCTCACACGTGCCACAATAACTATCACCCTCAACTTCCATTTTCTTTTGCACCATAAAAAAACATAGATACACACAGAAACACTTTCTTTTCCCTTTTTCATTTTCCATAACCGCACGTACCTACACACCAATACAAAGAGAAACGTTGAAAGAGAACTTATATACACATTCATATATTTTATTAAGGAAAAAGAAGAAAAAGTTGGCGAAGTCTGAAGAAGAATGTCATGGGTAAGATCGGCGGTAAACAAGGCGGTGGAAGGTGGCCCAATCCGACGTGCCGTCCGCACTTACGCCGACTCCGTCGTGCTCCATGCAAGCAACGCCGTTGCCGGCGGCGCCAGAATCATCCAAGACCGCATTGTAACTATCCCTTTTCCTGAAACTTGCAAATTTCCTTTAGCCTTGGTTTTTAATTCTGGGTTCGGGACAAAGTTTTCATCTTGGCCATGGTACCTTGCAGTGTAAGAAATATCTGGGTTGGGCCTTAAAAGGGTCATGTTTTGGAGCTTTATTGTTTCTGGGGTCTTTATTTCTTGAATAAATAATACATGCATAGCCATCTAATTACAAATGGTATTAACCTATACAATAATGGTTATCTTAAAAGTCAGAATCAAATTAAGGATGATTTTTATTGTTTATAAGTTTTCACTCATAGTGCATGCCTGTTATGCTCTTACTCAGGACAAAATTTAGATAAACACATTTGGTTTTATATGTGTTCTGTTTTGTTGGAATTGAAGTATCATTTTTGTAATCCGCACAATAAAAATTTATCTTAAAGGATTATCCAAATTATTTGAATAAAACTTCTGTTCTAATGGAAGAATAGTACAAACACCACTAAAAGTACTGTATTTAAGTTTTCTTCTTTTTCTCAAATGTGTCTCTGAAATATGAATGGTTATAATGAACAGGTGACTCGGAACGTGCAAAGTTTTAGGCACACTGTAAAAAGGTTAGAAGAAGTTTCGATTTCGTGTAGAGGGATAGAGAGAGTTCAGTTGCTAAGAAGGTGGCTGGTTGCGCTAAAAGAAGTTGAGAGACTTACTGCTACCTGCGCTGACACAAATGCAAAAGATCCAGACAACCAGTTCCTTCATGATGAATCCAATACCCAACAACCAACTTTGGTTTGTGAAACCCTTGCTGTTTTTATTATTTCATATAAGTTTTGCTTTTTCAATTTTGGCTTCACTTTGTTAAGCTAGCTCACTTCTTTGCATTTACCTCTGCATTTCACAAAAACACAATTTTTGTTACTTTTGCTTTTTTTTTTTTTTTTTTTTTTTTTATGGTTTAACTTTTAGTAATTAATGCTCATAATATATATAACTATGGACAGATTTACTATGTAGACCCTGATGCTGTGGATGAACTGAAAAATTTTCGCGATGTCTTTCTTTCCAGTCTTGCTCTTGAGGGCATAACATTGTCAATGGTGAGTTGAAGCAATGCAATTATAATTGCCAGTGTCAATTTTTTGGATTAGTATTAGTCCATTAGATTATTACTGAAGTATCCAATTTTCTCTAGAGGATTTCCATGTTCCTATGGGTTAGGCTTGATAGACAGTTTATACTTATGAATTTGCAATCAAATTAAAAGCTTCCTTGTGTTAGGAAAAATACACAGAACTTTTCCATGTAGTCAGATCTATGAAAGTGAAATAAAAACGAAATAAAGACGGAATAATTGGACACACCAATTGATAACGGAGTTCGGCAAAAATTGCCTACGTCTCCGGACTACTGCAGATATTTTACTGGGAGAAAAGAAAATACACAGGTGTTTACAAAGCACTCTCAAACACTCAACCCTCAACCCAATTACACCCAGAAGCTAGATTATTTCTTTCTGCTTCTTGCTGGCTAACTCTTGTAATGGTTCCTTTGGAATTGGATGATGGAAATGAGTGAAGTGAAAGAGCATTTTATAGCAAAAGGAATGGTTCTTGTGCATTTAAGGCTTTCCAATTTTTCTTGTCTCCAACCACTTGCCATCCAACCACTTGCCAACCAACCACTTGCCAACCAACCACTTGCCACCTTTTTTTGACTTTTCAAACACCAACAATCTCCCACTTGAGGACTGATTTCAATCTGTCCTCACACCTTGATTAATGCAGTAGTCTTCTCTGGTCTGCTACTCTTGCAAGCCAACTGAAGTTGAGCACAACTTCAGTTTGTCAATGGTCACCACCTTCGTTAGCATATCTGCTGGGTTCTTGCTTCCTACAATCTTCTTCAATGTTAACACCTCATCCTCAAGTAGAGATCTGATGAAATGATAACGAATATCAATGTGCTTGGTTCTAGAGTGAAATGCTGAATTCTTTGCTAGATGTATTGCACTCTGACTATCACTATGCAAAACACTCCCTTCTTGAGTGAATCCTAGCTCTGCTAACAGTCCTTGAAGCCATATCAATTTTTTACTGGCTTCTGTCAGTGCTACATACTCAGCCTCTGTAGTGGATAAAGCAACAATTTTTTGTATTCGCGACATCCAACTAACAGCTGTAGTACCAACCGTGAAAACATAACCGTTGGTGCTTCTTCGGTGATCAACTTCACCTCCAAAGTCTGCATCTACGTAGCCCTGTAATCTTAGATTTCTTTTTCCAAAACATAGACATTTTTTTGTTGTTCCTCGTAGATATCTTAGAATCCACTTGACGGCTTCCCAGTGAGCCTTTCCTGGATTTGCCATAAACCTGCTCACAACTCCCACTGCATGGCCAATGTCTGGCCTTGTACAGACCATTGCGTACATCAGACTTCCAATGGCTGAAGCATACGGAACCTTAGCCATAATTTCTTCTTCCTTTGTTTGAGGAGACTGATCCTTGGATAGACGAAAATGACTGGCCAAATGTGTATTGACTGGTTTGACCTTGTCCATGTTAAATCTTTGCAAAACACGGTTGATGTACTCCTCTTGAGATAGCTGCAAAACTCCTTTTTGCTTATCTCTCGTGATTTGCATTCTAAGAATCTTCTTTGCTGGTCCTAAGTCCTTCATGTCAAATTCCTTTGACAACTGCATTTTTAAATTTTTGATATCCCTCATATTTGAACCTGCTACTAACATGTCATCAACATAAAGTAGCAATATGATATAACTGGACTTATACCTCTTGAAGAAACAACAGTGATCGGCATTGCACTTCTGGAAATCTTCCTTGTGCATGAAGCTTTCAAACTTCCTGTACCACTGTCTTGGAGCTTGTTTCAGACCGTACAAGCTCTTCTTCAATTTGCACACCATATCCTTCTTTCCTTCTGAAAATCCTTCAGGTTGGTGCATGTAGATCTCCTCATCTAAGTCTCCATGGAGAAATGCAGTCTTCACATCTAATTGCTCTAGGTAGAGCTCTTCACTAGCCACAATACTTAACACTGTTCTGATAGTATTGAGCTTTACGACTGGAGCAAAGATTTCAGTGTAGTCAACTCCTTCTTTTTGCTGAAATCCTTTGACAACTAGTCGAACTTTGTATCTCTTGGAACCATCATGGTCTTCCTTCACCCGATACACCCATTTGTTGTGAAGTGCTTTCTTCCCCATGGGTAACTTGACTAGTTCCCATGTCTGATTGGAGATCAGAGACTTCATCTCTTCTTTCATGGCAAACTCCCACTTGCTAGCATCTGTGGTTTGACAAGCTTCTATATAATCTTCGGGCTCCCCTCCATCAGTCAGCAACATGTAGTCCATGTATCTCTTGTTTGGCACATGAGGTCTAAAGGACCTTCTCAATACAGGAGTTGGAGTAAGAGGTTCTGGTTGCACATCACCTTCTTCAATTGATTCCTCTGACTGAGGACTTCTCGCTATAGGATTTTCTAGGACATCTTCCACTTCTGCAAAAACGGGCCCACTCGATTCTGAATTGCTAATACCTGTTTTATGCATGTCCTTGTACAACACTCTTTCATTGAAGATTACATCTCTCGCGCGGATCATCTTTTTGTTTTCATCATCCCATATGCGGTAGCCATACTCATCTTCACCATAACCAATGAAAGTGCACTTCTTTGATTTTGGATCAAGTTTGTTTCTACCTTGATCACCGATATGGACATATGCTACACAGTCGAAAACTCTAAGATGTGAGAGTTTTACCTCTTTCTCGCTCCATACCTCTTCCGGTATTCCGTGCTCCAATGGTACCGATGGACTTCGGTTGATCAAGTAAGCCGTCGTGTTAACCGCTTCTGCCCATAACTCGCTTTGGTAAGCTTGACTGTACACACAAGCTTCTGGCTCTTTCGATCAACGTTCGGTTCATACGCTCGACTACACCATTGTGTTGAGGCGTACCAGTGCACGGTCCTCTCCATTCTCGATTCCGTGCTCATAGCAAAACTTCTTGAATCCGGTGTCTACATATTCACCACCATTGTCGGATCTCGAGCTTCTTAATCTTCAATCCTCGTTTCATTTTCTACCATAGCTTTCCAAATCTTGAAAGCTTCAAATACTTCTGACTTGTGTTTCGGAAAGTAAACCCATACCTTTCTGGAGTGATCATCGATAAACGTCACGAAGTATTGCTTCCCACCAACGGATGGGACATTCGTTGGACCCCAAACATCGAGTGGACAAGCTCAAGTCTCTCTTTCTTTGGAATTCTTCTATTTGTCCGAAAGCTAACTCTCTTCTCGCTTTCCAAGTATGCAGTCTTCACACATGTCAATTTCTACTCGATCGAAGACCTGGTAGTTTTCCTTTTGAGTGCATGATCTTCATCCCTTTCTCACTCATATGCCCAAGTCTTTGGTGCCATAGATTGGGATTTTCATTTGTTGCAACTGCAATCAAATGACATGCTCCTACAATCTTGTAAAGAGTACCACTCTTTTTGCCTCGAGCAATTGTCATCGCACCCTTTGAGATCTTCCAATCATCACTGTGGAAGATTGTTGTGTAACCTTTACTGGCTAACTGACTCACTGAGATTAAGTTCTTCGTCAGGTCGGGAATATGTCCGACATTTTTCAATTCCCATACAGCACTGTTCAACTTAATCTTTATCGTACCTTTACCTACAATCTCACACGATTGCTCATTACCAAGGTAAACTTTACCAAGATTTCTGGGAACATAATTCTCGAACAGTTGCTTTTGTGAGGTAGCATGGAATGATGCTCCAAAGTCTAACACCCAAGACTCCTCCTTGCTTTCTAAAGAGCATATCAACACATCATCTTTCCTCGAGGTAGAGGCAACGTTTGCCTCGTCCTTCGCTTCTTGATTCTTTCGTGCATTCTTGCACCGATTTTTGTAATGTCCGGTCTTCCCACAATTCCAACACTCGATTTGCTTCGAGTTTTGGGAACTACGATGATTTCCGGACTTGGATCGTTTGCCCTTTGATTTTCCGCGTCCGCTTTCTTTGGTTGAACTTCTTCCTCTTGACTCTGTATGCACATCGAAGAGGTTGATGATTCACCCGACTCCCTCCGCCGGATCTCTTCACCGAGAACCAAATTACGAATATCATCAAATTTTAACTTATTGCTTCCCGATGAGCTACTCACAACTGTGACAGTAGTATTCCAACTTTCCGGTAGAGAAGACAAAAGTATCAAAGCTCGTACTTCATCATCGAACTCGATCCCAACCGAACTCAACCGAGTTGTAACAAGTATTGAGTTCATTGATATGTCGCGCCGTTGAAGCGCCTTCGACATCCGTAGATTGAACAACCGCCTCATCAAATGAACTTTGTTTGAGGCCGATGGTTTCTCGTACATACCGGAAAGAGTATCCATAAGACCTCGCTGTCGTCTTTTCTTTTGCAATGTTAAAAGCAACATTACGGGATAACGTCAGTCGAATGGCTCCAAGGGCCTTTCTGTCGAGAAGAGTCCATTCCTCCTCTTTCATACCCTCTGGTTTCTTTCCTGTGAGTGGTTTGAACATATCCTTCTGATACAGGTAATCCTCGATCTGCATCTTCCAGAGCCCAAAGTCCGCACCATCGAACTTCTCGATTTTCACCTTTCCTTCATCTGCAGCCATCATTCCAACTCGGATCTGACTTTTCTGGATCGTTTCTGACAATTTCTGTGAACTACCGTGTTTCGGAACACGTCTGTAGATAATTTTGTAGCACCGGCAAAATTTTTACTATTCACAAAATAGTAAATTCACTATTCATATGAATAGTGTCACCACAAAAATTGCAGAGTTAACAACCAGCTCTGATACCAGTTGTTAGGAAAAATACACAGAACTTTTCCATGTAGTCAGATCTATGAAAGTGAAATAAAAACGAAATAAAGACGGAATAATTGGACACACCAATTGATAACGGAGTTCGGCCAAAATTGCCTACGTCTCCGGACTACTGCAGATATTTTACTGGGAGAAAAGAAAATACACAGGTGTTTACAAAGCACTCTCAAACACTCAACCCTCTGTTAGTATTATGGTGCTTGATTTAGTCCCACATCGATTAGGATTGTGAGATGAGGTTCTCTATTTTGTTATATAAGCAACCCTATGTAAAGTTTGAGATATACACAGAAATAAAAATTACTTCCTAGTGTAGTCGTGGACGTAGGCATACATATTTTAGCCGAACCACGTTAAAATTCTTGTGTCGTTTATTTTTCTCTCCTTCATTCTTTCTTTTATTATTGTCTTGTTCCTAACAATTGGTATCAAGAGCCAATTTTCTTAGTATGCTCTGTGGTTGCAGCTTTGTCTCGATCTTCCACATCGAAAAGATTTGGTCTTTTTTCTTGGGAATCTCGGTTAGAGAAGCAGTGGGAGCTTTCTTCGAAAGCAGTGAGAGCAATGGCATTGGAAGAAGGAAAGGTGAGGATCGAGAAGTTCGATGGCAGTGACTTCGGGTTCTGGAAGATGCAGATGGAAGATTATCTCGTATCGAAGAAGTTGTATCTACCCTTGACAGGCGAAGCCAACCGACATGGAGCAGTCGGAATGGGAGTTGTTAGATCGGCAGACGCTTGGTGTGATCCGACGACATTAGCCAAGAATGTTGCGTTCAACATCATGAACGAAAAGACAACCGTAGATTTGATGCAGGCGTTGTCAAATATGTATGAGAAGCCCTCTGCAGCCAATAAAGTGCATTTGATTCGCAGGCTAGTCAACCTCAAAATGGGTGAAGGTAACTCGGTTACTAATCATATTAGTGAATTTAATGCAATTATTGCGCAGTTGACATCAGTGCGAGATAATATTTGATGATGAGGTGAAAGCATTAATTTTATTATCATCTCTACCGGAAAGTTGGGGTGCAACTGCTATCGCAGTAAGTAATTCGCAAGCAATAACAAGTTGAAGCTTGATAACATCCGTGACTTGATCTTAAGCGAAGATGTTCGCAGAAAAATTCAGTAGAATCTTTCAGTTCTAATTCGAGTTCAAGCATTGAGTACTGAAACTAGAGGAAGAAGTCGCTGTAAAGGTCGTAATCAAGGCCGAGGCGAGATCAAAATCCGAGAGGAGATCACAAGCAAAAGTCCGAATGATATCACTTGTTGGAATTGTCGAAAAAGGGCCACTTTTCAAATCGAGTGTAGGGCTCCAAAGAAGGACAACAACAACAACAAGAAGCAAGATGATGATCAATCAGCAAATGCAGAGAATCGATGAAGTTGAAGATGCACTCGTTATGTAGTTTAGATAATTCTATTGACTCATGGATTATGGACTCGAGTGCGTCATTTCATACTACACCTTCCTTAGAACTATTATCTAACTATGTTTCGGAAAGTTTGGGAAGGTCTACCTTGCAGATGGAAAATCTCTTGATATCATAGGAAGAGGTGATATTAACATCGGAACCTCTAATGGAAACGTGTGGACTTTGAATAATGTCAGACATATTCCAACCTTAAAGAGAAACTTAATATCTATAGGGCAGTTGGATGATGAGGGACATTACACCACTTTTGGAGATGGACATTGGAAGGTAATGAAAGGTAATCTTGTTGTTGCTCGTGGAAAGAAGCAAGGATCTCTCTACATGATTGCGAGATGAGGATATGATATCGGTTGCAGAAGTTGGCAACAATTCCTCCTTATGGCATCGAGGCTTGGGCATATGAGTGAGAAAGGAATGAAGCTCATGATATCAAAAGGTAAAATACCTAACGTGAAGCATGTTGACGTTGGACCTTGCGAACATTGTATCTTTGGAAAGCGTAAAAAGGTTAGCTTCTCAAAAACAAGTAAGTCGTCTAAAGTTGAAAGACTAGAACTAGTGCATACGGATGTTTGGGGGCCAGCTTCGGTGAAATCCCTTGGAGGTTCACAATATTATGTAACCTTCATTGATGACTCTACAAGAAAGGTATGAGTTTATTTTCTTAAAAATAAATCGATGTGTTTTCCGTGTTTAAAAGGTGGAAAAAGGAGGTTGAGACTCAAACAGGTTTAAAGGTCAAATGTTTGAAGTCTAATAATGGTGGAGAATATGACAAGTAGTAAATTCAAGGAGTTTTGTTCGAGAGAATGGGATCGAATGATCAAGACAGTTCCAGGAACACCGGAACAAAACGGTGTGGCGTAAAGAATGAACAGAACCTTGAATGAGAGAGCAAGATGTATGAGAATCCAGTCAGGATTACCCAAGGTATTTTGGGCGGATGCAATAAACACAGCAGCCTATCTCATAAACAGAGGACCATCAGTTCCTTTAGACTATAAGTTACCCGAAGAAGTATGGTCTGGAAAAGAGGTAAATCTTTCACATCCGAAAGTTTTTGGTTGTGCTTCATATGTTATGTTAGACTCTAATAGTAGAGATAAATTGGACCCTAAGGCAAAACGTTGTTATTTCATTGGTTATGGATCCGACATGTTTGGCTACAGGTTTTGGGATGACCAAAACAAGAAAATTATCGAAGTAGAAATGTTACTTTTAATGAAAACATGTTCTATAGAGACAGGATTGCAGAATCCGCAAATGTAAATAAACAACTAGAGCAAGTATCATTAGAAGAAATTTCGAGAAAGTGATGTAGTCAACCGAAGGCGGAATATACAAGTAGAGCCTATGTCGAGCCTCGAGACGTAACCCGAACAAATAGTAGAGTCGCAACTCCCGAAATCTTGGTTAGAAGATCTAGCGGAACAATTGTAGCACCACAAAGGTATTCCCCTTCATTGCATTATTTGTTGTTGATCGATGTCGGTGAGCCGGAGCATTTTGTCGAGGCTATGCAGGGAGATGAATCTATTATGTGGGAGCTAGCAATGGAAGATGAGATAAAGTCCCTTCGGAAGAATAAAACATGGTCTTTAACCAAGCTACCGAAGGAAAGAAAGTTTTGCAAAACAGGTGGGTCTATAGGTTGAAAGAAGAACCGGATGGCAGCAAAAGATATAAGGCTAGACTCGTAGTGAAAGGGTTCCAACAAAGACAAGGAATTGACTTCACGGAAATTTTCTCTCCTGTTGTCAAGATGACTACCATCGAGTTATCTTGAGTATAGTAGCTGCTAGAAAATCTTCATTTGGAGCGGTTAGATGTCAAAACTGCATTCTTACATGGGGATCTTGAAGAGGAAATTTTTATGACACAGCCAAAAGGTTTTGAAGTACAAGGCGGAGAAAATCTTGTATGCAAGCTTCATAAAAGTTTGTACGGATTAAAACAAGCGCCGAGACAATGGTACAAGAAGTTTAATGAGTTTATGAGAAACTCAGGATTTCGCAGATGTGAAGAAGATCACTGTTGTTATGTGAAGAAATATGTTGATAGCTATATCATTCTTGCCTTATATGTTGACGACATGTTGATTGTTGGAGCTAATATGGCAGAAATTGACAAGTTGAAGAAACAATTGTCAGAGAGCTTTGAAATGAAGGATCTTGGTCCAGCCAAGCAAATTCTTGGTATGAGAATCTCCCGAGATAGAGATAAAGGTATTTTGAACTTATCTCAAGAAAAATATATAGAAAAATTGCTTAGCAGATTCAATGTTGGGAACTCACTTAAAGTTTTCAAAGAGGCAATCTTCTCAAACGAAGAAGAAGAAAGTCACATGTCTAAAGTGCCATATGCATCTGCAGTAGGAAGCTTGATGTATGCTATGGTTTGCACCAGACCAGACATAGCACATGCAGTGGGAGTTGTGAGCAGATTTCTATCAAATCCCGGAAAGGAGCATTGGGAAGGAGTGAAGTGGATATTCAGATATTTGAAAGGCACTTCAAAGATGCATTTGTCTTTCAAGAGAAGTAATCTCATTTTACAGGGGTTTTCTGATGCAGACTTGGGAGGTGATCTTGACGGTAGAAAGAGCACAACAGGTTATATTTTTACATTGGGTGGTACAGCTATCAGTTGGAAGTCTAAACTTCAAGGAAGGGTCTCTCTCTCAACCACTGAAGCAGAGTATGTAGCTATCTCAGAAGCAGCGAAGGAGATGATATGGTTGAAGAACCTTCTAAAAGAATTAGGAAGAGAACAAGATGGTTCTCCGTTGTTTAGTGACAGATCAAAGTGCTATTTGTCTTGCTAAAAATCCAATCCTTCATTCCAGATGTAAGCACATTGAATTGAAGTATCATTTTATCGAAACCCGATAAATGATGGAGACTTGAGTTTGTTGAAGATTCCAGGTGCGGAGAATCCCGCCGATATGTTGACCAAGATCGTTACAACAACTAAGTTGAGGCTTTGCATTGCCTCAACCGGCCTTCGAGCAAATTGATGATGAAGGCACTACACTAGGTGGTAACGTAAATCAAACTCCAAGTGGGAGAATTGTTAGTATTATGGTGCTTGATTTAGTCCCACATCGATTAGGATTGTGAGATGAGGTTCTCTATTTTGTTATATAAGCAACCCTATGTAAAATTTGAGATATACACAGAAATAAAAATTACTTCCTAGTGTAGTCGTGGACGTAGGCATACATATTTTAGCCGAACCACGTTAAAATTCTTGTGTCGTTTATTTTTCTCTCCTTCATTCTTTCTTTTATTATTGTCTTGTTCCTAACACCCTCAACCCAATTACACCCAGAAGCTAGATTATTTCTTTCTGCTTCTTGCTGGCTAACTCTTGTAATGGTTCCTTTGGAATTGGATGATGGAAATGAGTGAAGTGAAAGAGCATTTTATAGCAAAAGGAATGATTCTTGTGCATTTAAGGCTTTCCAATTTTTCTTGTCTCCAACCACTTGCCATCCAACCACTTGCCAACCAACCACTTGCCACCTTTTTTTGACTTTTCAAACACCAACACCTTGTACTTCCCAAATGAAAATAAAAATGTTATTACTTAGTTTTAATTGAATGCTATTGAAGAAGAGATTCCTGATATATCTTAATCTTCAAACTACTAGCTTTTTATTGTGAAATTTAGAAGTTATTGTGTGGTGATTTGTGATACAATTCTATACAAATTGTCTATTTTCAGTGATATTCTATATACAGAGGCTGAGCTTTATATTTGCTGATTTATGGAACATAACCGCAGGTTACCTCTTTTGTGTGACTCAGATTCTTGATGCACCAAATGAGGAAGAAGTTTCACTACTTTCAGAGATATATGGGTAATTTTGTCTTTGTGTCAATAATTTCTGCCAAATATTGGTTGAACAAAGTTGCTGGTTGGCATAGTATAAATGACCTGCTTAAAAAACTGCTTCTGTTTTTGGTATGGTTATACTGTACAGGCTCTGTATTAAAGGAGGAAAGGAAGAACATAATGCATTGTTATCTAGTGTACAGGATTTGGCGAAAGCATTTTCTGGTTACGAAGACGAAGTTCTGGTAAGAATTGTCATTTTCTTGTAGATTCATTTGTTTATGGTTGATACATACCTACAAATTTAATGTTGCGACTTTTGAAGGATGATCACTCATTATCATTGATGCATCATATCAAATGTGACTAGAAAAGCTTTGTTTGGTTATATCTTGATCATGATATCTACTAATTAATGTGAAGCCCAGAATTATTGAGATGTATTGGAATTATGGAGTTTTAGGTACAGATGGAGGAAGAGTGAGAAGGGAATAAACACTATTGGTATTAATAGATGTATACTAATTATAATCCTAGCTAATTAGTGAAATCAAACATGATAAGATAAGGAAATGTGGTCACTAATCCTAAGCGATAATGAGGAAATAGGGAAAGTAATCTAAGAAGATAGCCTACAATATGACATTTTCACATATTCTAGCTACATGCCCTGATTTATGTCCTGCCACTTCATGATTGTAATTGATTTGTTGCCACATGTCAACTATTCTAAGACACAAGACTTTCGATAGAATGTTGCACTTTCTTTCCTTTTCAAGATTCGTATATCTATTTATTAATAAACGTGGCCTAACATTTAATAATAAAGGCATAGATATTGTTAATTTTGTAGCCTGAAGTTGCCTTCCAATTTATCTTCATTGCTTGCATTCTGTGTTCTAGCCATAACCTCTGACTTTGTAAAAGTATTGAACTTTAACACATTAGAAGAATTCTACTGGATTTATATCCACTTATTTGGTACCTACATACCTTTGTTTGTCTACCTTCTTTTTTTTTCTTTTTTTTTTTTTTAACAGGCAAAGCGAGAAGAGTTGCTTCAATATGTACAAAGTGCAATTTCAGGGCTGAAAGTAAATGCTGATCTTGTGAGGTTGTTGCTGAGCATATCTTTCTTGATGCTTGTTTGACCTTTAGGTTTTGTTGTATGTGTTAGTCGATGTATTATGTGAATTTTGCTCATGAATGGGTTAGGGCATACCAATACTTACAACCATTGATAACCTTTGCATGTCGGATCATTGAAAGCATTTTTGTATAAATATTTGTTTTATTCATGTGATCAATTGGAACATCACTTATTATTTTTAATATACTAATAATAGAGTTTACTGTGATTTAAATACTTATCAACTTGTCCGAGACACAACACTGTTTACTTAGGCAGAAATAACACATTTAAGGCTTCTTTTATTTACATAATTATTATTTGTTTGCCTTTATGTGCTTACTGGGTCATAAACAATAACCAATGCTCCTTGAATATATTTTGGTGTTTAATATTTAATCAAGCATTCACAGGAATTCTAAAATCAAGAATAAATGATTAGATTCTGAAACTTTCAACCAATGCTGTGTTTTTTGAAAGATTTCCCCTGCTCCATAGAAGCTGCATAATTTTCTTCATCTGTAATGCTTAGCACCATATTTACGACTAAAGTATTATTAATCTTTTCTGCTCTTATATGTGATACATTCTCCTTTCTCAGAATAGAAGTCGAAGCATGCAATCTGAAGGAAAATATTGAGAATATGAAGACAGTCAACCAAGATGAAAATTTTGTTAATTCACCTAAAGAGACAACTGATGTAGCAAAAGAGGTGAGCTTGAATTTCTTATACACCTCTGGGGTACAATGATGCAGCTGCACTTGCACACACTCTTATTGTTGTCATGTATATGGTGCGATCTTGTGATGTAGGTACATGAAGATATTTTATATTATCATGTTTCTAGGTTGAGTTATCATAAACTTCAAAGATTTCCTATTAAATTAATAATATTTTGGTTTCACCAAAGATTATCTTAAATGTTTTTTTTTTTTTCTTAATAACTAGGATAAAAGTTTCTATTTCTGATATTTGTGGTTTGTATCTCAATGTGAATCTAGCTTTCCACTTAATTTTTCACCATCTCATTAACATGTTAACTTCTTTGCTTGTCCTCTTGTTACTATCAGTGGAATGTGTATTCAAACATTGCGCTAAGTTCTTACTTTAGGAAGGCAGTGAGTACATGTCTGTTTAACCTTCAAATAAAAAAGTATTAGTCTGTGTGTGTCCAAATGCACATCTAACAGGATGGTCTTGTTCAACTTTGATTTTAATGTGCAGGTTCCATGCATCCTTTTATTTACTGAAAAATACCTTGTTATAATAAGTTTCTAATATATTAGAGAGAAGCATTTTTCACATGCAAGTACTCAAATAGTTGTTAGAATATTACTAAATCCCTAATCAATTTCTGGTGGACTTTATTTTTCTTTGAAAAGAAAATTAGAAGTGAGAAAAGATATATTATTTTATTTGATGTTGAGTATTGATTGAAATGTTGAGCTATCGAGGAATGCTAAAAACTGCAAGTGCTATTCTATAGAATGGAATTAAAGTATTTAACAGAATAACAATGTCTATAGTGCTCCTTTTTACAAGCTCATTCTACATGTTTGCTTATGTTATGTGATGCTATGGCATAGTTAAGGGGTAAATGGCTATATAAACAAAACTAGTTCAATAGGTTCAATGATTTCTAGTTGCTGTTTAATAGCATGGATGTTTTTTTACCCTTAATTTCCCTTTCAGTCCCTTTAGTTTGAACTATGCATGACCTTAATATACTGTTTATGAGGATATTTTATGCAACTTCTAATAGATTCAAGATTGTGCATTTCTTTGTGTATTTGTACATTAGTGGCAATTGAACATTTTAGTTTGATTTCAGGCTTTTGATGAAGCTATGGTAAAAATTATTCAAATGTGCTCTAAGTTGGAGGAGCTCTTACTGAAAAAGAAAGACTTTAGCTATGGTGATTCTCCACAACTTCATGCTGAAAAGGTCTTGCACAGTGATTTTCTGTAGTTTTTGTTTAGTTCATCTCTTTTACTCCTGGTGCATCATATCTCTCCTAGTTATCGTTTCTTCGAGCTTCATTGAAAAGAATGTATAAAACATTCAAAATTGATATTGTATTATGCAAAACTGTTCATTTATTCATTAAACAAGGGGTTTTGAGGTCCAATAGCAGTTGGTTGCAGTAATAAAG
This sequence comes from Sphenostylis stenocarpa, assembly GCA_963425845.1. NCBI lineage: Eukaryota > Viridiplantae > Streptophyta > Magnoliopsida > Fabales > Fabaceae > Sphenostylis > Sphenostylis stenocarpa. The sequence goes on along the minus strand of OY731404.1, from coordinate 7,861,367 downwards.
AGTTTTGACCCTAATCAAACTTCTACATGTTAGCAGTCTTAATCTTGAAATCATGCTTAACCTAACCACTTGGGATTAATCTAACACCGAAGTCTGTGAGATACCTAAAGACTGAAAAAAAAAAAAGAACTCACCAGAGGCACATTGCATTAATGCATTGCTTTTTAATTTCCACATCCAGTCTTATTTATGGTTGAGGTTATTTGTTAACATATGTACACATGTCAATTCTTCTGTGTCAGGCTTGTCTAAGACCTATTACTTTAATTTAGGAATGCTCAGAATACATAATCTTAACTTTATCAATTCTTTTCCATAAGCTGAGAATTGTAAGATCATAATATTATAGGTATTAGGAAACTATCGATGGTATTCTAGAGTTTATGTTGGGTAGTTAAGTTAGCTGAAATATATCTAGAGTTTATTTGCACATCATGAAACTATACCTAAGCAAAGTGAAAAGGCATAGTCATATGTACTTTTCATATCATTCATACATCATGTCCAATCACTATCACAAAAGCCAATTACTTCAATTTTGTTGTTATATTTTATTCCATAAGTTAAAGCGTATCTTACATTTGATTCTTCAAGCTTTGTTCTCTTTTGTTTAGGAGATTAAGTATAATAAACACATCAAAAAAACTTGAGATGGTTTACTGAAGGTTTTCTTTCACTTCATACTTCAAATGGTGTATATTTCAAACGGCTGTTGTTGGACATTTATTCAACAAGTAGACTGTTGTATCAACACATTTTTTTGCTCTTGATTTGTCTCTTAACAAGCAAATAAACTAGTTTCCTTCATCATTTTCTACTTCAGCAAGTGAATTGTGTTGTTGATTGGTAAAGTGACAATCTTTTTTAACATTCCCAAACTTTTTGCAATTATACTATAGTGGTTTTGCTTTTATTCCAATAATTTTTTTCATGATCATTCTTTTTATAGATTCCATATCATTTGTTTGATCACTCATTATTTTCTCTTCCAGCATAATAGTCTCTTCCTCTTCCTTTGCATTTTCCAAATTGGCCACCTCTTGTTGAAGAGTATCGAATGCCCCCTTTTTTGTTTTTGCCCCATGATCCTTAGAAATATAGCTAATGAGACTCCTATTTGAATTACCCCAAGAACTTTAGCATTTGTGTGTGTGTTTTTTCAATGCTGCTTGTTATGAAACTGTTGTGACTTGATCTTCATATTTTGTTTGTATGAACTTTGAGATATTAAAAAATGTATACAAACTTTATATTTTTATAACTCAGAAATCATAATTTTTTCCTTCAGATAAATCATCTTGGACATTGCTATAAATTATTCTGCTAATTGTTAAAGTGTTTATGATGATTTTTATATTATTGAGTCTCAATGGCTCATATCAACAAGTAGAGAATGTATCCTTATTTAGTCCATACAATATGGAAATGAAATAAATAACACCCAGTAAGTACTTTGGGAGTGCTCATTCTCTCCCACAATAATTTCCTTAATTCTATAATAATTCAACAAATTCACATGAGTTACTCCCTACTCTTTTGCCAAAGTGGCATGTAATTATATCTTGGTTATAATTGAGTGCATTAGCATTATACTCACCTTCTTCCCTTATAGATAAATTTTATTATGAATTTCTTAATATGGGCCATAGTAGAAGTTTTCTGCATTATGTATTGTATTGTTTATTATTAATACTCAACAAATACTACAAGTAAGCACATTCTTTCCATCACCACAAAAGTGATGCTCAGTTGCATGCATTTGGTGTTACACTTTTTTTTGTTGATGTATGCTTGAATCACTTGCAGGTTGACAAATTGAAAGTTTTAGCAGAGTCTCTTGCAAATTCTACCACAAAAGCTGAGACTCGCATCTTCGAAAACAGGTCCCAAAAATAGTTTGTTTGAGTTTATGATAAAAAAATTGGTTTCTTTCTTGTATGTTTTGTACTTGCATGCACACTTGTACCTTTGTTAAGTATCACGCGGAGGTACTGAAATCTGAAATTAGTTTCAACTCTTTTTCATGCATATGGCTTTTGTGACCTTAGTTTATTTTATTTCTCTTAAATTTTGTTTGGTACTTTGTTCTCAACCAGATCTCAAAAAGAAGAAGCAATTCATTTTCGGGCAATTAAATATGACGAGGTTAGCCTAATTGAGAAGGTACATTCTCCTCAATAGCAAGCCATAGTTTTATTTTATTGTAGATGTAGAATTTGTTTGGCCAAACGTCTTCATAAAGCTTTTAGGAGAAGCAAATAAGAAGAAAAAATGAAATAAGCTTCATCGTAAGCTAAAATTAGCTTATGCATGCGTTAAATTCGTCTTTTAAAGAAACTAATATGAGATAATTTCTACAATTAGTGTATATATAAACTAATTTTAACTTATAGGAAAGATCATTAATTTTCCTTTTTATTTTTCTCTCCAAGAAGTGTTTATGGAGAAGTTTACCTAAATAAACTTAGTTAAAACCATATGAAAATTCTCACTATTAGAACTTATCAACTCATCTAAATAGTATTGAATGGTTATAATAGATTCCTTCTTTTGGCAATGGGAGTTGGTTAACTGTTAAGTTTTAACAACAGTACCAGATAAATCTTGAATTCAATCTTAATATTGAACAATGTTGATGAAGAAAATATTCTTGAATTCAATTTATGTTGGTATTCATTCATTCAGAGGTTATACGTAGGTGTCATTGTAAATCTTATACGGACTAGTGACATGCACTCCTCTTCCATTATGGTTTTATAACCAACATACTGCAAAGGAAATCTTTTTTTTTGGGAGGGATGGGGAAGGTTAGGGTGTTAATTCTCACATCTTTAGTTTCTTCTCTATGTATGTGATCTTACAAATATGTAATGCTTTAGATTTAAAGTTGAAAGGAAGAGTAAGAGCTTGATAAAAGCCTTGATAGAATCACACTACAAACGCTAACTTTTTGAGGTATGGTTCTCTCAAGGCTCTCTTATCAATTAATATCAAAGTCATCCACCATGTCTCCATATGTAAACGAGCTAAAGCAATTGATGATGCCAACATTGTAGTGTTCACCGGAAACTTATCAAATATAGCTCACTTAGGTGATGGGGCTTTGAAGCATAATGAGATGTTAAGGGTCCAACTATAAGGAATTTTCAACTTAAGTCCTAAATTGGTATGAAGTTCTTGTGCTGGGTTTATAAGGTCTTGGGTTCTCAAATTACAATTGCTATCTTGTGTGTTGTAGTTCTTTCAATGTTCCATTCAAAATTTATCACATTAAGGTGGAAGTGGATAGTTAAAACTATGTTAATGTGTCATTATTACACTTTAGGTGTGTTTAATATATATATATATATATATATATATATATATATATATATATATATATATCCAAAGTAAATACCAATAGAATAATTACAAGCTCCGATGGTAGCAATGGAATAAGGTTGGACTCAACTATAGTTAAAATTGCGGGAAAAATCATGGAATAACGCGATGTCAAAATTTTGAACCTTACATTCGTTGAAGTGTCCACACATTAGCGAAATAGAGCAGGATTGGTGGGATCGATGTTGAAGACCAGGAAAACATTGAATTAGCATTCCAAGTCACATTTTAGGTCACCAAGTTTTTGGTCATCTTTCATTTGGTTCAAGCCCAAGAAGAAAAAGTTATGAAGTGGGATTCCCTCTTTTTCACATACACGTAAGTGACCAATGGTCTTAAATTTTTAGGACTGAATCATGTCCATGATCTGAATTTATTATTTTTATTTGTTGTTGCTTTCCTAGTTTTAAGGAGTCAGTTTTAAGTGCTTTGTATCCTTATTTTTATGGCTTATTCCTAGAATCATGTTGTTAGTGGGTAGTTATTTTTTCAGTTTATAAATTGTAATTTTTATGTTTTAAAAAATGAATAAATATTGTCTTTATCCTTTAATATATCTACGTCCTATCTCTCTGTTAAGCACATTCTACTTTTCATTTCTTAAAAATTCCAACAAGTAGTATCAGAGTCCTTTTCTTACATGACCTTTAGAATGGATTCTGAAACAAGTTTTTCCCAAGCAGCTCTTTCAGTTTTTAATGGGGAAAACTATGATCTTTGGGCTGTCAAAATGGAGGCTTACCTAGAGGCTTTGGATCTTTGAGAAGCTATAGAAGAGAATTATGAAGTCCTTCCGCTACCAAACAATCCCACCATGACCCAAATCAAGAATCATAAAGAGAGAAAAACTTGAAAGGAGAAGGCTTTTTGTTGGTGTCTCTACAACCATCTTTACTAGGATCATGACTCTCAAATCCGCAAAAGCAATTTGGGATTATCTAAAAACAAAATATGTTGAGATGAAAGAATTCGAAGCATGCAGGTATTTAATTTAATGAGGGAATTTGAGCTTCAAATGATGAAACATTCTGACACAATCAAGGAATACTCAGACAAATTGTTAGCTATTGTCAACAAGATAAAGTTGCTAGGCAGTGATTTTACAGATTCCAGAATTATTGATAAAATTCTGGCAATGAGGCCAAAGAGGTATGAAACATCTATTGTTTCATTGGAGAACACAAATGATTTGTCTAAAATCACTTTTGTAAAAGTCATACATGCCTTTCAAACCAAGAGCAGTGAAGATTAATGAAGGAAGATCATGACGTTGAAGGTGCTTTTCTAGTCAAGAGCCAACAAGCAAAAAACTACTAGAATCATTTAGTGTGAATAAATAAAAGGGTGAAAAGAAACGTTACCCACCTTGTCAACATTGTGGCAACATTGTGGCAAAATGGGTCATCCTCCATTCAGATGTTGGAAGAGACCTGATTCTAAACGCATCAAGTGCAATCAAATGGGACATGAAGCAGTTATATGCATGAGCTAAAATAAGCAGCAAGAGAGGAAGAAGCTAAGATTGTTGAACAGGAGGAGGAGGATCAACTATTTGTGGCCACATATTTTGCAAGTAGCAAAGAGAGTGAGAGTTGGTTGATTGACAATAGTTGCACAAATCAAATGACTAATGGCAAAGAGTTTTTCAAAGATTTAAAGCCAACCAATATCACCAAAGTTCGGATAGGGAATGATGATTATATTTCAATCAAAGGAAGGGGACTGTTGCAATAACACGCTTCTGAGGTACAAAGTTCATTTCTGATGTCCTTTTTGTACCCGAAATTCAACAAAATTTGTTGAGTGTTGGCCAATTGATTGAAAGAGGTTTCTAAGTTACTTTTGAAGGCAATTTTTGCTTGATTAGAGATGCAACTAGTCAGAATATTTTTAAAGTAAAAATGAAAGGGAAAAGTTTTGCTCTAAATCTATTAGAGGAGGAGCAAGCTACTTTTCCAATCAAGGAAAACATCGCAGAAGTTTGACATAAGAGGCTTGGGAATTATCACCACCAAGGGCCACTAGTGGGCTCAAGAAGGATGTACCAATGTTAAGGGACTCATTTGAGGGGGAGATTGTTGGGAAATCCAAGTGTGATTCTATGTAACCAGTCATTTAAGAGTGATTCTTGAATCGAAATTTTCCTCACGATGAGTTAGGAAAGCATGTCCCGTTATAACAAGCAGTAATACATGTAAAGGGCCACTAGTGGGCTCAAGAATGATGTACTAATGTTAAGGGACTCATTTGAGGGGGAGATTGTTGGGAAATCCAAGTGTGATTCTAAGTCACCCATATTGAGTAAGAATAAGAAAGTAGAGCAACATATAATAAAGAAAAACTCATAACCTAATGCCTTAAGGTTTTTGGTCAAAAGTGATGTTGATCTCTTATGTGAGTTGGACTCATGTCTTATTGGTGTTATCTCTTCTCGGTGAATCTCCCCTTCAAAAGACCTATCAAGCTCAATAGTAGAGACCCAAATGTCATAGTTACTTTCATGTAACTTGCCAATGGAGAGTAGACTTTGACATTATGACTAAAATAATCAAACCTAATATCACTAGAAGAAGTCATGGACCCATGGAAGAGAGAACACAACATGAGAGAAAAAAAAAAGTTCCCAATAAAGGAGTGAAACGGAAAACACACTTCCTAACAAAACTAAGACATATTTAGTTAGTTGTTCAATTAATGAACAATTTTTCCATTTTTGGACAATTTTTAGTTGTATGCTTGAATGATGATGTCTCCAAACAAATAAATAGTTTATTTGAAAGAATTCATTTACTCCTTAAGCATACTTATTTTTGAATATGTATACAATGGGCATTTTGCAGGAATTAGCTGGGGAGATTGAAGAACTTGAGAAGCAAAAAGACGACCTTGAAGACAAACTGAGAAAGGTCTTTCTTTCTTCAGACTCCCTTTGAGTACTTGACTTATGGTGCACAAGAACATTTAATGGAACTCAGGAATTACTTTATTTTATTTTGTGGCATTAAATGATAACCACCATATCAAGTTTACTGTGTATGTGTATGCATGATTGCATTGATCAGCCATCAATGCCCTCCTACCTTCAGTAGTCAATCATCTTCATGGATCTGTTTGTGTCATCCTTTGCTGGCCTTACATAAGCCTAAAATGTTATTGCAGGTGAACAACCTGTTAACATCTGCACGTATACGCCTTCACAATGCAAAAGAAGAAAGAGAGCAATTTGATGAAGCAAATAATGAAATTTTGGCACTTCTAAGAACAAAGGTACAAAAGTTTATTTCGTGCCCTAATCTCACATCTTCATGAAAAAATGAATTTTCTCATTTAGAGGGCTATACTAAAATTAAGGCTAACTTCGTCTGGAGTCCTTAATCTTATTTTTTATTTTTTGTTTAATCTTTTATCTTTTTCTTTAAAGAACATTCTTTTATCTTTTAAAAAGTTCAGTTTAATCTTGTAAGTTTTAAACATTATTTAAGATGTATGATTGTCAATTCATAATTAACATAGCTAACAACAGTAAAATATTAATGGTTAAAAACTGCAACAAAACAATAATTTTTGTGGAATTTACATATAAGGATTTGAACTGCCACTACTGAAACTGATAAGAACAGAAAATAACTAGAAAAGATTGAAAAAAATGAATAGAATCTATAAAGATAATTTTGAAATATTTTTATAATACAGGTTTTCAAGAGTCTGTCTCTCCAAAATACAATTATTTCCTAATTTCCTTTTTGTGTCTTTCCTAATCTGGATTACTTCTATTTATATTGCTTCTAACAACCGTTCCCAATTGATACAACTTTTCCTAATGGTTATATCTCTATTCCAAGGGATATGTCCCTTGATTTGCATCCCTTGACTTTATACCCCTTGGATGGGTTGTAACTGGGTGTTTATTTTGGTGATAGGTGGCTTATTCTTATCATAAACTAGTTCATCTCTCCCCTTCCTTGCCATGAGACACTTTCTGGACCCATAAGATAGCAATTATAGATCATAGACCACCTTGTTAATTATCAGTACTAACTTAAATACATAGACCTTCGATTCTGCATCCTTTTTCATCACATAACTTCCCTAACAAATACAAAAATGGTCCTTGCATGCTTTTACAATAGTACACAATTTATAATTTTTTTTTTGTATTATAAATGATATCATATTTACTAGAGATATAATCAAATATGAGTGGAGTGCAAAACTTAGCTTCTAAGTCGGTTTAGTAGAGTTGAGTTAAGTCAAGATTCACTTTCTAATATGGTATCAGAGTGTATTCTAGTGAGGTTTGTTGGCTCTATTGTGTCACCCACTATCAAGTCATTATAGGATTACCCAAATTAAACTCCTTCAATGATCTTTTATTTTTTATTTTAACACCATTGTGAACACAGTCTAAGCTCCAAAAGAAGGAAGGCTTTGAAACAAAACACTGAAAGAAAACAACTAATTAATGTTTAAAAATAGAAGAAAATAATTGTTCACAAACATGGTCTTGAGGTACAAGTAGTATTAACAATTCCCGTTTGGTCCATCTTCTCTTTATAACCATCTTCATAACTTTGTTTGTGATATAAATAAAGTAATCGTTTCTAGAAATGGTGCGGTTTAAGTGGTACGTAGGAAAGAGGTTTTACCATAGTATATAATTGGGTTTTGGATTTTGTAAAAAAATTGTAATTGTGATTTAATAGTCTTATCTCTCTCAATGCTATTTTGATAACCTACTGTTAGGTTCCTTCTATTCCTTCTATTCTTTCGTCGTCTTTTTCTTCCTTCTCGCTTTTCTTTTATCAGTTGGTATCAGTCGGTCCTTCCTGGGAAACTCACATGGTAGACGCTACCCGTTCGATTCAGCCAATAAAAGACATGGATGACACGTATTGATTTTCCCAGATTCAACGACGAAAACGTGAATCAATGTATACATCAGTGTGAAAATTACTTTCTCATTGATAATACCCTAGAAGATTTCAAGATGAAGTTAGCAATTGTACATTTGGAAGGCAAAGTATTGCAGTGGCATACTGCTTTGGCAAAATCTTGTTTGGATTCTTTTACATTTTCTTGGACTGAATTCAAGAAACGCTTATGTGATCGGTTTGGCGATGTGTGTGACGATCCTATGGTAGAGTTGATGCGTTTACGGCAAAAGAAATCGGTGGATGACTATCATGAAGAATTTGATTCAATTATTACCAGATTGAATCAATCGGAGGAATATGTACCAAGTTGTTTTTTGGGTGGACTAAAGAAAGAAATCCAAATGATGGTAAGGATGTTCCAACCTAGATCTGTACAACGTCCCTTTACATTGGCACGAATATATGAATCGACTAATTCAAAACGCTTCTGCAAGGTTTCAAAGGGGAGTTTTGGGTCCTGTGCCATCACCTATAAGAGTCACGGCGACAATGTCTACTGCAATCTCGAAAAGCTAAGCTATGTTATTTTTGTGATGAGCCTTATTCCCAAAACATGGTTTGGCCCACAAGAAATTACAAATTCATGTAATAGAGGCGAAGGATGAGGTGGATACTAGTGAGGTGTCTACGGATGATGGAGAACTCAATTACTTGCTCAAGAACTACAAATTTCAATCAATGCGTTGACAGGAGTAGCAAGATTTAGAACTATGAGGATTACGGGTTACTACCAAAAGAAACCCTTACACATTTTGATCGACACTGACAACACTCACAATTTTCTGGACACTCAAGTAGCAGCAAAATATGGTGTGCAGTAAAAAATATTAATCCCTTTAATGTGGTTGTAGCAGATGGCAACAAAATCAAGATTTCTATCTCTGGGATGTTGTGATCTGGTGCTGGGAATTGAATGACTCATTAAATTGGGTGATATTTTGTGGAACTTTGACAAACTCACAATGGAGTTTCAAGTGTATGGAAGACGACAGATGCTAATAGGATTCATTAATACTAAGGTTAAAATTGCAACCAAACAGCAGTTGTGCAAGGGTTTTGCAGAAGGGGTGCATTTGTCTATGATGCATCTTGGTGCTTCCAAGGACGATTTATTGTGTTCATTGACTACACATACGAATCAGGTAACTTTTTCGGTGGGAGTTGAAAATTTGTTGCAAGAATTTGCGGATGTATTTCGAGAACCACAATAGTTGCCACCCTTTAGACCAAGACATATCATAGTATTCCTCTCATGCAAGGAGTTAATCTGGTTAACAAAAGACCTTATAGGTATGCTAAGAATAAGAAGGATATTATTGATAAACTCATATAAGAATACTTGTAATATGGTATTATTCGGGACAGCTGCAACCCTTATGCCAGTCCAGTCGTTCTTGTAGGGAAGAAGGATGGGTCATGGAGACTGTGTGGACTATCGAGAATTGAATAAAGGAACGGTAAAAAATAAATATCTCACTCCTTTAGTAGACAATTTGTTGGTTGAATTGGCAAGATCTACTATTTTTTCAAAGGTTGACCTGCGTGCGGGGTATAATCAAGTTAGGATGAACCTGAATGATGAGTGGAAAATAGCTTTTTGAACCCATGCGGGGCACTATGAATATTTGATGATGCCTTTTGGTCTCACTAATGCGCCGTCTACATTTCAGGGCTTAATGAACACTATTTTTCACAAGTTTTTGAGGAAGTTTTTATTGGTATTTTTTGATGACATATTGATATATAGCAGGAATTTGACAGACCATTTACAACATTTTAAGGAGGTGTTGTTAACTCTCAGATTAAACACTCTATTTGCTAAAAGAACTAAATGATATTTTGGGTGCAACAAGTGGAGTATTTGGGCCATATTATTAATAAAGAATGAGTGTCTACAGACCCGGCTAAGGTGGCAGCAATGGTGGAATGACCTTTATCACAAACTCTTAAACATTTGCGAGGGTTTTTGGGCCTAACAGGTTATTACAAAAGATTTGTTCGTGTTATGGGATAATAGCTAAATCCTTGACAAAGATGTTGAAAAAAGACAAATTTATTTGGATAGACAAAGCCAAAGAAACCTTTGAAGCACTAAAAAAGTCGATGAGCAGCACACCAATTTTTGCACTGCCTGATTTCTCAAAGGTGTTCTTGGTTGAAGTGGATACTTCAAGGGTGGTTTTAATGTAGGACAATCATCTTATTGCCTATATTAGCCGAACTTTTAATTAACAACAGCAGGCCTATTCAACATATGAAAAGAAATTGTTAGGAGTAGTTTTTGCAGTACAAAAGTGACGGCACTATTTACTGAATAGGCATTTTATAATCAAAACAGATCATTATAGCTTAAAATATATTCTAGACCAACGGTGGACTACAAATTTTGAGTAGAAATGGTTGGTGAAATTGATGGAATTTGATTTCTCTATAGAATACAAGAAAGAAGTGGACAATGTAGTAGCTGATGTTCTCTCAAGAATGGAAATAGTTGAATGCAAGGGAATTATTACACTTCAATTACAATCTGAGTTGATGAATCAAATATAACGATCATGGCTTACAAACATAAATTTGTAGAAGGTGATAAAAGAGCTACATGGAAATACTAATTCACACAAACATTATACATGGAGAAACAATAAGCTGCAGAGGAAGGGTAAATTGGTTGTGGGAAACAATATGATGTTAAGAAAAAAAGTTTTACAGTGGCTACATTAATCGACTGAAGGGGGTCATTCAAGAATTAATGCTACTCTGAAAAGGGTAAAGCCAGTGGTTTATTGGAAGGGATTAAATAGTGATATTAAGCATTTCATCCAAAGTTGTTTTATTTGTCAGCAGAATAAGTATAGCATTGTTGCTAGTCCTGGGCTACTACAACCTCTGCCCATTCCCCAAACTATTTGGCAGTATATCACCATGGACTTCATTGAAGGACTACCGAATTCAGAAGGCAAACATGTGATTATGGTAGTGGTGGATAGGCTTAGTAAAGTAGCTCATTTTATGGCCCTAACTTTCAACTTACATGTGTTCAACTTACATGAATTTCTTGAAACTATAACTAATGACAGGGATTCAGTCTTTGTTAGCCAATTTTGGCAGGAATTTATGGCAGTACATGGGGTGCAAGTCCAGCTGTCCACAAGTTATCACCCTCAAACAGACAGGCAAACGGAGGTTGTAAATAGGTATTTGGAAACCTACCTGAGATGTATGAGTAATGATTCACCCCACAAATGGGTGAAGTGGCTTTCCTTAGCGGAATGGTGGTATAACACAACATTACACACGGCTATTAAGGCTACACCTTATGAAATTGTTTACGGTCAAGTTCCTCCTATTCACCTACCCTATCTACTTGGAGAATCTAGTGTAGAATTGGCGGACAAAAGTCTCACTAAAAGAAAAAAGATGCTGAAGGTAATTAAATTTCATTTAAAGAGAGCAAATGAAATTGGGGACCTGGTTTACGTGAAGCTACATGTCAATAGACAAATTTCAATAATATCCAGACCTAATGCCAAATTAAGTCCCAAATACTATCGACCCTACAAGATTTTGGACAGGATAGGAGAGATAGCTTATAAGCTAGAACTTGCTGTGAATTCAAAGATCCACAATGTATTTCATATATCACAATTGAAGAAGCATGTGGGGGAGGCAATAATTTCTACGGAATTGCCTTATCAAGGAAGGCTGCAACAGAAGGAACCAAAAGCTATTTTAGACAGAATGATAGTGAAGAGGGATGACAGTCACCAAAGTTCTTGTAAAATGGAAACACCAGCTGCCAGAAGACGCGACATGGAAATTTTTTTATGATTTAGGACAAGGATTCTTTCTAGGGCAGGGTATTGATATAAAGAAAGTAACCGCTTCTAGAAACGGTGCGGTTTAAGCGGTGTGTTGGAAAGAGTTTTACCATAGTATATAATTGGGTTTTAGCTTTTGTAAAAAAATTGTAATTGTTATTCAATAGTCTTATCTTTCTCCATGCTATTATGAGAACCCACTGTTGGGTTCCTTCTATTCTTTCATCTTCTCTTTTTTCCTTCTAGCTTTTCTTTTATCAGTTTGACCCTACAATTCCTGTTGAGCAGCAAAGAGGTCTTACGAGATCAATGGTGAATGGGAGGAATCTGACAATATTGAGGTTGAGGATGGGCAAATGCAACACTAGAAAGTATCAGGTGGTTAGAAAGGAGAAAGGTCATTCCAGATGAAGACAATGATTTGGTATCATGTAGTAGTGGTTAATATTATTGACCGGTAATCTCTTAATATTATTGTGATGGATTTTGACCGGTAATCTCTTAATATTATTGTGATGGATGAAGACAATGATTTAGTATCATGGGGAAATGCAACACTAGAAAGTTTTGTGATGGATTTTGACCGGTAATCTCTTAATATTATTGACACTTCTAATTATAAACTGATTGAAGGAGTACTTTGTCTTGTCGTGAGTTTCCTTCAATTCATTGGATGAGACTGTCATTATTCTTATGAGTCTATTTTAAATCATTTTTAACTTATCAAAACTAAAATTTTAAAAGATACAAGGGATCAAATTTAATATAAAAAAAATAAAAAAAGATGAAAGACTAAAGTAAAATTTAGCCTAAAATTAATAATATGATGTGAACCATTTTGTTATTTGTCTTATTGTCATGAAGTTTTCTGATATCAGGAAGATGAGATGGTGCGATCCATTACTTCTTATACCGTGGAAGCCAATGTTGTTGATACATGGATTAAGTTTCTAGAGAGCACATGGGTCTTCCAAACTTCATATACAAAGAGAAAGAAGGAGCAGGTCAAGTATGTCTTGTAGTTTAATACCATTGGCATACAAATATTATCAAATAAATATTGACATATTACAACTTCAAATTTATTATGCAAATCGAATTGGAGCATGGTAGCTCCTCCTCTTATGTGTCTTAAAGTGCATGTTTTCATTGTTTTCTTTTATTAATATTCATATTACCTATTTTTTTATTGCACATGAAAGTGCTGAACTGGAGAAATATGGCTATCATTTTGTGAATTTGGTGGTTGATCTTCTGCATTCTTACAAGGTAATAAATCATCCTATATTGTTCAATATCTTTATCATCCTACATTTTCCTAATCTTCTGATCACCGGCTTACTTATGTCAGGAAAAATTGGGTTCGTCTGTTAAGCAAATAAGAATACTTGTGGAGAATTTAAGATTCAGACAAGGGTATGGTGTCCTGCCTCTCTGAATTGTCTATTGTGTAAAATCCATGCTTCCAACTGTTGATCTATATCAGGTTAGCAATATCATCAGCAGTAGACAGTGAAGGTTTGAAATTAGCAAATCCAAGGAAAAAGCTTGAAGAAGAATACTTGGATATCGAGTCCAAGGTATTTTTCTTTTGAATGTTGATTTTATATCATTATGTGAAGTGAAAATCCGGCAGGTCTCTCTTAGAAGTAAGATAATTTTATGTGTGAGATGACATGAAAATCAGTCACATTTTGTGGTCTTAACAAATGCTCATCATTTCTTATTCTACATTTTAGTTTTTAGCCACTCTGAATATAGTGGACACCATGAACAAGCAGTTTCACATTCAAAAGGAAGGCATTTTCAGGTTTGTTGTTTCTTTCTCTCTTTCTTCAATGGCCTCTTGTCTTCTTCTTTTTTTACTTCTTTTTCCATATTAACATACATATAAAAGTGTTGTTTCCCTTTACATTTACAATTTTGATACAGAAAAGATAGTGACAAGGTGACACAACTATTTGATGCGATTGAGAAAATAAAAGACGAATTTGAATCTATTGAGAGGCCAAAACTGGAACTTGAGAGTCCAACTCAATGGTCAGAAACACCATCAAGTCCAGTAATCTCCAGAACTCCTTCACCTCCATCGGCTAAAAAATACAAGCAAGATCGACTGACAAAATCTTTGCGTGGCAGATCACAAATAGAAATAGAACTTGATAAATTAAGTGAAGATGACTCAGCAGAAGAGATAAGTGAATGGGAGTTTGATGCTCTTGACAGAGATCGTCTCACCAGGAGTTGAATGAAAAGAATATTAACCACTGATGTTGTAAAAAGAAGGAAATTAAAAGGCAACACTGTTTGCTGTGTCTTGGGAAGGCTGTGATTTTGGCTTATTCCATTACTCAGATAACTAAGTAGTTCACTCAACTGATGTACATGAAACAGCTTTGGTACACCCATAGTAGTATTTGTATCATATTCATCGTTGATAAAATGTAGATAGATATATTCAACCATGTAACTTTCCTAGATAAGCTTTGTTTGTGTAACATTTTTGTCAGTGAGAAAATTCGTTTTTATAACATGATTGGCTTGAGTAAAAAGCTGTTTTGTAACTAGTTTGGGTTAAGTGCAGTACAATATACGGCTCCAATTACCTTCATTTACTCGGTCCACTAGTCCATTCATGTGAAATTTCTAATTGTGATAAAACCTGAGAGAAATTTTTTTGGTAGAGATAACTCGTTGAATAGGATTCAAGTTCAAAACCACTGGTAAGCTGGAATAATCTCACCTCAGTTAATCCACTCAGTGAGTTAATTTACTTGTTTGGTGACAAAACCAGCTAGAATAAAATGTATAACGTAGTAGTAAAGTTATATGCCTTCATAATTAGATAAAGCGACCACATATTAAGCTCAACAATAGACATCATATTTGTATTGATTTTCATGGGGTTTACATGGATTTGACTGGCTTCCATGACCCTTTTTCTTTTACTGCTATGATTCGGTTTCCACTTCAATGATTGTTTGATTTAAAGTGTAGGGGACATTTGTTGAAGTAGAATGGTACTAAAATTTCTTTCCTTTCTTTCTTCCAGCAGACATCAGTGGTAGTAGTACTATTGTTTACTTACCCTTCAAACGAATAACTTCCATGCAATTCTGGTCATCATGAAAGCCAATTATGAAAAGTAAAATAACCTTTTGAAGGATAAAGGTAAAAGGAAAAAGATAAGGTTGATACCATTTGGGCTCACCTGGAAGGGTGGAAGATAGGAGGAAGGAGCCTTTATCTCTGCAATGACACTCTCCACTCAATCCGGCTACTGCCATTCTTGTTATGTGGCCCATTATTTCTCTCACAATTAGCCAATGAGCTTTAAAATAAAAGGGTCGTTCTGGAAAAGTGATCATGTGAACGTAGTTTCATTAGAAGCACGTGATGTGGCACTGACATTTTTCTAGTCCTTTAGTGATGACTAAAGAAAAGAGTCTGAAACCAGCAGGCTTTTCTTTTCCCTTCCCTTAAACTTGCTATAAATTGCACTTGGTATTTACCTTCATAGTATAAATTGTGTTTTGCTTTTATAAATGCCTTAACTTTCTTTATTACTTGAGAAATTCTTAGATGGGACGGAAGAAACTTTCCATTACCACATCACTAACAACCTAACAATCATATGATGTCATTAGTTTTTACCTTTCTGTTGTTTTTGTGGATCTTGTTTGTAGAACAAATAATCATATCAGACGAGTAAAACGTTAGGTCTTGAAAACAGAATGAAAGCATCATTCTTTCCTTTGATAGTTTTACTTGAACTCAACTTGGGTTTGGGAATCTGCTTGAGACTGAGAACTCGACAAAGGGAGACATAAACAACTGCCCTAGAGCATTGTTAGTGGCTTTTTCCCCTCTCAATCTCGAAACCAACGCCTAGCCCTTTTGGCTTTGGAGGGTGGGTTATGATTATGAACTTATGGTTCACCATTTCATTAGTCCTATGCTATAGGCTATAGGATCCTACTTGCAACTTCCCAATGTATTCAATTTTTGTATTTGTTTGAGGTCAAACCTCAAAGTTTGAATCCCCAGATCATTAATATACCACAGGCAAGAGCCAAAGGTGAAAGATTAAAAATATCTTACATTTTGACCTGGTCAAATGAGCACATCATTTACCATGAAGGTGAATTATTGCCCATAAGCCGTTTGAGAAATATGGATGGGGCCTTCCAAAAGAATGAATAATGTAGAACTGCTCAGTTATAGATTAGGCATAAAAAGATAAACGAGAAAAACAAAATTCCCTTCACAATTTTTTTGATCCTTATCGAATGTGCAAATTGCAGAACACTTGTTTCTAGAAAAAAATGAAGCCTAGGGGAGTCCATTGGATAATGAACAAAGAAATTGACAAACCTTGTTTCATTTATCTTTCAAGTCAATATTTTTAACTTACTCATTTCAGATTTCAATCATTTTTTACCAGTAGCACACTATAGTGTCTTACTTAACAAATATGCATAGGGCCTCTCATACACCCTTAATCATGTATAAGAAGATAAGGATATGTAGATACTAGATTAGGCTAGAAAGGGATGCAGATACTAGATTCATTTCATTGAGACCTCCCTTGCACATGCATCATGTACCTGCTTCCTCACTAGATTCAATCTAGTGTATAAATCATCCCATTCATTCTTCCTTTGTCATGAGACGAATTGGAATGTTTAGTGTTACATTGAAGCTTTCAATAAAAACAAGGTCAGTGTCAACATCTTCCTTCGAGTTACAGATTCTCGTCTTGTACTTTGACGTATCAAACTCAAATGGAACAGGACAACAAAAGAATGAAAGTGTTCATCTAACACATGGCATGGACCAATTATGTTAACCACTAATTACGGACGATTCATTAGGGGGACTGAATTTGAATGCTCATGTGCAGCTTAAGTGGAACTTGCCTTAGATGTTTATAATCTAAAAGTAATTGTTAGTACTCAATAAACCAAATCTTTCATGGGAAGGGTAAGAATTAGATCATGGTTTGAAGTTGTGAACAAAGGAGAAATGGCAGAAAAAGGAAAAGAAAAAGAATAATGAAAGCAACCAAGGTACTTTTCAAGTATCATCATTGCTCTCTTTTATTACTACTTTGACAGATACTGGTGCAGATAGCTGTATCTCTTTCTACAGTGCATTTGTAGTGCCTGGGGTATATACATAATGGGAAAAAAGAGATAAAAAAATAATGAGGATATAGTTTGATCAATGACATCTAAAAGAAATGCTTATGCATAGAAAATTAACTGGTTTTTATGCAAATTACTTAAAAGCTAAATTTATTAATAATGTATTGTGGGATGATTATGTAAAATAAAAAATATATATATTGTGAATACATAAAAATTAAACTTGAAAACAAAATAAAAATGAAACCCTTCACCCATGACTACACACACTCACTGACTAACAATATCTCTGCATAACACAGGGCCACAGATTTTGAATTCCCTTTAAACATTTTCGAATATTCCGGATCATTCACAGTTATGCATGTTCTGGGAGCCAATATTTTTTTATACACTTGGATACACAAAAACTGAGGCAATGACTGCTTGCTGGGGGGAAATTTAAAGATAAAATAATACCTTTATTTCATGCTTGAAAAGCAGCATGCATACATAATTTAAAACACAAAAGGGTTTTTGTATTAACGTAAATGTATTTATTTCAAACGGTAGAAGGGTAAAGTGAAGACAAAGGTGATAAGATTAATATATTATAAATACAATAAACAAATGAATAAAAAATCTATTTTATTTTGGCAACATCACCACTTTTAAAAGAATACCCTGCCCTCTTTCCTTGCGGAAGCTCAATTTCCCATAGGCATCTATCTCCATACCCTGACAGACACCAATAGAGAAAACCATCATCACAAGAGAGTCACATGAAATGGCCACAAAACAAGCTACTTTGGTTCATGTAGATGATGACTACATTGATATGGAGCTATGTTCCTCCCCAAAGTTCTTCTCATACTCCCTTAGTTCTCCACCATCCAATAGAGAATTTGAATTCCAAATGAGTGAGAAAGAGTCATCAACTTCTCCAGCAGATGACCTCTTCTACAAGGGAAAACTCCTTCCTCTTCACCTTCCCCCTCGTTTGCAAATGGTTCAAAAGCTCATAGAAAACTCCAATGGGAACTTTGAGTATGTGAAAACAGACTCAGGTTTGGAACACAGAAACTTTCCCTTCACCACTGAATCCAACATCTCACCTTCAGAATCACGCCGAGTTAGCAGTGATGTGATCCCAAATGAATATCCACTTGGGTGGTTTTCTGACATGAACAATCTCATTGGTGATCTTCCCAAGAAGTCTTGGCCCAAGAAACTGAAACAGATGAAGCAGTTCTTGCTTGGTCAGAGACTCAAGGCATCAAGAGCTTATCTGAAAACTTTGTTCAACAAATCTGGTTGCTCAGACAAAATCTGTGCAAGTGCTGCAAGCAACATGGGGGCAGAGAAAACACCGTTTAAGTGCAAAGAGTGTCAGAACAAGTACATGAAGGTTGCAAGGAGAAACCCATTTGAGAGTGTTTATGATAACAAGCAGCACCAGGTAACTCGTGCCGTGATGAAGACCCTTAAAAGAGATATGTTTGAAGTTGAAGATGATTTCTGTGACCACAGAAGGTCTTTCTCTGGGGTTGGTCATCGGCATTGTGCCGCCAAGGCTTCATCTTTGTCCACATCTTCATCCGGGTCGTCTTCTTCATCTTCATCTTTTTCTCTCAGCTCAGCTGGGTACTACGATTTACAACTTTTTAAGAGGAGCATCAGTGCAAATTATGAGTTGGAAAGTTCAATTGAGGGAGCCATTGCTCATTGCAGACAGTCTCAGCAGCAGTGTAGTTCAAAGAATGGTTCAGATGATAGCAGGATTTGTTCTCAATTTGCTACAAAAATGAACTTGATGGGAGTTAAAGAATAGCTACACTTGTCAGCCCAAGAGTGTTAGAGTGAGAGTGTTGAGAAAACCTTGTAAGGGAAGAAATGGGCATTTCATTTGAAATGCTGTTGCATTTTGGTGGAGTTTACTGTTTGAATTAATAGAGTGGGTTTTCCAGCATTAATTTGTTAAAAAAATAAAATAAGATTCTACACTTCTCTCTCTTATTCTTGTACTTGTTGTATATACTTTTTCCCAGGTGTTGTAGAACTGAACACCTTAGCAGCTTCATTATTATTTTCAAAAGATCTATGCTTATGACTAACGAACAAGAGAATTCACCATGACAAAATTGCTCCAACAGGCATTTGCAACAGTCTTCTCATTTTTACAAAGAAAATAGATGGTCTTTACAGAACTTACCGTATCACGTTTCGGGTTCTATTTAAGAAAAAGTTTTGTAATAATAATGTTCGAAGTGTATGTCCCTACATGAATCACGTACCTATATACGCGCACCTGTAACACCTATTTGGAATGCACAAATCATCTACCTGATCCTCATCTTCATTGTGAGATGGATTTAGATGTAGAAGAAGAGAGAGAAATTAAATAACATAAATATGAGATGGAGGTGGAAGTGTGTAGATTTTTATAATCCTATTTTAGTGTCTGTGCTATGGTCAATTTTGTGGACTTGGTACTTCAACATACAAAAAGAAACCTTCACTCATAAAGCCCAATTATGTGCTGTTAATTGACCTCATTTTTTATGTTTTGATTCACTGTAAAAAGCAAGTCCTCTTGTTCTGAATCTGACCCTTTTTCCCAAGATAAATAGATTCCCAATGACTGCTTAAGATTATGTTCCATCATTCTTTCAGTGTTCAACAGATGACAAACAGATAGACCATGGTACTGTATAATCAAAAGCGATGAATGGCATATTTTATTCTTCCACCCTTCCTTTCTATGATGTTTTTTAGTTTTCTCTATGAAGTTGAAAAAGTAAAAAGTTTCCATGTTAATAAAAGAATGCGATGTCAATGAAAACTGACCTGTTTACTAACCAAAAAAGTAAAGATTACAGCCATTCCTTTTCCAGAGAAAGATAAGCTCAAAGATAGAAAGGGAGAGAATAATTGTCATTCTTAAGATGTGGAAATCATGGTACCTTAATTTTCTCTATAAAGAAGAAAAAGCTTAGAAAGTTAAAGGGAATAGTCTCCATCACAATACATAATATAAAAGTGAAATGTCAATGAAAACTGACCATGTAACTAACCCAAAAAGCAAAGATTACAATCAGAAACAAACATTTTATGGTTAAGTAGAAATGAACAGTTTTATTCTTAAAAAAATGTGGAAATCATGGTACATATGAACGCTGTTGTTTGGCCACTATATACTTTATTAAGAACAGTCATGATTAGTAATAGTGAATTCCCAGCAAAGCAGCATGGTTGACTGAAGATTAAAGCACAACTAGCCAGTGCAATTATGTATCCTTGTTGCAATTACCAAAGTACAACAGTAACAGAGAATGATTATGATCACAAAATATGTATAAGCCAGTGTCAATTTTAAAAGGACCAAAATAATAAAAATGATTCTCATTTTCATTCTGTAATGGAGTGGTCCCACCCTAAGCTAGGCCAAGTGGTGCATATATGTATTCTTAAACCACACCATCGTATGTATATATTTGGCTACATCAAAATCTGTATTCTATAAGTGATATAAAAAACAAAACCTAGTGTACAGCTTTACAGAAAGACATTGATCCTCACTAGGCGTGCACTTCTTCCTTTCACTTGATTTTGACTAAACATTAAAATACGCGTACATAGTCCAGAGGGTGAATCACATGCTCAAAATTTTGAACTTGCAAGTATACGTGGATGCTGTAGCACACCAATTATACAAACACATAGAACAAGCACAAAGAACAAGCAATTCTTTTCCCCACCACCAATTTGTCGTAATCAAAACCATACTAGCTGGTACTTTTCTCTCTTCTGTCCATATATCTCTAACTTGTCAAGGTTTATTCACATCTAATTAATCAACCCTACAAGTTTAAGGTTCGTTTAGAGCTAGCATAAGCCTAAGAGCTAGATGGATTTCATACATGCATGAAGTGAATTATTGCTAAGTCCTAATATAGAAATCTGATGGAGGAAACTTCTTGAGCATGAAATGTGATAAACCAATCACATTTATCAGTACATGCATCCTCAAATATTCAAATGCAACGATGAACATTTCATGAGAAAGGGAAGTTGGTTCTACATGTGCATGAGGAGTGGTGATGGGGGATGGTTTGATCGTTTTGTGAAAGCTATATTGTCAGTTATTTATGACAGTCCACCGAATGAAGACGGGGTGTCTGGGGCACATGCAAAGACACATTGATATGGAATGTTGCAGAAGAGTGAACATATGTAGAGTACCCTATGAATAAGACTCGACCCTTACGAATAGAGGTGATAAATGTTAATGGTGTAGGGGCCTGTGATAGCAGCATACCCATTTGCAGTCTCTTCTTGGACTATTCTACACGACTTGTTAGTAATTATGCTTGAAGTTGAAGACTAAATTGAACGTGTATAGAAATTAAAAATAAATTAAATAAATATAAGTGAGAGAAAAACACAAATTTAAGCTTTAAAGTATTCATTTAACGTTGTATATCTAATTCGTGATTTTATTTATAAATATTTTTCATTATTATTTATTAAAATATAAATCAAACATGAAATTTAATGTATATTATTATTGTTTTAAAAATATACCTAATAAATCAATTTTAACTTAATCAAATTTTCATGAGAAATCATACTTTGATCTATTGACAATCTAAATTTTACCTATATCCATTCTACAACTCATATTTATTTATTTATTATTATTATTATTATTAAATTAAGTTGTATATTGGATGTATGTTAAAAAATGGGTGGTTATATATCAGTGTTCCATTCCCGTAACCGTTTAAAAAATTGTTTATAAATAAAAGTATTGTTTCATTATGAAACTTAAAGTCACTTAAAATTAGACAAAAATATTTATATAAGAGACTTTTTCTTTATTTTTTTAAGTTTATTTTACTCATTCTTAAATAAGTTAGATTAAGAATTTATTGAAAATGTTTGTATAATTAAAATGACTAATTTTGAGTTATTATTGTCTTTTAATTTTAACAAACTATTATTTTAAATAAATAAAATTAAATGATAACATTATTAGTGTTTTGAGATTATATATTATCTAAAAACTTAGACCTGTTAGTCTACATAAAACTTTTAAGTCCATTGTTTAGAGTAAAATCATCAAATTTTCTCAAATTACGAGAACTCAATTTTTTTAAAAAATTTACACAAAGTTTTCTTTTATTTTAAAAATATTACGTTTTTCACTAAATTTTTTACCTAATATATGCCTCGTTAAATTTTAAAAATATTATACTTATAATTTGACTAAGAGATATCATTGTTATTGTGAATATATATATATATATATATATATATATATATATATATATATATATATATATATATATATATATAAATTTAAGAAAAGGTAAGAAGATGTCAATATAATTTACTAAACTTTTTATTATCTTATTATATACTAAATATTTATTAGTTTTAATGATGATTAATTTTTGTTAAAAAATATAGTTAGTTAGTTTTAATAATTTTTTTCTTTTTAATTATGATTTTTTTATGCATAAAAATTGCATACGAAATATAGATTAAATGATTTAAACACATGCCATGAATTTTGTTTAAACATGAGAAATAGGTTAAAGATTATTTAAATTATAACCTATCTATCGTCCGTGATCGATGAATAAATTGAGTTATAAACGATAACATGTGAATAAAATAAGTGAAAAATGTGATAAATAATTTAAATATTTATTAAAATTATATTATTTAATTAATTACTAAAAAAACACGTTTCTAGATAAATTACATGTTAATTTTTGAATATAATTATAATTTTAAATACATAAATATAATAATATATATTATTATGGTAATTGAAGTGTGATGGAAAAGAAAGTGGGTAGGTAGGTGTACAGTTGTCATCATATGTAAAACCATCTCATCTACTTACACTTTTTGTTCTTATTATAAATGCTTTTTAACTTTCTTATTATATCACTACAAAATCATTTTACAATCATAATTTTTTTATAATATGTTCTTTTAAAAATTATAAAATATTTTTTATTAAATTAAATCTTTTAATTATAATTTAAAAATATTATTATTATTATTATTAAAATAATAATAATTATTATTATATATAATTTAAATTATAATATTATAATATATTTTGATACTAATTTTTTTATTTTTAATATTATATTATTTTTATGAGTTCTTCTTCTTATCTCAACTCTCTCTTTTTTTATCTTGTATCCCTCACTTTTTTATTTATTTTTTCATTTGTTTATCGTCACAAAAGATAAAACAGGTTAAATGTTGACTTTTTAATTAGTTGGTCCCTTTTAGTTTACTTTATTTAGTTTATCAAATCGATATATGAAATAAGTTGACCAAAATATAAAATATTAAAAAATAGAAATAGTTTTCACTTATTTAAATAATTTTATAAAATTTATATTAAAATAATATTATTATTTTAATCGTGCACATCTTTTCTTTATTATTTTCGTATACAATGAGATTAATATTTAAAAATAAGAAAATTATAACTCTAAATTGTAATAATAATTATTAATTATGGCTTTGAAAATAAATTTTGATAAGACTATGATTCCTCAATATTCAGTTTATTTTCCATGCAACCAATCAAAGTGAATAACAAGTTGATAATTAATCTTTTGGATTCCATCACATATCTTCTATAGTGTGTTTGAATCAAAGAAGTGCAAAAATTTGAAAAAAAAAATAATAATAATTAAAACTGTTTAGATTAAGAGAAAAGAATGAAAAATTAAATAAATTTATTTATTATTAAGTATTTTAATATATTTTTTTAAATTATTTATTGATATAATATTAAAAAAATAAAAAAATATATATTAAAAAAATACTATCATGATCTCAATCTTCTATTTATTTGCATTTGAGTGTGAAAAGTATATAATTTCATTTATTTATTTATTAATTTATTTACATTAAAATATGAAAAATATTTGTATTTCTACACTTTCATCTTTGAAAGTAAATAAACCCTTAGTGTCAGGAAGGACTTCTCCATAATTTTGAAAAAACTTGTTAATTATTTATATGTTTAAAATTTTAACTCCTTCAAAATTTTAAAAATATTTAAATTATACTATCATTAAATTTATATTAATTAAAATAAATTATTATATATATATATATATATAATTATAAGTGCATTTAATTATTTTTTCAAAGTATTAACATAAATAATTAAATTTATTTTTTCTCCCAGCATCAACTTCAAAATAGTAATTTTGGATTCAAATGTTACAAGATTATTCATTGATTATTTTTTTAGAAATTCTAAGCCATGTATTGTATTTTTTTTAACATTATCGTCAAATAAATGAACTTCAGTATTTTAAAAACATGCTACATAACTTTATTTTGTAAAATTTTAATTTTTTTTAAATTATACTTATATTTTATATGACTTTTACAATTAATGTGTATTTAATACTTCTCTTATTTGACTTTGAACAAATATGTCTTTACAAATGTAATGTTACAAATTATTCTACAAAGATAAATTAAGTTTAAATTTACTTTAATAATAATGATAATTTTAATTCATGTCTTATCTAGATGCATGGATATATAGAATGAATATTATGAGACCCTAACTACTCTTATATCCAGAATTATACATGCTATAATTGAATTTTAGTTGGTGGTCTTCAACCTAAGTATATACGAAATATCTCTCTTGAAAAGTCTTTTCAAAGTAAATTAACATAGATCATGTTCCATGTTTTGGACTAATGTCTGGGGATTCGACCAAGTCAGGATCATGTTCCATGTTTTGGACTCAACTTTTTTAGCATCTTCTCACCTCTTCCACCATCCTGGGTAGCATTGCATGTCTTTGCTAATAAGAACCCTAAAAACAAAACTCAACAGTCACAAAAATTCACTTCTTCTTGCCCTACTTACTTTTTTGCTTCCAACTTGTCGGGACCTAAAAATAAGTTCATTAACAATTCTTTTCACTAATTTAAATATCTCTTATTAGACAATTTCTTTCTCTTCATCTGAACAATGTTGATTACTGTGTAGATATTGCAAAAAAAAAAAAAAAATCATGAAAATGAGATCTAATAAAAAAAATTCCGATCAAATATCACTTCAATTAAAAATACAGTAACATATTTCTATTTAATGTCAGATTTCAATACGCTCTCTCACGTTGAGAGATTTCAACCCATTCTTTAACGTTGAGAAATATTTTAATATATCTCTTGAACAATTTGTACGTGGATTTATATTTTGCACATGTGTTGTTCCATCACCTTCCATATATTATTTCTTAAGTGAATATAGAAGCACAATGGATTCAATTTATTAATTATATTTTGTTCAGTAGAATTGGATTTCTTGCAGGGTTTAAGAAGTTTTGGATATCTTTCTCGGAAAGAGTAAAAAATAAAATAAAATAAAGAAAACTACTTTTTTAAGGAAGTTCATTTAAGTGAGAAATTTTTGTTTAAGTAAAGAACTTTGAATGAAATAATGTTTTGGTTGATTAAGCAATAATTTTTTTTTTGTTTTAACGAGAATATTCTATAAAAAAGTGAAAAAATTAAAAGGGATATGTACTATAGTAGTATTTTGTATGATCCTACTTTATAGAATTTTAAATTAGGTCGTCGAATCACGTTTTTTATAAATAATTGTGAGTCTAACAAGAAGGTGATGGTTATTCTGCCTTTAACAAGACCTTATAAAATAATTTCTTGATAACTTATTTTAGCATTGAAGTATTTTTTTTAGGTAACCACTTACTCGCGATTATAGTTGAAACATTTCAAGAAGAAAGGAATTAAAGCACTACAAGAAAAAACGGATTTAGCCACCGAAATTAGTAACCGAATTTTTTCGGTCGCAATTAGCGACCGATTTAATTTTAGTCGTATTTAGAGACCGATTTAGCGACCACCTTAATTCGGTCGCAATTAGCGACCGATTTAGCGACCAAAGTATGATTTGGTTTTCATTTTTTATTTAGCAACCGAAATAACAACCAATTTTTGTGCGTCGCAAATTTTCGGTCGCTAAATCGGTGGCTATTTCATACATAAATAAAAGAATCATTTAGCGACTGATTTAGCGACCGAATTACAAATTGAAATAGCGACCGAATTAAAATCGGTCGCTAATGAGAAAATAATCAATGCTTACATCTGATTTTTGCATAATCGCTCAAGCGAAAAAAACATCGCTCAAGCGACACCACCTGCACAAAAGTGGCATTCTCGGGTTGTATTTCGCTTGAGCGAAACTACTCTCGCTCGAGCGAAATCCGATTCAAATATGAGGCACCCATGTTACATTGACGCAGGTCAACATTCGCTCAAGCGAACATAACATCGCTCGAGCGAACATAATATTCAAAAAAATAGTTAATGTAAGTTTTAATTATGATCGATCATAATTTGAAATGATCGATCATAATTCAGTGGATATAATAGCGGTTCCACGTTAACCGCTACTAAAGTGTATATTAGATAGCGGTTAAGGTTTAACCGCTATTAGAAGTTGTTTGTAATAGCGGTTCTAGTGGAACCGCTATCATATACAACAAGATTTTGACTTTCTGATCGATCAGAATTTCAAAATGATCGATCATATTTGATAATTTTTTCAAAGAATTAATGATAATCGATTAGTTTTCTAAATTATTGATTAGAATTGATTAGTTTTTCAAATAATAGATTAGAATTGATTAATTTCTGAAATATATATTCAAAAATTATAATTAAAAATATACATTATATTAAGAATATTAACTATTGTAAACATAAAGTTGAACATGGGAGGAGATGAGGATGATAATATAATGATAGAAGTTACAAAAATGTAGAATTGAGAAGTTTGAAACAAAAAAAATTAAGAAAATAGAGATTTAATTATACTTTTAATAAATTGAAGATAATACTAGTTTTGATTTCTATTTTTAAATATTTATCTTAATTATTTAAAA
Organism: Sphenostylis stenocarpa; assembly: GCA_963425845.1. Lineage (NCBI taxonomy): Eukaryota > Viridiplantae > Streptophyta > Magnoliopsida > Fabales > Fabaceae > Sphenostylis > Sphenostylis stenocarpa. The sequence goes on along the minus strand of OY731404.1, from coordinate 7,834,132 downwards.
CAGAGAAACTATAATTTTAGTTTCCAAATACTCAATTTAAAGAATTAAATTCATTATTATTTAATCTTTTAATTTTAGTATTAAAAATTTTAATTATAATTAATTAAATTAAAATAATTACAATATAATTTTCTACTTTGAGAATGAACAATATAATTAAACTCAAAATTGAGAATATTATAATACATTCTTGAACTCTTTTGGATTAATTTTTTTTCCTAATTTTTGATAAAGTTAATTTTAATATTTAAAACTATTTAACATTTTGAATTCTGAAAGGTTTTCTCTAATAGCAAATTTAAAAACATAATATTCAAAAACATAGTTAATGTAAGTTTTAATTATGATCGATCATAATTTGAAATGATCGATCATAATTCAGATGGATATAATAGCGGTTCCACGTTAACCGCTATCTAAAGTGTATATTAGATAGCGGTTAAGGTTTAACCGCTATTAGAAGTGGTTTGTAATAGCGGTTCTAGTGGAACCGCTATCATATACAACAAGATTTTGACTTTCTGATCGATCAGAATTTCAAAATGATCGATCATATTTGATAATTTTTTCAAAGAATTAATGATAATCGATTAGTTTTCTAAATTATTGATTAGAATTGATTAGTTTTTCAAATAATAGATTAGAATTGATTAATTTCTGAAATATATATTCAAAAATTATAATTAAAAATATACATTATTTAAGAATATTAACTATTATAAACATAAAGTTGAACATGGGAGAAGATGAGGATGATAATATAATGATAGAAGTTACAAAAATGTAGAATTGAGAAGTTTGAAACAGAAAAAATTAAGAAAATAGAGATTTAATTACACTTTTAATAAATTGAAGATAATATTAGTTTTGATTTCTATTTTTAACTATTTATCTTAATTATTTAAAATAGAGAAACTATAATTTTAGTTTCCAAATACTCAATTTAAAGAATTAAATTCATTATTATTTAATCTTTTAATTTTAGTATTAAAAATTTTAATTATAATTAATTAAATTAAAATAATTACAATATAATTTTCTACTTTGAGAATGAACAATATAATTAAACTCAAAATTGAGAATATTATAATACATTTTTGAACTCTTTTGGATTAATTTTTTTTCCTAATTTTTGATAAAGTTAATTTTAATATTTAAAACTATTTAACATTTTGAATTCTGAAAGGTTTTCTCTAATAGCAAATTTAAAAACATAATATTCAAAAAAATAGTTAATGTAAGTTTTAATTATGATCGATCATAATTGGAAATGATCGAACATAATTGAGTGGATATAATAGCGGTTCCATGTTAACCGCTATCTCAAATGTATATTAGATAGCGGTTAAGGTTTAACCGCTATTAGAAGTGCCCATTTAAGAGCGGTTCCAGTGGAACCGCTATCATATACAACCATATTTTAAGATTGGGAAGTCTCGGGTTGTATTTCGCTTGAGCGACATTGTACTCGCTCGAGCGATACTGTCTCCCATGTTACATTATCCGGCTAACTTTGATCGACGTTTACGCAGGTCAACATTCGCTCAAGCGACAACAAGATCGCTCGAGCGACGCGACCTGCACAAAATTGGCATTCTCGGGTTGTATTTCGTTTGAGCGACAATGGTCTCGCTCGAGCGACGCCACCTGCACAAAATTGGCCTTCTCGAGTGGTTTTTCGCTTGAGCGACACTGTCTCGCTCGAGCGACATCCACATTTTTTTATTATGATCGATTACATTTTCAAATGATTGATCATATTTGAAAATATATAATAGCGGTTAAGATTTAACCACTATTAGACGCGCTATATAATAGCGGTTAAGATTTAACCGCTATTAGAAGTGTTATTATAATAGCGGTTAAGATTTAACCGCTATCATATACAACCAAATTTTTCAATTCCTTGTCTCGCGCCACTTATCCCCAAATAACCCTAACTCTCGCGCCTCACTCACCCATTCCCTATCTAGCCCCCTCACTGCTCCCCCCAAGTTAGCCCTCACCCTAATCCAACCTCCACCAAAGCTCCTCGTCACCCTGTGAGCCACCGCGCCACCCTGTGAGCCACCGCGCCACACCTATGTTCTTAACCTCCTCCACACCCTCTGCCACCGCGCCACACCTCTGTTCTTAACCTAATCCAACCAAGGTTTGACTTGTTTGAATGTATATACTGTTATTCTCTTGCATTGTGAATAATATAGGAGAGATACTTTTGACAGAATTTCTTTATCTGTTTATTGTAGGTGGATTTGTGAAGTGGATAGGTTCTTCGATCCCTCTTACTGCGGATTTGGTGGTGCTTGACAGACCAATTTGGGAACTACTCGAGACTGTACGCCCTCAGGTTAACCATTTGTAATTTGTTTCACTTATCTGTTGCATCTTAGTGAAAAGAAATTTCATAATTATTGGGTTTACTTACACAATTATTTGGTGGTCTGTATCATACGTACTGCATAAGTAGTGGATAAATACCTTGGAAAAAATGTATTAGAAAAACGTAAGTACTGCATCACATGAAGTGAATAATGCAGTTTCACTTATGCTGATTGTTGTAGTTAATTTGCAAGAATAGAAAAACATAAGTAGTGCATCACATAAAGTGAATAATGCAGTTTCACTTATGCTGATTGTTGTAGTAAATTTGCAAGAATAGAAAAACATAAGTAGTGCATCACATAAAGTGAATAATGCAGTTTCACTTATGCTGATTGTTGTAGTTAGTTTGCAAGAATGGAGATCCCCGTTGGTAGAATGTGGATGTATCAAAGATTGGATGGTAACAAACATCTAACAGATGAATTTAGAGAAGGAGTGTATAATTTCCTACAATATGTTATTGCTCAACCTATGTTTCAAGAACAAGGTGAAATGTTAAGATGTCCTTGTGTTAAATGTAAGTGTAAAGTTTTCAAGTTTGTTGATCAAGTTGCATGGGATCTTTATCAAGAGGGATTCATGCCTAATTATTATTGGTGGACAAACCATGGTGAAGAGTCGCCAGAATTTCCTGCAATGGTTGTTGAGAGATCACATGAAACTTTTCAACAAAGGGAAGAATTAGGTCCTTTCCATCAAATGATTATGGATCATGTCGGACCGTCACTTGGATACCAACTTCAAACCGAGAGTGAAATTAGAGAAGAGGACATGGCAGAAAACCCTGATCCTGATACTCAAAAATTCTTTGACATGCTTGCTGCTGCGCAAGCACCGTTGTGGGAAGGATGTACACATCACTCTGAATTGTCAGCATCTTTGGAAGCTCTAAGCTTGAAATCTGATTATAATATGGCTGAAGGATGTTTTAATAGAATGATCCAATTTATGGGAGAGACTATGCCAGAAGATCATTGAATGCCTACGAATTTTAACCAAGCTAAGAAGTCAGTGATAAAATTGGGTTTGGGTTGTCTCAAAATTGATTGTTGTCCAAACGGATGCATGTTGTATTATAATGAAAATTCATCTAAAAATATAACTAATTGTTTGATATGCGGAATGGATCGATACAAGATTATCACTAGGAGGGGAGTTGAGAAAAAGATTTCTATTAAAAAAATGTGGTACTTTCCAATTATTCTTAGACTCAAAAGGTTATACTCTTCAATGGCCACTGCACCTCACATGAGATGGCATAGCGAGAATGAAAAGGACCCCAATATTATGTGTCATCCATCGGATGGGGAAGCTTGGAAGCACTTTGACACTCTTCACCCAGAGTTTAGTCAAGACCCAAGAAATGTCAGATTAGGGTTATGTGCTGATGGGTTTAATCCTTTTGGTCAGTATGGCAAAAGTTATTCTTGTTGGCCGATTATCCTAACTCCATACAATCTTCCACCTACCATGTGCATGAAGAGAGAATTTATGTTTTTGACAATTTTAATTCCAAGTCCTTCAAATCCAAAGCATAAGATTGATGTATTCTTGCAACCACTTATAGATGATTTGTGCACCTTATGGAATGAAGGGATATTGACTTATGATGTGTCATTGAGGCAAAATTTTATGACGAAAGCTGCTTTGATGTGGATAATTAATGACTTCCCAGCTTATGGCATGTTATCAGGTTGGACGACTGCTGGTAGACTTGCTTGTCCTATATGTATGGAAAGAACAAAGACATTTTCTCTTAGTCATAGCCACAAGATCTCCTATTTTGATTGTCACCGTCAATTTCTTTCACAAGACCATCCATTTAGGAGGAATAAAAAGGCATTCAAGAAGAACGTTGTTGAGATTGGTCCCCCTCCTCCACGTTTATCTAGTCTTGATGTCTGGAATAGGGTGGCACACTTACCAGTTTGTTATCAATTACAACAAGTAGACAATATTGCAGGATATGGTATTACACATAATTGGAAGAAACAAAGTATTTTTTGGAGGTTGCCTTATTGGAAAACCCAACTTTTACGTCATAATATTGATGTTATGCACACAGAAAGAAATGTGTTCATGAATGTGTTTGACACTGTCATGGATATCAAAGGCAAAACTAAGGATACAAACAAGGCTCGATTGGATGTAGCTGAAATATGTAATCGAAAAGAGCTAGAGTTGAAAGACATTGGACGTGGAAAACTTATCAAACCAAAGGCAGCATATGCTTTCACCAAATCCCAAAGACTCTCTATTTGTAAGTGGGTTAAAGAACTTAAATTGCCAGATGGATATGCTTCCAATTTGGGTAGAAGTGTTGACTTGAATCAAGGAAAGTTACATGGTATGAAAAGTCATGACTATCATGTGTTCATGCAACGATTACTTCCAATTGCGTTTGATTCGTTGCCAAAATCAATTTGGGAAGTACTAGTTGAACTTAGTCTTTTCTTTAGAGAATTGACTTCCACAACACTAAATATTGAACACTTACGAGTTATGGAAGAAAATATACCTGTCTTATTGTGTAAATTGGAACAAATATTCCCACCAAGCTTCTTTGATTCAATGGAACATCTTCCAATTCATCTACCTTATGAGGCAAAGGTTGGTGGTCCAGTTCAATATCGTTGGATGTATCCTTTTGAGAGGTATCTTTACACTAACTACCCACCCTCCATTTCTAAAGTATTTTATATGTTCTTTAAAAACTCCATTTTTGTATTCTTTTTTAGATTCTTACACTCCTTAAAAAGGAAAGTGAAGAATAAAGCTAGGGTGGAGGGCTCTATTTGTGAAGCTTACTTGGTGGAAGAAACATCTACATTTGCCTCATTTTATTATCCTGATCATGTTGAAACAAGAAGGAATAGGATTCCTAGAAATGTTCATGTAGGTGAAGGTTCTTCATCCCCTCCTCCTATTTCAATTTTCAACTACCCAGGAAGACCAATAGGAAAATCTCAAACATCTTTTCTGGACCAAAGAGACTATGATGCTGCCGAATTATATGTTCTTCAAAATTGTGAAGAGGTTCAACCATATTTTAAGTAAGATGTTTTCACTCTTCTCACATCAAAATTACTCATGTTACTTTGTGTGGTTTGAGTAATTTGTTACGTGTTTGCAGTATTTATATTGAATATTTAAGACAACTAAATCCTAGTATTTCTGGTGCCCAAATTGACCAAGACATTTCATCCCATTTTCCTAAATGGTTTAAAAAATATGTAAGTTTTTGACTTATATGTCTTACAAATATTTATTCTGACTTACATAGTCTAATGTGTAAAGGACTTTGCTGTCTTTAGGTTCTAAATCCAGAAAATAATATTGAAGATCCATTATTGGTTAATTTGCCATGGGGTCCCAAGAGAAAAGTTGAATCATGGCCTATGTATGTTATCAATGGATACAAATTCCACACTATTATTTGGAGTGAAGGCATGAATTCCTGTAACTATGGTGTTTATGTACAAGGAACCAATGGTCAATTAGAGTCAGATTTTTATGGATTATTGTCTAATATTATTCAATTAGAGTATACTGGTTTGCCATTGATGAATTTAGTTCTCTTTCAGTGTGAATGGTTTGACAATACTCTTAATATAGGAACCAAAGTAGATAATAAGTATGGAATCGTGGAAGTAAAGCAATCACGAAGATATAATAAAGCATATGATCCTTTCATATTTGCACAACAAGCAGAACAAGTTTATTACACAAGTTATCCAGAGGGACACCGATGTTGGTTGGGTGTAATAAAGACAAAATCTCATAGTAGAATCATTGATAATATAGTCAGTCAAGTTGAGCATGAGACTTCATACCAAGATGATGAGCTTGTAGGACTTGAAGTAGTGCTTCGTATTGATCCTAACTTCATTGATGATTCCCTTGCTGATGTTAATGGTGGGGGAGAAGAAATAGATATACAATTACTAAATGAAAGAAATATAGATGAAGATAAGGATGAATATATTTCAAGTGAGGATGAGACTGAGAGTGATTTTGATGATACAGATACTTCGGTAATTCATGCATTAAAATTATTTTTACAATTGTTAAATTTGATTGTACACCTTTATTTAATATTGCATATATATACATATATATATTGATATGATTATGATTTAATTATTTGCAGTGAATGAGTGGTAAGCTAACTGACACGTTTGGGTAGAAAACACAATCAGGTAATTCATTGTTTCAATTGTTTAATTTTATGCATGTTACATATGTAATAAGATCCGCTTGTAGATGCCACAAAGGGGTAGAAGTGGTGGTCGAGGTGTACTGGTTGATGATAGAGGTTCACCCAGCCCTAACTCTCCTAGTTCTGTTCGACCAAGATCCATGGAGTCTACTAATCCTATGTTTGTAGAACGCACACCTCCCTCAACTCAGCAGGAATCTCCTGTAGCTATAGTAGGAGAAACAATTCCTACTACCTTCTCTGCTGAGGCAACATTTGGTCAACCTACACAGGTACCTAGGTCAGTCGCAACTGAGGTTGAGTTTGGAAATATGGTTGATCAAAGGCCATGGTTACAAGCAGACAAAGGAGAGTAAGTATGTTTTAATTTAATTATAATTCTTTAATATGAAATTTCTTAATAATATCAATCCCACAATATGTTTCAACACAGGTTTATACCAGCAAATGGTCCTCCTGCTATAATCTCTAGAATCATCAAACAAAAATTTGATGAACCAAGTCCCACTTGGAGAAAGGTTTCACTTGAGCTTCGAGATAGATGGTTTGGAGAGTTCAAGGTAATTTGAATTATAGTTACATTAAACAATGTCATTTCATTCTTATAAATTAAATGTTTGTTGTGTATTTTATTTATGCAGAAAGAGTATATATGGGATGTGGAACAAGAGCAAGCCATAAGATCTGTTTTTGATAAGAAAGGTTCTCGAATTTTAAAAAACTCAATGAACAAAGTTAGGAATGGTAAGGATACGGGAATCTGGATACCGCCAGCTGTTCGAGCATCTTTGGACTTACATTGGAGTTCTCCAGATTTCCAAAACAAGAGTGTCATTGCCAAGGCTAATCGAGCTGTTGATAAGGGTGCCTCAGCTTACTGTGGGGGTTCCATATCTACTGCAGCTCACTTTGAGAAGATGGTAAGTTTATTATATTTTTATATAAGTAATTTAATACAATATATTACACTTTAGGTAATGAATTTTGTCTCATTTTAATGTGTAGACTACGGAGTTTCAACGGGAACCAACCGTTTGGGAGGTTGTTGAGAGGACAAAGAAATTAAAGACTGGACAATGGGTCAATGAAAAAACTCGTTATCTTGTTGTATGTTTAACATCTAAGTTATAGTTTATTATTCAATATATGTTTTCTTCATAATAATTATATTTCACTTCATTTTTAGGAACAATATATGCAGCGCAGAGAAGAAGTCCATCAACAAAACTTGCGTGAAGGCTCATCTTCACAAGAGTCTCCTATTGTCTCTGTTGATGATAATCAAATATACATTTCAGTTGTTGGAGGTGAAAATAAAAAAGGAAATGTGTATGGACTTGGTACATTGAGCAAAAAGTTCACTACTACATCAAGTTCTCAATCTTCTACTCAAACTCCAGTACTTCATCAAATTGAACAAATGCGTGAGACTATTGAAAAGTTAAATGCTGAATTGGTGGCAAAGCATAATAAGGAGAAGACACTTGAAGAAGAGATGCAGGAGTTGAGGAACAACCAACGCCAACAAGATGAGCAGATGAAGCTTATTTTACAACATATTCAAATGAATAGTCATCCTACTACAAGTCAACATGACACTGACAATATACCAGAGGACTAATTTTTAATTTTATGATATTAAGACTTTGAATCTTGAGTAGTTGTTAAGTTCTTAAGTTTCATTTGTGTTATGTTTGGATGAATTAAGCAGGTACAAATTTTGTAAAATTGGATATACAAAATTTGACTTTAGTTCTTAAGTTTTCATTTATGTTATGTTTGGATGAATTAAGCAGGTACAAATTTTATGATTTGAATAATTTGACTTTAGTTCTTAAGTTTTTATTTGTGTTATGTTTGGATGAATTAAGCAGGTACAAATTTTGTAAAATTGGATATACAAAATTTTAAACGAAATTTTCAGATTTGGTTAGATTAGCGACCGAATTTTTGGTCGCTATAAATTTATTATAATATACAATTCAAATTTAGCGACTGATTTAGCGACCGATTTAAATTATTATTTAAATAATTATATTAATATATTAGCGACCGAATATATCGGTCGCTATTTTTTAAAACTGTATCACTGGATTTAGCGACCGATTTAGCGACCACTTAATTCGGTCGCTATTTTGGTCTCCAATAAATAAGTGACCAAATTATTTAGCTACCACTTTAGCGACCACCGGATCGGTCGCTATTTAGCGACCGAAATGTAAATCGGTCGCTAATAACTTAGCGACTTGCCCTTTTGCGACCAACCATTTCGGTCGCTAATAGAATAACGATCGAATTTTGGCCATTAGCGACCGATTTTTTCGGTCGCTAAAAGCGATTTTTCTTGTAGTGAAGGAAGGTTAGTGTTCATCCTATAAGAATAGGTCTTACTATTATTATTATTATTATTATTATTATTATTATTATTATTATAATAATAATAATAATAATAATAATAATAATATATATATATATATATATATATATATATATATATATATATATATATAATGTAAGTGATATATGACGAATATGGAGATTTGGTATCAGTATATATGAAAAGAGGTAGGCTACGTTGTGTTAGTGTGGGTAGTTAAGTCAAAATAAAACTATTTCTGTTTTAGTTCCGTGGTGTATATATATATCAGTAAAAGGTTAATAAAATGTATTATTTTTTCTTGCAATTCTTTTCTCTAAAATCCTTTATGGTAGTATCAAGAGTTAGATTACGATAAAACCTAAGAAAGTTAAAGTGATTTATTAAAAGTTATTCCAAGAGAGTGGTAAAAGAACCTCATAGTTGGTATTGGTGTCAAGAAAGTTTGTGGTAAATATAGTTGGAATGGGAAGTATAATACAGGGAGGCTTGCCAATATTTGATGGCAAGATGTTTGAAGATTGGAAGATCAAGATGTTGGTTGTTTTTGGTTTCCAGGATGTTACAGAGGTGATAGAAAGTGGTCTTACGAAACCAGATGACAAAGCAACAGATGAAGAGAAGAAGAATTATAAGGTGCAGCATAAACTGGACAACAAAGCCAGATTTTTGTTGTATCAATGCGTTGATTCAAAGATCTTTAATAAGATTTCCAAAGCTGAGACTGCAAAGGAAGCATGGACAATTCTAACAAAAACATATGGTGATGGAAACAAACACAAGAAAGTCAAGCTGCAAGCACTAAGAAGAATGTTTGAATTTCTTGTAATGGAGGAAAATGAAACCATTGCAGAGTATTTTGATAAAGTTTAGGAGTTAGTAAATGCTATGAAATCGTGTAATGATAAAATTCCAGATCAGCATGTGGTAAACAAAATATTGAGATCCCTTCCTCAAAAATTTGATCATATGGTGATAACCATTGAAGAAACTAAAGATCTAGAAATTATGGAGGTTGAGGAATTGTAACATTCATTGGAGGCACATGAGTATCGTATGAGTGAGTGCATGCACTATCAAGAACAGGCACTTCAGGCACGATCCCAGTACAAAGGGAAGGGAAAAGGATTCAAAACTAATAGCAAGAGTAACACCAAATACAAAGAATCACAAGAACAAAAAGATGAAGATTCTGATGAGGCTTTTGAATGCAAGAACTACAAATCTTGCGCCAATTCTGATGGAGAAAAGGAATGGAAGTTTGACAAGAAGAAGGTAAAGTGTTACAACTGTCAGAAATTTGGTCATTTTGCCAAACAATGTTGGAAAGGAGAAGGTGCAAAGAACAGGCCGAAAAATCAAGCACACTTAGCACAAGATGACACATCAGATTCTGAAACTGTGATGTTGATGGCAAGAACGAATGCAGATGAGCCAGAAGATGTATCATGGTACCTAGACTCTGGATGTTCAACTCATATGACTGGAAGAAAGGAGTGGTTTGTAAAAATGCAAGAGGTAGCTCATGGGAAAATCTGATTTGCTGATGATTGAAGTTTAATTGCAGAAGGGTCTGGCAGAGTGATGCTTCAAAGTAATGATGGAAAAGAAGTAGTGATTGATGAAGTATTATACGTGCCTGGATTAAAAACAAATCTACTAAGTCTTGGTCAGCTTTTGCAAAAAGGTTTTGTGATGAAAATGGAAAATAATTGTCTCAATATTTTTTATCAGAATAAGAAACTGATCATAGAAGCAAAATTGTCTCAGAATAGCAATTTTCGTGTTGTGATGAATGTTGTAAACTACTAATGTTTTGCAATGTCAGAAAGTGAGAAAGAGTGGTTGTGGCATTTGCGATTTGGGCACTTAAATTTCAGAGATTTATCCAGGTTAAGTCAACGTACAATGGTTAATGGCTTACCACATATTAATGTCCCTAACACTATGTGTAAAGATTGTATTCAGTGTAAGCAAACCAAAGGCAGTTTTCAACATGTTCTACCTCAAAAGACAGCAGAAATGTTAGAAGTAATATACTCAGATGTGTGTGGCCCAATGCAAATTGAGACACCCGGTGGAAGCAAGTATTTCATGTTGTTCATTGATGATTGGACTAGGAAGACTTGGACATACTTGATCAAGAGGAAGACTGAAGTACTTGAAGTGTTCAAGAAATTCAAAAACATGGTTGAGAAGCAAAGTGATAAAAGGTTAAAAGTTCTAAGAACAGATGGAGGAGGGGAGTACACTTCAATTGAGTTTAACAAGTTTTGTGAAAGTGAAGGAATAATTCATGAAATTACTCCACCATACACACTAGAGCACAATGGAACAACAGAGAGGAAAAATAGAACCATCTTGAATATGGTAAGATGCATGTTGAAAAGCAAATGTTTGCCTAAATTTTTATGGGGTGAGGCTGTGATAACATCTACATATATTCTGAATAGAACTCCCACTAAAAGGTTGAGGGATGTAACACCAGAAGAAACATGGGCTAAAGTTAAACCAAGTGTTGATCATTTGAGAGTTTTTCGTGTTGTGTGCTACAAGCATATACCAGACCAGCTGGGGAGAAAATTGGATGATAAAGGAGTGCCACTGATACTTGTTGGTTATCATTCAACAGGGGGTTATAAGTTGTATGATCCTGAAACAAATCAAGTCACTATAAGTAGAGATGTAGTGATTGATGAGAATATTAATTGGAGTTGGAAGTCTCCCCAGCAAGAAAGTTCTAAGGTTTTACTTGATGATGATGAATTTATGGTTGATGAGTCTGCAGTAGTTCACACAGATTCTGATGCTCAAAATGTAAGTTTGAGGAGATCATCAAGAACTACCCAGTTGCCACCTCATTTGAGAGATTATGAGATGTGTTATGATATTACTGTCACTTCTGAAGGTAACTTTGTTCATTATGCTTTAATAGCTAAAGCTGAACCCATTAATTTTGAACAAGCTACTAAGAGTGAGAGTTGGTGGAAGGCAATGCAAGAGGAGATTATGTCTATTGAGAAGAATCAAACTTGGGAATTAACCGAGTTACCTACTGGTAAGAAACCAATAGCCTTAAAGTGGGTGTACAAGGCAAAAGTGAATCCTCAAGGTGTTGTTGTCAAACATAAAGCCAGATTAGTGGCCAAGGGATTTTTACAGAAGGCTGGAGTTGATTTTAGTGAAGTATATGCACCTGTGGCCAGAATTGAAAGAATAAGACTTATGGTTTCATTGGCAACACATTTGCATTGGTCACTACATCAATTGGATGTAAAATCAGCTTTTTTGAATGGAAATCTTGAAGAGGAGGTGTATGTGGTGCAACCACAAGGTTTTGAAAATAAAGAGCATCAAAACATGGTGTACAGGTTGAAAAAGGCTCTCTATGGACTTAAACAGGCTCCAAGAGCCTGGAATCAGAGGATTGACAACTTCATGAGCAGTATTGGATTTGAGAAATGTGCTTCTGAACATGGAGTATATGTGCAGTGCTATCCCAATGGAGAAAAATTGGAAAAACTAATAGTGTGTTTGTATGTAGATGATTTGTTGATCACGGGAAGTAGTGAAGAGTTGATATCAAGGTTCAAACTTCAAATTCTAAATGAATTTGAGATGAGTGACTTAGGCAAACTTAGTTACTTTCTTGGAATTGAATTTACAGCAATTGAAAATGGGATTGTGATACATCAGTCACGGTATGCACAAGATTTATTGAGGAAATTTGAGATGCACAAGTGCAATGCAGCTAACACTCCAACTGAGGTGGGTCTAAGACTAGAAAAAGAACCAGAAGAAGAAGTAGTAGATCCCACTGAATATCGAAAAATGGTTGGAAGCATGAGGTATTTATGCAATACACGGTCTGATATGAGTTACAATGTTGGTCTTATTAGTAGATATATGCAGAATCCTAGATTGTCACATATGAATGCTGCCAAACATGTTTTAAGGTATGTACAAGGAACATACAATTTTGGTATTCTTTTTCCAAAAGGTAAGAAAGAAGGTGAGTTAAGAATCATAGCATACTCAGATGCGGACTGGTGTGGGGATAAATGGGATAGGAAAAGTACAGCTAGATACATTTTCTTCCTTGGAGAATCACCCATCTCATGGAGTTCAACAAAGGAGCCAGTTGTAGCTCTATCTTCTTGTGAAGCTGAATATATAGATGCTTGTGAGGCAACATGTCAAGCTGCATGGTTGAGTTCTTTGATGAAAGGTTTAAAGATTGATTTAGTTGAAAAAATTAGGTTGCTTATAGATAACAAGTCTGCAATAGATCTTGCTAAACACCCAACCTCTCATGGGAGAAGTAAGCATATTGAGACAAAATTTCACTATATCCGTGAACAAGTTAGTAATAGGAGTCTTGAAATTTTACACTGTAAATCTGAAATGCAACTTGCAGATGTACTAACGAAACCTTTGAAGTTTGATAAATTTAGAAATCTTAGAAAACTTATTGGAGTTACAAATGTAAATGTAATTTTGGCTTAGGGAGACATGTTAGTGTGGGTAGTTAAGCCAAAACAGAAAAATAAAACTGTTTCTGTTTTAGTTTCGTGGTGTATATATACATCAGTAAAAAATTAATAAAATGTATTATCTTTTCTTGCAATTCTTTTCTCTAAAATCTTTTACGTTGTAGTATAAAGAAGTACTATCAGAATATATTTAGTGTGGTGTGGGAATTGAATTGACAGAATAAAATATTAATATATTATAATTTTATTAATAACTAAAATTACATATATGAAAAGAATAAAATATTAATATATTATAAAATTACATAGATGAAAATATTGAGTAAGAGGAAAAAATATTGAGTAATAAGAAATGAATGAAATTTTTTTTACATTGTATGAGGCTTTTTATTTGCAAGTAATATCTAAGCACTTGAAATTACCTCATTACACTATAGGTGGAATATCTTAAGAACTCTGTGTTTGTGCATTTGAGGGATTTATTGTGAGATTCAAAATTTAATGTGTGTGAGTAGGATGAATCTATATAAATATAAGTTTGGTATATATAAAGTGGATGTAAATGTGTTATAATTATATACATAGAATGACATTTTATAAGAAATTCAGTTATTATGGCTTCAATTAAATTACTACCTTATCATATATTTATTGTGTTTTTACGTATCATTGTACTTGTGATGACAATGGAGGGAGACAATGATGCCAATGATAGATCTTCATAGAATTAAGCTTGAAGTCAAATAAAAAGATATTTCCTTTGTTAATATTGATTTTTCTTTTGAATTAAGTGTATGTATATTCTCATAAAGGAAATTTTATTTTAAAAAATTATTCTTTTTTTTAACTTACATAAGTATAGTTTTAAGTATACTAATGTAAAAAAATATTATATAAAATGTTATATTTTAATTTAAAATAAATTAACATTTGATGAAGTGACTAATAAATATAGAAATTATATTTAAAAAATTAAAGAAGACAAAGTAAAATTTTCTTAAATATCTTTTTTAAGTCTACGTGGCCTACTTCAATTATCTAAATGTTACTTATATATTTATTAGTCACTTCACCTAATATTAATTAATCTTAAATTAAAACTTCACCTAATGTTAATTAATCTTAAATTGAAATTTGACATAATGATATTAAAATTTTCTTAATTTTATCTACTATAATAGGTATCTTGGTATTGACGAATGTTGGAAAAAAATCACATTTATCTGTTTGTTACTTTATCTAATGTCAAATTATTTTAAATTGAAATCTCACATAAATATTACAAGTTAATAAAAAATCATTAATATATATTATTTATTTTGTTTATCTTTAATTTACATATTTGTTCTTCATCTTTTAAGTTTTTTTATACTTTACATTTAATTAAATTGTTTTTCTACATCATAATATTTAAATTTAAATTTAGTTATGTTCATTTATATTATTTCACTATTTTCCATAAGTTAAAAAATGAACTCAAAAGTATTTCATTATTATTCAAATTCACGATAATGTACAATTTGTGTATCTCTATTTATAAAGAATGAATATTTATTCTAATAATAGAACAGTAACCACCATAATTATCTAATTATGGTTACAAAGATTAAAAAATATTAATCCAAGATGATTAATTCTCCCTAATACTCATTCTTAAGTTGAGTTGTATATATTAATGAGATACAACTTGGAGACAAATTTTGTAAAATTATGCGGATACAGAGCTTTGGTAAAAGACATCTGCTAATTGAGAGTTGGATGGCACATGAAACAAATGAATCAAGTCTTGCTGAATCTTTAATCTTGTGAGGTGACAATCCACTCCAATATGTTTCGTTCGTTCATGAAAAGTCAGATTTTTGGCTATATAAATCACAGAAAACAGAAAAAAGAGTAATAACGTTGAGAGATAAGTCATGACATAAAAATTGCAACCATTGAAGCTCCAAGGCTCTATACTTAGCTTCAAAAGATGATCTAGAAATAGTGGACTGTTTCTTAGATTTCCAAGAAATTAAGGCAGAACCATAAAATACACAAAAACGAGTAACGAAGCGTATGGTATTGGGACAAGAAGCCCAATCTGAATCAGAAAAGACTTGAATACGGTGCTCAGTTTGAGAAGGATAAAATAGACTAAGTGCTGGAGAAGACTTTAAATACCTCAAAATGCAAAGAGCGGCATGAAAATGAGTGGTTCTTGGAGAGTTAACAAACTGACTTAGTTGCTGGACAGCAAAACTAATATCAGGTATGGTATTTGTTAAGTAAAGAAGGTGACCAATAAGCCTTTGAAAGGTAGTAGGCTCGTCCAAAGGAAGACCTTTAGAAGCAAAAAGCTTGACAGAGGCATCAATAGGAGTGCTAACAGGTTTGTAATCTGTTAAACCATGTTCAGAGAGAAGCTCTAAACAGTATTTTCGTTGATTAATTATGAGACCAGATTGAGATCGAGCAATTTTAAGACCTAAAAAATATTTGAGATGACTCAGATCCTTGATGTGAAACTGAGCATGCAAATGTGTTTTGACAGCAGAAATTTCAGCCATATCATTACCGGTTAATACCACATCATTAACATAAATCAAAAGAGTTGTGATAGAAGAATAAGACTTTTTGATAAAAAGGGAGTGATCTACAGAACTCTGAATAAAATCAAGAGAAATAAGAGTCTCGGTTAATTTTTGGTTCCACTGTCTACTTGCTTGTTTAAGGCCGTATAAAGATTTTTTCAATTTGCAAACAAGGCGTGGATGAGAAAGTTTGAAACCTGGTGGAGGCTTCATATATATTTCCTCAAGAGATTTCATGCAAAAAAGCATTATCAACATCTAATTGATGAAGAAACCAACTATTGGTCGCTATTAAAGAAAGTAGAAATCGTACAGTAGTGAGTTTGATCACAGGAGAAAAAGTCTCAAAATAATCCACCCCTTCTGTTTAAGTGAATCCCTTAGCCACTAGCGTGACCTTGTAACGTTCCACACTACCATCAACCTTATATTTGATACAGTAAACCCAGTTACAGCTCACAGGATGCTTTTCCTCAGGAAGTCTAACCAGTGTCCAAGTTTGATTTTTCTCCAAAGCTTGAAGTTCTACTTCCATGGCTCTTCTCCAACACTCCTCTGAATTGGCTTCTTTAAAAGAAGTAGGCTCATGTTGTGCAGAGATAGAAAGACAAAAAAAAGTGTGAGAAGGAGAACAATTATTATAGGTAACAAAAGAAGAGAGAGGATAAAGACAATTAGAAGCAGCCAAAAAAGAAGCAAGATTTTCACAATAATATTCTTGTAAATACCCTAGGGGTTTTCTAATTCTAGTTGAAGCTCTAGTCTGAGGGATAATGACTTGACTTGCATCATTAGTTGTATCTAAAGAAGGTAATTGAGGTGTAGATAAAGTAATAGTTGGAATAGGATTAGAAAAAATAGTAGGGTCATTATTCTGGTCAAAATTTGGTAGAGAAGAATCAGAGGCTTGATATATGTGCAGAATAAGGAAATATCTTTTCATAAAATAACACATCTCTAAATATTAAAAAATATTTATTATGTAGATTGAAGAGAAGAAAACCTTTAGTACCATTTTTGTAGCCTAGAAAAATACATTTAGATGCACGACAATCAAGTTTGGTTCCCCTAGAAGACAAAGTGGTTGCAAAAGCCAAACAACCAAAGACCTTGAGTTCAGTGAGATCTGGTTTGCAATTATAAATCATTTCAAAGGGGGATTTTTAAGATAATAAAGGAGTTGGTAATCAATGAATAATGTGAATAGCTTGTTGAATAGAAAATGACCAAAATTTTGTTGGAAGTTTAGCTTGAAAGAGTAACGCACGACATACATTAAGAATGTGTTGATCCTTACGTTCAACAATTTCATTTTGTTGTGGTCGTTCGACACATGAAGTTTCATGTAAAATACCTTTGGTTTGAAAAAAATCATAAAGATAGAACTCTTTGCCATTGTGAGATCGCAACCGTTTCAAATGAACATCAAATTGTTTTTCAATGAAAGTAATAAAAGAGGGAAGTATGACTTTTACTTTAGATTTAGTTTTTAATAAATGAGCCCAAGTGAATTGGTTGTAATCATCAACAATAGTTAAAAAATATTTGTATCCTTGAAAAGAACTGACATTTAAAGGACCCCAGATATCAACATGTATTAGTTCAAAAAATCTAGAAGATGTTGTATGACTATGTAGAAAAGATAATTTTTTTTTATTTAGAATAGTGACAAATATTACAAACTTGAAATTTATGAAACGAAATTTTTGAATATTGAGAACATAGAGTCATTCAAAGTATTATTATTAGCAACATTGTTGGACAATGTATCATATACAATGTTATTAACAGTGGTAAAACAATGATTAAAAAAAGGATGAATATCAACTAAAGTAGATGCACTCAAGTCATGCTCAGCAGAATTCAAAAGATAGGAGAGGCCTTGCTTCATCTTAGCTACACCAATCGTCTTCAAAGTGGATTTCTGCACAATGTGATAATTGGTGTCGGAAAAAAATATTAGACAATCAAAAGAAGTAAGCCTCAGAATAAAAATCAAGTGCATTGCAAAATGAGGTACATAAAAAGTATTAGGCAAAACTAAGTTACCTAATCTAATAGTTCCAGATAATTTTGCTAAAACAATAGTATGATTAGCAAGACAAATAGGGATATGTTCAATAGGATTAAGAGAATCAAACAAATGTCAAAAAGGATAAATGTGGTCAGTAGCACCACTATCAAGCACCCATAGAGAAAAAGAGAAAGGTGTACCTGAGGAGGAATTTTTGGGAGTTTGAATATGATTCATAGAGGGAGGAACATCATTATTGTGTTGAATGAGAGCCAAAAAAAGCATGATATTGCTCATTTGAAAGAGTAAACTGAGTTTGATTAGAACTTTCTTCTGGGATAATGGATTGAGAAGTTGTGTTTGAATATACCACAATCAAATTGGTAGAAGCCTTTGAAGTGGTGTTGCCTTTATTGTTGTTTTTGTATCCAAAAGGATATCCATAAATTTTGAAACAAGAATCAATTGTGTGATTAGTCTTCTTGCATTTTGCACAAAAGCGATTACCTCTACCAAAACAACCACCACCGCGACTATTTGAAGAACCTCCATGCTGAAAGGAAAGAGGTTTTGTTGAAGCATCAGTGGAAGCAATAATTGTTGAAGAGTCAGTAGGAGGGGAACTTATTGTAATACCATCAATTTCGCGTTCATGTTGTTGAATTAGAGAAAAAGTCTTGATAATGGACGACATAGGATCCATCATTAACATGTTGGACCGAACTTGAGAGTACTCCTCGTAGACCCAACAAAATTTTTATCACACAGTCATCTTCACGTTCCTTCTTGATTTTCAGCAAGATACCACGAGAACATGGATTATCACAAGAACATACCAATACAACGCGATATTGATCAAGTTGTTTCCAAAGAGTCTTTAACTGAGTGTAATATTGAGAAACGGTGGAATCACCTTGTTTACACTCGTGAATAGAAGCTTGAAGATCAGAGATACACAATTTATCACCATAAGAGAAACGTTCCCATAGGTCATTCCAAATCTCTGTCGCAGTATCCATGTAAAGGACAGATTGTGCAATGGAGATTGTCATAGATCGAATCAGCCAGGACATGACGGTTTTGTTGCAACACCGCCATGGATTGCGAAGAGAATCGGAAGTCGGAGGAGGAGGAAGCGAACCATCAATGAACTACTCCTTGTTCTTCGATTCAAGTACGGTAAGCATATTCCGAGACCAGGCATGAAAATTATGCTCTGTGAGAAGAGGCGTGACAAGAATGAGAGAGAGATTCTCATTCGCATGAAGAAACAAGGGGTTTGATGGATTTACTAGATGATCAGGAAGCGCAGATGAAGACAAATTGAAATTTGTGAAGATGGAGTCGGAGTGGGAATTAGGGTTGTCATGGTCGAAGCAAAGCAAAGAAACACAGGGAATTTAAAAAAGAAAGTCTTGAAAAAAAATTAGGATTCTTTAACAAATATTTCACTCCACTATATTAGAAAAAGAACTAAAAAAGATTTCATTATTATTTAAATTCACCACTAATGTATAATTTGTGTATCTCTATTTATAAGAAATTAATAATTATTCTAATAATAGAACAATAACCACCATAATTATCTAATTATGGTTATAAAGATTAAAAATATTAATAGAAGATATTAATTGCTTTTATGAATTTTTAAATATTATTTTAAATTATTTTCTTTATTTATTTTCTACAAGAAATAATGAAAATATTAAAATAATATCAATTATATTTATATAAATCTTTAAATATCAAAATTAAATACAAAGATAATATAGCATTTTATAATTATTAATAAAACATGGTTGTTCCGCTGCAGCTTATGTGCCCCGAAATTCCCCTAAAGTTGGACCGTCCAAATCACAATGTATACAATAATGTATGACACAGATAAAAACCAAGACAACATCACTTCCATTTTCTTTGTCCTTATACATTTCAATTTTTGGTTGTGTTCTTTTCATGATCTCCAAGTTAAAAATAGTTTTTTTTTTAATATTAATACTCTTCAATTGAAATTTTGAATATATAATTGAGTTTAATATTTAACAAAATATTTGTATCACTTACAATCATCTTATTTGACTCAAACCAAATTCATTGTAACGAACGCTTACCAGGACCAATAAATTAATAAAGAAAACCCGTAAATATATCCGGATATACAATAAATAAATAAATAGTATTTATGATATTGGTTAAAAAATAGTTATATAAGAACACATTTTTGGTTAAAAAATAGTTATATAAGAACACATTTTTTATATGAATAAAAAGAATAATCTTTTAAAAATTGTCTATACTTAAAATTGTTTTGTTTTATTTTTAAAAAACAATTTAAAAAAAATAAAAATTGTTTGATAATTCTAAGCCCAATCTGTATGGGCTGAACCAAGACTATAAAGATTCAGATATCTAAGGTGACGTGTATGTGAGAGGATTAAACAGCACATTGCCCCTCTTTTCATTTTTTTTTTCTTTAAATGTTTATATTTTAAAAAATATACCTGAAGACAATTTTGACATTATACTTAAAAATTCAAGTACCAACCTTTCTCATTTCAATCAAACCAATCATATATACACATAAATTTTTCTTAGTCATTTAATAACCCTAAATTCTTCCAAATCTGTAACATTCTAACTTCAAACAACAACGTAAATGCTGTTGTTTTTGTTTTGTACTAACTAATATGTCGGTGGCGTAGGTTAGAGTAGAGAAGAATAGTTACCAACCCCCTAAAGTAGTAAACTTTTCAGTTTTGAGTGTCTCTTTCAAAACAGAACTGAACTGAAGATCGCAGCTCGGAGCGTTTTACACCCACAAATGGGTAACGCCCATGGACACCGTCATCGCAAACACCCTAACTCCGTTCCTCCACCCCATAAATATGACCATCCCCCACCGTTCCCAACCCCACCACCACCCATATCCAATTCCAACATGCTGTCTCTCCCTTACACCCACGTCGACACCACCCTCCGCGCCCTCGCCGCCCAAGCCGAGGGCTTCGGCCGCTATGCCGTCGGCGGCCTCCACGGTCCCCTTCACCGCGTCACATCGCTCGCAGGTTCACCAATTCATCACCCTTTTCCCCAATCTATTTTAATCATTCATTCATCGATTAGGCTTACTTTAGTACCTTTATATTTCTGCAGATGATGGACCGGGGTCACTGCGTGAGGCATGTCGTCGAAAAGAACCGTTGTGGATTGTGTTTGAGGTGTCCGGCACCATTAATCTCTCCTCGTACCTGAACGTGTCGTCTCACAAAACCATCGATGGTCGTGGCCAGAGGATTAAACTCACCGGAAAAGGGTTGCGCCTGAAGGAATGCGAACACGTCATAATCTGCAATCTGGAGTTCGAAGGAGGCAGAGGGCATGATGTTGACGCCATTCAGATCAAACCTAATTCCAAACACATATGGATTGATCGTTGTACGCTCGCTGATTTTGATGACGGGCTTATAGATATCACACGAGAAAGCACAGACATTACTGTCTCAAGGTAGCATCAATAATCTTGTTTTCTTATGTATATTTTCTGCTTGGGTTTTGTTAAGGACACTGGCTAAAGAATTAAACAAGTAGAAACTTTTAGTTATTGGAGTTGTATAAAAAATTAGTAATTTCAAGTTACAAAGGAATACCAAGAAAAAAAAATTTCTTAAATAGTAACTTACAAGGACAGTTAGTTTGCATTTTGATTACCGAAGGAGGGGTGTTGTTTCACTTGTTGAAGAAGTGTTATTCCATTGTGTGCAGGTGTCACTTCTATCAGCATGACAAAACCATGCTTATTGGGGCTGATCCATCGCATGTTAACGATAGGTGCATGAGGGTCACTATACACCATTGTTTTTTCAATGGGACGCGACAGAGGCACCCTCGTGTTAGGTATGCGAAAGTGCATCTCTACAATAATTATATCAGAAACTGGGGCATATACGCTGTGTGTGCTAGTGTGGAAGCCCAGGTGATTACCCTTGTTTATTTGTTTGTTTTGTTGAATTGGAATTGGTCCTAGGGTGAATTTTGCGACTAGATTTGAATGATACACGAAACTGATGTCATTTGTGCTGTGTGTTTATGCCAGATTTTCTCACAGCATAATATCTATGAAGCGGGCCAGAAGAAGGTGGCTTTTAAGTACCTTACTGAGAAGGTTTGTCTAGTTCTTTTTTTTGGTGCCAAGTAGTTTTTTTCTTGAATTCAACTGGAAACCACATATTATCAGAGTTGTGAAAATGGTTCTAAGTATGAAAAACTAGTTCATGGTATTGATCACTTGCTTTGCATGCGATAATTTTAAAGTTTGTGTTTAACTTGCTTGATGTGCTAGTATTTTTTTCTGTAACACAACCAGTTTCACTGGCGAACCATGGAGCATTCTTATTGAATTAAGAAAGTTTAAATCGACTACTATAGTAGCCTTACCCCAAATGTAAGATAAAATAACCACCCACAATTATGCAGATCTAGAATCTTGGTATATTGGACTAAACTGAAAAAACAGAAAATCATTATAGTTATTATCATGTCCCTAAAACAGAGGAACCTTAACATATAGGATCTCCGCAACTTCAACATGGTTCCATAAACTGAAGAGCATTGATAATCAGTTTATTCCAGGATATTTGCAACCACACATTAACTCTCGCAACTTCAAGAACACTTCAAGGACTCAAGCAAGTAAAAAATGTTTCTGCTTGAGGATTTAAGTGAAACAATATGAAAGAAGCTCACATTTGAGGGGATTATTAAAATTTAAGTGAGTTGGAGTCTCACGACAAGTTGAATGTATAACTGAGAAAGACCGACAAATCTAATACAACAATTATATTATTTATTTGTTCAGCTTGCTTAAAGTTGCATAATTTTTTTCTTTTCTGTATTGTTTTTCACTCATAATTTAGATGTTATAATTGTTGCATATCCACAATCTCTTCATTACCCTCTTTTAGTTTTGGCCTATATGTTGTGGTTCTTTAGTACTGATATGGTACCATCACTGCAGGCAGCAGACAAGGAAGTGGGAGCAACTGGTACCATAAGGTCTGAAGGAGACTTATTCTTAAACGGTGCTCAACCAGGGTTAATGACTGAGAGTGGTGAGTGCATCATGTTTCACCCCAGTGAACACTATCCCTCATGGACAGTGGAAGCCCCTACAGATGATCTAAAACACATTCTTCAACACTGCACTGGATGGCAATCCGTTGCTAGACCAGCAGATCAAACACTATGAGCATTCATTATACTTACCTTCCTCTGTATATCAAATATAGATTAAGTATGGATTATTAAATTGTGTTAAATTATTATAACAATTTTCAAGAGTGTAAATTACAATAATCATTTCACTATGTTTTACTCCAAGGAAATGCACTCTAAACTTATTACACTCTATCTTAATTGTACCTTTGACTCTTAACATGTTACTTACTCCTATTATTTAAGCTCTTTTTTTACAACTTTTTTTTTCAAATAGACTGTTATTTATATATTTTTAATATAATATAATTACAATTTTATTTCAACATTAATTTAAATTATTTTATTGTTAGTCATAAACTAAATAAATGCAAAAGAATATATTGTTTAACAACTATAAACTATAATTAATCAGTGAGAACTTAATTAAGAGTATCTTCAATAAAAGATTCTTTTGAATAAAAATATTATTTTAATATAATTATTTAAAATTAGAGAGTTATTTATATAATTAACTCTTTTTACATTAATTTGTAAGTCAATTTTATTGGAGATGTACCTGATAACTTATTCCTAGATAGAAATATGTATTTTTTGGTGTGTTTACATAAAGATGTTAGAATTATTTGTTTCAATGTGCAAGAGTTTTGAAAAATAGGTAATGGAGAAAAAGTTGTAAGAAAATTGTAGTAAAAATAACATTTTAGTAGTAGTAGTAAAGACAAGATCAGTTTAATTTAGTAGTAGTAGTAGTAAATTCATTCTAATTTCAATCAAACTAATTGAATTTTTTTTTCATTTCATTTTTCTCAATTTTCTATTATATATTCTTAAAAGAATTACAATTTGTAATTAAATGTTTTTGGACCTAAAATCTTTAAACATAATCAAAAAATTCTGTCTTCAAATGTGTAAAAAACCACAATAAGAAAAGATAAAATTATTTTAAAAGATTAAAAAAATGAATTAAAATTACAATATAATCTAATTTAGTAGATGTAATTTTTTGATGTTGAATAATTGACAAATATGAGATGGATTTTTTGCATATCGATAAACAATAAGTCTTGAAAAATATGCATTACACTTCGAAGAAATTCAAAGAAGTTGTTATCAAACTGATAATGTTAAATAAAACTCGTTTATATATATATATATATATATACCATTGAAATATCATTGATCAGTTGAAAATCACATCTTATATAATAAAAAATAATAATTCTGAATTATTTTATAATATCTGGTAAATACTAAATGTATTTTATATTTTAAAGACATCAAATATATCTATTTTTATTTAATATTTTTTAAAATAATAGGAAATTTTGTAGAAAATAAGTACGCTTACAAATGTATTTGATAAAATTAAAAATTATTTGTAATCTCGCGAAAAATTTTTCAATTAAATACTTTACTTTTAAATTGCATTTGCCTTGTTTTAGAGGTACGAATTTTAAATGTCTTTTTTATTTAAGCATTTTTAGTCAATTTAATTTTAGTTTCTATATAATTTTGAATTGATGAGTTAGTTCTGAAGTTGTAATAGTACGTAAAAATTTAATAAGAACTAAAAACATTTGTGTTTTCCTGAATGTAAAACTGTCCAAGGTCATGACCCCTTCCCAGTGGCCCTACCAGTTTCGGGAAGCTTTTTCTTTTCTTGGAAGTTCCCATTTGAATTTCAGTTTTGGGGCAACAAATTCACACCATTCATTTCATTAGAACCTCATCTTTGAAACTCGTAGAATTTTCCTTTTCCCACAGTATTTTCTTTCTACAATTAATAGATAATAATAATGAAATTGGATCAAGATCTCAGTTATAGGAGGTATAAGTTATTAATTATAACACTCGATAAATTAAATTCTGAGACACTCATGAGATGGACGAAAATGGAAGAGAAAATATAATAAAGCAGAAACTGTATCTCTCATACAATGAATTTTACTTCTGCATGCATGCATGCAGATACACGCATATAGCTTATTTCTTTCTGAATGAATACAGTGTTTATAGAATAAAGTCTACACATATCTCCTAATTAACTTCATACACCCTTGTTTTATGTTTTATGTTTTATGTTTTATGTTTTGTTCGAGGAAAACTCATAAAATAATGGTTATAATCCAAATAAATAAATAGAATAAAATTGTACTATTAAAATTTGAAATACAACAAAAAGAATAATTAACATTTTCAAGATTATGTGAGAAATAATGGATACGAGGATCCAAATATAATCCTTGCACCATTGTAATGAAATGCCTTTTCATTTGGATTTTTTACAGTATTTTTTTCTTACAGAAAAAAAATTGTTTTCTTCAGTAGTGGAGCTTGCTCTTGAGGAGAAAAGATTCAACATGTAATTCTCAACATCTTGAGGGGTAAATATCACGTACTCTCTCATTTCTCTCACCGATCCCTCTGAATTGCGGCGTGTTTCATACACCTCCTGGTAAATAGGGTTTATTTTTCTCGACAGCGACTGCTTTATCTCTTCTCGAAATTCCTGTTCAGGAATCGTAAACGCGTTCTCTCTCCGGTATGCTTTCTCGAACTCTAAATTGAAAGTCCCGAAGATAACCCTCGCCTCCGCCGCCGACATTGCCGCCGTCGGATTTTCCGGCAAGGACGAAAGCACTTTGTCCCACGCCACTCTCTCGTAGTTCGCCAACAGTCGCTTCACCTTCGCTTCGTGATTCAAGACCCAATCATCGCCGAGAACGTAGAGCAAGTTCGAAGTTCGGACCTTGGCTACCACGTGCCGGAGATTGTTCGCGAGAAACAGGTAAGACAATGAAACCTCCTTGCAGTGTCTCGATTTGCCGTCGATCTTACAAAGAAGGACTAGAATCAGCCGCGCCATATGCGCCGAGAATTCCGTCCCCGTTATCGTAATATTGTCAGATTGTGGACTGTACAAGTAAGACTCCGGCAACGGCGACCTCGACGGCGGTGGCACGTCGAAGAAAATTTCCAAGAGCACGTTGCTGTAATCAGCGAGTGTGGACAAGTGATTCATTACTTGCACTGTCAGGGAATGGACACCGGCGAATTTGGCCGCCGATTTGGAAGAGTCTTTCTGCATTGCGGTCTCAAATTCGAAGAGACTCGTTCGTACCGACTCGGAGAGTCGGTGAAGTAGAGCACAGGCTTGAGATTTAACTGCGGTTGTTGAATCGAGCGAGAATATCGATTCAATCTCCGGCAACAGCGCGGCGATCGCGGCGTACATGTCAATCATTCGGAAGATCTTCTTCGGCTGTGATTTCTTCTTACTGGCGACGAGTTCGGGGAATCCGAATAGCAGAGCGGCTCCGCTTCTCGAAATCTCGGCGAAGCAAGCTTCCGCAATGGATGGTGACGCACCAAAAACTTGATCGCAGAGGATCCTCTCTCCCGCGAAGAGCGTCCTCACGGCGATCTTAACCGCCTCTAACCAACCGTTAATTTTCAACTCGAGCACTTCCCATTCCATCTTTTTCACCTTCGACGCGCTCAATTCCTCCACGCTGAGGCGATATATGCCTTCGTCAACGATCGATTTTCGCATCGTGGTGTAAACCGTGACGCATTCCTTGCCGTAACCGTTGGAAACCATGCAGTCAGCGATGGACTTCAGATCCGCCACAGCTTCGGACGAAACGCGTTCGACTTCGGAGATACAATCCCCTGTGTGATGAACGTCATCTTCCGCTGTGGCTTCATCGTAGCTGTCGGAACAAAAAGAGCTTCTAGAGGTGGTGGAGGATCTGGTGGAGACTGATTCCGGGTCAAGGTGGGCCCGGTTCATGGATAACATCTGGTAGAACTCTTTCTGGAGCCTCTTCATGGCAATTTGCATTAGGTTTTGTGCGTTGACAAGTTTTCGTGAGGAAGGGTTGTCTGCAAGCAACGCGTGCATGGTTTTTTGAAGCTGGTTAACGCAGTGGATGTAGTGCATGGCCTCAGTTTTATCGTTGTAGAAGAGAGAGGTAACTCTTCCGTAAGCGGAGGTTTCAGGGTCCCATTTTAGTATGAGAGCTTCTGCTTCCTCTATGCCCCTGGAAACGATGGTTTCCTTGGTGGTGGTGGTGGTGGTGGTGGAAGTTGAAGACGAATTTGGTGGCGAAGTGTGATGTGAAAAGGTAAACGACTGCGTTTTAGGCTCCCAGCAAACATTTCTCATCTTTGCAGCAAACAATGGCGTTACTGAGTCTTAACTGTGTGTTTGTTTCTGGTGATTAATTACAAAACTTGTTTTCCAGATGAGAGGGAGTTTGCAGTGTGAATATGCGCAGATTGGATTGGCGCTTGCAAGGGCAGGAGAAGGGATATATATAGACAGCCGCGTTGGTGTTTGGAGAAATACGAATGTGGGGATTTGACTTTCCAGCCTTGCTGACTTTCTTTACGTAAGTATTGTTTGTTATGAAGATGGACTTGGTTTCGTGTTTGGGGTGCGATATTATATATTACACACGTATTAGTGACCTGGTGGATTTTTGACCTCCAATTGCAAAGGAAGTTTTGTTTTTTAATCAAATAGGCAATTTTAACAACACGTACACCATGACTACATCTTTTTCCAATTAAACTTTCCTCAAACCGTACTCAGTCCAAATTTACGCTCATGATGCTTGAGCACAAAGCAAATGAATTTTGATAATTCATTTTTTTATATATATATAATTATTTAATGTTAATTATCTTTGAGTCCTTCATTTTCTATAACTTTAGTAATTAATTTATAGTGACTTTCAAAAATAAAATAAAATACTAATTCTTCTCACTATCTTCCTACTTCTTTAACATTTTTTTAAAAATATTTTATAAAATGAATTAATTAATGAGCCTGATGTATGAAGATTCAATGAACTTTTGTTTTCCTTCGTTGATACTGCTTGTTTCTTTCAACAAATTAATTCTTTACCTATGAATTATCTTACATCACCTTACAAAATCTTCTTATTTATGTTATTCCTATTTGATAAAATATATAGCAATATAAATATATATTATAAAATATTTTCCTTGTTGAATTTGTGTTTTTTATTATTTGAGTATTTGAATTTTTATGAATGAAGTGTTAGCAGATTATTTATTTTAATTAAAAATAAATTAAAAGAAACAGTTAACGGTGAGGTGAGAACTGGTACGGCAATAAGCTGCAGAAACTATAGTCAAATATGTAGAATTTTCAAAAACTTTGAAAATTTGTTCCATCGTATCATACATCATCGCTTATATAAATTGAATAAGATATCAACAGCGAGTTATTATAATTGTACGTTATTATTTTTCATTTCACTTTTAATTTCTTATTTTTCTTTCTCTTCACATATATATTATCTTGTATACTTTTTTTTTCTAATTATTTGTCCTATAATCTATATTACCCCGTTTTTAATTGAAATATAAATCATTCTCAATATCAAACACCTCATTAATTCCAATTCTTTTTATTATTCATTTTATTTTTCTAGTCTATTTTATTACTAATCACATAGCATTATGTATGCATAGTAGAGGTACAGATATACGTAAGCACATGCATATTACGAAAAAAACTGTTGACAAGGTTTTTAATCATGCATGCATACAATTCCACAGGTGAATGCTTTATATATTCTTTATTTGTACGTATAACACTTCAATGAGTTGAATAATCTTCATGGTAACTTTTTAATGTCATTTGTCTCATTTTTTCTCATCATATAATACTTATTTTATTTTTATTTTCTCTTGATTTCTCGTTCTTTTCATCTTGCATTTTCATACATACAGTTGAATGGATGTGTATATAAACGTTATTTTGTTAGATCTCAAATATAGCTTTTTTATTTCTTAAAAAAAATTGGAAGATGTTTTATGCACATTAGTCTATTGATAAAATGATATTAAATTTATGGTAATGTAATAAAAAATAATGTATTAGAGATATATGATAAAAGGAATTTGAGTTTATAAATTTTATTTTAAATAATTATTAATTGATTTATCAGTAATAATTAATTTATGAAATGTTTACGTTATATTTCTTAGTATGTGGGAAAAAATATTATTTCTTCATGATTATAATTCAACCTTATTTTAGATTTTAATTATTTCGATATTCTAAAATTGTTTCAATATATTATAAATGTTAAAAATAATTATTCTCTTTTCTTAATTTGTTGAATTGTAAGAACTTCGACTAAAATTTTAAAATGAATGATATTGGATGAATTCTAACTATATTATTATATTTTAAATTTTTAAATCCTAAATTTATATTTTAAAAATTAAAATAAATAAATAAATATTATGTTATAATTTACATCATGTTAGTTTATATATATATATATATATATATATATATATATATATATATATATATAATTGCATTATGTTTTAATACGTGAAAATGAATTTCATATTAGGATTGAGTTCAAAAATAATTTATAACCATTTTTTTTAATTTATTAAAATAATCTTTAAGAACAAAATCATAAAATGAGAACACTCTCAATTTTTTAATTTAAACAAAAAATTGACGTGGGTAATTTATCCTCTCTTAGCTCCCGTGACAATATCTCTTGTGTGTTTGATGAAACAATTGAATTATAATTTTGAACCCTAAGCTGATTCCAGTGAAGCCATTAAAAGAGAAAAAGAAAATATTATATATATATATCTTAAAAAAACTATCTTAACAACCATATTTTATTAAACATTTAATTTATAACTATCTTAATAATATAATAATAATTTAAAACTATTCTTATTTTCATTAAATTCTTTTATACTTATTATATTAATAAATTGGTTGCATTGGAATTTTTTTTTCATACTGTTGTCATCTAAAAGAGTTGGAAACCAACATAGTGGTGTTATATTTAATCTCCTAAAAAACTTAAAAATTTACTTATTTTGTTGAAAACAAGTATTTTGAAGTACACGTGTGAAATGGTTGTGATTGGAAAAGTCTGTGTTCTAATTGGTTGTTCGAACATCGAAGAGTTGTTTCTGTTTTTCTGTTTTGTGGTCACGTCATGGAAGCAGTCTCTTCTCGCCGCCATTCCTCTAACTCGGTTTTCTTGTTGATTATTCCTCGTTTCCATTTTATCCGTGTGAACATTTATTTATCATAATTATAACAACTCATCAAGATTTGTAAGAATATTCTTAAATTTAACCTTTGTTGTTAGAACTTTTAATTTATGCAAAATAAAATGATGAGGTTTTTAAAATTAATATATTCTCTTTTATTAATTACTATGTTATTTTATGTGTCGCTTATTTTTTAAAATTATAAAAAACTTTGCAAATATGTCAGTAAATTTGATATAACACGATCAACAAATATTTTTCATAAGTTATTTTAAAATTCATGCCAACAAATATCACATGTTAATTTTAACCAGTTAATTATCTTTCACAAAATTACTTATAGTTAAAGACGCTTTTAGTATAAACATGAGTTATTATAGGTAAAATTAAAATGTAATTATATGATTTAATGTTGATAAAACTCAAAGAAGTAAAACTAAATAAATAAATAAATAAAGAGAGTGAAACAAACTAAAATGAGTAGTATATTAAGACAGAATGAAACTAAACATTTAAAAAATTAAGTCCAATCTTTTAAAAAACAATGTTAAAAAAATGAAATTATTATTATTATTATTATTATTATTATTACTACAATAGTCAATTATATGCTGTACTACATAATCATATAATGGTTATATTATAAAAATATATCATTCTTTTATCTAAGTAAATTACAAAATTAAATAAAAATTAATAATCATAATAAATAAAATTTATATTATCATTAGTAAATAACAATATATTAATTAATATTTATTATTGATAATATTATTTATATTTATTTTGATTATTAATTTTTATTCAATTACACCATTGTATTGGATAGAAAAAAAATTATATCCAAAAGATTATAAGCAAAACTCCTGAGGACTTCTACTTAAGCTAAAATTCTTTTAAAAAGATGACAATTAATTAACCATGACTATTTGGGATAGATACTAAATTATTTATCAATAAAAATCTATGAAATTTATTAGGATGTATTTTATTATTAACACTGTTAAGTTTATTTGTCATTAATAATTATTTTACTAAATTACCAATTATCAGTTTATATATTAATAATTATTGATAATTAAATAATTATCAATAAAACATACTTAATGATTACTACTCTAATCATTTTTTTTAATGCAAAAGAGCTCTCTCTCTCTCTTTATTTTTTATATTTTTTGAGGGATGATCAATATTTGTTCTCATTATATATATATATATATATATATATATATATATATATATATATATATATATATTATCATGAGGAGAAAAAAAAACTTGTGCTCTATTAATTATCTTAATTATTTATAACTTATCGTTTATGGATTTGAATAATGGAAAATATAGAAAAAGTACGGTTTCATATGCATTCAGCGTCTTATTATGTAAGACGTAGAAAAACAAAAATTGAAATAGTTATTATGATTCGATGGCTTTGAATAAAACTAAAGTTTTAGAAAAAAGAAAAAAAAAGTATTAAGTTTAAAGATGGTTTACTTAGTTCATTTTGTGAACTTGTAATTTCCTTTTCGATAATTTAATAGACCCCAATTAATTAATTAATTAATCAACTAATTAGTTAATTAAAGAATTTGGAAGTGACGGCGAAATATAAAGGTCAATTGCGGAAGTATTAGGGTGTTAATTGTGATATGGTTGACGATAATCGATGATGAATTTCAGGTTCATGCATGCACTTATTGGTTATCTCATTTTTCTGTATTATCCCGTATCATAACATGCCTATTCATTCATTTTAATGCTTTGACTTTCAACTTCTTTGGTCAATCCTCCTTCTTCATTTTAATGAATACAAAGTTTAATAAAAAATGGATTTGTCGTATAAAAAGTAAAATGATGCAAGTGGTAGAGAGAAATTAATTACGAGGAATTAATGGATTTGTCTCATGTTTTCATTACATCTTCAATTTGTTTTTTTTTTTTTTTTTTTAAGAAGAAACAGCTTCTAATAAACATACTCATTTTGGTTAGAAGATGATGTTGTTCAAAATTACATATCTTCAAACAAAAATTCAAAATGCCAAATATATTTTCTTTATTTGACAAGGATTTTGTTATTGCCAAAAATATTGTACACTTAATGCACTACATAGCTTTAATTGTTTAAAATTAAATATTGGAGAACTTTTATTATTTAATATAATATATGTTCATATTGAGCATGTTTTATTTTATTTTATACTACAACATATTTATAATTCCTAATATTTGCTAAACAAACACTTAATTTCTCCACCTTCATTATATCTATAAATTTAAATTAATGTTTACGCAACTTGTGAAAGTAGATGCTTCCCCAGCTACATGAGTAAAATTTGATATTCAACAAAGTCCAGTTTAAAATATATTTTTATTTATTAAATAATGAAAGAACCATATTTAAGTAATTAAAGTTAGGCAACTAAAAAAACTTGATTTATTTTATTTTATATAAGGATTTTGTTAAACCAGTGTTGAATTCTAATCAAAGAATTTAAAAAATTAATGAAAAAATGAATTATAAACATTAAGCAGTGTATTATTACATATTTTTAAAAATATTTTTAATTTCTTAGCCAATATATTTGGATTACTAAACATTCTTTAACTTTTAAGGAAAAGTTTTGAATTGAAAGTCAGACAAAGTTTTTTTTTTTTAAAGAAAAAGAAAACATACAATAAAAAAATAAATATAAATGTGTTTCTAGTGGAATTTCGATCGATTTTGATTCTAAGGATATTTTGGTCTTTAATCGAAATCCTACCACGTAAGTTCTTTTTACTTAGGCTAGCAATTAGATTTTCAATCGAATACACGTATGAGAATCGAAAATTACAGAATATCGAGAATGCTGTTTTTGGTATTTTGGATTTAAAGTATCGAAAGCAGTAAAAGTATCGAATCAAGAAACAATGTTAAATCGCAAGAAAATGTAAAGTGCAAAAACCCCAAATTTTCCTTAATTGTAAAATGACAAAAATCGAGAACAAGTGTGACTATAAATGACAAGAAATCGAAATTGCATAAAGTAAATAACCCCAGAAATCGAAATGTGCGGCAACGTAAATGACCAGGAAATTAAACAGTAACAATGTAAAAGGCAATTAAATCGAAAATGCAGTAAAAGACTGGAAATCGAAATTGCATTAATGTAAAAGACCCAGAGAATTCAAATACAAACTTAAATTGCATGAATCGAAATGACAAGGAATCGAAAATACAGAAACATAAAATTGCTGAATTTAAGTTGCATCAAAATAAATTACCAAGAAAAATACAGAAAACGGTAAATGTACTCAGTGAGCAGGGAAATCCAGATTGCCAGAAGCTTCATGGTGTTCGTCGTTTCTCCGGTAGACTTTTCACTACTAATTCTGTTCTCTGCCAATTTCTGCTCCCTCTTCCTTCCTCCTTTGCTCTATTTATAGGACCTCTTTTAAGCCTTCCAGGAACAGTTAATAAGACTGCTACCACGTTCTTTCGTGCATGACGGTTTCTTTTTCTACAGTTGCCCACGTTCTCACGATCCTCAACTCCTTCCATGGTCCCAGAACTTTTTTCTATACGTGTGTTTGACTTATTCTTCTGTGGTTTGTCCAGGGTTTCGATGTCCGCATTGGTTTCCTTTACTCTCGATTATATGTTTTTCGAGAACTTCGAATTGCTTACGATTCCTTTTTAACCTTGGTCTCATGACTTAGTTTTTTGTTTGACAACAGGTATTTGGTTAATATTCACTCGATTTTCGATTATACTTCTCGATACTATATGCTACGTTCTTCCAATTAGACCTCGATTGAATCTTATCGAGTCACATTCCTTTTCTTCATTTTCGATTGCTTTTCTCGATTTGCCACTAACAAAATGCCCCCTTGGAAGAATATGAATAATTTGTTTATATTCTTTCAATATTCCCGCCTTATTGTTTGGAGGCCCACAGAACTTAGGGTTTAGGGTTTCTGGGGTTTTAGGGTTAAAAGGGTTTTAGCTTTCCCCTTTTTTGCTTTACGTCGCCATCTCGTCAGTTTGCTGCTTTTACAATACACGCTACATTTATTACCTTTCACCTCCGTCGTTTCCAGTCCCCTAAGTGATTTTCCTTTTTAATCTCTATTGGTTTTTTACTCTGGTTTTTTACGCGAACCTTTACCCTTTGCACTTTCATCTTCTTCCTTGAGCTCGTCTTCATCCCTGTGCTCTCATCTTTGTCCCTGTGTCTTTATCTCTCACCTTGCTTTTCTTCATCCCACCTATTATTGAAATGGCTACTTCCTCCAAGTCTTCTGATTTTTCCGTTCCACCCCTTTCCTCATTGCCTTCTAACCTGCTAGAGATTAATAACCAGAAGTTCGCTCCACTGCCTCTGATGGAAGAAGCTTCCCAAAAAATTGCTGAAACGCAGGTACTCGTTCCTTACACTGTTGAAGGTGTTAGTTTTGCTTTTGGGGGTCCTGTTCTTTCTGGTAGTGGAACAATTTCTCCCCTTACCCTCTCAAATAGCCCAGCTCTTGTGCACCAATCTGAAGTTAGGATTGATTTTCTGAATATGGTCTCGAGGGTATATCGAACGGGTCCTCCTTCCCAAAAACCTTTGTTCATAAGATGGTTTGATCGGGTCAAAGCTAAGTTTGGGAACCATTGGAGAAATGTGGGGATTTTCGATTTTTTGCACCTGTCTCAATGTGACTTATCTTATTTAGACATGGCTATGTTTTTGGCTGCCACACATTTATGGAATAAAGAAATACACGCTTTGGAATTACCTTGTGGCCCTCTCTCACCTACTCTTTTCGATATAGCAGCCATCACTGGATTAAAACCTATAGGGGAGAGATACTTTCAGGGTGCATGTCCTTCGGATAATTCTCTAAAGTCTAAAATTGATTGGGAATCGAAAGCCTATGGTCATTTCCTTGAGAAGCATTTTATCGATGACCCTTCGATAGCTGTTACCGATGAAGAGCATGTGGCATTTTTAGTGTATTGGTTGTGCACCCATGTTTTTTGCCCTCGATCGATCCAAATTTCCCCTCATCTGTTCAATCTTGCATATCTTCTTCACCTAGGCCAACCTAACCTATGTTTAGCCAAATTTTTGCTAGCGCATGTGTATACTGCTTTCGACGAAGCTGTCGAAATTTTGAGTACTCCTAAGGCATCAGGGAATTTTTCTGGCCCCGTTTGGTTTATACAGTTATGGCTTACTTCGATTTTTGAGAGCGTTCTTCCTCGAATTTCTTCCGTTCCCCCGAGTGTAAATATAGAAGGGGCTCGATTATCCTCTCGTCACCCTCGCCATAAGTCTGATGAAACTACCTACTGTAAATACCTTCAATTTTTGTTAACCAGATTCACTTTCGACTCAACCTTGGCCCCATTTACTGTAAATCTTGGACGAATAAGTGGCCCACTTAGGGGGCCGATTTGGTTTAAATCAAAATTTCCTGCCTCGACCCCTGGATTGCAATTAGAGTTGGTCGATATATGGAGTAGCTATTTAACTCAAGATGTACTAATATCGGGCTTTCACTCCAAAGATTTCAAGTTTATTACTTACTACCCTCAACTTTTTTCAAGGCAGTTTGGTCTGAGCCAATCTTTACCCTTTTTTCCTTTAAATACCTTCCCTAAATCCAAGTTGACTGAATCGAACATCGGCCGGGAGCTTGCCAAGTTTTTGCCAAAAACCCCGATGCATCTTTACCCATATGTATTTGAATCGAATTATTTATCGACTGTGGAATTTTCTCAATGGTGGACCACTTGGTTCTCGAAAAATCATGCTGCTTTTGATGAGGTTCGACAGAAACTGACTGCTCATCCTTCTCTTGTGTTGCAGGACAAGTCGAAAGGGAAGAAAGGTACACACTTCCACTGTCTCCAAATATCTCGATTCGAGAATTTTTATCAAATATGTTATACTCCACTAAAACTAGAATCGACCTTCTATGACGCTGTCATTTCCTTATCCCAAAAAACAGATACCAATAGATCGAATCGAAAAATAATTAATCCCTTAGGAAAAACCCCTTTTGAAATGTATTGTCCCGATCGCCTCCCCACTTTTCCTACAGCACCTTTTGGTCTTGCCAAACCCCTAACTCATCCCAAATGGGTTCGAGAATTAAGAACCCTCAAAGAGACACTTCGCCCAAAACCCAAAAACAAAGACATTTCTGTATCGAAATTATTTTACTTTCCTTACCTTAACCTCTCCGAAGACCTCTTGCCTCCTTGGCTAGTACATATTGATCGAGTCAAAATTTTGACTCCATCACCTTTTGGTGAGGTTTTACTGTCTTCATACTTTTAATTCTGTATGTTAGAAGTTGACTAACTTCATTTTTTGACAGTTTCAAAATCTACTAAGGTAGTCGCTTTCGAAAAGGCGCAAGAGAAGGAAAAAGAAAAGGACTGGGAGTCCTCTGATGAGTCGGACCCTTCAGCTTTAATCCGAAAGCGCCAACGAACGACCACCATCTCCACGTCTTCGAAGAGATCGAAGGTTCTTTTCAATTCCTTACTATTTTTCATCCATTTCTGTTTATGGTTGGTTCACTTAAGATTCTTACAATTTTCTTCTCGATTTGCTATCCAGAAACAAAAATCAAGGAGTCCTCGATCGGTCCAACCACCTACCCTCGATCCATTGTCGACGGACTCCAACATAGTCCCTTCCACGGACAAGACCACTTCCACTACTCATTCGAGTCATGTATGTTGTTTTCTGTAAAAATTTTATATATTAATTCTGATGAAATTTATGACATGAATTTGAAATTCGACATTTCCAGGATCGTCCATCGGCGACTTTATCGACTAACGTCGATTTTGTACCTCCCTCCCCAACACCTGTTTTCGAGGTACCACTATTAAACATTTTTTTATGTAATTTTTGACTTGTACATATTTCCTTTTCTAATTCTCTGTTTCGATTTACAGCAATCTGAGGCTGTACAAAGTCCTCCCCATGCCTCGACACTACTTGCTCTACCTCCACCTGGTAATTTTCTTTACTGTTACCTTTTCGTTTCACTCTATTATGGACTCTTCGATTTACTTTTTCGATTTCTTTCTTTTCAGTAAATATCCCGATGGTACAAATCCCTGATTCTCCATCTCCCACTACTACAGAGCAAATGGGTTCCCATCCCTTCTCGATGCCTGTGGTCGAGCCACTTTCGCCAACATTGCCCATGCTGACAGAGCCCATTATCAACAACGTGCCAGAGTATCGAGCTGCCATTGAGGAAGATCCTTTCACGATTCTCGATATTCTGGTATCGAGTGGCGCCACTTCCTCAAGCCATTCTTCCCAACCTCCTGCCGTCTCGACTGAAGGAGCATATCAACTTAAACATCGCTTTCGGACTTTCTTCTACTCCTCACCTCTGGAAGTTTTGGTGGAATCTTTCGAGAGGAAGAGGCTCTTCAAAGAGATCTTGACTTCTATCGAGTCTTTCCCCGAGGGGGTTCTTCCAAAAGGCTTCGATGCAGAGGTTGCAGCGGCCACTGATCTGTTCAACCAGGCCTATGCTGCAAGAAAGAAGAAGCAATCGCTGACGACTAAGTTATCTGACGTTTCTTCTTTCCAGATCGAGAAGTCGAACATATTGAAGATTCAGAAACTCGATCGAGAGGAGACTCTGAAAGAGATGACTTCAATAGAGAATGAAATCGGGGAATTGAAGAAGAGGCTACTACAGCTGGAATCGCAGAAGGAGTTCCTAGCGTCAAAATTAGAACAGATCAACTCTTCTGCGAAGGAAGTGGCGTTGTCTTTGGGACAAAGCATGGAGCAAAAACATAAACTGGCCACTGAAGAGGCTTCGATTGCATCGACTTGGGCACAACTGTTAATAGCTTTTGAGAACTTGAAGACTCAATATTTGTAAACATTACTTCATTTTAATATTGAATGTTTGTTTCTCTCATTTGAGGCTTATATCTCTTCAAATATTTGCCATTTATCGATAGCACTTTGTCTTTGTTATACCAATCGATAATCGAATATGCATTACTCGATAAAACTTTAATAACTTCGAAAGGTCCTTCCCAATTCGATGACCATTTCCCATAATTTTTACATTTCTTGTCCATTGGCAGAATTGTTTTCCACACTAAGTCACCTTCATTAAACGTCTTCTTTCGAACTTTTCTATTGTACATTCGAGCAACTTGAATCTTTTGTAACATCATGCTATTCAACGATTGTAATCTTATTTCATCAAGTTCGTTTAATTCATCATTCATCAAACTCCAATAATCACAACTGGGTAAATCATTCTGCCTTTGTATTCGATTCGACTCAATATTTATCTCGATAGGCAAAACTGCATCGTGTCCATATACCAACTTGTATGGAGTATTCTGCAAGGAATCTTTAGGTGAATTTCGATAAGCCCACAAAATTTGTAATAACGTTTCGTGCCATGTTTTTGGTTTATTGCCAACATGTTTTTTGATTAACCCGATAATCACCTTGTTAATTGCTTCGACTTGCCCATTGGCCTGAGCATAATATGGAGTTGATGTTAATAATTGAATATTCCTCGATTCAGCATATTTAGCTATCTTTCTACCAGTAAATACTGTCCCTCTGTCTGTAGTGATAGACTGTGGGATCCCAAATCGATAAACGATGTATTCTTCAATAAAATCAATTACATCCTGCTGATCAACATCCTTTAATGGTATTGCTTCTACCCATTTTGAAAAGTAATCGACAGTAACGATTATATATCTATGCCCTTTCGATGATTGTGGGAAAATTTGTCCGATTAAGTCTATAGCCCAACCTCTAAAAGGCCATGGTTTAATGATCGAGTGTAATTCGCTCGCGGGCACCTGTTGTATCGGACTGAACTTTTGACATTCTTCACAGGACTTGGCATATTCGATACAATCTTTTAAAATCGAAGGTCAGTAATAACCTTGTCGAGTTAATGTCCATTTCATTTTCTGACCCACCGTATGGGCCCCACATATTCTATTATGTACTTCGGCCATTGCTAAGTAAGCGTCATCATTTCCTAAACACCTAAGTAATACTCCATCGATTCCTCTTTTATATAATTCATCATTTAACAAAACATATTTCACTGCTCGATATTTAATTTTCTTGTCAATTTTCCCATTGGGATTCTGCAAATAATTTATAATCGATTTTCTCCAATCTTGATCGTCTAAGTCATTAATGTGCAGAATCTCATTTTCTTGAGGTAATTTTTCTTTGATTTGAATTATTTCTTGTAACCTTTCTGGGGAAATCTTATACTTCGATGCAATTTGTGCTAAGTCATTTGCTTCTTGATTGAATTCTCGAGGAATATATTCGAATATTATGTCATCGAACATTTTACTTAAAGTCATCACTCTTTCCAAATATCTGATCAAGTTGATATTAATGCATTTATACTCTTTCCGCACTTGTTTGATCACTAATTGCGAATCACCTCTTATAACCACATGTCGAGCCTTTAACTTGATTAAAGTTTCGAGGCCCGCTATCAAAGCTTCATATTTAGCTTCGTTATTCGAACACACGGGTTAAATCTCAAATAATAACTTAGTCGGAATATTGTTTGGAGAAATAATCAGAACTCCTACTCCAGATTTATCAGATGTACTCGAACCATCGAAATACATTATCCATTTACTTATTTCAATAAACAAATTCTCAATGGAATCAACTGTATGCTCGGTCATGAAATCGGCGATTATTTGACCTTTTATCGACTTTAAAGATTCGAAGAATAATGAGAATTCTGTCAAAGCTAACACCCATTTTCCTATTCTATTGTGCATGATCGGTTTCGACAAAAGAAACTTCAACATATTATTTCTGGAATAAACTATTACATCATGAGGCTTCATTATATACTTGAGTTTTGTACAAGAGAAATACAAGCATAATCCTAATTTTTCGATATCACTATATCGAGTTTCAGCATCGTTCAAGATTCTACTTAGATAATACACAACACATTCCACACCATTCTCATCTTCCTGTGCTAATAGACTCGCTACTGTTCGATCTGATGCTGATACATACAACTTCAATGACTTGTTTCTCTTTACTGGAATCATAATCGGAGGGTTTGTCAGCATCGTTTTAATTTGCTCGAAAGCTTCTTGATGTTCCTCCTTCCATTTGAAATCTGCTTCTTTTTTCAACTTTAACAAAGATGAAAAAACATAAGTTTTGCCAGCCAGATTAGAGATAAATCGTCTCAGATAATTTATTTTTCCCAAAAAAGATTGTAATTCTCTCTTAGTTTTTGGAGCCGAGGTATTTATTATTGCTTTGGCTTTATTTTTCTCGATCTCGATACCTTTTCCATGCACTATAAATCCTAAAAATTCACCAGCAGATACACCAAAAGCACATTTCAAGGGATTCATTTTTAACCCATATTTTCTCATTCTTTCGAAAGATTTCCTCAAATTACTTAGATGTTGATGTTTTTCTTTCGATACCACAACGATATCATCTATGTAAACTTGCATAAAATCATTGATCAAATCATGAAAAATTAAATTCATTGCTCTCTGATATGTGGCTCCAGCATTTTTTAACCCAAATGGCATCACTACCCATTCATAAGTACCTAATGCCCCCGGGCATCGAAAAGCTGTTTTAGCTATATCATTCTCAGCCACAAATATTTGATTATATCCTGAATAACCATCTAAAAGACTTAACATTTCATTACCAGCTACTGCATCTATTAGCATATCAGCTATTGGCATAGGATATTCATCTTTAGGAGTAGCTAAGTTTAAATC
This sequence comes from Sphenostylis stenocarpa, assembly GCA_963425845.1. Taxonomy (NCBI): domain Eukaryota; kingdom Viridiplantae; phylum Streptophyta; class Magnoliopsida; order Fabales; family Fabaceae; genus Sphenostylis; species Sphenostylis stenocarpa. The sequence continues at coordinate 7,792,997 of OY731404.1, read as the reverse complement.
TCGATAATCGATGCACACTCTTATTTTACTATTCTTTTTAATCACAGGTACAATATTAGAAATCCAATCGACATACCTGGCAGTTCTGATGAATTTAGCTTTCAAGAGTCTCTCGACTTCTTCTTTGATCTTGTTCATCACCTCAGGTGCAAATCTTCTTGGTGCTTGTTTTACTGGCTTTCTACCTTCGATGATGGGTAATTTATGTTCGACGAGACTTCGATCCAATCCAGGCATTTCTTCGTATTCCCAAGCGAAGCAGTCCTTATATTCACTTAACAAAGAAATCATGTCCCTCTTTAATTCTTCCTCGAGATACTTGCTGATATACGTGGGTTTCTGTTCCTTTTCACTTCCTAAGTTAACTTCTTCTAATGGATCTTGAGCCTCGACTTTTTTATAATTTGATGTAATAGATTTTTCGAAACCTAAAGGAGAATAATCATAAATACAATCAAGTATAACTTGATCGCTATTATTTGCAACTACGATCGAGTGAATCGACTTATTTATCCCTATTTTACTACTACTACTACTTTCTTGGCTCTTCTTTCCATCTTCATATTTTCCCAATCGAGCCAAGAACTCTTCGTATTCTCTATTCATCTTCACCGGCCACTTCGAGGTTGGCCCCCTCTTTGATCATGATGAATCCTTTCTTCTCATTCATCTCTAGGAATCGCTCCTCATGCAGTTTTGAATTAAAATCTTCGACTGTTTCGAAGGTGAATGGTTGAGCAAGCGCCAGATTCTGTAGTGCTCAACCAGTCTGGGATACGAATGTTACAAATTCGTGCTGATCTCCTGGGATTACTTCGAGATGTCCATCTCGATTCCACATAAATAATTTTTGATGAGCTGTCGAAGGCACAGCTCCGACTCCATGAATCCACTCTCTGCCAAGTAATGCATTGAAATTGGCATGCGACTGGACTACAACAAATACAGTAGGTCTCAAGTAAGTGCCCACTTTCACATCTAAGGCAATCATGCCTTCTGAACTTGATGTTTTTCCGCTGAAATCGGAAATCATAATATTGTGCTTGACTAAATCTTTCAGTTCGATGCCAAATTTCTTTAGCATAGTAATTGGTAGTATGTTCACTGCAGCTCCACCATCGACAAGGACTCTATTCACCATCTGTCCTTGAATCTCGATATTCAATAATAATGGTTTCAAATGGAACCTCGTTTCCTCTGACGGAGGGTCAATGAAGGCAGCATTTCTATGAGGTACTTCACATGAGGTTTGTGTGACCCATGTTATCTTTGGTTTTATGTTTTCTGAGTAGAAATCATCCTCTCGATCGGCGTCACTCTGTTCTTGGTAGTCTTGATATTCACTAACATATTCTGCCGGTAGTATCGAGATCACTCCGATTTGATGCTCATCCCAAGTTCCCTCATTCTTATCATCGAAGAATTCTCTTGCATATCGATCCTCCATCGGTATAATATTCTCTTCAAAGTTTCTGTAATTATTCCAATAAGGGATCCTTCCTCCTCTTCTCCAGGGTCTTCCTCGGAATCTCCTTTGGAATGTTGGGAATCCAGTGTTCGATCCTTCATCATATGACAATCTCTCGAAAACATCACTGTTCTGAAGCCTACTTCTTCTTCCTCGAGAAGGATACATCTCTCTTCTGACCCATTGCCTTTGATTTTCGCTAACACCAGAACCAACAGATTTCTGTTGACTTTCTTCGATCATTGGTTGGGCCGTCTGATCCACTTTGTCATTTTTCCTCTTATTTTGGCTCTCGATCTTCTTTATCTGTTCTAATTTGAAAGCTTTAGCAGCCGATTTATCGAACACCGCACTGCACCGAGGGCATAATGACACCTCCTCGTCGTTTTCTTTCTTCCTATTCAAAAACTCAATTAAGGAATCCCCTGATCGAGGGTAGATCTCCTTTTCGAACTCTTTCTCGAATTCACTCAAATCGAATTCAATATCTTCTTCAGACACGTCCATTTTAACATGTTTAGGATCAATGTCTTCAGCAACATCGACCATGCCTATAAAAGCCGAATTTGTTAATCGGACATCATCAGTAATGTCTGTTTGGGATTCGAGGTATCCAACTTGAGCCTCGAATGGACTCGTGTCAACTTTCATTGTCATTTCCTCGAACTTCAGCCTTCCTTGGTCGATCGCATCTTGGATCGTGTTCCTGAAATGTATGCAATTGTTAGTCCAATGTCCATAAACATTATGAAATTTACAATATTTTCGACCATTCCTTTGTCCTGCAGAAGGCAGTTTATGATCATCACTTAATTTAATCTGTTTATCTTTCAGTAAGATATCGAAAATTTTATCGGCTTTTGTCACATCGAAAGTATATGTTCGATTTGCCATCTTATCTTTTACTTCATTCTTTTGTAGCATTTTACAGATATACGGAGCTCCTACTCTAAGCTCTGCTATGTTTACTTTCTCATCGACAGTTTCTTCCACATCATTCTCTGTCGTGGGATCTGTTTCATACACATCATTTACATATGCAATTCTTTCTTTCTTCATTGGTTTCTCAAATTTCCTATATCTTTGTTTTTCATATTCGATTTGTTCTACTCTTCTAACTTTATCAGCTAACTGAGCCATATCATTCAATGGTAAATTGACTAACTTTTTCCTAATCGAGAATTCTAAACCTGCAGAGGCCATTCTGACTAATTCATATTCAGGAATTTGAGTAAAGCATCTCGATTTCATTTGTCTAAATCGATTCAAATAATCATCTATGCTTTCATTATTGTATCTCTTTATGTTCATCAAGTCGATGAGACTTACTTGAGTTTCTCCTCTAAAGAATTGTTCATGAAAATTTCTCTCTAACTGCAACCAATTATATATCGAATTGGGAGGTAACGAAGTGAACCAAGTAAAAGCATTCTTAGTTAAAGAACTAGGAAAATATTTCATCTTTAATTCTTCACTCATCGCTAAATCCCCGCATTCAATCTGATATCGAGCCACATGCTCGATTGTCGATTCACCAACTTCTCCAGCAAATTTAGTGAATTTGGGTACTTTATATCCTCGAGGCAATTCTGTTTCGAGAATCGCATTCGGAAAGGGAGACACAAAATATGTCTGATTGGGTGGTCTAAATTCCATCCCTTGTAAATTCATTCTTTGTCCTAACATGTGATTGTTTTGCATGTTATTTTGATTATGTATATTTTGAAATCCTTCGTTCACATTTCCATAAATGTCATTCCTCACATGTTGGTACTCATTTCCCATTTGTTGATCATTGTTTCGATTTCTTCTCAATAAATATGGGGGATTCATGTTAGCATTTTGGTTAACATGATTTTCTACCCTTGTCTGTCGAGGTATTGCCAATGCATCCCCGATACGTGACATTTGATCTGCTAATATCTCGAAACTAGCAGTAGTGTTTTGGACTAATGGATTTAAGACTGTAGTCAACTGTTGTGATAACATATTCACCATCTCAAAATTACTTTCATCCATTTGTTGTCTAAGTATCCCTAATGAGTTACTGGATATCCCAGTACCAGTATTTTCGATAGTATCAAAATTAGATCGATGATAATCCCTATCGAACGCATATCTCCCATGATCTAAGTTTCCCCTCTGATCTAGATTTGGGGGTATCTGTTGTGTGCCTACATTCTGTCCACTCCCTGAATTATGGGGGATTGTTAGGTTTTGAGATACCCCTAAATTTGGAGAGACTCCAAAATTTTGCGGCATTCCTAAATTATATCTCGGAATTCTATGTACCGATGAAGTACCAGTCCCATTCAAATTATTGAGCGAAAACCCAGGCGGTCTTACACTCGCATATGGCCCTGCATATGTTGTTGTAAGGTTTCCCATAGTTTGCGTACTGTTTAGTACCGCCGTACTAGATCCTACTTGGGTATTTGCTAAAGTGCCTGAATTTTGTTCATTACTCATAGGTATCGACATAGTTGTCGATATTACAGGCATACTCCCATTGTGCCCTTGCCCCCCAGTGTTTGGCGGAGGTGCACTATTTAGACCCTCATTATTGTTCTGGTTATTTGATGAACTCTGACTCATTCTTACAACTCTCCCACTCCTTAATCTCATACACTTTCGAACTAACCAATTTTGTGTTTCTCAACACAAGACTCCCCCTACCTGGCGCGCCATTTTGTTTCTGGTGGAATTTCGATCGATTTTGATTCTAAGGATATTTTGGTCTTTAATCGAAATCCTACCACGTAAGTTCTTTTTACTTAGGCTAGCAATTAGATTTTCAATCGAATACACGTATGAGAATCGAAAATTACAGAATATCGAAAATGCTGTTTTTGGTATTTTGGATTTAAAGTATCGAAAGTAGTAAAAGTATCGAATCAAGAAACAATGTTAAATCGCAAGAAAATGTAAAGTGCAAAAACCCCAAATTTTCCTTAATTGTAAAATGACAAAAATCGAGAACAGTATGACTATAAATGACAAGAAATCGAAATTGCATAAAGTAAATAACCCCAGAAATCGAAATGTGCGGCAACGTAAATGACCAGGAAATTAAACAATGAATAATGTAAAAGGCAATTAAATCGAAAATGCAAGTAAAAAGACCGGAAATCGAAATTGCATTAATGTAAAAGACCCAGAGAATTCAAATACAAACTTAAATTGCATGAATCGAAATGACAAGGAATCGAAAATACAGAAACATAAAATTGCTGAATTTAAGTTGCATCAAAATAAATTACCAAGGAAAATACAGAAAACGGTAAATGTACTCAGTGAGCAGGGAAATCCAGATTGCCAGAAGCTTCATGGTGTTTGTCGTTTCTCCGGTAGACTTTTCACTACTAATTCTGTTCTCTGCCAATTTCTGCTCCCTCTTCCTTCCTCCTTTGCTTTATTTATAGGACCTCTTTTAAGCCTTCCAGGAACAGTTAATAAGACTGCTACCACGTTCTTTCGTGTATGACGGTTTCTTTTTCTACAGTTGCCCACGTTCTCACGATCCTCAACTCCTTCCATGGTCCCAGAACTGCTTTCTATACGTGCGTTTGACTTATTCTTCTGTGGTTTGTCCAGGGTTTCGATGTCCGCATTGGTTTCCTTTACTCCCGATTATATGTTTTTCGAGAACTTCGAATTGCTTACGATTCCTTTTTAACCTTGGTCTCATGACTTAGTTTTTTGTTTGACAACAGGTATTTGGTTAATATTCACTCGATTTTCGATTATACTTCTCGATACTATATGCTACGTTCTTCCAATTAGACCTCGATTGAATCTTATCGAGTTACATTCCTTTTCTTCATTTTCGATTGCTTTTCTCGATTTGCCACTAACAAAATGTTAACATTTTTTTTAGAGTGAAAACAAAACAGAGTTTTGTTGAAATTAAATATATATAGGAGAAAGTTATTTTTATTCAGTTTTCATTTTGTAAAATTCAACAATTTTTTTGTAAAATTAAAATCAATTATTTATTTTTTTAGTCTAATGTGATGTTTAATGATTAAATCATATTTTATTAAATTAATTTATATATATATATATATATATATATATATATATATATATTCAATCTAAGAATTTTAAAAATATTTTATGACACAAAAAACATAATTTAACTAGTTTAAAATTTTAAACATTTATAGAAAAACAAAAAGACTTTTTCACTGTTTTCTGGTGGTTCATAACATGTCAGACCGATCCGTTTCTATTATACATGTTCTTCTTTCATTTCTATCCTTCCGATTTCTTTCTTTCTTTCTTATTTTATTTTTAATCTAAACAAAATACATGTTAATAAAAATATCATTTTTTTTATTTAATAATTCAGGCATGATTTAATCATGGCAAAATTTAATGCACTTCTATAAATATATTATGAATCAAATATCCAATATCAAGAACGGAATTATATTGAAGCACAAATAATTTTTAACATTTAAAAGATATTGAAATATTAATGAAACATATTGTCTATTGAGATAATAATATTTTTACATTTAAAAATAGTAAAGTTAGTTTTAATTCATGAAAAACTCATTAAATTTATTTTTTTCAATATTTATGAAGATGTTTATCTAAACACACCTTAATAAAAACAATAAAAACATTGGAGGACTGTTTTATTTAATGAGTGTGAGACTGTTTTATTTAAAACAACTCACATAATTTACCGTGGCAGGGTGTGAGACTGTTTTATTGTTTGCACCACCTTTTTCGATGCAGTTGACTGGAAAACAAGCTCAGAGGGTGGATTGGTTTTAATGTGTGATTGAATATTATTTTACTAAAGTTCAATATAGGTTTGTATGTGTTTTAGCTTAAGAAAATAAAGGTTAAACGTGAACGAATACTCGGAATGTAACCAGTATTTGTTATATGTGATTTAAAATAATTTAAAATGTTTGTTATAAAATGAAAAATAAAACTTTCTTATGGGGGAAAAACAAGTATACATTGTCACATCCTCTCTTTCAAATCGTTTTCTTGCTGATGTTACACATATATAATTTAAATTCCGCCACATTCTCAACTTAACCCCCTGAAAAAAGTTATTAAATCCTCTCTTAAAAGGTAAACCTTGCTATCAAAACTCATACATTAGATAGACTAAAAAGATATTTAAAGCTGAACCAAATTAAGAATCTGCTACACATGTAAGAACTAAATTATATGGTTAATTTAATTGTAACAAATGAAATAGGGTAACAAAAATGACTGAAACGAACAGTGTATCATTCATCCGGTATTACTCCATATAAAGCAAAAGACCAAAAACAACCATAATTTCTCGAAACATTTCTAGTTTTAACAAATACCTTGGAAACTATGAAAGCTGGCATCAAAACGAATCTGGTACTAAATATTGGAATGCAGCCTCAGTGGCAGGCATCTAAACCTTAAGCTTTCAATACAAGTAACCAATTCTAACCTAAACTTTGATGGCATACTTTCTTAATGGAAAGTACAGCTCCTTCTTCTTCTCCCGTTCTGTCTTCAATGATGCCTGCACAAACCGAGAGGATGCTGGTAAGACAAAGCACAATTGAATAACACCAAACCCTCGGTTAGAAGTGGAAGCAAATCCAGAACAGATAAACTATAAAATAGTTTTTGTAAAAATTCATCATTTTCTGAGGCCTCAAATATCCTATCTTAACTGCTATTTTTATGAGACCAAAAAATTGAGACTGCTTCTTAATACCAAGCAATTTAATTTATTGATAAGAAATCATACAATCCTACTGAAACCAAGTAGAGACTATTAAGGAATATTAAGGGCAGATGACACCAGAACTCAAACTCAACAGTATTGGTTAAGTTGGAATACGATCCACATGTTCCACCGTAATAATATTTTAATTTAATAATAACATAAAAACCAAAAATTTAAATTATACCTTAAAAACAATGAACAAATTAAACAAAAGACCTTTTTGAAAAATGGAAAACAATTAAACCTGGTGTTTGGTAAGGCGTCTGCGAATGGCTCGGGTCTTCTTGGGACGGAGGTCAAGGGGCAAATACTTCTTCTTCTTGTAAGCCTCTCTGAGAGCCGCTTTCTGCTTTTGGGAAATAACGGTCAACACCTGCGCTATGGAAAGTCTCACCACCTTGCTGCAAAATAAACACAAAACGCCGTTCACAAAACGCGGTTCCAACAAACATACTAATCACTACACACACTCAGAACAAGTTCGAAGAGTACATTTTGGAAAGCTTGTTAGGGGCGCCTCCAGTGACCTTGGCCACTCGGAGAAGAGCGAGCTCCGCCTTCAGATCCTTCAACTGGTTCAGCAGCTCCGCTTTCGTCTTGTTCCTCAGCTCGTACACCTTTATCCTCGCTTCAATGCCGAATAAAGAAATAATTCAGATCACATGTGAAAAAATGGCACGAATTTGAATCTTTGTCACAATGAATTACTTCGTCTTACCCATTTCGTAGATCGACCGCAGCTCTGCAACCACTCCGAAACCCTAATGTCGGAGGCACAACGATAACGATGATTCCTTATATACAATCGGGAAGCTCATTCTTTTTATTTTAATTGGGCTCTGCTTTTGTTTCGCGTATTTGGAGAACTAGTGGCCGGTAAGTGTTGGGCTTGAAGTATCTATCCTATTGGGTTTGTGGGTTCTCCATCCTTTGGGCCTGACTTATGTGTTTAATTTATTATAATATTATATAAAAAATAATAAAGTTAAATGAACTAGTAATTATAAAAAAAAAAAACAATTAAACACTAATAATTGAAAAATAGAAAAGTGTGCGTGTGTGTGTTTTTATGTATTGAAATATAAGTTATACCCTCTGGGTTCTGCATTATATGCCTCTTTGTTTTCATTTCTCTATTGAAATATTCTTTCTTTGAGAAAATTATAATAAAATAAATTATTTTTGATATGTAATATAGAAAAATTTAAACCATTAACTTGTAATAAAATATTAAAAAAAAAGGAAGTGAATAGTTAAGAAAACAAAAACAAGAGATCCACGGAAGAAGACAGAAGAATAAGCTTAATATAAATACCGTCAGAAAAAAAAATTACGGTCAGAGAGACATTCACGTAAGAGTGATCTATAGAAAAAGTGGCATCCATGGCGGGGGCAGAGTACCTTCAATTCCACGCTTTCTGATGAGTGTTAGTGTTCGTGTTCCTTCCCTATAACAACAATCACCGCACACACTCTGCATTCATTTCTTCCATTTGTACTGTGCATCACAAAAGGAAAAAAGGTCGTAAGAAAAGAAGGAAAGTATCTATCTCGCAGTAACCGAAAACATTCGTTGGTTAAAAGCACGCGGTTGCGTTGCGTTTTGTTTTTAACCTCAGGATGAAACAACTCCACAAGCAACCAAGTCTGAATCACCGTAGGGAGGAAGAGATGACGAGCAGCGAGGCCTCACCGTACTCCCCCAAATCCATCAAACACACCAGATCCCTCCCCAGATCCATCAACTATCTCCTCAGAGAGCAGCGTCTTTTGTTCATCCTCGTCGGGATTCTCATCGGCTCTACTTTTTTTATCATCCAGCCCACGCTCTCCCGCATAGGCCCACCCGAGACCCGGACCTTCCTCCCCCGCTCTAACCTCAATCGACTCGCCGGCTCCCGCACCGGCCGGATCCCCGTCGGGATCACCGGCCGAAGGCAGCGGATCGTTGTCACCGGCGGCGCGGGCTTCGTCGGGAGCCATCTCGTCGATAAGCTCATCGCGCGTGGCGACGACGTCATCGTCATTGACAATTTCTTCACCGGGAGAAAGGAGAACCTGGTGCACCTCTTCGGCAACCCTAGGTTCGAGCTCATTCGCCACGACGTCGTTGAACCGATTCTCCTCGAGGTGGATCAGATCTACCACCTCGCTTGTCCCGCCTCGCCGGTTCATTACAAGTACAACCCCGTCAAGACCATCATATCCTTCTTATTTCTAACTCACTCCCGTTTTTTCAACTCTATTTTAAATATTGCTTGGTTTGAATCTTGTGATCCTTAATTGTTGGTTTACAAGACGAATGTGATGGGAACGCTTAATATGTTGGGCCTTGCGAAGAGAATTGGGGCTAGGTTTCTGCTTACTAGCACCAGTGAGGTCTACGGTGATCCGCTGGAACATCCTCAGAAGGAGACTTACTGGGGAAATGTCAATCCAATAGGTGAGTGAGTGAATACACCAAGTTTTTATGTTTTACACATATAAATTTTCATTTTTGTGATTTGGTTTGTTGAGATTCTGGTTTCGCGATTTTAGGTGAGAGGAGTTGTTACGATGAAGGGAAGCGGACTGCGGAGACGTTGACCATGGATTACCATCGAGGTGCTGGCGTAGAGGTAGGTTATGTGTTTGTTGAATTGATTGAAGCTAGTTTTGATTGTTTATCTTGATGTATTATTCTATGTTCTTGGATGATAAGTTAGTGTAAAGTTATTATATTTGTTTTGTATGATCTGTTGTTTTAACTTGAGAACTGATCACATGTTTATTTCCCTTGCTCTTTTTTTTTAATTTTTTTATTTTTTTATTTAAATTAAGTTTACTTGTGATCTTAAATTATTTTGATTGGTTTTACTATTATTTCACACTGGAAATTGAAGCATACTGTAGTTTCTTTCCCTGGCATTACTGATCATATTATTGTCAGTACCCATTTCTAACCAGAAGTGTAACATGCACTCCTCGATAAGTTGCTAAAAGCTGAAGATTCGGTTTCCATCTCTTATCAGATAAAAGTTGACTGTCTGAATGTTTACAAAGAAATCCTCTTCTAATTTCATTCATACAGGAAGAATTAATCAAACTTGTGGACCATTATTATAGAAATGAAGATTGAGGACAGTCTCTTTTTTTGCTGATAAATAATTAGTGAAGTTCCTAGAATAAATGAATAAATTGATTTTTTATCTTTGTTGAGAATTTATTTTGCCAAAATTAAACATATATAATTTTATATCTTGCTGGAAATTACAAAACTTCCATGAGAAAGAAAAAAAAAAGGTTCTTCCTATAGGATATGAGCTAGTTAATACATAACCCACTTTGCTAATGTTATATTCTGATTAAAAATCTGAATTTGGTATTTGCTGCTACATTTTTCAACAGAATACCTATATGGTTTGGGTCATGCATGCTTTGCTTAAACAGCTCTTACTTTGAATTTTTGTTGTGACCTTTATTACCTATGTTTTTTTAGAACTCATCGAAATCAGCTGTAATTAATTTTTACGTTGCAGTGGTATATCCTGAATGTTCTTTCAACTAGACTTGTCAAATTTTAATTTTGGGTATAAACCAGAGCTGTTAGCCTAAGTTTGACAGGAAGATATGATGCTATGGCATCATTTTTACGTTCTACAGTAAACCAGGACAGGCTAAAGGATACAATATGAAGCTCTGTAGCTCAGTAGAGCAGTAGCTGCCTGCTATAGGAAACTCATAGTATAGCATCTTTGCATTGCACAAATTGTGCCCAAATTTGCAGCTGAATAGGAGCGAACCAAATAGTGGACGATAGCACGACTATCCCATCTCCCGGTCTAAACCTGAGATATTTATGTTTATGGGTAAGCAAGTTCTTAAAAAATAAGGGATATCATTAAATTGTTTTCAAACGGCAACTTCTAATTGAAAAAGCCATACCTTATATACAACTTATCCTTATTTGTAATTTTTAAAAAAAAGAAGTTGTCATTTGGGTCAATTTTAAAAAAACTTTACCCAAAAATGTAAAATCCCTCTAAATCTTTTTCTGCTAAACTCTCCCACTTTTGCCTAACTCTCCCTTATCTGGCCAATCTCTCACTCCAAACTCTGTTTTGCTGTTCTAAATACAGAGTAGCCATAACAGGCCTCAGCTACTGCAACATAACTTCTTGGCATATACAATATGTCTTTATTTTAAACGTAGTGTGTTTTTCACTGTCACAGCTCTTTTTTCCTATAAATTCCATCCTCTTCCTTTTTTCTTTTAACTCTATTCCTTTCTCTCATTGTTAATTATAGCTCTATCTAGTTGTAAATGTGTGTTCGGCTGTGACTTTTTTATTATAGAGTAATATTTGCATGATATTTTTTTTCCATTTTCTATACCCATTTTTCTTTTCTTTCAGTCTCTCCACTGCATCATATATTGTATTGCACTTCTCTCTCTTTTCTTCCTCTTTCTCCCTCTATGCTTGAAATTGTTTCAAACTTTGATGTAAACATAACGTTACTCGTAATTATAAATTATGAATTTATCTTGAACCTTGGATAGTTCGCTATGTTTAAACATTTATTTGTGTAAGGTATATAGATTATAAGTTATTTATCTTGTATTTATAATCTTTATTATAATGACCATCCCACTATTTGCTATCCTGCTATAGTGGTTTTGGGATCAGTTTCTTTGTGCAACTATTTTGGAATGATTACTATAACACAAATATGAATTTAATACTAGCTCGTGATTTGTTTAATTGTTTACTTTTCTGCACTACTTTCTCAATAATAGCTATGTAATAAAACAAACCTATTTAATTTTAGTCTATTGATCACTTGTTGTATATATGTTGAATTTGAAAGACTTTTAATTCAATGCCTGATTTTATATGCGTAACAAATTCTCCATTCAGAGAAAAATTAATATTTAATCCTACGTTAGTGAAATTTAAACTTCCTATGGTAAATGCTGCAAATTACATGTTATTGAGACTGATTTGGTTTTATTTTTTTATAGGTTCGCATTGCTCGAATTTTCAACACATATGGACCCCGGATGTGTTTAGATGATGGGCGTGTCGTTAGCAATTTTGTTGCACAGGTTTGACTTTCTTGTCCTTACTTTCTAATTATTCTGGAGAGGTTATTTTCTTATACTATTTATTTATTTATTTATTTATGCAGGCAATTCGTAAGCAACCATTGACTGTATATGGTGATGGGAAGCAAACAAGAAGTTTCCAATATGTCTCTGATTTGGTATATAACCACATATCTTTCGTTTTTCTTTTTCAAATGTATATGTCATTGAATCCTTCATCTTGTACTATAAACAGATTTTAAATAATGAGATGAGATATAACAGCTTAAAACACTCAATGTAACTCCATGTTTTCTAAGAAACTCAACTAGCTTGTTCAACCTGATTTTCTTAAATGAGATTTTTTTTTGCTTGGGTGAAATCCAATATCATTCATCTAGTAATGGACTTTTGGAGTTACTGAGAGGATACTTAAAACAGAGAGAAACAGCTGATTTGGAAGGTTAAATGAAATTATTGGCCATTACTTGTAATTCGACTGACCTATTTAGGGAATGTATTTTTTGCTATTGATTTAGAATTTAAGATTTAGAATTGGACAAGTTTGAATTTAAGAATGAAAGATTTGTTATGCCTACATTTTAGCTATGAATTGGTGAGGAATTGTCATGATGCAATGGTGACTAAATTTCTTTTCTAATCCCCAGGTTAATGGGCTGGTGGCTTTAATGGAAGGTGAACACGTGGGACCTTTTAACCTGGGTAACCCAGGGGAGTTTACCATGTTAGAGCTTGCAGAGGTATGTTAAGTGTTCTTTTCTTCTCTTATTTTCATTTCTTCCTGGTTATGCCTTTTCCTTATTTCTATTAGAATATGGTGTGGTGCATCTGTATTTTAGTTTTATTCATTCCTTAATCAATAACCTAAGATAACAAATTAGTTGGGCCCTTTACAGTAAAGGCACACTTTTGTTGAGTGGAGTGAGATTGAAGTTACTTTATCATGGATATCCTATCATTTTCATCTTTTTATAAACACGCAGGTTGTCAAAGAAACAATTGATTCTAGTGCTACAATAGAATACAAACCAAACACCGCTGATGATCCACACATGAGGAAGCCAGATATTAGCAAAGCGAAGGAACTGCTAAACTGGGAGCCAAAAATCCCATTGAGAGAAGGGTTGCCTCTTATGGTTAATGATTTCCGAAATCGGATTCTGAATGAAGACGAAGGTAAAGGGATGAAATAAGAACAATAGCAAACCCTGTATGTATACGGAGATGAGCATGTCTCGCCATTTTTTGTTCACATGAGCGGTCAGCGTCAACAGAAAAATTCTGGTAGCACGTCACTTTTGTAAGAATATATCTCTACTGCCCTTCTTCATTTAATCATTTATGCAAATTGATATATTTTTTAAATTTTGAAAGATTTTTTTTTAGTTTCTTGTCTATTGTATCGATAAAAGTTGTAGTATTTGATATTTGGATTCTGGTCTCATGAGAATTTGTTTTAAAAGAAAATTGTGAATCTTCTCTCTTTTTCTGCTCTTAATACCACCGCTTCACTTTATGAAAACTGACTAATTTACTTTTAGATGTTTAAAATCAACACTAAAAGGTATCAACTGATGTTAATCATGTTTCGTTAGCTTTTCTACCATAGACAGTCACGACAACTATATATTCCCATTTACCTCAAACATTTAATCATTTATGCTTGTTTAAAACACAATTGAAATATTTTGTTTTGTAATAATAGGGTAAATTATCAATTTAGTCTGTATGGGTAAACAAAATTAACATTTTAATTCTTATACTTAAAAGTTTATCATTTCTATTATATATGCATGTGCGTGTGTTTTATTTTTAATCTCTTGTGTGGGTTAATAATTAATCTATATAAATAAAAAAATACTTTAGTTCGGATAATGGAGACTAATAAAAGATTAAAAACGGTATGTGTAGGGGTTAAAAAATATTTATAGATATTAAAATGCCTAATTTTTTAGTATAGGAATTAAAAAATAAGATTTCTGTATTATAGGATTAAACGAGTAAATAATAATAATAATTTGATACAAATTAATGTAATAAATAGATTGTAAAAGCAAAGTATGAATTAGATTAAGAATGATTGAAAAGCGACGTTCCACCATATTTGATATTCCTCCTTGTTTTGAATGATATTATATTCACACAAATGCACACCTCTTGGTTGTAGGTCTCTTTCTATAGGACGTTAAATAGTTATAGTTATCAAATTTTCTGGTAAAACTTATACCTCATTCCCATTTTATTCATACTTAAAAACTATGCATGCAAGTTATGTGTAAAAAAGTGGACCTTTTAATAAGATAGCGTAAGATGTTGCTAGAAGCAGATTTCAAGAAAAGAAAAATGTTACATCATACTGAACATACCACGGAAAAAAAAATAATAATAATAAAAAAATGCTGCTTTCTACGTTCGGTTCGGATGGGTAATCAAGATCTGGGCTTAGGTACGGGAGTTTAGTCACTCTATTCTCGTGAAATGAAAGTATCGATCTTAGAGACATTATTCTCCATATACCACTACCAATGTTTTTAGTTTTTGCTACTATTGTTTGTGTCTCGGAATGCATATTAACTTTTCCATTTCCCACCAAAGCCCTAATGTTATGGCTACCTTTTTATTAGGTAAAAAGTATATAATTGAAAAAATAAGCTTTATTAAAGATTATGAGTTAAGTTCTTACCTAATTGACAGCTTAATAGGATGGTACAAAATGCAGTAATGTTATTGAACATTGAACAGCTGGTTTGGTCCCAGTAGAGAGGGATGGGGACTCCTCTGCCTCTAGGCCCTCTGGTCTTTAATTGAGATTAATTATGGGACTGAAACTGAAGAGGAATGGTACAAATTAAAAGGACTCAACTTCCAATTGTTGGAGTATTCTCCTAGTTTGATTTCTCATAGAAATAATTATTTATCATATTTTAATTACTTTTTGAGACCATTTTTTAATCTAAAATAAAAGAGAAGGAACTGAAAGAGTGAAAAATAATTAACATGAAATTTTTGTGGGTTTCACCTTGGAATACCAACTTGCCATTCATTTGTCAGTCAAAATCCTAACTTGCATGAAAAAAACTAATCACAAAGATATGGTTTCAAGTCATTAATCAATTATACAGTTAAAATGAAAGAAAAAAAAGTTCATAAATATTTTTTTATTTTATTATTATTATTATTATTATTATTATATTAAATAATTTTAAAATAATATTAATTATGATAAATAAAATAATATTTATTTTTTCTTATTTCTTTCAGATCAAATAATTTTTTTCTAACCTTCTTTTCTTCGTCTATTTCTTTCCTCCGTGGATTTAATAATATAAGGTTATCTTTTGAATTAAAATAAAAAGAGATTGACTATATTTTTTGTTCTAAAAAAATTATTTTATTTAAGAGATGTATGCAATTATAATTAAAAAGAAAAATATTTTGACATACTTTTTTCAGACTTTAAAACACAATATAGAAATGTTATCACTTATTGAAGTTTATTTTGTTTAAAACTTTTTTATAATTAATTTTTTAAAACTAAATTTTGAATAACTTATATTCTAAAAAAAAGTATGAATTTATAAGAATCCAAACAAATATATGGATTTGTAGAAAACATTCAAAATTACACTAATCAATAAAAATAATAAGGTTTGAAAAAAAAACTCAATATAATTTTTTATAGTCATGTAATTATATTTAAATATTTATTTATTTATGAATATATTCTCATTTTTATTATTAATATATATAAAAAATTAAAAGTTATGGTATTTGTTATTTACTAATATTAGAAATTAAATTTAGAATATTATTTTTATTGTTGCTTGGTACATGTTTCTCCCGTTAGTAATATTAGAAACTGTTTTTCTCTTAATCACAAGACTCTTTTTATCTATGAATTCAAATTTAGATGTGGACTTTTCTCAGGTCGATTGTTATCCTATACTTGATTTTCTAGGTAATTGGTATGATTTTTGAAGAGATTTCCGTTATATCTCTGAAAGAAAGATATTCAACAATTAGCCGATCCATATATCGGTCAATACCACAGTTTTCAATGGAAAATTCGCCAAAATAATATTATTCATAAGAAAAACAAGTTATGAAAGTATTACATAACAATATATATGAATGTTTTCGTCAAAAGAGATATACTAGCAGAGAAATTTAAAAGTTTTATAGCAATTTATTAGAGAATGACATGCAAGTTAAAAAATACATTATTTAATTTATATATAATATTACGTTCATTAAATTATGTAAACATAGATAGCAAAGGTTTTATGACAATCCCCTTCAACATGAATGTCAATGCCAACAAGTATGCTAAGCTTGGAAACAATAAAACTAAAGGAACCATACTCCAAGGGCTTCATAAATCTGTTAACTAATGGTTGAGTGGAAGAGATTGGGAGAATATAGAATAGTTTTACATGAAGTTTTTTTTTTCACAAACTACATGACAATCAATATCAATATTAATGTGTTTTGTTATTTCATGAAAAGTTATAAGTCTTGCAGATTGACTGTCACGATAACGTGCAGTCAAAGAGGAAATCTCGATGTCAAGATTTACACTAGAGAGGTTAACCATTATATTTCACATGTGGTGGTGGCAAATGCTCTATATTCCGCTTTAGACGAGAAATGTGATACTATTATCTATTTCTTTATTTTCTAACAAACAAGGTATACAATATCCAGTTGTAGACCATTGTGTATCTAGATAGGTCGTCCAGTCTAAATCGTTGAATCCTTTGAGTTGGATATCAAAGTTTCTAAAAAAGAATAATCCTTGAGCTAATGTATTCTTGATATACCTTAATATGTGATGAGTTGCCTTGAAATGATGGATGATGGGAGCTTGCATGAATTGGCTTAAAAATTAAACAACATAATTGATGTCGAATCTCATATTGGTGAGATAGATTAACCTTCCAACGAGACACTGGTAAGAAACAATGTCTTCAACAAGGGCTCTTTGGTTAAACAAATTCTTTACATCTTTGATCATGGGAGTAGGACATGATTAGAAAGAAAGTATTTCGGTATCAACTAGCATAGGACATATTTCCTCTAACAAATGTGTATTCCTTCACGAGAGTGTGCGAAGAATTTTAGTTATCCTAGATTCTTCACTTTGAATGTCTCATCTAGGTAGTTTGTTATTTATTGTATATCGTAATAAGAATTCCTACATGAATGGTATCGTCTACATATACAAATAATGCTCCATGATTTTAGAAGCTTGCCCACTTGGTTTGGTTTCTCTATTGTTAACCCTGGTGGAGATTTCATATAAATTTCTTCATTCAAATCTTTGTGGGGGAACACAATATTGAAATCTAGTTGTTGTATATGCTAGTTTTGAGTGGCAATAATAGCTACTAAGAGACACACTATGATTAGATTTGCCATTGATGAGAAAGTATTCAGGTAGTCGATTCCTTCAAGTTATGTATATATCCCTTTGCCACTAAGCATGTCTTGTGATGCTTTACCATTAGCTATATCTTTTATCTTATAAACCTATTTACATCAAATAAGTTTTTTACCATGAGACAAATCAATTATACACCAGGTCTTATTCAATTCTAATGCATTGATTTCTTGTTTCATTTCCTCACACCATTATGGTATTTGCTTGGTTTGATCATAGCTTTAATTCTAATGCATTGATTTCTTGTTTCATTTCCTCACACCATTATGGTATTTGCTTGGTTTGATCATAGCTTTGTGGTTCTTCATTAGTGGATGTCGCCAGGGTAAATTGCATTTGTTTCATTGAAAGTTTCTCATAACTTAAAACAAATGATATAGGGTAGATGTTGTTAAGAAAGAAGGCGAAATCAGGTTAATAATAGAATAAATTATAACCCCCCAAAATAACATTTCCTACCATGTGTGAGTAAATAACAAATACAAACTGACTATGTAGGCGGTAATAAAAATTAAGCAGCAAATAAATAGAACCAACTAGAAATAAAATAATAAGAAAAATAATCAATACAAATATTTTACATGGTTCACCCTCTCACAAGGGCTACATCCACGGGACCAACTCCGAAACATTTTATTATCCCCTTCCACAAAATTGTGGGAATACAAAACTTTACACCCAATAAACACTCACTCTATATAAGAGGAAACATGTGTTTTGAGAATTTTGGGATGATTGATTTAGGAGGAGAAGAAGGGTATTTATACAAAAAACTCCCCCTCTTCCAATTGCTCTCTGTCTGATGTGGGAGCTGGTTGGGCTAGAATTCAACAAATCTCCCCCTTCAGCCCTATTTTCTAAAGATAGAAATTTTTTTCTAAACACTCATCCTAGCAAGCTTGATACATCGTCTGAGCTTTTCCTTGGTCACATTCTTTGTCAGCATATCAGCAACATTTCTGTCTGTATGAATCTTCTTCAACTGGAATAACTACTCTTCAACTGCCAATCTAATCTAGTGATACCTTACATCAATATGTTTGGTCCGAGAGTGGTACATAGTGTTCTTGCTCAAGTCTAAAGCACTTTGACTATCGCAATAAACTATGTATTCTTTTTGCTTCAACCCCAATTCTTGAAGAAAATTTTTCATCCACAATAACTCCTTTCCAGCTTCAGTAGCTGCAACATATTCTGCTTTTGTTGTGGATAAGGAGACACATTTTTGCAACTTAGATTGCCATGATATAGCTCCCCCTGAAAACATAAATATATATCTTGAAGTAGATGTTCTACCATCAAGGTCTCCAGCCATATCTGCATTTGTAAACCCTTCAAGAATTGGTTTGACCCCTCCAAATCTTAAGCACAGTTTGAATGTTCCCCTCAGGTATCTGAAGATCCATTTTACTGCTTCCCAATGTGTCTTCTCCGGATTTGATAAATATCTACTCACGACGCCAACAACATGAGTGATATCTGGTCTTGTACACACCATAACGTACATCAAGCTTCCGACTGCTGAAAAGTATGGAATCATTGACATTTCCTCCGCTTTTCCTGTTGTTGGACAAGATCTCTTGCTGAATTTGAAATTCCAAGCAAGTGGTGTACTAACAGGCTTAACATCTTTCATATTGAACCTTTCTAGAACCCGTTCAATATATCTTTCTTGTGATAACCACAATTTTGTTGCTTTCCTGTCTTTGATGATGTTCATTCCCAAGATATGCCTTGTTGTGCCCATGTCCTTCATGTCAAATGCCTTTGACAATTCTGCTTTCAGATTTTTAATCATTTGAACATCTTGGCCTACAATAAGCATATCATCCACATATAGAAGGAGGATAAGGAATTTGTTATCTGAATATCTTTTGATATACACACAAGGATCTGCATTTGTTCTTTTAAAATCTTGACCCTTCATGAACGAGTCAAACTTCTTATACCACTGTCGTGGAGCTTGTTTCAATCCGTACAAGCTCTTTTTCAACTTGCAGACCATATCCTCTTTTCCCTTGACCTCAAAGTCTTCAGGTTGCTCCATATAGATCTCTTCATGTGAATCACCATGCAAGAATGTTGTCTTTACATCAAGCTGCTCAAACTCTAGATCCATCCTTGCTGCTAGTCCTAGTATGACTCTGATAGAACACATTTTAACAACTGGTGAGAAGATTTCATCAAAGTCAATACCTTGCTTTTGGCTGAAACCTTTTACCATGAGTCTCACTTTATGTTTGACTAGCTTATCAGCATTTTTCTTCAATTAGAATACCCATTTATTTTTTAGTGCTCTTCTTTCTTTTGGCAGCTGTACTAACTCATATGTATTGCTCTTCTTCAAAGAACTCATATCCTCTTGCATTGCTTTCACCCAGCAGTCTTTGTCTTTATGAGACTGCACTTCTTGGAAGCTTTCTGGCTCTCCCTCATCAGCAATGAGGATGTATTCAGAATCGGGGTACTTCATAGATGGTTGGCGTTCTCTGGTAGATCCTTTTTGTGGTTCTACTTGTCCAGATGAATACAATGGCTCCCCCTGCTCATCAAATTCTGTATATGGTATAACAACTTCTTCATATATGCTTTCTTCATCCTCAAAGACTGACTCTTTTGTTCCCTATTATGGTTCTTGTATTTGTCTTCCATCAGTGGCACATTCTGATGGAACATAAGGTGTTGGATAAATAACACCATTTTCTGTGGGTTTTGTAACTTCCCCACTTTTCAGATCTTCTATTGTCTCGTGCTCATGGAACACTACGTCTCTACTTTTGACAACTTTCTTCCTTTCTAGATCCCACAACCTGTAGCCAAATTCCTCATTTCCGTATCTAACAAAGACACAAGGAATGGCTTTATCATCCAACTTCAATCTTTGGTCCTTTGACACGTGCATAAATGCTTTGTAGCCAAAGAATTTCATATGAGAGTAGCTTACTTCTTTTCCTATCCAAACTCTCTTTGGAATATCAAAGCCCAATGGTATTTATGGTAATCTGTTGATGAGGTAGACAACAGTCTGTACAGCTTCACCCCAGAATGGCTTTGGTAGTTTAGTCATTCTGAGCATACATTGTACCTTCTCTACAATTGTATGATTCATCCGTTCTACAATGTCATTGTGTTAAGGAGTACCGGGAACATTTTTCTCATGCCGAATACCATACTTGGAGTAATAATCTCTAAACTCCTTCTAGGTATATTCTCCACCATTATCTGTTCAAAGACACTTCCACTGTCTTCTTGTCTTCCTCTCTACCATGGCATGGAACTGTTGAAAACACTAGAATACCTGACTTTTTGCTTGCAGCAGGTATACCCACATCTTTCGTGAAGCATCATCAATAAATGTGACAAAGTATTTATTGCCACCGAGTGATTCTACCTCCATGGGACCACATACATCAGAATATACTAGCTCCAACTTATTCTTCTTCTGATTAAAGCTCTTCTTGATTGATACTTTATGATGTTTACCAAATACACAATAATCAAAAGGGTTCAACGACTCTCATTTGGCTTGTGGAATGAGGGACTGCTTTGCCAAAGGTTGTAACCCTTTCTCACTTATGTACGCCAGTCGTCTGTGCCACAGATTTGGTGAAGCATCATCTTCAACTACATTTAATTGTCCTTTACACACCTTTACATATGCCTTGTAAAGCGTGCAACATAACTTTCCTCTTGCTACCACCAAGCTTCCCTTGGTGAGTTTTCATCTTCCACTTTTCATGGAATGATCATATCCTTCCTTGTCCAGCACATTCACAGAAATCAGGTTCAGGCGTAAATCTGGAATATGTCGTACATCTTTCAGTATTAATGTGCACCTAACACCAGTTTGTAAGTGGATGTCACCAATTCCAACGATGTGGGAAGTACTTTTGTTTCTCATGTTCACATGACCAAAATCTCCTGCTCTGTAAGTGGTAAAGTATTCCCTCTTGGGAACACAATGGTATGAAGCAGCTGAGTCTACGATCCACTCCTCATCTGGTTCTGCAATATGACAGCATTCTCCTTGATTACATAGGAGTGTTATCTCATCATCATTGGTTAATGTTGTTGTTGTAGTGTTTCTGTCATTTGCCTGATTCTGATTCTTGTCCTTGCTCTCCTTCTTTAAGAATCTACAATTTTCTTGAGATGGTCTGGCTTGCCATAGTTGTAGCAACTGCGTCTCTCTCTGGACTTACATTGATCTTTGTGCCCACTTGGTCCTTTGCTTTTACTTCAACTCCTATGTTCTGTGAACCTAGTGAAAGAATTAATGGTTGAGTTCAAGAGGGGGGGTGAATTGAACTTTAAAACTTTTTCGCAAATCTTACTTTCTTTTGGAAGAATGAGTTATCTTTATTCAATCTTTGCAAAGGTAATTTGATTTAAACACAGCACAATTAAAGACAGAAATTAAAAGAGATGAAAGAAGAATATTAACACACAAGTTTATACTGGTTCACTCTAATCCAGAGCTACATCCAGTTCTTGACAAACCAGTCAAGTTCCACTAATACCAAGTGAAAATTACAACCAGTAGATACTCACCAATCTACCCCAAGAACTATCTTGCAAAACCCACAAGACAGAATCTTGAAAACCACCCAGTAACCAAATCCAGTTACTGTACCAAGTGCAGATTACAATCCAACCTGCACAATCAAACTTTACAAAAGAATATGAAAAGAAAAAACCTGGACTTGAAGTTTCTAATTGTCCAGAACCAATTCTATCAGCACTTTCTCTCTTTGAATGACCACAATTCTGATCACAACACCTTATGATATGAAAAAGATTCTTGAATGCAGAGAAAGTCACGTATGAAAGTTTTACAGATTGATTTCACAAGTTTTCTCAAGTAGTGTGTTGTATTGTATATTCAAAAGATAGATCAAATCTGTATATATAGAGTAAATCAGAAAAACAGAACGTTTCATCTGTTAAAAACTGTTTTAGAGAGTCAAAAGATAAGTTGGTTAGCAGTAAAACAGGTTTAGAAGAGACTCTGATCGATTAAAACAGAAGTATGATCGATTAGACTGAGTTATGATCGATCAGAATAAAACTATGATCGATCAGAATGAGTTATGATCGATTAGAACAAAACTATGATCGATCAGAGTATTATTTCAATCGATTAAAAGATCGATTCAATCGATTGATTTCATTTAAAGTTCCATTTAATCGATTAAGACATCGATTCAATCGATTGATTTCATTTAAAGTTCCATTTAATCGATTGATTCGAGTTTTAATGGATTAAAACAACTTAATGAAAAATGACAGCTCTCTGTTTCAATCGATTGAAAATCATTTCAACAGATTAAATTCCTGCAAACACTTAGTTAAAAAAAATCTCTCTATTTCAACAGATTGATTTTCTAAAAACTCTTAGACTGAAAAAGGTCTTTCTGTTTCAACAGATTTAAAATCATTTCAACAGATTGAAAATGCGAAACTTGATATTGAAAATTCATTGAGTTATTTTAACTTGTTGATTCTGTGAATCAATCAATTTAATTTTCGATTATGTATGACCATTTATTATGATAAGAGATTTTAACAGATTGAAAATCCTTTTCAACAGATTGAAAAAAAACTTAGTTTATTCTTTTAATATTTAAACGTAAGTTTTTCATGCAGAAAAATGATTTTCAATGAGATGCAACATTTTAAGGTGCTTATCACAAAATATAATGGCCTATCAAGAGATTAAGTGCTTAAACTTAAAAACCTAATCATCTACACACCCACAACCTAAGTTATATCTATGTCTTCATCAAATCCACCAAGTGCTTCAATCTCCCCCTATTTGATGGAGACAAATAACCACTGCACCTGCAAAACAAGAATAACAGACCAGAGACATATATTTTGTGGTGTGTGTGTAGTGACAGTTTTAAGCAAAATACTTCTCCCCCTATTTGACTGCATCAAATAGATTGTTGTAGTTACAGTCCAATGGGGCCACGTGGGAACCCCAAATATAAACCAGAACATTAAAAAAATGAAAAGAAAGCAGAATAACAGACATATAGAAAGTCTTCATTCGTCCCCGGGGCCTTGATTGAATTGCAGTTCCACAATCCTGTTGTAAATATCTTCTAGTTGATTATCAATATGCTGGAACCTTGCAATGAAATTTTCATCCAAATAATGCTGCCGAGCCCTCAGAGCAGCAGTCATCTCCATATGCCTCCTTTGGTCAGTTTGCAGTTCGCTCATTTGATGTAATATTGTTCTTTCGAACTGAGAAAGAGGAGTGCCACGGTCAGGCGGTGGATTGTATGGAATCATCTCCATTGGGTTCACTTCTTCCATTGGATCAGACGAACGTGCTGCAGATGTTCCAGGAATATTATCAGTGTTGATTCCTTCCTCTTGCTCTTCTTCTTCACTTTCTTCACTTCTCCCAGCATCTTCTTTCGAGATCCATTCACCATCAACTTTAATAAATCCCATTTTGTGAAGAACGGAATTGTTTATTTCATTTGTTGGTCGGACGGTTTCAACAAGTTCTCCTTCAACATCAACACCAAAATGTGTTAAAAATTTAGAAATCAGAATAGCATAGGGATACCTGAAGTCACTAAGTCTCTTGGCTTTGATCATGTGATCCTTGATGACAAAGACCCAGTTCACACGTATTCTGTGATGAATGCAGTACATCAGAACTAAATCTCCTTCATTTAGCACCGCATGATTGCTCCCCCTGGGTGTAAGCTGCCAAGAAACGATGAAAGCGAGAATCCTTTCTTCCAGTTTCAACTTCCAGTGTTGAATGAACTTACGGAATCATGCCTATTCTTCGAGCAAGAGCGGAAATACTCGAACTTTATTAAATTCTTCAACATCCGAAGTACACCCTTTGGTGACTTTCACACCTACATCTTTT
Organism: Sphenostylis stenocarpa; assembly: GCA_963425845.1. Taxonomy (NCBI): domain Eukaryota; kingdom Viridiplantae; phylum Streptophyta; class Magnoliopsida; order Fabales; family Fabaceae; genus Sphenostylis; species Sphenostylis stenocarpa. Next base: position 7,768,368 of record OY731404.1, on the reverse strand, counting down.
ATTCCAGCAACTTCCTTCCAGACATTAGGTGTTATCTCAATGTCTACTCCTTTAACTTGGGTTGTCAAAGTGGAACCTTCAAAGGATAAATTTGTGAAGAAAACTTTAATTAAGTCAGGGTAAATCCTACCATTCAACTCCGAAACGTCTCGAAGTTTTTGATGTTGCAAGTAACTTCCGAATGCCTCTGAATCCTTCGGCATCAAACCAAGAGAACTTTAACATTTTTGGAATGTTGACTTGCTTCCTGCTTAATTCATGGATAAACAAATCCATTTTCTCTTGGTCCCCATTGAACCAAGTTTCAATCCTTCCTCCAACATTCTGTTCTTGCCTTGCAGTAGAGGACTCGCCTCTGCTTGGACTTCTTCCTACCAGACTTTGTGCGCTTGAACATATTTGATTTTTGGAATGAACGAACGGAGAAGAACCGAGAAAAGAGAAGCTCAAAGAAGAAAATAATACTATAGGAATGAGAATACACAATCTTTATCAGCTTAAAAAAAATTTTTGTCTTTACCTGATTTATTGTTTCTATGCAAGTGATGATAAAGAGGAGAGAGAATTGCTCCTGTACACTTTAATTACCCACACATCTGATATCCAATCAGAGTCATTCAACTTTTATTGGATATCTTTGATATTTAAGAGAGTAGTTGAAGTTTATCTTGTTGTAAATGCTTTCAGTTTACTCTGCAGAAATCGGTTAGAGACAAAGTACATACAACTAGCCCTAGAAGAAAAATAATCAATTGATATTTCGTGAAACCAACTGATTTTGTAATCGTAGATACTTATAAGTGAAATACACTGATTGAATCAAAAATTAAATCGATTATTTTGTAAAAGAAAATTATTCAGAGTACCATTAGTGAATTCAATCGATTGAATCGAAGATTTAATCGATTGATTTATAGAAGAAAATGTGCAGAGCAACAAGATTAATGAAATAAATCGATTAAAAACTTATTTAATCGATTGAACTACTAACACATCAATATCAGTGAGTAAGAATCAGAAAATCAACAGATTATTTCACAATTTCAATCGATTGAAACAAATAATATCAAGTTATTCATGCAATTATTAATCGATTGAACTTGTTATCAGCCTGTTAAAAAGCATACAATCACTGTAACGAATTTAGTTATGCAATACTAGATATATCTAGAATTCCTAATTCAGTCCTAAGCATATTAAGTCTATCTCTAGGAAGTGGTTTAGTGAATAAATCAGCTAACTATTTTTCAGATTTAACGAATAAAATCTCACAGTCACCCCTAGATACGTGTTCTCTAATAAAGTGATGTCTAATTTCAATATGCTTAGTTCTAGAGTGTTGAATAGGATTCTTAGTTAAGTTTATTGCACTAGTATTGTCACAAACCAGAGGTACCTTGTTTAGAGTTACTCCATAATCTGTTAGTTGTTGCTTGAGATAAATGCTTTGAGCACAACAGCTCCCAGCTGCAATGTATTCAGCTTCTGCAGTTGACAGAGCAACACACGCTTGCTTTTTGCTGTGCCACGATATAAGACTGCTCCCTAGTAGATGACAAGTACCAGAGGTACTTTTTCTGTCCAATCTACATCCTGCAAAGTCAGAATCAGAAAATCCAACAAGTTTAAGGGATGCACCTTCAGGATACCATAGTCCAACATTAACTGTTCCCTTGAGGTATTTCAGAATCCTTTTGGCAGCGGTAAGATGTGATTCCTTTGGATTTGCCTGAAATCTTGCACAAAGACATACACTAAACATAATGTCAGGTCTACTAGCAGTTAGATATAGTAGTGAACCAATCAAACCTCTATATTTAGTTTGATCAACAGGTTTTCCTTTTTCATCTAAGTCTAGACAACAGTTAGTAGACATGGGTGTAGAGGACACCTTGCAATTGTGCATATCAAATTTCTTTAACAATTCATTGCAGTATTTAGATTGGCTAAGAAAAATGTCATTTCTTAATTGTTTAACCTGGAGACCAAGGAAGAAATTTAATTCTCCCATCATGGACATTTCAAATTCACTTTGCATTTCTTTTACAAACTTATTACACATGACATTATTAGTGGAACCGAAAATGATATCATCCACATACACCTGCACCAGAATAATGTCAGTTCCAGATTTCTTAATGAACAAAGTTTTATCAACCTCACCTCGCTTGTACCCTAGATCAATTAGGAAGTTACTTAACCTCTCATACCATTGTCTAGGTGCTTGCTTTAAACCATAAAGGGCCTTTTTTAATTTGTAGACATGGTCAGGATGCTTGTGATCTTCAAACCCTGGAGGTTGAGAAACATATACTTCTTCATTGATGAGTCCATTCAGAAAGGCACTCTTTACATCCATCTGTAGTAATCTGAAACCACTTAAACAGGCATAAGCTAATAATAATCTAACAGCTTCAAGTCTAGCTACAGGTGCAAAGGTTTCATCAAAATCAATACCCTCTTGTTGGTTATACCCTTTGGCTACCAACCTAGCTTTATTTCTAGTAATAATGCCGTGTTCATCTAGCTTGTTTTTGAATACCCACTTAGTACCAATTACATTGATATCTTTGATTTTAGGAACTAATTCCCACACTTTATTTCTTTCAAATTGATTAAGCTCATCATGCATGGCACTAACCCAGTATTCATCATTTAATGCTTCTTTAACTGTCTTAGGCTCTATTTGTGAAATGAATGCCATATGATTACAGAATTGATTAAGAGAATGTCTAGTAGATACTCCCTTATTAATTTGCCCGATGACATTGTCTAGAGAGAGATCTCTTGGGACAATCCACTCTTTAGGAAGCTCTTCCAGAACATCTTCTTCCTGTTCTTCAGTAATTGTTGGTGGATCAGCTTTTGCAGGGTCCACTGATGGATCATCTTCTTCAACAGTACACTGATCTGTGTTTCTGGCATGTTTCAACTGATGAGAATTATCAGTTAAATCTTCTTCATCTGCAGTACCTGTTGTTCTATTCTGCACCACTCGAGAAGACTCATTAAACACAACATGTACTGATTCTTCAACTGATTTCAATCTTGAATTGTAAACTCTATATGCATGACCAAATTTCATTTGGATGTTTTGAAAATGATTTTCAGGAACAAATTGATTAAACAAATTATTTTACTAATTTGGTCTTTAATATTCGTTTTGAAAATGCAATAGTAAAATGATCGATTAATACTTGAAAGAATCGATTGTTTCTGTATTGGAAGAGATCTAGAAGATGATACCAAAATTTAAATCGATTAAAACGAAAATTAGTCGATTAAATTTGATACCTTAGTGATTTTAGTTGATATAAATTCATTCTAATCGATTAAAACAGCTAAAACTCAAATCATGAGAACATTTTAATCGATTGATTCGCATTTCAATCGATTAAAACTGTACAGACAGATTTACTAATATCTTCTGTAAGTTATTTTAATCGATTAATACTGGTTTATATCAATTAAAATAATCAGTTTAGACAAACACAACCTGATTCGTAGCTCTGAACTTCAAGGGATTCCCAGACTTTGTTCCTACAAAACAAGTTAAGAATTTTTCTGGTACCCTTTATGATTACTGGGTCCAATTAGATTATTTGAAATGAATTAATTTTTTGAACCCATTTCTTCCTACCTTGTGGCACAAAATATTTTCTAGCATGACAAAATTTTATAGTATGTCCTTTCTTCATGCAGTAATGACAAGATGAGAAAGGAGATGTTGTTGTTTTTCTGTGTGAAAAGAAGTTCAAATAGTTTTTAGTTTTTACCCCATTCTTAGGTTTATACCCGATTCCAGAATGTTCAAACACACAGTTTTGAGACCCAAGAAGTGCATCTAAATTCTCTTTGCCTTGAGTAAATTTAGACAAAGTTTTAATCAAGTAATCAACCTTATCTTGCAGAATAATACACTTTTCACACTTCTTATTAGCAACATTATCAGCAGATGCATAGATTATATCTAGATGTTCTAAATCTGTTTTGCTTTCTAATAGTTCATTTTCCAGAACTTTAACTCTATTTTCTAACCAGTTATTTAATCCTTTTAACCGATTATTTGTATGAGATAAATTTCTGGCTTCACTATGCATTTCATTGAAAGCATTTAGTAATGTGTCTGTAATTCATTTCATTCTCTGTAGGAGTTGAACTTACATGTGATGAAGAGGATTCACGACCAGCCATCAAGCACAGGTTCACCTCCTCACTTTCGGATTCGAAGCTGGAAGATGAATCATTGTCTTGCCAGGCTATATAAGCCTTTTTCCCTTTGTATCTTGATTCTTTCTTGTTCTGATTCTTGGTCTTTTCCGGACAATCACTCTTTATGTGACCCTGTTTACCACAAGAATAACAAGTAATATTATTTTGAACAGATTCGAGTCTTTTTATCATTGTACCTTTTTACTTGGCCAATTCTGTTCTTTCTTCTAAGAAATTTTCCAAATTTCTTAACCAATAAAGTCAGGTTCTCTGATTCATCTTCTTCAGATCCACTGTTTTCTTCAATTGTCTTGAGAACAATATTTCTATTTTTCTTTTCTGCATTCTCTTGTTCTTTGAACCGATTGATTTCCAACTCATGTTCCCTCAACTTACCAAAAAGTGAAGCGGTAGTCATTTCAGTCAAGTCTCTTGATTCTGATATTGCTGTCACCTTTGGTTGCCATGTTCTGTCCAAACACTTTAAAATTTTGATGTTCAACTCTTCTTTGTCAAAAGTCTTTCCTAACCCAATTAGATGATTGACTATGTGCGTGAACCTTTTCTGCACATCTGCAATTGTTTCTCCTTGCTGCATTTTAAACAACTCATAGTCCCTGATTAACTCATGCTTTCTTGCCCTTTTCACATCAGACGTTCCTTCATGTGTAACCTCTAAAATTTCTCACATCTCTTTGGCAGAGGCACACTGAGACACCCTGAAAAACTCATCAAGATTTAAAGCAGAGGTAATAATATTTTTTGCAGTATAATCATATTGGACTTTCCTATTTTCTACATCAGTTAATTCAGCCCAATCTTTTTCGACTACTTTACCATCTACAATATGAGTTGGTTTATAAGGACCATTAACAATTGTTTCCCAAATGCCTCTATCAAGAGATTCAATAAAGATTTTCATTCTAACCTTCCGGAAAGAATAATTCACACCAGAAAAAAGTGGAGGCCTGTTTATGGAGGCTCCTTCTAAAAAATTCATCTTTCCCTCGGCCATTGGACCGATTCCTTGAGTAACTTACAAGAACCAGCTCTGATGCCAATTGAAAGAATTAATGGTTGAGTTCAAGAGGGGGGTGAATTGAACTTTAAAACTTTTTCGCAAATCTTACTTTCTTTTGGAAGAATGAGTTATCTTTATTCAATCTTTGCAAAGGTAATTTGATTTAAACACAAGCACAATTAAAGACGAGAAATTAAAAGAGATGAAAGAAGAATATTAACACACAAGTTTATACTTGGTTCACTCTAATCCAGAGCTACATCCAGTTCTTGACAAACCGAGTCAAGTTCCACTAATACCAAGTGAAAATTACAACCAGTAGATACTCACCAATCTACCCCAAGAACTATCTTGCAAAACCCACAAGACAGAATCTTGAAAACCACCCAAGTAACCAAATCCGATTCTCGTACCAAGTGCAGATTACAATCCAACCTGCATAATCAAACTTTACAAAATAATATGAAAAGAAAAAACCTGGACTTGAAGTTTCTAATTGTCCAGAACCAATTCTATCAAGCACTTTCTCTCTTTGAATGACCACAATTCTGATCACAAGCACCTTATGATATGAAAAAGATTCTTGAATGCGAGAGAAAGTCACGTATGAAAGTTTCACAGATTGATTTCACAAGTTTTCTCAAGTAGTGTGTTGTATTGTATATTCAAAAGATAGATCAAATCTGTATATATAGAGTAAATCAGAAAAAGCAGAACGTTTCATCTGTTAAAAGCTGTTTTAGAGAGTCAAAAGATAAGTTGGTTAGCAGTAAAACAGGTTTAGAAGAGACTCGATCGATTAAAACGAAGTATGATCGATTAGGTCGAGTTATGATCGATCAGAATAAAACTATGATCGATCAGAATGAGTTATGATTGATTAGAACAAAACTATGATCGATCAGAGTATTATTTCAATCGATTAAAAGATCGATTCAATCGATTGATTTCATTTAAAGTTCCATTTAATCGATTACGACATCGATTCAATCGATTGATTTCATTTAAAGTTCCATTTAATCGATTGATTCGAGTTTTAATGGATTAAAACAACTTAATGAAAAATGACAGACTCTGTTTCAATCGATTGAAAATCATTTCAACAGATTAAATTCCTGCAAACACTTAGTTAAAAAAATCTCTCTGTTTCAACAGATTGATTTTCTAAAAACTCTTAGACTGAAAAAGGTCTTTCTGTTTCAACAGATTTAAAATCATTTCAACAGATTAAAAATGCGAAACTTGATATTGAAAATTCATTGAGTTATTTTAACTTGTTGATTCTGTGAATCAATCAATTTAATTTTCGATTATGTATGACCATTTATTATGATAAGAGATTTTAACAGATTGAAAATCCTTTTCAATAGATTGAAAAAAAAACTTAGTTTATTCTTTTAATATTTAAACGTAAGTTTTTCATGCAGAAAAATGATTTTCAATGAGATGCAACATTTTAAGGTGCTTATCACAAAATATAATGGCCTATCAAGAGATTAAGTGCTTAAACTTAAAAACCTAATCATCTACACACCCACAACCTAAGTTATATCTATGTCTTCATCAAATCCACCAAGTGCTTCACCTAGAATCTTGTTTGTCCCAAGCAAAGTAATTTTTCCAAAACAAAATCATCGCCTATTATCACTTTCTCTCTAGAATCACAACATAAAAAATTTCATATGTGATGCTCACAACTCCAAATGAAAAATAGAATACATAAGCATTCAAGTTATAGAAACTAACAAAGAATAATTAGTCCTCAACTATCCTCAGAGAAGCATGATCTCTCAAATAGAGTTATATATAATCATCTCTAATTCTCACAGGTAAGTGTTTATCTCATTCAATCACTTTATTTAGACAATCCAATATTGATAATCATCTTCAAGCAATCAACATTTGTTAAGCAAGACTTAAATCAAAAGGTCTTTTGAGGCTTGTAATGGGGCTGGGCTGAGAAAGAAATGATTGATTTTTCTGGGATATACAAAATTTTTTGAGAAATTCAAATCGTATGAATGATTCTTGTTTAACATTTCCTCAAGTTGGGTGTCAAACTTCATACTTTTGTTCCAACATAAAGATAGTGAATTAAAAATCTCACTAGTTATCATTCCCACCACTTTGAATTTTTTTTTTCATTTATCCTTTCTGGCTTTGCCACAATATTTATGCTTTGTTTTTTCTTTTTCTTTACAATTTTTTTTTCAGAATAACACTCCAATAATATCAGTAGGATAACAATAGCAATACCCAACAATAGGAAAAATAATAATATTCATACTCATTTCCTTTCTCAAATATAAGAAGGTAGATAAATAATATTTAGGCTCAGGGGTTCTGTTTAAGAAACAATATTGTTTTTGGCTCAGAAGGGGTTCAAATGGATGTGCTATAATTAATGCAGTGTTGGCTATTTGGCTCTGAGTTATATCTACTACAAAGAAAAAAAATGCCTTTATCATTTTCAAGTCTCACTAACACCCAATCACATCAAAGAATTAATCAATACCAGTTATCATCACAAAGTGTTGACACTCAATTTATCTGTTTTTGTTTCTCTACTCACCTAGGTTTTGGCTAACTTTTCCAATTCAGTTAATTCCTAATTCTCCTCATTAATTCCTTTTCACTATCATACTCATCATCCCAAAAGCACTTGTTATTGGAAACAATTAAAATGATTTTTCACGTTCTAGATTTGAATTAGACAATAAGCAATAATCTCATATATGACTCTAAACACAAATTATGGGACAACAAGGGAATTCAAAATTCAAAATAAAGCAATTAAAAATATTAAATTAAAAACAAAGGAATTAAAAACATTAAAAACAAAGTTAGTTTCCTTCCTTATTTTTTTCACTTGTCATCTCCTCCTTATCTTATGCCTCAGCCTCAGTTGCAGACTTTCTCACCCCCTCCGAAAAAGTTGAACTGTCCCCAGACCATTGAATTAAGGCTTCAAAGTCTTGAGGAGAAGTTCACTGTGTACCTGAAGCAATCTTGCAAAGAAAGAACCTAAAGAAGAAAAATGCATAAAAAACTTAAACTGCAAAAAGAAAAAAAATTTCAAAACATTAGGTTGCCCCCCAGGAGTGCTTGTTTAACGTCTTCAGTTCGACGCCTATTTGCTTTAGGGCTCATGCAAGTGAGTGATCAAGGTGATCTATACGCATTCTCCATCCCTCGACTGTCCTTGTGGGAATGAATTTATTCTTTTCATTGCGAATAACCTTACGACTGTCAGAGATTGGATAAATCATACCTGCTTCAGGAGGTTTCAGTACCTCTCTTTGAACAATTTTCTTCATAGTCAGATTGAGATGTCTTTGGGGTTGTGCAACATGCTTGTAATCTTGTTTTTCATTTGAGATGGGTAATTCCTCCAAAGTATCTATTCTGAGGCAATCTTTCTTGTCTTCCGGTTGTTGTACAACTTCAAACAGATTAAAATTAACTTCATCATCTCCACTTCTAATTTTCAACTTGTCCATGTCAACATCTATAATTACTTTGGCAGTCTTCATAAATGGCCTTCCCAGGATCAAAGGGACTTCCTCATTTTCCTCCATGTCCATAATTACAAAATCAACAGGAAATATGAATTTATCCACTCTAACTAAAACATCTTCTGTTACTCCATAAGGAATCTTTATTGATCTGTCAGCTAGTTGCAGAGTCATTCTAGTTGATCTAACATCTAAGTCTCCTATTCTTTTGAGCATAGATAATGGCATGAGGTTTATGCTGGCCCTTAAATCAAGTAATGCTTTTTTCACTGGTAATGTACTAATTGTGATTGGTATAGTGAAGCTTCTAGGGTCCTTGGACTTTTGAGGCAATGATTTCTGGAATATAGCACTACACCCTGCCTCTAACTCCACTATTTCATCAGTAAATCTTCTTTTCTTAGTTAAGAACTCTTTCATGAATTTGGCATATGTTGGCATTTGCTCCATAGCTTCCACAAAGGATATATTAATCTACAGTCTTTTGAAAACATTCATAAATCTGGTGAATTGTCTTTCTTTGTCTATCTGTGAAGGAACCTTGGGATATAGTAACTTCTCTACAAATGGTTTTTGACTCCCTCCTTTTTCTATCTTTTGTTTTTTCTTTCCTTCTTCGTTCTTCTTATTAGGAATATATCTTTCTTTCTTACTCTCCTCTTCTTGTTCTTCATCTTCTTTTACCATAACTTCTTCTTCAACAACTATATTGTCACCAATCCCCTTACCTACAACTTTTCCACTCCTTGTAGTTATTGAATTGCATTGCTTCCTGAGGTTGGTTTGTGTGTTAGCTGAAAACTGTCATCCTTGCTGCTTAGATAATTATTTAGCCAGTTGGCTCATCTGGGTTTCCAAATTTCTGAATGAAGCCTCATTATTTTTCTGATTAGTCATAATGCTTTGCATGAATTTTTCTAACGTATCCTCTAATTTACTCATTCTGTCCGGCATTGAAGGATAATGTTGTTGTTGTTGTTGATATGGAAGTTGCTGAAATGACTGTTGTTGAAATGTAGGTTATCTAGTAGATGAGCTAACACCTTATTTCCACCCAAAATTCTGATTTTGATTCTGATTATGATTCCCTCTCCATCCTTGTGCAAAATTATTCTGATAATTGTTGAAATTAGGGAAATTACCTTGTCTGCCTTGACTACTACCTTGAGCACCCATATAATTAACTTATTCTTGTTGAAGGTTGCCTTGATAAGAGCATTCTTCATTTGCATGATCACCTCCACACACGTCACAAATCATCTGTTGATTAGGAATGGATTGTACTGTGTGAATTTGTTGAGGTAATTTCTCTATTTTCTGGTTCAATGCTTCAATTTGTTGGGTTATAAGTTTATTCTGGGCTAAGATAACATCTGAGGTGCTAAGTTCAAGTACTCCCTTTCTTTGAACTGGATGTCTATCATGTTGGGCCTGTTGGTCTGTAAAAGCTAGTGCATCAATAATTCTTGTGGCATGTTCAATTTCTACATCCAACATGGATCCTCCTGTTGCAGCCTCTAATAGCATCTTTGTATCATGTCGCAAGCCAGTATAGAAAATATTCAATTGAGCAAAGTCATCAAATCCATGATTTGGGAATCTTCTCAACAGTGATTTAAATTTCTCCCATGCTTCACAAAAATGTTCATTTGCTCCTTGTCTGAAAGAAGTAATGTCGGATTTCGCTTTGATGTAGCGGGATGGTGGGAAAAATATGTTCAGAAACTTCTCTTCTACGCTACTCCAATCAGTCAAACTCTTATTAGGATGTGCTTTCAGCCACTCATTTGTCCTACCTGCCAAAGAAAAAGGAAATAATCTCAAATATGCATATTCAAGATTTGCTGCTCTAAATCTCATGGTACTAATCAACTCATAAAAAGTAGACAAATGAATGTAAGGGTCTTCATGATCCAATCCATTGAATTGATGAGAAATAATCAAGCTTAAGAAAGCTAGATTCATATGCAGTGTTTGGTTATCCGGGACGACAATGCTAGAAAAGTGTCTCGGACCTTGCTGCATAACATAGTTTCTGAGTGTTCTTCTAGGTGAATTTGAATCTGGATTTTGATTTGGATTTAGATTTGAATTTGTATTCAGATTTGCTCCGTCTTCTGTCATGTCTTCTATAATTGGGTCTAGTAAATTGAGTGTGGAAGAAGAAGTGATTTTAATCTATGATTGAAACGTTGTTTTAATCCCTTAAGTTGTTTTAATTGGGATTAAAACATCTTCAGATAAGCGATTAAGTCTTAAGTTGTTTTAAGCGATTAAATCTTCTGTAAAAAATGCTTTAATCCCTTAAGTCTAGTAAATTTGTAAAAAATCCCTTAAGTTGTTTTAATCGATTAAATCACATTTTAATCGATTAAAATTTTGCCAAATATTTTCATAAAACTTTCTAAGTGATTTTAACTGATAACAACCAGTTTTAATCGATTAAAACAGTTAGTAGAAATTCTCTTAAGTTGTTTTAAGCGATTAAATCATAGTTTAATCGATTAAAATTATTTTGATCGATCAAACACTCATTCTGATCGATCATATGCTGGATTACATCGATTAAAAAAAACTTTAAGTGGTTTTAATCAATTATTTCGAAGTTATATCGATTAAAATATTGTCAGAACACTTCCCAGAACATTTTAAGTGATTTTAATCGATTATTTCGAAACTATATTAGTTAAAACACTAACAGAAGGTTTTCGAAAATTCCTTTAATGAAAACAATTGATTAATTCGAAGATATATCGATTAAAACAGTTCCAGTGAATGTTTTAAAAGGATTTAATCGATTATTTCGAAAACTCATCAGTTAAAAACTTGTTATGTAAGTGTTAAGAACATTTTAACTGATAAAGTTCATATAATATCAGTTAAAACAATTTCTTAAAAACCATTTAACCGATTAGTTTGGTTTTTAACAGATTAAACATCTTTAGAGGCATTTTCAAAATCTTTTAAATTATGAAACCTCATGCAGCAGAGAGATATGAATGATTAAACCTATGTATAGATGCAGACTCACTAATCACTTCTACCCTTTTAACCAAGTAACCTTTGACTTCATCAAATCAACAAGATCTTCGTTTTATCAAATGATTCAATAAGATCTTCATTACTTTCAGTCTCCCCCTATTTGATGAAGACAAACACCTCTTTGAACGATTCTGCAGAAGAAGTTACTTGAATATATAGATTAGTGAGTATTCAAAATTAATCATTTCTCCCCCTAGAATAGTGAGTATATAAAGAGTTAATCATTTCTCCCCCTTTGACTTCATCAAAAATAGGGAAGATAGGAATAAAACAAGCAATATGGAAGATAGGAATAAAACAAGCAATATGCATAGCATGTAATAATAACAAAATTTATTTTAAAATAGCATTATAATCAGAGAAGAAATATAACTCCATGATACCAATGAGATGTATTATTCATTTAAGAATCAATTAAAGTGGATTCAAACTTATTTTCGTTAACACATTTGTAATGAATACAATAGACACGCGTAAAGATAAGGGAACCATGCTTTAGTAGCATGTTACAAGAACAACCATTAACTAAAGCCTTTAATTTTCTTTTCAGAATAATAATCGATTAAAAACAGAACATAATCGATTAAATTGATCATGTTAATAATTTTAATTGATACAAATAACATTTTAATTGACTAAAACAGGAATGATAGATGTACATTGAAATCATGGGAGCATTTAATCGATTAAATCGAAATTTAATCGATTAAAACAGTATGAATAGTAGTATTATTAATGAATTTAATCGATTAAAAACTAGTTTATATCAATTAAAACACTCAGAAATGGGAACTAAGTGATGTTTGATGCATCTAAAATGCCTAATTCAGTTCAGATTTTATAAAATCGATCACGAGCAAGAGGTTTTGTGAATATATCAGCTAATTGTTTCTTAGTTTCTATAAATAAAATTTCACAATCACCTTTTAAAACATGATTTCTAATGAAATGATTTGTCTTGATCCTAAAAGACAAGTAACTTATGTTAAATTCAAAATAGCCACAAGATGTTTTTTTTAAAAAAAAAAAGAGAATTGAAAATTATACAACCAGAATGTTACATCTCAATTTAGTGAATTTAATTGATGTAAATCAATTTTAGTTGATACAAACCCATAACCTATAGCTTTTAATCAATTCCATCGTAAAATAATCAATTAAAATAGTACGAATTGTTTATATAAATGTGCCTGTTAATATATTTAACCGATTAAAATGATTTTTTATCAGCTAAAACTATCAGAATGTGTTATCTAGGATCTCTAATTCAATTCTAACTTCAAATTAACATACATACATTATATTTAAGGATGTTCAAGGAGTGTTTCTGATTAAAGACCAGTTAATTGTACAAACCAACATAAACAAAACATAAAATAAAGAAAAGACAGCAAATAAAAAAATAGAAAAAAAAACTTAAGATAGAAAAGACCCTTCTTGATGAGACTTAATCTTCCCAGTTTCCCTAATTTAATTGCATATCCTCTAATTTGGTATAAATGTCAGTAATTTGATTTCACAGGTTGGAGAATTGTGTGTTGGTCTGCTGGAAGTGCTGGTAGGTCATTTGCATGTGTTTCCTTTGATTTTCTTGCAGTGAGGCCATTTGAGAGAGCATGGTTCTTTCAAACTGGGAGAGAGGAGTTCCACGGTCAGATTGCTCCATGTATGGTATGATCTCCATGTTCTCATAGGAAGTTTGACCACCAGTGGATTCAAGAACCTCAGCAGCAGCTGGAGAAGAAGGAATTTGACCTTGATCAGCTTCTTCTTCATCTTCTTCCTCATCTTCAGACATCCCAACATCAATCTTAGAGATCCACTCTCCATCAATTTTGATAAATCCCATCTTCCGCAAAGTGGAATCATCAATTTATTGGAGGCCTTTGGAGTTTCCACATATTCTCCTGCAAGATCTACTTCAAAGTATCTAAAAAATTGATTAATCAGCATAACATATGACAGTTTATAATCAGTCAATCTTTTTGCTTTTATCATGTGATTCTTGATAACAAAAATCCAATTTACACGGATATTATTTTCAATGCAGTACATAAGAGCTAAATCACCCTTATTAAGTAAAGCATGATTACTCCCCCTTGGAGTAAGAATCCATGCAATGATGAAGGCAAGAATTCTTGGTTCAAGCTCCATTTTCCCAACGTTAAGAGTTCTTACAAAATTATTTTGATTTTTGAGACAACTGCGGAAAAATTGAATTTTGTTAAAATCAGGTAACTCTGCAATGTTACCTCTAGATACCTTTACACCAACATCATGAAGACCAGCCACTTCTTCCCACACCTCAGAAGTGATCACCAGATTTATAACTTTGACTTGAGACCTTAGAGTGGAGCCGCTGACTGTAAGGTTGACATAAAATACCCTCACTAGATCAGGTTGAATGTTGCCAGTGTGTTTCAGAAAAGTTTTTAACTTTTATCTTTTCAATTTTCTTCTCAATGAGGTAAAGCCTTCTTCATCCAACCAAGCAAACTTAATATTTTTAGGAATCACCAGTTGCTTTTGGCTAAAGTTGGAAATGAAGTTGTTCATCTTGTCAATGTCTCCATTGAACCATGCTTCAACATGTTCCCCAGCATGGCCAGCAGCAGAGGAAGATTCCCCCTTATGTTTCTTCCTTGATTTTGATCTTTTAAGCATCTTGTAACAGAGATTTGAGAAGGAATTTGATTGATACAATATATGAGAGCAAGAGAAGAGAAAAGAGAAGAAGAGGAGAAACTGAAAATGCAGAACTTGATTTTTCTTTGATGAATAGAAGGTCGGATTCCAAATTTTTGAAGTCCAAATGACAAACCTGCAATATTTCAGTCTTAATTGGTCGTGTCCCCTTGACTGAGTGCAGAATCACATGCTTTGGGCAGTGGGTACATCAGCTAACGTGTTCTTGGATAAACATTGACTTAGTCAAACACTATAGTAAATGGTTTTCACAGTTTTTTAATTATCAATGAATCTTGAAAATCTCATCTTGATTTGCTGAAAATTCTTCAATTAACCTCATTTAAAACAGTTTTTAAGAATAAATTAATCAATTAACCAACAATTTAATCAATTAATTTGATCTAGAATATTAGGTTTGAAATAATAACTGTGAAATAATCGATTAAAACAGAAAAGAATCGATTAAATTTGTACTGTATATGTTTAATGAAATTATCACAGAATTTTAATCGAAAAAGAATCGATTAAATTTAACTCTTTAATGATTTTAACTGATGTAAATCCTTTTTAATCGATTAAAACAGAGATCTAGAATATTATTTGTAAACCTAAGAGGTTTGAATCGATTAATTCGATGAATAATCGATTAAAACTGTATGGACAACTTTTTAAAATTTCTCTATAAGTGAATTTAATCGATTAAAATAGTTTTGTATCAATTAAAATGATCAGTTCATGAAACCAGAACGTATAATTGTTGATCAAGTACCAAAGGATCTCCAGATTTTTGTTCCTGCAAGACAGATTTATCATAATCTGGTACCCTTTTTATAATCATTAGGTCCAATCAAGTTATTTGAAATAAATTCTTGGGAATCCACTTCATTCTTCCTCTTGGTATAACATACTTCTTAATTCTACAAAATTTAACAGAATGACCTCTTTTCATCATACAATAAAAGCATTTAATAACAGATGATGAGTATGATTTCCTATTTCCAACAGTTTTTTTGGTTTTCTTGCTAGATGTAAATCCAATGCCAGATTTGTCAAAATTAAGCTTTTGTGACCCAAGAAGAACATCAAGATTAGCTTGACCTTGTGTAAATTTAGAAACAGTTTGTAACAAAAAAATCAATCTTCTTTTGTAAGTATGGACAATTATTGCATGGTTTATTACATAAGCAATCAAAATTATCATGATTTAATTTTAAGAAATCAAGATCAGTTTCATCTTCAAGAATTTTCTTTTCAAGAGAATCAACTCTATATTTCTAGCCAATTGTTCATGCCTTTTAGCCTATCATTTTCTCTTTTAAGTTTCTTGGTTTCTTATGCATTTCATTTAATGCTTCTTGCAATGAGTTATAATTCACAAAATTAGAAAAAGAGTTAGAACTTACACTGTTGGTTTGATAGTTCTAGTTAGCCATTAGACACAAGTTAGCTTCTTCATCATCAGAATTTTCTATTGATGAGGTATCATTGTTATCCCATGCTATATATGCTTTTCTTTTGATCTTTTCTTCTTTCTTGTCATTGTGTTTATTCTTTTCTGGACACTCCAATCTTACATGACCCTGTTTACCACAACCATAGCAGTTATAGTTAAAAGAATCAGATTTCATTTCATACCTTTTGTGTTTTTTTTATCTTGGATCTTTCTCTTGAGAAACTTGTTAAACTTTTTGACTAGTAGTCCAAGATTTTCACTTTCTTCTTCTGATTCTTGATCTTTTTCTTCAGCTTTGAGTGACATGATTCTACCTTTCTTTTCAGAGATTTCTTGCTCATTGAATATGTTAATTTCCATCTCATGTTCTCTGAGTTTGCCAAATAAGGAGGTTGTTGTTATGATGGATAAGTCTTTTGACTCTGAAATTGCTGTGACCTTAGGCTGTCATGACCTGTCAAGACATTTCAAAACTTTTATATTTAACTCCTCTTTATCAAAAGTTTTACCTAAGCCCATTAGATGATTGATGATATGAGTGAAGCATTTCTGCATATCTGCAATACTTTCTCCGATTTGCATTTTAAACAACTCATATTCTATTATGAGAGTATGCTTTCTAGCTCTCTTTACATCAGTCGTTCCCTCATGAGTAACCTCAAGAACTTCCCACATTTCCTTGGCAGATTTGCATTGAGAAACCCTGAAAAACTCATCCATGTTTAGTGCAGAAGTAATTATGTTTTTAGCAGTACATTCACTTTGAACTTTTCTTTTCTCTTCATCATTTAAGCTAGACCATTCTTTTTCTGTAATTAATGGACCATTAACAATTACATCCCAAAAATTTCTATCAATAGATTCAATAAAGATTTTCATCCTAATCTTCCAAAATGGATAATCTGTACCACAAAACAGTGGAGGTCTATTAATAGAAGCTCCCTCAGAAAAAAGGTAATTTGTTTTCAGCCATGAAAGATTTGGACCGAAAGTCTTGAGTATTTTTCAAGACCCTTGCTCTTGATACCAATTGCTAGAAAATGAGGCTGAGATCAAGAGGGGGGGTGAATTGATCTTTGAAAGATTTTTGCAATTTAGAGATTATCTATTTCAAAGATTAAGAGTTCTAACCAATTCTTGAATCAAGCAAAAACAAGCAATTGAAATAAAGATAGCAGCAAAATTAAAGAGAGTAAGGTTTAGAAAAATACAACCAAGATTTATATTAGTTCACCCAATCTCAGGGCTACGTCCAGTTCTCAGCCAAATTCCAACTGAGTTCCACTAGATTGAATTATTTACAAATTACTAGGGATGACAAAACAGGCTAGGCCCGACGGGCCGACCCGCCAGCCCGGCATATTATGGCGGGGCGGGTTGGTGTTTTCAGCCCACCGGCCCGCTTTGGTCCGTCCCGCCAAGCCCACCAACCCGCGAGACGGGCGGACCAGCCCACGGCCCGCCTAATTAATAAAAAAAATAATTTTTTATTATAATAAAATTAATTATAAAGAGAATATATAAAGTTGAAATTTTTTAAAAAAGAATTAAAAAAGTTTCACTCTCACATAAAATATTCTCCTTACTCCTTACTTGGAATATAACATTCTCTCTCATGTTCTCCTTATTCATCCTAAGCATCGATTATTTTTATCCTTATGACTTGAATTAAAGGTGTAAGAATTACTCAACCAAGAATAATGTGAAGTCTTATCAAATAAAAAAGATATAGGTATTTGAATTTTTCAATATAAAAAATATAAATTTTATAAGTTTTAACGTTATTTATATATATATATATATATTTGTTATTATTTATTATTATGTAAATTTTATTATTGTTCTAAATTATAATTTCTTAAAATAATGTATTGATTTATATTATTAAATTGAAATAATATATATATATATATATATATATATATATTGAATTATTGACAAACAAATAATAATCTTATTAAAAAAATTTATTTTAAAAAATAAATTATTTTTTTCTAAATTATGGCGGGTCAAGGTCTACAACCCGTCATGACTATAACGAGTCGGCGCCCGCCCGCTTTGGCGGGCCAAAGGCGAGGCGGACCAAAACTGAGCGGGCTGACCCGTTTTGTCATCCCTACAGATTACAGATTCCAATCACACACCCAACCTACCACAAGAACCAAAATTTTAGTCTTTGTACCTAAACCTTCACCAAGAACCAATTTTCGGTTATTGAACCAACTTGCGACCAAATTCCTCGCTACGAACCGAGTGCCCAACAATTCCGGACACCCAACATACAGGTAAGGAAATGTAAAGGAACAAAGAGAAGAAACTAGAACACTCAAACCCAGATTATGCAGCTCTGCAGAATGAGTTTCTTCACAAAAGAAATGCAAAAATTTTCTCAAGAAAGAACTTTGAAAAACTTCACAAAACTTGTGTGATACTTTCTTGAAAGTAGCTCTTATGATTGTTTGATTGATTGCATAAAATTATATTTTAAAATACTGAAGCAATCCTATTTATATAGAGATTTGTTCTAACTGCTGGTTTAATTAATCTGTTAAAACAATCTTTTAATCTGTTAAAAATCTTGAATTAATCTATTAAAACTTCTTTTAATCTGTTAAAATGTTCTTGATAATTTTCCAGATTTGTTTTAACTGATACGACAACGTTTCAATCGATTAAAACACTTTGTAAAAAATCCCTTAAGTTGTTTTAATCGATTAATTCACATTTTAATCGATTAAAATTCTGCCAAATATTTTCATAAAATTTTCTAAGTGATTTTAATCGATAACAACCAGTTTTAATCGATTAAAGCAGTTAGCAGAAATTATCTTAAGTTGTTTTAATCGATTAAATCGTAGTTTAATCGATTAAAATGATTCTGATCAATCAAAAACTCATTCTGATCGATCATATGCTGGATTACATTGATTAAAAATACTTCAAGTGATTTTAATCGATTATTTCGAAGTTATATCGATTAAAATACTGTCAGAACACTTCCCAGAACATTTTAAGTGCTTTTAAATGATTGTTTCGAAACTATATCAGTTAAAACACTTACAGAAGGTTTTCAAAAATTTCTTTAATGAAAACAATCGATTAATTCGAAGATATATCAATTAAAACAGTTCGAGTGAATGTTTTAAAAGGTTTTAATCGATTATTTTGAAAACCTATCAGTTAAAAACCTGTTATGTAAGTGTTAAGAACATTTTAACTGATAAAGCTCATATAATATCAGTTAAAACAATTTCTTAAAAACCATTTAACCGATTACTTTGGTTTTTAACAGATTAAACATATTTATAGGCATTTTCAAAATCTTTTAAATGATGAAACCTCATGCAACAGAGAAATATGAATGATTAAACCTATGTAAAAATGCAGACTCACTAATCACTTCTACCCTTTTAACCAAGTAACCTTTGACTTCACTATAATAGCCTTTGACTTCATTTGACTTCATCAAATCAACAAAATCTTCGTTTTATCAAATGATTCAAATAAGATCTTCATCACTTTCAAATATCAATTAAAGGCACTTAGGATTGGTTTCCTTCCTTATCCCTCTTTTGTAATGGCAATGTCAATTAAGAACGTCAATTAACCTAACAATTTTGATGTCACCTACTCAAATCATTCATGTTGATTTCTCATACATGAAATTCATAAGAAAACCTAATAAATGTTGATTCCTCACACAATTAAGAGATTTTCCAGCATTAGGTTTAGGATGTTAAGCAATTGATCCATTCATTCCATTCCTGACAATTAACGTAACAAATATTCTTACCGTGATCTAGGGTTCAAGATATATTTTCCAATCGTACCCTAAACATCAAGAATAAATCATTCTAAAGCAAAAAGGATAAGATTAACAACATCAAAACATAGATTAATATCTCAAAATATCACCATGATACAAAAGAGTTCAAAGGAAGTGCACTCAATCCCAAGAGAATGAACTTAGTCACTCATGTTGGTCATTACAATGCTCCAAATGTGGAAGAAGTGAATAATTGATGAAGATTGGACGAAACCCTAGCAGTAGTTGCGCCTTTTCTCCCAAAAACTGCTTTCTTTTCTCAAAACACATCTTCTCCTTTTATAGGAAAAATTGAGCTTTTGGGCTTCGCGTCTTTCGCTCAAACGACAATTTTCGCTCAAGCGAAATTTACCTATTTTTGCTCAAGCGACAAAACGCTCGCTTGAGTGAGTGAACTCCAGAGAAGAATAACTAACATTCACTCAAGCGAATTTTCTTGCGCTTGAACGATTGACTTCCAATTAAGAATAACTGATATTCGCTCAAACGATAGTCCATCCCACTTGAGCAACTTTCATGCTGAAAATCTTTTTCCTTCTTCCAATTTTATTCCAATTATGCTGACAATTATGTTTTTACTCTTGTATCAAGATATTCTCGAATTCATCCTATATTAGGAAAAAAATATATTAAAATTAATATAAGTTAATTCGTTTCATAACAATTTAAGGAATACTTAACTTTGAATCTTATTTCTTCTTTGGATCTCCTCATTGAATATGCTATTTCTTACCCTACTCAATCATACTTTGCCTTCTGGTGCAAAATTACTTAAAGATACTACTAAAGTATCCGAGTTGTCTGGTAATGAGCCCAAGAGTAGGCATGCTTGCATCTCATCTTCAAGAGTTAGGCTTGCTGAAATTAATTGCGTGACCAGGCCTTCAAAGTCATTCGGGTGCTCCGCTACGGATCGTCCCTCTTTCAGTTTCAAATTCATGAGTTTCCGCTTCATGAATATTTTTTATTGTGCATTCTTTGTCTCGTACATACTCTCTAGTTTCTTCCAAAGAGTTTGGGGATTTGTTTCTTTGGATACTTGATTACAGTGAGTAATAACCACCCATTGACGGATGGTGCTCAAAGTCTATTTCTTTAATTTCTTCCAATCACCATCGGACATCTTTTGGGGCTTAGATCCATCGCCTTCAATTGGATCATATAGATCTAATAAATTGAGGCAATCCTCCATCATTGACTTCCACGGTGAATAATTTGTTGTCGTCAATTTCACCATGGTGCCTGCACTGTTCTCCATGATTTGTCTGCTACTGGTTCTGACTTGCTCCAGTAAAAACGCGTCCACAACAGTACCCTTCTAACCAAAGTTGTCAACTTCTAATCGACGATCTGACGGTGCAGAATGAAGATCTATGTATCTTGAGATTTCTATCAAAGATTCAGTCCGATCCACCGGTGACCTTATTTCCGGCGATCGTTTCTTTCTGCCTGTGCTGGTGAAAAATCTGCAGCACCTTTGTTTTACGATCTCCACGTTTTGGGGCTCTTCTGAGGTTACAGACCACCAGTCGACAATCAGACGGTTCAGAATGAAGAGCTATGAGTTTTGAACGTCTGGTTAAAAAAAATTATTCTCGATCCAACGGTGGAATATTCGGCGGTGACTGTTTTACTTCGGTTGTACAGTTTTAATGTTCTGCAGCAAATCCACAACCCAAAACTGGGTTCACGATCCAGGACTCCTCACTGACTTTACAAACCTCCAATCAACGTTCTGAAAGTGCAAAATGAAGAGCAACAAGTCCTGTAGAAACAATGTCCCGATCCAACGGTGGAATCGTTGCCGATAGCTTTTTCTTTCTCTAAATCCGTTGTGCTGCACAATTCCACTGCCTCTTCTTCTCTCCTCTTTTCTTCACCCTTTGCTACTATTCTATCTGCCTCATACAGCAACAAAAATAATGGGAAGTTGTGATATCACTTGTTAGGAAAGAAGGGGTTAATAATAGAATAAATTATAATCCCCAAAATAACCTTTTCTATTATGACTATGTAGGCGGTAATAAAAATTAAGTAGCAAATAAATAGTGCCAGACATAAATAAAATAATAAAATAAATAATCAACACAAATATTTTATGTGCTTCACCCTCTCACAAGTGTTACACCCACATAACTAACTCCCAAATATTTTATTATCCCCTTCCACAAAATTGTGGTAATACAAAATTTTACACACAACAAACACTCACTCTTATATAAGAGTAAACATGTGTTTTGAGAATTTTGTGTTTTGAGAATTTTGGGATGATTGATTTGGGAGGAGAAGAAGGGTATTTAAACAAAAAAACTCTCCCTCTTCCAATTGTTGTCTGTTGTGGGAGCTGGATTAGGCGTGGCAATGGGGCGGAGCGGGTTTTGCCTCTCCGATCCCCGCATCCGACTTTTTAATCATCCCCGTCCCCGTCCTCGATCCCACGGGATTAGAAATTAAGTCCACATCCCCGTCCCGTTGGGTTTCGGGTTCCCAGTCTCCGCCCAGTCCTCGATCTATATTATTTTTAAAAAGATAATTACATTTATAATAAATTAATTTTACTATCTATTTTTTTTATAATTTTATAATTTATAATAATTATTAATTAAATATACATTTTAATTTATTATATTTATATTAAAATATATATGTAAAAGAAATATTTAATCATTTTTTATTTATAACATTATTATTATTATTATAATATTGTATTCAAATATTTGAATATTTATAACATTATCATTATTATTATAATACTTGTATTCAAACATTTGATTATATATATATAAGTTAATTCATTTTTAAGTTATAATTTAAAAATATGAAATATATAGTTTATAATGAAATATTTAATAAGTTAATTATTATTCAATTAATTCAAAATAATAAAAGTTTAAATTATCAATTCCTTTAATCCTTTAAAATACAATTATTTTATTAACATAAAATTTGATATATGATAAATAAGAATAATAAGATAAACAAATGACATAATAAAACATAATAAATATAAATTATAAATAAAATAATATTAGTTATTATTAAGATTTATGTAAAATATTTAGAAAAAGATAAAGAATAAAAAAATTAACTGTGTTCATCAAATTGATTGAAAAGATTGAAAAAAAAAACAAATTGATAAGAGATATTAAGAAAATATGAAAAACTACAAGGTATAAAAGAGAATAATATAATAAATTAATTGATATAAAAGATTAAAAAAAACAAAAAAAATTAAAAAATAGGTAGAAGAAAAATAAAAATTGGTAAAATATAAAAAATTGACCTTATATGTAATAGAAAAAGAAAAGAAAATACTTTTAAAATATTAATATTTAAAATTTATATTTAAATATAAAGTCTGGGCGAGGACGGGACCGGGATCGGGGTGGGGATTGCATTACCCATCCCCGCCCCCGCTCCCGACTTTTTAAAGCGGGGAAAACCCGAACCCGCCCCCGCCCCCGGTCAACTCGGGTTTTCCCATAAAACTCGGGGCGGGGACGGGTCGGTCCCCATGGGGACGGGTTTAATTGTCATCCCTACTGGATGGGCTGGAATTCAACAGTGTCTTACTGATTTTAGCAATTTCCTTAATTTTAATGGAGTTGATGATTTCATGATGATAATATTTTAGGAAGGCATGAGTTCTTCTATTTCTAGTATATCTTCTCATATTGTGAATAATCTTCTCTTGTGTATGTTGATTTTGATCAGAAACTTGATCACTAATAGCATCATGGTTAACAAATGATTCAATCAAAAAATTAAAAATATTCAAATACTGAGTTACCCTAGTTTCATCTTATTTTCACACAAAATAACATTCTTATAAATAAAAGTCTTTTTAGTTATAACATCAACATGTAGCCCTTTGTTAGGCAAAACAAAGTGAGCCAAAAACCTTTAAATCGTGTAAGTTTGATACATGGTTATAGATATAAAATCAATTAAGCTGAGTACAAGGGGTACTCAGAACCCAAAAACAGAGTACATTACAAAGCAGACAAAAGTCATTAAAAAAAACTCAAAATACATAAAAACACACTAAACAAAACAGATCCAAGGATTATTATGTCAGTCTACAAGACTAAAAGACATTCTCATACCAGCCGAAGAGATCCACTTCCAAGAATATAGACGAATAGAGTCAAGCAACTCCAACCGATCCACAACGCCTTGTTTAAAGACCACACAGTTCCGATGCAACCAAATGGACTAGATGACCGCAACCCAAATAATAACAAAGTACTGGGATCGCTTTTTACTCCTCCCTTGACCACACCAAACAAGAAAAAAGGACACCAAAGAAGAAGGCATAACAAAATTAACATCAAGCCAGCAAAAAACATCCATCCACGTATTATATGCCACCGGACAAAACACAAAAAGATGCATCAGATCTTCTACAGATAAATCGCACATAGGGCACAAAGCAGAATCCAACTGCAATCCACGCCCCTGCAGAAGCACCCTGCAGGGAACAGAATTCAAGAAAAGCTGCCAAGAAAACACCAAGCATTTGATAGGTGTTTTACCTTTCCAAAGTTTGCACAACACCTCTTGGAGATTAACGTCAAAAGACGGAATATTAACTAGAAGAGTTGACAGCCAACCATAAGCCGACTTAACAGAATATAACCCTGAAGCATTAACCAGCCAACACCAGTGATCCTCGAGCTGAGGCCGCAACACAAATTCATCCAGAATTTCCATCAAACTCGTTACCAATGGACACTCAAATGAGAAGGGCAGACGGCGCCAAGGAATGTCCCAAACCCAATTATCTCCAGACCAATTACCATTCTGCACTACAACCGAAGAGGGATCGAGAGCAAAGGAATATAATCTGGGAAAAACCTCCTTAAGCCTAAAGCCACCCAACCACCTATCCTCCCAAAATCTCGTCGAAGTATCATCCCCCACAACCCGTAATGTCTTGTCATCCACCCATTGCCCTCCTACCTGTAACGTATACACAAGGTCCCGCCACCAACTAGAAGCACGCCTATTCACCAAACACACACTCAACAATGACGGGGCCAGGCCATACCGCGCCTGAAGAACCTGCGCCCAAAGACTTTCTGGATATGATAAGCAACGCCAGATCCATTTGCCAAGTAAAGCGTAATTAAACACCTTCACATCCTTAATTCCAAGCCCACCAGCTCCCTTCGGCTAACAAACCAACTCCCATCGGACCTAAGGGATCTTAGACAGATCCTTAACCCCATTCCACAAAAAATTCCTCTGAATAGTGATTATATCCTTCACCACAGAGTTAGGGACTTTGAAGAAGGAGAGGAAGTGGATAGGAATAGAATTTAGCACCGAGTTAATAAGAGTGACCCGACCACCAATTGAAACATACATGTACTTCCAAGATGAGAGCCGACGTCGCATATTCTCCAACACAGGCTGCCAGGTAGCCCGCAATCTAGGATTCGCTCCAAGGGGCAGCCCCAAATATTTAACAGGTAGTTGACCCCTACGACAATGAAGAAAGTTTGTTGCTAGTTTCACAAAGTCATTGTCAGTATTCACTCCCACCACACAACTTTTATGGAAATTAATAGACATGCCTGATATAAGTTCAAACCCTCTTAACAACGCCTTAATTGTCCACAGATTATGTGTAGAAGCTTCCCCAATAATCAAAGTATCATTTGCAAATTGCAGGAGAGACACCACAGGCCCCACCACCCCAACCTGCAAACCAGTAAACAACCCCCCCTCCAGCGCCATATCCATCATCACCCGCAGTCCCTCAGCTACAATTAAGAATAAGAATGGGGCCAGCAGGTCCCCCTGTTTCAAGTCCCTCCCAATACTAACCTCTGAAGTAGGACTACCATTTACCAGCGCCGACAAGCTACCTCGACACACACACCCATCCATCCATCTAACCCACCTCTCATCAAAACCAAAGCCACTCAACATATGTAAAAAATAGTCCCATTCAATCAAATCATATGCCTTCTCATAGTCAATTTTAAGCACAAAGATACTTTTCTTATAACGTTTCGCAAAATCAATCGCCTCATTTGCAACTAAAAAATTATCAAGCATGCTACGACCTGAAACAAAAGCTGACTGCTGGTGCAAAATAATTGAGGGGAGCACACCACGCAATCTATTCACCAACACCTTCGACAATATTTTGTACAGGCATCCAAGAAGAAAAATTGACCGAAAATCAGACATATACTGAGGACAGGAGACTTTGGGAACCAGCGCCACAAAATAAGACAATAGAGCCTTAGGAACCATAAAATTATTATAAAAGTCATCCAAAACTTCCAACACCTCAGTACTCATCAATCGCCAGAATTTCTTAACAAAGGCAAAATTAAACCCATCTGGGCCGGGACTTTTATCTCCATTACACTCACCTAACATAGCACTTACCTCCTCCTCTGAAAAGGGCGCCACAAGTTCCAAATTTTGCTGAGAAGAAATGCCTAATACACCCATAAAATCCAGCTTAGGTCTATGTCACAACCTTCCTGAAAAGTTATTAGAGAAATAATCCACCACCGCCCCTCGAATACCCTGGACATCCTCAACCGACCTCTCACCAACAGACCAAGCATATATTTGATTGCAGCGCCGTTGCCCTCGAAGACAAGCATGAAAGAACTTTGAATTCAAATCACCATACTTAGCCCAATTCACCCTCGCCTTTTGGGCAATCAAACATTGTTTCCTCCTCCGCGCACACCAAATCTCAGATAGGACCTCCTTTTGCCGTAGTAACTCCACCAAACTTAGATCCTATACCTCATTCTTATCATCTAGAGCCTGCAACTCAATAGTTATTGAAGAGATAGTCTTGTCAAGGTTACCGAAAACCTCAAAATTCCACTTCCTCAAAGCCTGCTTAACATTACCCATACGGACCCGTACACGTTGAGCTGCCCAAGGTTTTTCAACAACACCTTCCCAAGCTTGACACACCACTAATTCTAATCTAGGATGATTCAACCAACAATTGTTAAACCGGAATGACTTCGAACCCCAATTAAGCGTCCTATAATTCAACACAAGCAGGCAATGGTCAGAGACATCCCAAGGAATGACAGATATATAGCACTCACCCCAAGTGTTGAGCCATTTTTCCGATACCAACATCCTGTCCAGCCAACTCATCAGCATCCCATCCCCCCGGAACCATGTAAACCGCTTTCCCACTAATGACAAATCTATCAGACCCATCTCCTCAATGAAACTGTTAAATTCAAGCATATCAGATACACTACCCACACTCACCCCTCCCTTCCTCTCAGACTCCCGACACAGAGTTAAAGTCACCAACTACACACCATAGAACATCACCAAAGCCTCGAGTTGACATAATAAGATCAGCTCACAACTTTCTCTTTTCTACCAGGCAACATGGAGAGTACACGTTGACCACAATACACCGAACGCCTCCATTTTCCCAACTCAAACAGACACCTAAGTAACCTAGCCCAGAAAAAGAGAATTGTAAGGTACCTTGAGTCGACTCCCAAATCGAAATAAGACCACCGCTACGCCCCTGAGAAGGACAACTCAGTCAATCAAACTCAGACGAACCTCAAAGTCGCGAGCACAATTGGCGGTCACAACCCTCCAACTTCGACTCCTGTAACGCAATAAAATTCACACGTTCACATCTAATCAGCTCGGAAACACGACAGCCTTTCACCTTCGACCCCAGACCCCTACAATTGAAAGAAGTTATCTTCATCGATCACCAGACTCTCCCCTCTTTTTCTTCACTAATTCTCTATCACGGATCTCCATAGCAACTAATTTCTCCCTCACTTCTGATACATTATCCCGCACCACAATCCCCACTGAACGAAACAATTCTATTACCTTATCTTCCACCCCCTCCTCATTCGCACGTAAAGGGTCATCCTCTGAAGACATGTCAATCTCATTATCCGACACGACATGATCTGGCGCCAACGATGCAACCTCATCCACCACTAACGCACCAATACAACTCTTTTGGCACCTGTGATTCCTATGACGAATTTTCCTTAATGTGTGCTGCACATTGGATCGCACAACGGAAACTCCGATTTTGGCTGGAATGGAGACCACAGGAACACCAGTGTCATGTGCCACCCTCGATACTTCCTGGCCATGCTCTGGCCAAAGCAATTGATTCAACCCGAACGGGTCACTACCAGACCCATTTACCTCTCCCACATGGCACAGCAACTCCTGCGTATTCACCCCCTTAGACTGTACACCACCCATACTCACCACCACACCACCTTGTTCAACATCTCCAGTCGCCACATGCTTTCGGCCCGCCCCATCCAGCTCTTCTTCCGAATCATGTAGTCTCACTGATGGCAACACTTCCCGGTTTCCTCAACCACCATCTCCGCACCCACTCCCTTATCATTAGGGAACAATTGTTCCTTTATAACAACCCCCATATTAGGCATGTCAATCCCCGTCCCAGACCATACTCTAGCCACACCATCTCGAATGCGCCCTTCTTCTTCCGACGAATAATTTTTTACCTCATGCAAGTCAAGAGACGCACCTTCCATATAATCAGAGTCAATCGAGGATGCATCATCAACAATATCCACATGGAACTGACCTCCATGCTCCTCCACCATGCGTATCGTAAAACATAAATCATTAATAAGTAATTTTGTCTCCTCATTTATCAACGCGGATGCCGATGTACGCAATTGAACACATCCATAATCCAGTCTCCTCCTCTGCTTTGTAACTTCATCCACCTGAATGAAGTCCCCTAGGCATGACACCATCTTCTTAAAAAACGTCTCAGACTACGCATGTAACGGCACCCCATAACAACGGACCCAAGTTTCCCGATGAACACACACCCCTATCCTTGGATGCCACCAACCTACTTCATAAAACCAACGCTCCCAAAGCTTCATATTCAACAATACAGCATCCTCCAGGTTCACCCCTGCATCTGACTCAATCAAGACTTTTTCATCTCCCATCGTGGTCAGGACAATATCTGAGAATCCCGCCTGTAACACCTCCTTCCTAACTGTAGCCAAGTCCTGACCGCGATTGAGGCAGCCAACAAGAGTCTGACAGCACTCTTCAAGAAAAGCCTCCTCCACTGCATAGTGTAAGGGACACCAAGGTTGTTCTGGCCGCTTTCCCTCCACCCTAAACACTGTCAGATTTTCCTCCACCAACGAAGCCTGAGGGCCTCGTAGAACCTCTGCATATGAAGAGTCACCCACACCTGATCGCCTAACCACTCCCTCCCTGAAACAATGTGATTTCACCGCAGTCGCAGGACCCCTAGTGTAACGACTCAAATGCACCTTCAAACGTTTCTTACCAATAACAATTGATCCTAACCGTCGTTCCAATGCCTCCGCATTACAAACATCTGTGAAACGTACAAACTCAAACCTCCGACCTACCTTATTAAGTTTCTTGGGTAAAAACACATCCACCACCTTACCCCACCGCCGAAAAATTTTCCTTAGAGTACCAACCTCAAGTGGCTCCGGAATATTCGTGAAAAAGTACGATGTTGAGGAGCTTAAGACACGCCCCAAATGCCCCTTAAAGCCTTTGTTTTGGTACCCACACCGTAGCTCCACCGACTGCCCTCCACCAACACCTCTCTCCCAAACTCTTCCATGGATACTGTTGTCCCCTACTCTCATGCTGCCTTTTTTCCCGATCATCTTTCTAATCCCCTTCAGTGACACCAGCCAAAGCTTAACAGAGAGTAAATAATAGGTTTCTACCAGAATCTAAAGACAACTCTGTACGGCCTTAGGATTCAACTTAACAACCAAAGCTTCCAATTTTCTCTTAAGCTTTTAACTTTGAAGTTTCTACATTGTTATAACTTTGTGAATAGAAAGCAGGGAACCCAAAAGGGGAAGAAAAATCGGCACCAGAAAAATACATAATAAACCAAAATCAAAATAACTAAAAATTACTGAGAATTTTCCCTGTTTCAAGTGTTGAAGCTGAAGAATGGAGACACATGGCCCTTTCCTAGATCTCGCAAAGCACTAATCTGACAGCAGACCCGCACTGACACGGTTGGGAGTTGCACATGCGATTTCCATAGGGTGTTTTCTTATTAAGAATCATAGACAACACTCCATTTATATGATGAATAACATATGAAACAATGTAGACCAGAAAACAACATGTATGTTTGATTGAAATAAGAGACTATGGGTGACATTGAGAATATGTTGACGTTTTCATTTCACTATTAAGTTTTGTTGTGGAGTTTCAATACATGTAGTTTGATGAATTATACCATGATTATAATACAATTCATTACATGTGAATTCTTGTCCATTATTAGATTGTGTCGTTTAAATTTTAGTGTTAAATTAGTTATATAGTGTGATAAAGTTTGATAGGGTAGGCCTAGCTTCAATTTTTTTATTCATCCAATATATCAAAGTAAATTTACTATAAACATCCACAACAGTAAACAAGAGTCTATGTCCATGAACAGAGGAGTTGACTAAGGGTCCTTATATGTCTATATGAATAAAGACATGCAAAGATTGAGTATTAATTTGTGTGAATGGATTTTTTTTTTTGTTTAGTAAAGTTTCAAGATTCACATATTTTAATTTTATCGTAATGTATTTAAGAGAGCATATAAAAACATTATCACTACTATGTTGTAAAATTTTATTTGAGGATGCTCAAGTCTATGGTGTCATAAATCCATGTTGATGTTGTTGGAGTTATATTCATTGTTGTCAATAGTTGCAACATTTGTTAGAGGTTTATGTTTTAGTATTTGAAGATAATAAAAATCATTCATCAATCTAGCTTCTCCAATCATCTTCATTAAGGCAATATCCTAAATTTAACAGTGAAAAATTATTTTAGCATATTTAATTAAAATACTGGTATAAGATTGAATATGAATTATGGTGTGTATTGAACATTATAAATCAAGAAAGAATAAAAATATATATATATTTTTCTTGTGCGATTTGCAATGACAAGCAAACCATTTGATAATAAAGTGAAAAATGTTGCAAGTCACATGTAAGAAATCAACATCTAATATCCAAATATTTGCAGCATGCTTACCTTCTTTAATTGGCCTAGAAAAGGATTCACCAATGAAGCTACTAATCTTATGTGTGAAAGCAAATTTAAAATCTTGCAGCACTCTCAAGATTTGTTGTATTTGATCTTGTGTAAATGATGTTTTCTTGATTTTTCTCACGTTGATTTGTTTGTGTAATTTCTTCATCTTTGTTTTCAATGTTGACAGAAACATTACTGGAAACAAGATTGATGGTGACATGTTTATTCTTATACTTGTGCCATGGAGGAAAGCCATGCTTTGAGCAACTTTCATCTATTGTGTGGTTCATTTTATGGTAATAATCATGCTTTTTTTCCTTAATTGGGATTACATTCCCTTTCCTCTTTATTGTGATTTTCAGCCATTGTTGCTAGTTTTTCCTTATTGTTTCCCATTGTTTGGTTCTTGACAACGTTGATAAAAAAGTTTTTTTTTTCAACAAGATTACCTATAGTCAGTTGTCTTGCTGGAGAACAAGAGAAAAAACACAATTGATATTTTGCAATGATTGTGTAAGTAAAATCTAGGTTTTGACACATTAGTGTATATATCATCAAGTTCAAGAAGCATATCACATGTTTTAATTCCCAACTATATTTTATTTCATAGATGCACGTTGGCCTTAAAGAGTCCCGCTCCTTCCATAAAATATTTAAATTTGTGAAATGCTCTAAAATGATTGTTTTTTCTTATTGAATATAATGATTTCTTGTAGTAAATAAAAGATTCTAAAGTGATCCCCTTTAACAATTTTTTTTTTTAAATTGTCCCAAAGACCCCTCGCATTGTCAATGTAAATGACACTTTGTGCTCAGTAGACATGATTCATGTGATTTAAGAGATTATCATCACATTACACCTCTAAGTGTCATAAAGAAATGTATTTTGATCAAATTGAACAATACTTCTATCTATGAATTTACTTGTTCTTGGAGAGCACAACACACTTCATGGTTATGCTCCATGAATGATAATTGATAATTGGTGTCATTCAGTTGTGGACTAATAAGAATCATCTCAAGGTTTTTTCTCTAATGAAAATAGTATGCATTGACAGGATTAAGAGAATTTTCATAATGTTGTTTGCTTCATTGTTGGTGATAACTTCCATGATCAAGATTTTTTAAAAATGGAATCAAGAAGAAAAAGATGAACGATAATTGGAAAAAGAATGAAGATATAATATATAGCAGAAATAAAATAAGAATTAACCTATTTTATACTATATTAGAGAATGATCATGTTGCAATTTAAACGAATGATAAAAGTATGAAAAACAAGTAAAGGGAGTAAAAAAAAAAGAGGGGTAAAAGGGAGCAAAGGAGAATATATATATATATATATATATATATATATATATATATATATATATATATATATATATATATATATATATATATATATATATATAAAAGGATAGAAAGAAGATTAATAAAAGAAAATAATTTCTTGAAGTAAATTGTGTATATAAGGATAGAAATTAGATTTCAATGAATATGGTGTAAAAGTGATATTCATATAATAATGAGTAACATAAATTTATTTAAAAATAATTATTTAAATTTGTATACTTTTGAATATCAAAATATTTTCATAAATTATAAAAAAAATCAAATATCCTTAAAACAAATTTAATTTCCTAAATAAATATCATAATACTCATTTATCCTTTTGAAATTTTTTATTGAATATTATTAAATTTTTTCATATTTTTTTTAAACAATATTTTGAAATCCTAGAAATTATTATTTCATACTGGAATTTATAATAGTATTTTTCAAACTTAAATTCAAATACAGTCGTATTTGTTCATGCATAATTCGTATAGTCTTTTACTCTATAGACACTATTTGTTTTCCAATTTCCCCATTTTCAACTGAGTGTTTTCAAAAGAAAATTTTTAATTAGAAAACCAATCCATCCAATCATAGCTTGTGATATACGATGAAATAGATTACTTTATAATAATTATTTTTAAAATCATATTTAATACATTTAGTTTGCTAACATGGTAAAAAAAAATTATTCGGTTTGAAAATTTTGAATTTTTCAAAATATCTGATACCATGACCATCCAAACGATTAAAAAGTAGTTAGAAAGTTCAGATACGCATATCGCAATAGGGTCAGACCCAGTCCATTATTGAAAAAATTAATAATATTAATATTATTAAAATTTTAAATTCAAAATTTTTACTATATAATTACTCTAGAATTTTGAATAAATACATCAACATATATGTTTATTATTAAATTATAAATATATTTAACAACTTTTAGTAATGTTTATTTATTTAAATTAATTTATAAAATAAATAGATTTGATATTTTTAGACACATAATTAACTCAAAATTATAAAAATGTTATTTATTTATATATTACAATATCATATTTTTAATTATGTTTTAATATATCTTGTTATTTTAATGAAGATCTTTCATCGTATTTTTTGTCTTTCATAAGAGATTTTTATGTTTTAAGTTCATTTTGAAAAATGTTACATATTCAATTCAATTTTATAAAATTGGATTTGTACGAAGAAAATTATATTTATTTGTATATTAAATAATGCTAATGTATTTCTAAAATAGATTTCATCTTTTTGTTAAAAGATAAATTTTTTTCGGTTAAATGCATAAAAAAATAAAAATTTATTTATTTTATTACTTAAACACGTATTTTATTTTGAAAAATAAGCACAAACTATATAAATGAAGCAGATTAATTAATATTACATTAAAAACTTAAATAAACTTATTTTTAAAAAAAATTGGAATATAATTATTATGAGACTGAAAAAGAAAATATGAATTTGAATAGTGTTGAGAATGTTAATAAACTTGGGTGAACAATCCTCTTCCAAGGAGTCTTTCAGATCCAGATTTTTAATATTAATAAATAAATCATTTAAAAAAAATCACTTTCATATTTTATATTTGTTTATTTTAATTTAAAAATCATTATGAAGATTGAAATTATTTATAAATATTTTATTTTATTTAAATTTTAGAATTATATTAAAATTTTAAAAGACAAAATTAGTTATTCTACTTGATAAGATTAGTAGTATGAATAATGATTTTGTTTTGAAATGCAGCAGAAGATAAATTATGGGCCCTCACTCACAAGCCATAAACTGTGAACTGTACCAAGTTTGCACATGAATCGCTGCAAATTTCTAGCCGTTGCTCTGTTTTCATCTGACCATGTTTACTTCTCAAACAAACCATTTCTAGAATGCTCAATTCACAATGTTATAGTTATTTGTGCCACCAAAATGTAATTTTTTATTCTCGTGTTTATTTTTATTTTTCATTGCTTAATTGAAGTGTTTGAATTTGAAATATATCCATTAAAAGGAATTTAAAATGATTTATGAAATAAACTAGATTTGACTCTTCTTCACCAAGTAGTACATCTATGAAATATTGTTGTGATTATAGACTAAAAAATGAACATTTGAGATCATGACAAAATACATGTTCATGTTTATCAAAGCATGAATTGTAAAATGTTGATCACGATTTTTCAATCAGTATAATTGCACTGTTACGACTCTTTTTTCTAGCCCAAAAGTAAAGGGTTTTTGATTGTGATAGTTTAATTCAGTGTACTTGTTATACATTATTTTCATTCTTTAAAGCAATAGAAATGTTGGTTGAATCTCATAAAGTTCATCCAGTTTTGCTGTGTCTTAACACAAAATTGACACTGCTTCACTCTACACCTTACCCTCTTCAAAGAATACCAAAACATCATCAATAAGGGTACAGCCATTGAAGACATTCTTCCTTTTCCTCACAAACTATTCAAATTCTGCATTCATTCATTTTCATTGCATATGATTCTGATGCACGTGCAGCGTTCCTATTGCCATGCTAAAACCATAGACAACTATATCAGCACCCTTAACATGTAGATCTTATTTTTGGTATCATATTTATGGTTGAGGTCCCCACAGCATGCCAGCTATTAGCTTAGGTGTTAGAATATCACAAAGAGCAATGTTCCAAACTCATACATTTAAATTTCCCCAAACTTAATAGCACTTTGGGAAATTTCAAACCTTTCTATATACTTTACTGCTCAAACAAAGAAACTAATGCAAATTTCCATTTCGTTGCTAACTCTATCCTTCTACCTCCCCATCTCACACTCAACTAGTGTTTCTATTTTCATCTTTTCTCACATTTTAGCTTTCTTTTTTTGAAAGAAAAGAAGACACAGCTGGCATGAGTTTTTATTTTATTTTTTCAAAGCCTAATGTAGAACTGAAAATATATCTCTGAACACTCAGATCATCTCAGCAAATAATTTTTCATACACACAAATCTCAAAAATCTAACTTGTATATTTGAAGACAAAGTTATCTATCAACTGCTTTTTCTTGTTGTAAAAAATGATGATAATAATCTAAACCCAACACTTCATGTACATTATTCGAACACGAGTTGAGATTATTCAGAAACATGTGCTATCATTCAGAGAGGTACAATATATCCTTTTATCTCAGTTATCAATATTTTATTGAAGTAGAACAAAGCTATTAGTCCCAAACCTCATTTTGGGTGGACAAGTTCTCTCTCTATATCTCCCTCCCTGTTAGAAGCAGATCCTCTAACCACTAGTTCTCTGTGACCATTATCTAAAAGATGAAACGCATGGATATCTTCTGTGCTTCCCAAGCCTCAACAGCCATATGTCTCAGCATGGATCAAGCCTCATGCTCCTCTTCAAACACCATTCTACTCGGAGGCCGAGCTATTGACCGCCACAACCCCATTATCAATGACTCAAGAAGGAGCACTTCCAAATCTCTCACTGCCCCTTGTTCCTCCTCTCAGTCACCCATCAACCCAAAGCCTTACCATGAGCTCCGCAAGGCCAAGAAAAACTCTACTGCCAAAAATGCAACCAAGGGTCATGATAATCACAAGAAGAAAAACACAGCAGAAAACATCGCTGAACATGTCACCTACACTTCTAAACCAATTGATGGCATTGTGCGTAGGAGTTTGATTAAGCCACCTTCTGATTTAATCACTCCTCATGGCTCAGCTAGATCTTTGCTCAGTGACTCGGTCTTATTGGATGCTTCATCACATTATGATCCAGTTTTGGCCTTATCTACTACGGTTAATAGCAAAACTTCTCAAGTTGTTCTTCAAGATGAAACCATCCCTGTTTCTAAACATTCCAGCTCTTCTCATTCAAAATCTGGTTCCGAAGACCAGGTTAGTTTTCTCTCTCTGCCTTAGGACTGTGCAGACCACCCCCCCCCCCCTCTCACACTTCTAGCAGACATTTGTGTATCAGATGGATATTTGGGCAAAAAAATAATAATTTATGTTATGGTATGCCTCATGTGAAATTAAAAACTTGAAACATGCTCAAGTAAACTGAATGAGTTTCCAAAACTATTATTAAGCAACTAACAAGTTCAGAAACTTGTTTGTGAAATAATTAGCAGGACTAAATTCTGCAGTAAATTGAATTGGAGGAAACTGTGCAATCTAGGTTCAATATTTCAAGAACTGATTTGAGTAAATTTTTCTTAGCAGGTTGTTGAATTGAGGGTATCTCTGCATTGCAAAGGCTGTGAAGGGAAAGTGAGGAAACACCTTTCCAGAATGCAAGGTGAGTAACCTTTCCTCTAGAATGTAAAGTGAAACTTTTTTACATTTTCACTTTCAAAGCCATCTCCTTTATTGGGGATCTTAAAATTGCTGATTCTATGAGCAGGAGTTACTTCCTTCAACATAGATTTTGCGGCAAAGAAGGTGACAGTGGTTGGGGATGTGACTCCATTGAGTGTCTTGGCTAGCATATCAAAGGTGAAAAATGCACAATTCTGGCCAGCAAGTGCATCAGCAGGAGGATCTGGTACTGTTGAAACAAAGAAAATAAATTTATCCAATTAAGAGGAAACTATAATATTCATATTCATTCATGTATGCTTCACTCTGCTGCATTTAATTATTGTAAATGCATATGCTAGCAAGAATAGTTGTGCCTTAAGAAGTAGTAAAAAGAAGGTAGAATTTTGGAGAAAATTTATGAAATTGGCATTTTCTTAAGTATAAATTTAAGATTCTTTAAATTTTTTAACTTATTATAAAATATAAATTTGAAGTGAGTTGAGAAGTTCACATGTCAAGTAGAATTCATGGGGTTCACATGTCAGTATATGTGTTTCTATTTTTGAGAAATATTAGCTATTTCTATTTTTTTATGCACATTTTCATTCCTTACTCCAATATTTCTCTGGCTATATAATTGACTTTTCAAAACTTTCTTTTAAATGTGTTAATGAAAGATTATGCATTTATTTTAAGGGGTCACAACAGGATGAAAGTAAGTAATTATTTAGTAAAAGAGTTTCTTTTGAAATGATCAATGAATATTTTTATTATTATATTAAAAAAAAAATTAGAAAGTTAATCATAAGAAGATATTTGATTGAAAGTTAATATCCCTAGACTAGATATGTACTCAAGAACAACCTAATTTGAGGAGACCATACATGGCTTATGTGATTACTATCATGTTTCTCTAGATTCATTCAAGAGTGACTAAGATTGATCCTGAACATTCTTAGTAATGAATCCAGAGAGAAGAAATGTTTAGTATTTTGGTTTGTTTTCAACATATCTTACTTTTCATTGTTTTTTTTATTATTATTTATTTTAGTCATTTTATACAATTCATTAATGTGATAAACCCACAAGTATCATAGTCAAGATAAAAATATATAACTAATTATTTCGTTTAAAAATATATTATCTTAATAATTTAATATAATATTATTAAGATCAATATTTACATCATAATACTATATTTTAGAGATGTCTCGATGAATTTGAAAATGAGACATATGAAAATAATTTTTAACCTGGATTTCTAAATATCCGTGAGTATAACAGAATATTAACTATTCTTCCTTTTAACACATTTTTATCTCTTTTATATATATATATATATATATATATATATATATATATATATATATATATATCAATTATTTTGTTTCATTTTAAAGAATTATTTTTAATCATGGTTTCTATTTGTTAATCTTTATGAAAATGGTCTGTAAATTAAGAGTTTTTTTTTAATGGAGGGTCACGAGAGTTGTGTTTTTCGAGGTGTAATGGAGAGTTGTGTTAAGTATATAAAAAACGGAAAAAAATTGTTGAGAATCCAAACATTAATATACAATTCATTATATTATTATAATACAAAATTTAGTATTATATTAATATTTTAGATTGTTGAATGATCTTATAAAAAATACTGAAATATTACTGTTCTGTAAAAAAATAAGAATTGATGGTAAGGTTTTTTAGTTTTTTTACCAATATTTTTATTGTAATGATTTACAAAACCTTATAATATATCATTTAAATAAATTTAAATACATATCCCAATTTAATATGTAAGAATTTAAAATCACTTCTATAAAAAAAAATCATTAAAATAAAACCGTCTAATTAAATACTTCTTCCAAGGAGTAGGGTTGTGGTTTATATTTGTTTTTCTTTAATCCAAATTTCAGAAAAGTCATTTGAATTTGAATCAAGCTTAATTTTATTCGATGATAGTGTAATATCGAAAAAAATATTTATCGAATCGAATAGAATCTTTGGGTTAAGGTTTAGATTCTAATATTATGTTAAGAGTAGAGAGACATATAATAAAATCTTGTAGGAAAATAACTATATAAAAAAATAAAATTAAGTTCATATATTTAATTATTTTTAACAAATTTTAGATAAATATTTATACTTTGATAATAATTTTTAATTAATAAAGAAAAAAATGTTATTTGACTACGTATTCGATAATTTTTAAATAAAATATATATAAATATTTTATTTATTTATTTATTTATTATTATTATTGTATTGATGAAATAATTATTAAATTATTCTTATACTAACATTTTTAATAAAAAATTATGTTGATAATACTTATTTTTTATAAAACAATATGTGTATGTTTCGTGGTTGCGAAATTTTGGGTGTGGAAAATGTAATTTAAAAAAAATGTTTAACAATTTGGGATTAATAGTGTTGTTTGTTATCCCAAATTCAAAACAATTTTTATCAATTGAAAAAATGTTTTTTTTTTTACTTTATTTTGTATGTTTGCTAAATTTAGTGTGTCACTCCTATCATTTTTGTCAAAATTTTCAATCTGATTAGACTTTTCATCCTTTCAATCATTTTATCTAGATTTATGTTTTAAGGTTCCTAAATTATGTTCCTTTATTTCTTTTACTTTTTTTAGTTTTATTATATTTTTTTCATAAAAAAATTGATCTTGGGATAAACATAATAATATCTCAAAATTTATCATATAATTTTTTTAAAATATAATATAATTAAATTATAGTAATTTAAATATATTTTAATAAAAAATTAATTTATTAAAATATATTATTATTGT
Organism: Sphenostylis stenocarpa; assembly: GCA_963425845.1. Taxonomy (NCBI): domain Eukaryota; kingdom Viridiplantae; phylum Streptophyta; class Magnoliopsida; order Fabales; family Fabaceae; genus Sphenostylis; species Sphenostylis stenocarpa. The sequence continues at coordinate 7,729,082 of OY731404.1, read as the reverse complement.
TAAGATATTATTAAAAATAAATAAATAAAAATTTGTATAAAAATATTATTATTATTATTATTATTATTTAAATCATTAAAAAATAATATTAATTATTAAAAAATCTTATAGATAAAGATTGATTTTATTTATTTTAATCTCATTCTATTTAAATTTTTATATTTATTCATTTTTAGGTCTAATTTTATATTTATTTACTTTTAATTAGATTTAAATATTAAAAATTTAAATGGATAATAAGTAATTAATCTTTGATATTTATTTTTATTATTCCTTCAAAAATTAATTTAAATCTTTCTCGATATAAAACAACCTAAATATGTTGATAATAATATTATTTTACATTACATATTTTTATTCTTATTTTATCTCTTATGATATAACTATAAAAATGTGATGTATGTTTTTTTTATATATATATAATAATAATATTATTGTGCAAAAACTACTATGAAAAACTTCATAGTGAAGTTTTCTCTGTACGCCAATTTTCTATATATATATGAAGGGGGGAGAAATTGTTACAGCAAGAAATTCTTCCTCTCATATCACGCGTTCTTCATCCTTATTCTTTTTTCATCTAAATTTTAAGCAAATGATAATCTACTCGTGTAAGATTTGGTGAAACGGGAGAGAGTTTGAATTAAGTGGGAAAACTTCCGTAGAAATACAACACAAGGTAAGAGGAAGTTTAATTCATTCAATATATTAGACTAAATTGTTGGGTAATCTGTGAATAAAGAATAGGAGTAGAAATCTGAATTATTTGATGAATGTTTTTGAAGATTTCTTAATGTTTTAAAAGTTTGAAATTTTATTGAAATTAAGGATGAATTATATGGTAAAATTGTTGTTTTTGAGTTAAAATGGACATATCTCATGTTTAATTTGGATTTGAAACTAGTTTGGTTGCTTAAAACTGAAAAATTTGAAATATGAAAAATTTGATATGGTTACTGGACACGAGGTTGAAAAAAGGGGTAAGAGAAGAATTTTTGAAAAAAATCAAGGGTAAAATAGTCATTTTACATCCTAGGGATATAAATGGAATTTTTGAAAATGTTCAAGGGTAAAATAGTCATTTTTGGGACATGAAAGGAATAATAAAAAATGTCCAATGGTGAAATAGTCATTTTTGGGACATAGAAGGAATAATAGAAAATGTCCAACCGTACAATAATAATTTAGGGACGTACATGGAATTTTAAGAAAAGATTAAGAGCAAAATAGTAATTTAATGATTTCGGGATGAAAAAGGAATAATAGAAAATGTTTAAAGATATAATTGGAATTTTAGAAATAAAGTAAATGTATGTTAAGAAAAATAATTAAAATATAGAATGAAATTAGAAATTTTAAAGACTCAGCAGTGTGTTGTGATGTGTGTGGGTCAGACTGAGCCTGAGGGATGATGCCCAGAATCAGTCATGAGATGTTATGTATTGGCTAGACTGAGCCGGAGGGTTGGTGCCCAAAATCAGTCAAGTACTATTATTTATTGACCCGAATGAGTTATGAGGACAGGTGGTCCAAAACTCGGCAGATGTGAATGACAGTTGTTGTGTTTAAATGGTACCCGGGGTGGTACAAAGTATATTAGTATACTAACTATGTCGGAGGATTCGGATGAGGTCCCAAACTTCACTGATTGGTCGGGTCAGGTAGACTACAAGATCAGGTGGTGAGAAGTCGACGGGGGATGACTGGTAGCACGCTCGGAGGGGTACTCCAGAATAAGTGATGAAGGGCGCCAGTAATCCCACTCTGTGTGGAGGATGGTCAGGATGATACTGCGAGTGTCGACCACAATGTGCCCACAGATGATAGCCTCTAAGTTCAGGCATAGTTAGGGTATACTTTCGGAAGGCATCTTAGTGTATTGATGATTTGTAATTGATGATAATATGTAATTATTACTTCTATATTTGTTTTATTATATCAAATTATTTAATACTTACCCATATTTTTTCATGTGGTTGGGACTGTAATGATCACTTTTATGTGGGAGTAGATCAGGAGTTGAGAGGTGGAGATGCGACTAATAGGCTGCAGGGATAGTTCTGTGGGAGCTACTTTTGCATGTATCTATATAAATAAATTATGTTACTATGTTTTTAGGTTCCGTCAATGAGCCGGGATTTCAGTCTATATTATAATTATAGTAATATAATGTAATATAGATGTTGTTTACTTGTTTACTATTTTGCGAAGACATCATTATAAGTAGCAATTTCTAGAGTGGTTACAAAAAATATCAATTTTTGAAAATAAAATAACAATATTATTATTATAAATTAATCATTTTTAAATGAAAAATATTTATCTACTAGTTATTTATAATATAAAAAAATTTATAAATTTCATATTTACTTAATAAATAACATTTTGTATAGATAATCATATTAATATTAATATTATTTATCGAGTGAAGATATTATAAAATATATTTTATTCATATACTTAATTTTATTATTTAGGTACATGTATTCTTAAAAAAATTATATATTATGTTATTATCAGATTCACTCGATTTCATTTGAAATGTTATTTTGTGTTAATTGGGTTAATTTTTCTAATCTCATCTTACTAACGTCTTTTTTTACAAGATATTGACAAAAAAATAAAAACCTAAATTATAACAAATCAATTTTGATAGGTATCAAATAACTAAAAGAATTTTTATTAATGTGACTTCAATTAAAAATATAAATTTTATTGTTTTAAATTTTAGAATATTTTTTAATATCAAACTAAAATGGTATCTTTACTTTATGCATGTGAAGCCTCACAAATTCAACTTCCGTGATATTATTTTTTTATCTATAATTAAGTTTATGTTTAAATTGAGTGGTAAAAAAAAGAACAAAAAAGAAAAAAGAAAGAAAAAGAGTAGAAAATAAAATTATTTAAATTAAAAAAATAAGAGAAATTGAAATAATTTTTTAAAACTATTATAATAAAAATAAATATTATTGAAAATTATAATAATTAAATATTTATTTTTATTTATTGTTTATTCTTTTTTCTTTTTTATTTCAGTGACTCTCTTTACATTTTTTCGAAGAAAGTTTTATACGTCAATATTCACATCTTTCATGCATGTAATATCAGAAAAATTAATAATTATACTGTATTTATTCGCTTTTTATGTCTTCGCTCTTTCATTTTAAATAACAGTTTTCCCATCTTTAATTGATTAAAATTCCATATTAAATTTTAAAATCAATTTAATATTTGTTGTTTATATGTATATATATCAGAATTAATATTGATAAGCACGTATTTTTTTTGTAATTATTTTATTTTAAATTCGTAAATTATTTGAAAAATATTCATCAACTGTATGGACTGTAAGCAAAAAGCTATTTAGGGAAGAGAAGCAAAAAAGGTTGAACAGGTGTGTGAGGGTTTGAGTTTGGACCACAAATGGTAGGGTTCTATTTAAAGCCTAACGGTAACAAGGTCCATGGCTTTTGTCCACAACCTATTTGCATGTGTTGAGTCGCTATCAGTTACTTTCATTGACTAAGCATTGCTATTTTTATCACCCACCATCATCCAAAATTCTCTACCACTCTTCACTCTCAATTCATTTATTTCTCTCTGCTTCTGATTTTCAATTCATCATTATATTTAAAATGAATTGCCAATTATTAAAAGAAATTCCATAATCGTAAAGTTACTTTAAAAGTAATGCAAACCTAAAATTCTATGAAATTATACTTGACACCCTTTTTTTCTTGACATCGTCTTAACATATCTTAATCCATATAATGTTAACGTAAAAGATATACAGTTTTATATCACTACATAAATTCGAAGAGTTGTGAAAGGTTAAAAACATAAAGAAATCAAGTGAACTTTTATGTAAACCCAAAAGCTGAGTTTAATTTGCCCGAAGATTATGATCCATTTATTCATCTTTTGATGAAATTTTAACATATTGTCCTATTTGATTTACATTACTGGGAAAGAAACTATGGAAAGAACAAATACTATGATATCGGGTACCAAATTTCTAGGTATTGATTATATCTGCAACTAAATCATCTAACAACGATCTCTCAAATTCCCTGCCTATTGCATCAATATAAACTTCAAGGTCCATCCACTCAGATTCCTCAACCACCATATTCCCCTGAACACCATCCCTTACTTTTGCTTCGTTCACTAGCATCATCAGAAGGCCATCTTGGAACCCGTTTTTGGTCAAATTAGAACCAATAGCATTTCTGATTGCTGATCTGGAAAAAGAGAATTGCTCACTGATCTTGAGAATTCCTATATTTATATGGTCAAAAAGCAATCTCCTTCGAGACCTTGAGCTAGTTGTCCCATCACTATACCTTTTTTCAAGTTCATCAAACACCGAAAGACTTATAGGGCATTCTAGGGAATGCCAAGCTTCCAAAATTGAATCTAGCTGAACTCCATCAATGCCAGATTCAGACAAGACATCTATAATATAGGAACGTTCCCAGCTATCTTCAGTTCTTCTACACAATCCTTTGTCTGCTAACATTCCAGCAGATACTTCCTCACTATCTTCATCACTTACTATCATGGGCCCCTCCACATATTCGTCAGATTCCAACTTCAGCAACTGGAGTTGCATTCGCAGCCCTGTCAACAATTAAAGGTTCATTAGAGAAAGAACGTGTCTAAGGCTCAAACTCATGCTCCGGAGAAAGCCAATCAAGCCTTGAACTATCATTTTAACAGTTAAGCAACATACTCGGTTGTGCGTGATTATCGTGTCTAACTATTCAATTCAAACAACAATTGTCGCATATAACATTAGCAAGAGATTGTTAAGCATACAAGAACCTATTGATGAAGTATTTATAGAGCTCTATTAGCACGGTTAGAACTATTAGTGTAACAGAAACTATTGGCTCACGATGGAGTCCTATCATCAGTAAACCAAGTCTAACTTCATTTCACTAGAGAGCAAATTCCATTGGAAGTGAAAACCAAGGATGCCATCACACCGAAACTCAAACAACTGAAAAAAAATCACACTGTATTTTTCCCAAAAATACACGCCAAGGTAATTGTTAAATGATAAATCCACCAAAGACCAATAACTTTCAAGGAATATATCAATTGGTAATTGGTCTCCACTTTCTATATTATGTATGGTCAAATGGATGAAAGGAAGTTATTGTGTAATTAGAGCAAGCCAAAAGGGAAAAACACAGAAATATTGTTTTTAAGCTACTGGTCCAATCTCAGGGGGTCATGGAACCATATTTCTACATGTACTAGTAATATTCTTCTCAAATAGAAGAATATAGATAGTGTATTGTATTGCAAAACCATAGTTAACTGCAATCATTCACTGATATGGCAATTACGAGACAGAGATCTGACAATAAGGAATGAGTAAATAAAGGAACTAAACACAATATTAACATAGCAGAATAATCAAAATAAATGTCTATATCTCAGATAGCTAATGGATCTGAACTGAAAATTTCAAAATGAAGGAAATAAGTATGGATCCAGACAGAGGATGCCGATTAACTCTAATTGACACTGCCCAGTGATCAAAATAAATGTCTTGTTCAGTTACCTTGCAGATCAGCATTGAGACTTTCAAAACATTCAGAACAAGAAGACAGATCATCTGTAAAAGCAGGTTCTAGGATTGAGACAGGACTGGGTTGATCAGCATCTTTACAGCAAGATTCGAGTCCAGGAACAGGTGGTTCATGGAGGACTGAACTTCCACCGGATGACCCAGCTGATATATCCTGAAATATTACATCATACCAAGTAAGAAAAAGAAAAAGAAAAAAAAAAAAAACAATGAAACTTGGAAATTTTTATGCACTTCATTAATTATAGGCCAGTACATTGGATTATGAGAAAATGAACTGTCCTCTTTAGGAATGCATCAATTACTGCATATTAACAGTTCCGTGAAATATTAATATTAGTAGTAACAAATGAACTCAGTTCTGCATTAACAATTTCTATTTTCTAAAACGTTTACATATTTTATTTGAATGACACCAAGTTCAAAATAATACATTAAAATATATGGGAAAGACCTCTCATGTCAACTCGTGAGAGAACTAAGAATAGCAAGCCATGTAAGGATGAAGCAGACCAAAGGAATGAAAAAAATGGAGTCCCATGACAGGTGAATTAATTGATTTTCTTGCTTAACGTGGTTTAAGTTAAACGCCAATAACCAAACCATGGGATACCACAACTAGATTGTATAGTGATAATGACCACAGCATTAACAAAATACCAATTGAAAATGTTAGAAGCTTAACCTGCTGTATTGAATTGTCTTTGTCAACCACACTACCATCGCCTTCTATCAAAACATTAGAAGACAATTCAGGAAGCACTTTATGCAAAGGTGCAGAAGACTCAAATGTACTTCCATTTGTCACCTCCACACCATCATCAGCAAGTGCACTTGGAACTTCAAGCTTAGTCGAATCTTCAAGCATGGTATTCATTTTACTCTGAACTGGATGTAAGTCAACACAAAACTCGTCAACTTCTAGCTTTGATGAATGCAAAGACCAAGACTTCTTGTGACCAGATTTTGTGCTTCTGTTATTTACCCCATGCCTATGATCAAGACTCTTTGCTGCTCTTCTCCTCTCACGTTTATGGGCTTCTTTCTGCACCATTAATCGATCAGCACGAAGTACTTCAGTGCGCATAAATGTTCTTGGACTTCCAAAGGCAGTAGATGAAGAAGGAAGGGATCTTGATCTCGACAAACTACCAATGCAACCGTCCTTCCAACCATCCCTGCTGCTAATACCCAATGGTTCAACCCACTTAGCAGGTTCACTATTGGGAGTAAACTTATCATGGAAACCTTCACCAGTAGCCATGCTGTGAAAATTTGCAGGCTTCAATTCCTTGTCTGGTATGGCAAGCATTTCTGCCAGCGTGCTGCTCCTGCTGATGCCTTGCACCTCTTGAGACCTGTGTGTCATTTTCCACCTCTCTGATAATCTCTTCTTTGCCTCTCTACTGACAGAAGATTCACCAGGTCGGGATGATCGCCTGCCACGGTTGTTTAAATCAAATGAATTTCCCATAGTTGCAGTTATTTCCCCAGACACCTCAGGAGATTCATTACCAGAAACACTACATGAACTATCATCCCCGGCATATCCTGTAATTCTAGAAGTTGAAAGCATCATGCCATTAGTGTTAAGACTACTTCTCATTTGCCTAGTGATTTCCTTAGCAATTTCTCTAGATTCAAAAGAATCTTGCCTCCAAGACCTTGCACTTTCAGGAAAATTTGTCACTTGGCACAGTTCACTGTCATTTTCACGCCCTGACGGAAAATTGTGAGAAGAACAAGGTGATGATACAATTCTGGTACCATTCTGCACTTTTCCAATATTGGGTTTCAGAAGGACAATCTTTGTGGGGACTGCATCTTGTTCATGTCTGCCCTGAAATTGAAGCTTTGATGATTTTGGTGAACTATGCATCACATGTCTCTTGTCAAAATGACAAGGATAACCATCATGATGCTTTTCATGAGATCTATTGTAGTTCAACCGTGTTTTCTCCCTATCTGACCTCCAAGTGAAGTCATGTTCATACTTCTCAATATCTGTTGTTTCTACATGACCATAATGTGTTTGGACAGGAACAGCTTGAAGATCATTAAGATGTTTTTTAAACAAAGAATCTGGCCTCTTAAAGTATTTCAGCAGAAGATCCTTGTTAGAATCCAACACCTCAAGAGTGTCACGGAAATCCTTTGTAGACACTAAATCTTGATGAGTTGCAAGGCGTTTGGCATCCATGAACTTCTGTTCAATGAATGACATTTCAGCATCATTGGTCTTCAAGTCTACACACCCTGGCGACGGATATCTGCTGCTCTCTACCTTTGGAATCTCCGATACCTCAAATACATCCTTAAATTCTTGCTGATCCCTTAAGCCTCTCCTAGAGGATCCACCATCATACGTCACTCCTTTGCTGCGTGTTTTCTCTAATTGTGGTGTCTTCTGTCGGTGATTTTCAGACGAACCCTTATGCTGCTTATTGTTAGGCTGCTGAAATGGCAATCCATCAAGACCCATCAATCTGGCAATAACACCGGGGGATCTTCTTTTGGATTCAGATTTCGGTGACATCTCTTCGTCTAATAACTTCTTAATCGGAGTTCCAAGCAACTGTTTTGAAGATCTCCACCCAAATTTGAATGAGAACTGCAAAATTCAGCGCATTTACGGTCAATTTTTTTCTTTTATATACAAATAACCACATAAAGAGAACTAAATGCAACTCAACCACCGAATTAGGCATGTTTCTACATTCATTCAGAGATGCTTCTTAGTATATCATGGCCAATTGTAGAAAGAAAAACAAAAAAGGGAAAAAACTAGCTTACCGAATCCTTGTCTGCAACCCCACTGCCGTCAGAAAAAGAATCAGGAGATAGATTCGGCGGTTGTCGCTGTATATGAACCTGTTTGTTCCCCGGAGCTGCACGACAACATTAGCATCAAATGAAGGTTCGGGATCAAATACGAGAAAAACGATAATCGCTGAGATTATATATATATATATATATATATATATATATATATATATATATATATATATATATAATTACTAGAATCAAGGTAAGGAAGCAACCAGGAAATTTGTTATACAAACATGAACAGCTTACCAAATACGAAAGAAACGATTGAGAGAATAACAGTGAAAGAACATAACCCGATCACGCTCCAGTAAAACCATGAAGCAAATAAAAACAGGAGCAAAAAACAAAAAACATTTTTTCAAAACCATCAATGGCGAGACACCGTAATGTGTGACCACTAAACATCAAAACCGCATAAAATCATTATGAAAAGAAACGAAATCATACCGACTACACCGCAGAAAAAGTTACGAGGCAGGTAAAAGAAAAATTGAATCAGAAAGTAGCATTAATTCCGGTCCCTATAATCATTATTTTTACCATGTAGCAGATTCCACCGGTGAGAGAAAAAGACTAGTTGTTGTTTTTTGGCAGAGATTCCCCTAGTTTCACACTGTTAAACATTTATCTCTAGTGGACTAACAGGTTAAATTATTGTCTCAGGGGACTGATCCTCAATAGTAAATATATTAACTTCAACAACCCAAATATAAAATTGATATTCATAACTAAAAGGCCAAAATCAAAATAGATTAAAAAAATACCGAGAATAAAACAAAACAAACCAAAAAATTGCAAACTCTGAAATCTAAATCAATAAAAAAATAAAAAATACAGAGCAAAAAGTAATAAATTAAATTTGCACAAGCGAAACAAAAAACAAACAAACAGTGAAGGAAGCAGCTTAACTGAGATTTTGACTGAGAGAGAAGTGAAAAAAAAAAAAAAAGGAAAGAGAGAGTGACCTTGAGGAAGAGGTGGTTGGGGTTGGTGAGTGGCGTTGCTGCGGCGGGATTTCTCCATGAGGAATCATGAACGATGAAGGAATGCGGATCGAGAAAAGAAAAACCCTAGGATCCCGGACAGAGTTCAAAACTGAAAAAGGAAGAAGACAGTGTTGTGAGGCTCAGTGAAAAAAGGGAAGAAGAGAGTGGCCGAATGGAACGGAGAAGGTGGAGGGAGAGAGGGTGAGTGCGTTGCGGTTGCGGAGATAGAAATAGATAAAATGTAATAAAGAGAGAGAGAAAGATAGAGAGTATTAATGGAGACCCGTTACGTTACTGGCGTTCAAGGAGGGAAGCGTGAGAGAGAGGAAGTGAGAGTGAGAGAGAAAGAGAGAGAGTGGGGAGTTTTGTTTTTGAACTTTCAAATACCGAAATGCTGACACAGGATCCTCACCCTCTGCGCGGGCAAGTGGGTGTGGCGAGAAGCGTGTGGGGGTAGACTCCACCTTCACTCGCACGTGCCACAGACATTGGATACCACCTCCCCTTCTCTCTCTTTCCATATTCCTCTTCTCCTTAATTTCCCTCTTACACTGCAAAAGCAATCTATACCTATAATAATTAACTCTTTTTAATTAATCAAAAAATTTATTAAACACATATTATATTTTAATATGTAATAATTTACATTGAAGAATGTATTTGTTAATTTTTTAATTTTTTGTACAAAATATTTTTTTTATTTTTCAATTATTGAAGAATTTAACTTTTCTCCTAATCATGTTCCTTTTATTTGTAAAACTCAATGCTTCAAAAAATCTACTTTCATCCATGTAACTTCTGTGATGTATATTTTAATAATATATTCTATAACATTTATTAAATTCATATGCAAGTATACATTTGATGAAGATGTAATGAATGTTTTACAATAAATAATGTAGCAATTAATAGATTAATAAACACAATAATTAATACTCTTTCAATTTTGTTTTAATATATTTTTAAATTTAAGACAACATCTGTTTATCACTTTCAACTGTTGCTGTATTATGTAACTGAGTGCACGTTCTCCTAATTCAATTCTTTTTTTTAAGTGGTACCTTCTTTAAATTTAAATATAAAAATAATTAATGTTACTGGTTAAGAAATTAAGAAATTCAATTAATGTAATTTAATGTTATTAGTCTTAATTTAAAAAAAAAAACTAAAAAACTATCATTCCCTGTAACTACATATCATAAATAAATAAGAAGTCCTTGAAAATGGAATGGAATGAAAGATAACCAAATATTTTAAAAATAATGTTATTAAATTAGAAATTATTAATTAGATGTATTTATATTTAAGCATACTGTATTTAGCCATTTATTTTATATTTGTATTTAGAGTATTGTTACTAATTATCGATATTTCTAAAATTGGATAGATGAAAATTATTTTATATTTGAGTTTAGAGTATCATTATTAATTGTTAATATTTTTTAAAATAAATTGATATATTGTATTTTGGATAGATGAAAATTATTTTATATTTGAGTTTAGAGTATCATTATTAATTGTTAATATTTTTTAAAATAAATTAATATAATGTATTTTATTAAAAATTATGAGATATCTAATTTAATATTCTAAAATCAATTTGATAAAATAAATATTATATTTAATTATATATTATAATAATATTGTATTTTCTAACAGAATTAATATTGTCAAAAGACAACTTTAATATATTAAAATTGTGAGATATCATTTAGTATTTAAGAAGGTAAAAAGTTAACGTAAAGTTTATAATAATTACAATTCTTTTTAAAAAAATACTATATTTATGATAAAAATTGTAATTATATATATATAATTATAATTGTAATGCAATGAGCATTATAAAATAAATAAAAATATCAAAATATTAATTTTGAAAATAAAATATTTATCTAAACAAAACTTAAGAAATTTTATCCTTTAACAAAATTAATCTGACCTAATAATCTAATTTAATTTTATATATTTTTCAATAATAAGTATAATTTTTATAATGACATTAATTATAAATAAAAGTGTCAATATAAATATGTGAGTCAATCCAACTTATCATATGTTAGAATTGGTTTTACTTAAAAAAAAATTTTAATTTGTAGTAAAATGGGTTCAAGCCGCTTGAGGATGAATTGATTTACTTTTCCTAATATTTAATATTTTTAATTTTTCTATTTGTGTGTTAGTATAAATTCACGAAAAAAAAGATTAGAGAATCAACCCACTGATCCACTTATATTAAGTCAATCCATGTAATCTAATTATTTTAGTAATTTTAAAAAAAATATTTTTAAGTGGACCAATTCACCATATCGTAATCTAAGTTATAAATATTTTGGTTTATCAAAAAAATTAGTTCCTGATCCATTTTTAAGTTAATTTTGTTAGACAAATAACATCTAGAGGGGTGAATAGATGCATAAATTAAAATAGATGTTAAATTAAAAATTTATTTGTGAGTAAATAATTTGTTTGAACACAGATAAAGTGGAAGCGATAATATAATTAGGAAAAGAGAAAAAGAGAAAGGAAAGAGAGGAACACATAATAATTTATACTGGTTCGGGTATAGTCAATCCTACATCCAGTTATCAGTCAACTCTAATCATAAGACTGACTCCTAATTCACTATCTTTTAAATTCAGTTCACAAATTACAATCAACTCAACAGAGGAACCAATAAAAATTAAATTAATTCAAAAGACAATCACCTCCTTAGAAACCCACTAAGGATGAACACCTCCCTAAAATCTCACTAGGGATGATCACCTCCTCTGAACAAATCAAAGGATGAACACACCTTCTTAGAATCCCACTAAGGATGAACATCTCCCTAGAATATCACTAGGGATGAACACCTCCTTTGGACAAATCAAAAGATGAAACAACATCCTAAACCCATAAAGGATGAAGGAGTAAGATAAGAACAGTCATACCTGGATAATGGAGACAACAAATTATAGAAGCCTGTAGAATATCAATATCCAAGAACAAGTGTGATTAACAATGAAAACACAGAAGGCAGTAGATAAGAGAGTTTTCTCAGAAGGTGTAAAATATCTTTGTTGTCTTGCTCAGAATTCTTTTCTCAAAACTAATTGAATGTAAATTATATTTTCGAATTCTGTAATTGTATGTTTTTTGTTTTTCATCAAAACTTAATTAAATAGAAAAATAGCATCAGAAAATGGTTGTTGGACATTAATAATATCATAGAGAAAATCATGATGTATTCAAAAATATTTATTCTTTAAAACGGATATATTTTTCAAATTTGAATTATCATAATTGATTATGTTACCAGTATAATCAACTATGACAAAGAAAATCATTTTTCCATTTATGATGCATCATAATTGATTATGACAGTGAAAAATATCATGTTATGAATTTTATCACACTTGTGTTTTGGAGGCTTATGCATAATATTACTTCATCAACTTGTACCTCCATATCTAGTATTCTAAGACTCTATCTAGTCTTCAGAAATCATCTTGAGCTTGTTTGAATCATCATCTTTATCAAAAACATATCTTGGGCATGTAGGGAAATATTTTACATTGTCACAAGCGTCTTAAATTCGGTTTGTCCTTAATTCATCTTGAATGGTGTTGACTTGAATCATCAAAATCATCTTTTTGAAATGTAGAGACATTTTCATCAATCTCCCCCTCGTTGCTTTCAAATTTGTGGTGAGTAGATTGACTCATTTTGACCTTAGTCACATGTTTTTTCTTCCTATTATTGTTATTATTATTATTATTATTATTATTATTATTATTATTATTATTATATAAAGAAAATATGAGTATTTTTTTAACTAATAATAATAAAATAAGAAAGTTATGTATATTTCAACGAATAGGATTTGTTTACCCTGGAATGAAAATTATATTAAATCATATTTTAATAACTTTCATATAGAAAACAAATTTGATTTATGCCGCGTTGAATTTTATTATTCTAATAAATTACTTAAATATAATTGTATAGATTCATAAATCATGCGTTTAATAAACATATATTACATTATGAATAAGTATTTCATAGAATTTTAAATTTATTGTTTTAAAAATATTGTAGGAGTTAATGTAAGAAATAATATTTTTTTCATGTATATTTTAAAATATACATTAAATTTTGTAATAATTAATAGTAATGTAACGATTTTTTTTAATATGCATCATATATTATACTTATCAGTTCAATAAATATTATATTTAATAAATATGTGTTAACAATGATAATTTCATTATAATATATATATATATATATATATATATATATATATATATATATTAGTTACAATACTTAATAAAATTCGAACAAATATATAAAAATTATATATTAATAGGAGTCAACATAATATTAATATATATGTTTAGGTATTTTACATATTTTTTTATTGTTTTAAAAGATCTTTCATGTTAAAAATAAATAAATTATATAGTTAAATTTTATAATAGTTCATAAAAAATTATTTAAAATAACAATAAACATTAAAAATTAGGAGAAACATTTGTGAAATGAGGCACTCACACCTCCAGGTAATAACAAGGTAAATTATTTTATTAAGAAAATCCTTGATTTAAGCATGGAGCATGGTGTACCCTTTCACTAATAAATAAACCAGATATGGAAGGTAGCTACAATACAAAACCTAAGAAGACAAAAGATTCTTATAAATTTTGAATTCATGCACCTTCTTAAACACAACACCACATCATAGCTATGTGCGGCCAAAATCTTATGTTTTGTTTTCTCTTCCTGTTTCTGAGTTCACCCTCTCATTGTTTTGGTTTTTGGTGACAGACACATTTGTTTTTTCCGTCACAAATTATAGTGTCCACACTACCACAGCCTAACTCTTGTAAAATATTTCATTTCAGTCGTTATGAATAAATTTTTCACTTTTTTTTCTTAGTTTAAAATTTATACACCATTATGAAGACACAACTAAATAAAATTAATAAAACATTTAAATACCTTTTTAATAATATATATAATTTTTATTCATTAAATATAACTACAGTTTTAAATTGTCACAATTAGTAAAAAATATATATTTAAAAGCCGTTTTCTGTCCCCACCTTTCTCCTTCATTGGCTAGTTCAGTTTATGAGTGAGTTTTATGTTTGTGTTTTCTGCACCTGTTTTTGCAGAATAGAAAGATGATTAGAGACATGAGTTTCAGGTTTTGTGTTTCTATGCTTAGCCACTGCTTTTTTGGGATTTGTGTTTTGTTATCATAGCATCAATTTTTTTCTGTCTATGATTGTGTTCATAATTGATCTTCACTTATCAATTTTTTGTTTTTTCCTCACTTTTTTTGGAGGGTTGTACCGTCGATGGGAGGTCTTTGAATTTTTTATTTTCTAATTATTAGTTCATATTCGTCATTATATATAACAAAGATAATTTTAGAGACTGAATTAAACGGCGCAATAAATTTAGTTAAAGTTTTAGAGACTGAATTTGAATTTAAAGCTGTGAACCCTGTTCATGACTACAAAAGTGAAACTCATAGACTAAAACTTTAAATGCTTAGGAACCTAAAGTGGTGAATAACTACACAAACCAAATTAAAATCATATAATTGTTGTGAACGGCTCTTTCAAATCTCTAATGGCCATGTATGAATCTTGATGATGATATAACTGCAAACCCTAGCTACCATTTTAAATTCCTCAAGTAAATTAAGAACACCAATCCTTCTTAAGGCTTGATGCACAAAGATTTCAACTATACCAGCAAAATGTTTTCAATATTGATCTTACCACCCAACAACATTGTCTCCAAGATTTCTTTTAAATTGCCCTAATAATACTGCTCACCAAGTTTTGTATCAGCACCAACAGCCAACTCATTCGCCTTTTTTTTCATCCATCAATCACTTTATGGTTTAAATTCCACCCAACATCCATATAATTGTTGTACTCTTATTGAAGAAAAGGTGATTAAAAAGAACATTTTAAATAAAGAAATAATTCAAACAAACTTTATGTGATATGTTATAAATTGATGCCTATCATCCTAATTGTGGCAATTTTTGTTAATAAAATTTAATGATTTGATTACAACTCTTGTTTTACTTAATGGTGTAATAGCTCAAAAATTATATCAACAATTTCTTTGTATACTTTTTTGCCATATAAGATGTTTGTTTTGTGGGCACAAATATATGATTATTGATGAAGTGAACTTGACAGTTTGATTTTTGTTATTTTTTTAAGGATTTATTGATAATTATATTGTCTAGACAACGATTTTGTTATTAAAATAATATTTTTATGAATAAAAAATAAGTATGTATATAAAATATTCTTAACCCTCACCTATTAAACAATTAAACAATGTGAGACTCTTCAACCTACTAGAACATATATATATTTATTTTCAATAAAAGATAATTTTTTAAGTTATACAAGCGAAATTTTGTAGGTTGAATGATTTTTTCTTCTTTAAAAATACAATTTTTTTCTAGTTAATATTTGGTTGTCAATAAATGAATAATCATTAAAATTAATTTTCATATTTCACATTATTTTTTTATTTTAAAAACATCATTACATATTATCATTAAAATACAATTCAATTTTTAAGTTATATATACATAAGTTCTCTTATCAACGAGTTATCATTTACATATCAAAGATTGGTAATTTTATATCATGATTTCCTATTTTAAACCTTCTTATTATTTACATTGATTATTATTCTATATAGGCTCATGAACTTTTAGTACTCAACAACAGACAATAATATTTGGATATCTTGGTGTTTAACCACTTTAAATCATAATTTCTTTAGTAATATTTCCATTTTTTATATATAGTTACATAAATTAGACATGTGTAGATAATAGTTGTATTGATTGAATTTATAGAAAGAAAAAAATTCACTTAATTCAACGAATTAAAATACTTACATTCATACTATTTATTTTTTTAATCTAATAATCTAAAACAATAATTTATCTTAATCTTTATATTATTAAAAATATATAACAAAAATGAAAAATATCTTTTTGATTTTTATTATTGAAGTAGATGAATTTATATATATATATATATATATATATATATATATATATATATATATAATTTAATTATATCATTGATGTAGTAGATCAAACAGAATTTAATACATCTTATAATTAGATATTTATAAAGGCAACTTTTCAATAATTCTTCTTATTAATGTTACAAT
Organism: Sphenostylis stenocarpa; assembly: GCA_963425845.1. Classification (NCBI taxonomy): domain Eukaryota; kingdom Viridiplantae; phylum Streptophyta; class Magnoliopsida; order Fabales; family Fabaceae; genus Sphenostylis; species Sphenostylis stenocarpa. The sequence goes on along the minus strand of OY731404.1, from coordinate 7,712,462 downwards.
GAAAAGATACTTTGTATAAATATTTAGGGTAATAAAGAAAGAAAATATGAGAAAACTGATATAAAAATGAAGGGAAATATTCATTTTAAATAATAATAATTATTATTATTAAATTAAATTAAATATTTATTTAAATACAAAATTATTCATAATTATTAATTGATTTTATTTATAAAATATTTTTCCAAAATAATATCATTAAATTAGTATATATTTTTAATAATAAATACTTTGACATTTTATTATAAAAATAGTTTATTAAAAATATTTAAATTTAAATTAATAAAATAATTGCAAATATATATATATATATATATATATATATATATATATATATATTGTTGAATTATTGGCAAACGTACCAAATTATCAATCGCAGTATAGTATTTCAATTAAATAAAAGTCGATCTCACGAGGAACAGTTTCAATGAAAATTCCTAATTATGCTTACTAAGTATATTAAACAGATTGAGTTTTGTAAATAAGAGTTGAGTTGAATTTAAATGACAAAAAATTGTAAATGATTGAGAAAATATCAATTAAAGGTACTTAGGATTGGCTTCGTTCCTTATCCTTCTTTTGTAATAGCTATGTCAATTAAGAACGTCAATTAACCTAACAATGTTGATGTCACCTACTCAAATCATCCATGTTGATTCCTCACACATGAAATTCATAAGAAAACCTAATAAATGTTGATTCCTCACACAATTAAGAGATTTCCCAGCATTAGGGTTAGGGTGTTAAGCAATTGATACATTCATTCCATTCCTGGCAATTAACGTAACAAATATTCTTACCGTGGTCTAAGGTTCAAGATATATTTTCCAATCATACCTCAAACAATCAAGAATAAATCATTCTAAAGCATAAAGGATAAGAATAACAACATCAAAACATAGATTAATATATCAAAATATCACCATGATACAAAATAGTTCAAAGGAAGTGCACCCAATCCCAAGAGAATGAAGTTAGTCACTCATGTTGGCCATTATAATGCTCTAATTGATGAAGAAGTGAAGAATTGATGAAGATTGGACAAAACCCTAATAGTAGTTGTGTCTCCTCTTCTCCAAGACTGTTTTTCTCAAAACACAACTTATCTTTTTATAAGAGAATTTGGGCCGGGTCTCGCATCATTTTCGCTTAAGCGCTCTTCTTTCTTTCAATTTTACTCCAATTATGCTGACAATTATGCTCCTTACTCTTGTATCAAGGTATTCTCGAATTCATCCTATTTTGGGAGAAAAATATATTAGAATTAACATAAGTTAAGTGATTTCATAACAATTCAAGGCATAATTATATCAACTTTTTACCACTTAACAACTCCCCCCAACCTAGAATCTTGCTTGTCCCAAGCAAAGTAGTTTTTCCAAAACAAAATCATCACCTATTATCTCTTTCTCTTCTAGAACCACAACATAAAAATTTTTAGGAGTGATGCTCACAACTCCAAATGAAAATAGAACACATAAGCATTCAAGTTATAGAAACCAACAAAGAATAATTAGTCCTCAACTATCCTCAGAGAAGCATGATCTCTCAAATAGAGTTATATATACTCATCTCTAATTTTCACAGGTAAGTGTTTATCTCATTCAATCACTTCATTTAGACAATCCAATATTGATAATCATCTTCAAGCAATCAACAATTGTTAAACAAGACTTAAATCAAAAGGTCTTTTGAGGCTTGTAATGGGGCTGGGCTAAGAAAGAATTATTGGTTTTTCTGGGATATACAAAAATATTTGAGAAATTTAACTCATATGAATGATTCTTGATTAACAATTTCTCAAGTCAGGTTTCAAAATTTATGTTTTTGTCCCTAACACAATGACAATGAGTTAATAATCTCACAAGTTATTACCCCCCTTTTGACTTTTTTTTTTTTTTTTTGCTTTTGCATGTATCCTTTTTTTGGCTTTGCAAATTTTTAAGCTTTGCTTTTCCTTTTTCTTTACACTTTTTTTTTTTAACAATAACACCCCAACAATACCTGTAGGACAACAATAGCAATACCCAACAATAAGAAAAATACTGACATTCATACTCATTTCCTTTCTCAAATATAGGAAGGTAGATAAATAGTGTTTAGACTTAATGGTTCTGTTTATGAAACAATATTATTTTTGGCTCAGAAGGGGTTCAAATGGATGTCCTATAATTAATGCATGGTTGACTATTTGACTCTGGGTTATATATACTACAAAGAAAAAAAATGTCTTTATCATTTTCAAGTCTTGCCAACATGTAATCACATCAAAGAATCAACCAATATCAGTTATCATCACAAAGTGTTGACACTCAATTTATCTGTTTTTGGTACTCTGCTCACCTGGGTTTTGGCTAGCTTCTCTAATTCAGTTAATTCCTAATTTTCCTCATCAATTCTTTTTCACTATCATACTCTATATCCCAAAATCACTTGTTATTGAAAACAATCAAAATTATTTTTCACGTTCTAGATTTGAATTAGACAATAAGCAATAATCTCATATATGGCTCTAAAACAAATTATGGGACAACAAGGGAATTCAAAATTTAAAATAAAGCAATTAAAAACATTAAATTAAAAACAAAGGAATTAAAAACATTAAAAGTAAAGTAAGTTTCCTCCCTCATTTTCTTCACTTGTCATGTACTCCTTATCTTGTGTCTCAGCCTCAGCTGCAGACTTCCTCACACCCTCCAGAAAAGTTGGACTGTCCCCAAGCCATTGAAGTAAGACTTCAAAGTCTTGAGGAGAAGTGCACTGTGTACCTGGAGCAATCTTGCAAAGAAAGAACCTAAGGAAGAAAAATGCACAAAAAAACTTAAACTGCAAAAAGAAAAAAAAAAACAAATTCAAAACATTGGGTTGCCTCCCAGGAGCGCTTGTTTAACGTCTTCAGCTTGACGCCTATTTGCTTTAGGGCTCATGCAGATGAGTGATCAAGGTGATATATACGCATTCTCCATCCCTTAAATGTCCTTGTGGGAACGATTTTATTCTTTTCATTGCAAATAACCTTACAACTGTCAGAGATTGGATAAATCATACCTGCTTCAGGAGGTTTCAGTACCTTTATTTGAACAACTTCTTTCATAGTCAGACTAAGATGTCTTTGGGTTTGTGCAACAGGCTTGTAATCTTGTTTTTCAGTTGAGATGGTGAATTCCTCCAAAGTGTCTATTCTGAGACAATCTTTCTTGTCTTCCGATTGTTGTACAGTTTCAAACAGATTAAAATTAACTTCATCATCTCCACTTCTAATTTTCAACTTGCCCATGTCAACATTTATAATTATTTTGGCAGTCTTTATAAATGGCCTTCCCAAGATCAATGTGACTTCCTCATTTTCCTCCATGTCCATAATCACAAAATCAACAGGAAATATGAAGTTATCCACTCTAACTAAAACATCTTCTGCTACTCTATAAGGAATCTTTATAGATCTGTCAGCTAGCTGCAGTGTCATTCTTGTAGGCTTTACTTCCAAGTCTCCTATTCTTTTAAGCATAGACAAAGGCATTAGATTTATACTAGCACACAAATCAAGTAATGATTTACCTACTTGTAACGTCCCAATTGTGACTGGTATAGTGAAACTGCCAGGATCCTTGGACTTTTGAGGCAATGATTTCTGAATTATAGTGTTACATCCTACTTCTAGCTCCACTGTTTCTGTAGTAAATCTTCTTTTCTTAGTTAACAACTCTTTCATGAATTTTGCATAAGTCGGCATCTGCTCCATAACTTCCATAATGGAATATTAATCTGTACATGTTTGAAAATATCCATGAATCTTGTGAATTGTCTTTCTTTATCTATCTGTGAGGGAACCTTGGGATATGGTAACTTCTCTACAAATGGTTTTTGACTCCCTCCTTTTTCTATCTTCTCTTCGTTCTTCTTATTAGGAATATGTCTTTCTTTATTATTCTCCTCTTCTTGCTCTTTATCTTCTTTTACCAAAACTTCTTCTTCAACAACTATATTGTCACCAATCCCCTTACCTACAACTTTTTCACTCCTTGTAGTTATTGAATTGCACTGCTCCTTTGGATTGGTTTGTGTGTTAGCTGAAAACTGTCCTCCTTGTTGCTGCTCAGATAATTGCTTGGTCAGTTGGCCTATTTGGGTCTCTATATTTCTGAATGAAACCTCAGTATTTTTCTGATTAACCATAGTGTTTTGCATAAATTTTTCTACAATATCATCCAATTTACTTATTCTGTCAGGCACTGAAGGATAATGCTGTTGTTGCTGTTGATATGGAGGTTGCTGATATGACTATTGTTGAAATGTAGGTTGTCCTTGTTTCCACCCAAAATTCTGATTTTGATTCTGATTCCCTCTCCATCCTTGTGCAAAATTATTTTGATAATTATTAGGATTAGGAAAATTGCCTTGTCTGCCTTGACTACTACCTTGGACCCCCATATAATTAGCTTCTTCTTGCTGAATGTTGCCTTGATAAGAGCATTGTTCATTTGAATGATCACCTCCACACAAATCACAACTAAACTGTTGATTAGGAATAGTTTGTACTGTGTGCATTTGTTGAGGTAATTTCTCTATTTTCTGGTTCAATGCTTCAATTTGTTGGGTCAAAATTTTATTCTGGGCTAAGAGAGCATATGTGGTGTTAAGTTCAAGTACTCCCTTCCTTTGAATTGGATGTATATCATGTTGGGCCTGTTGGCCTGTAAAAGCTAGTGCATCAATAATTCTGGTGGCATGATCAATTTCTACATCCAACATGGATCCTCCTGCTGCAACCTCTAATAACATCTTTGCATCATGTCGCAAGTCAGTATAGAAAATATTCAACTGAGAAACGTCATCAAATCCATGATTTGGGCATCTTCTCAACAGTGATTTTAATTTCTCCCATGCTTCACAAAATTGTTCATCTGCTCCTTGTCTGAAAGAAGTGATGTCAGATTTTGCTTTGATGTAGCGGGATGGTGGGAAAAATCTATTCAGAAATTTTTCTTCTACACTACTCCAATTAGTCAAACTCTAATTAGGATGTGCTTTCAGCCATTCCTTTGCCCTACCTGTCAAAGAAAAAGGAAATAATAACAAATATGCAGATTCAAGATTTGTTGCTCTAAATCCCGTGGTACCAATCAACTCATAAAAAGTAGACAAATGAATATAAAGGTCTTCATGATCCAATCCAGTGAATTGATGAGCACTAATCAAGCTTAAGAAAGCTGGATTCATTTGCAATGTATGATCATCCGGAATGACAATGCTGGAAAAATGTCTTGGACCTTGCTGCATAGCACAATTTCTAAGAGTTCTTCTAAGTAGATTTCTATTTGGGTTTTGATTTGGATTTGGATTTGGATTTGGATTCAGATTTGCTCCTTCTTCCGCCATATCTTCTATAATTGGGTTTGGTAAATCAAGTGTGAAAAAAGAATTAACAGATTCTCTTGTGGCTTGTTCTTGAGTTTCCCTTCTTCTTCTACCCCGGTTCCTCCGAGCTGTTTTTTCAATTTCTTGATTAAATTCTAACTGCTCTGAAGATATCTCGTCCTCTTAAACGCATAAATCAAAAGAGTAATTCAAGAAAATATTAGCACAAACTAAAAACTAAATAATAATGATAATAATGATAATGATAATAATGATAATGATAATAATGATAATAATGATAATGATAATAGTGATAATGATAATAATGATAATAATAATAATGATAATAATGATAATAATAATAATAAAAAAATAAAAAAAAATAAAATACTCAATAAGCTAAACAAAGAATTCTCAAAGAACACCGTTCCCAAGCAACGGCGCTTGAAATACTTGTTGAATTATTGGCAAGCGTACCAAATTATCAATCGCAGTATAGTATTTCAATTAAATGAAAGTCGATCCCACGAGGAACAGTTTCAATGAAAATTCCTAATTATGCTTACTAAGTATAGTAAACAGATTTAGTTTTGTAAATAAGAGTTGAGTTGAATTTAAATGACAAAGAATTATAAATTGTTGAGAAATATCAATTAAAGGTACTTAGGATTGACTTCCTTCCTTATCCCTCTTTTGTAATGGCTATGTCAATTAAGAACGTCAATTAACCTAACAATGTTGATGTCACCTACTCAAATCATCCATGTTGATTCCTCACACATGAAATTCATAAGAAAACCTAATAAATGTTGATTCCTCACACAATTAAGAGATTTCCCAGCATTAGGGTTAGGG